>OY728161.1:1680973918-1682223918 GCA_963277665.1 Viscum album | reverse complement strand
TCGGGTACAATCCAACCCGGCCATACTCCGACTGCATCCAAAACTCGGGCGGAGTATGTCAAAAGTTCCGTCTCATCAAGAGGAAGTCAACGAAATAGACGGCGCATCAATCAGACGCCCGGTCTGTGAGTTATTGGCATTTTCGTCTCCGGGGCCCGGTTGGTTTTTAAGGCAAAACCAACCCGACCGTACTCCACCTGCATCCAAACCTCGGGCGGAGTATGCCAAAAGATCCGTCTCACTAAAAGGAACACAACGCGACTGACGGTGCGTCAATCGGACGTTCGTAGCTCATGATATGAGCGTTTCCGCTCCGAAGGTCCGGTTGGTTTTGTGAACGAACCAACCCGACCGAACTCATAGTAACCCGAAACCTTGAGTGCGATATATCGAAACGACCGTCTCGATCCAAGGATCGCGTTGCCGCAGACGGTTCGTCATTCGGAGGTCCGAGGCTCAAGTTATGAGCCAAAAACCAAATCAGGTTCGAAACGGGGGGTCCGGGTCCGGGCCGACCCGGCCCGACCCCCCCCCCCCTGGGTGGCGCGGTGGCCGGTGGCGGCGGCCGGCGGCGGCGGCCGGCGGCGGCGGGCGGCGGCGGTGCGGCGGCCGGCGGCGGCGCGCGGTGGCGGCGCGGCGGAGACGGCGGTGGGCCGCGGTGGCGGCGGGCCGCGGCGGCGGCGGGCTGGGGCGGCACGGCGGCGCGCTGGGCGGCGCGGCGGTGCGCGGGGCGGCGCGGCGGGGCGCTGGCGCCGCTTAAGGAGGCCGCACGGGGGATTTTTTTCCCCCTTTGAAGATCTGGCGGCGCGGCAGTATAGCCGCGCCTCTCTTGCAAAACCGCCCCCACGTGGGGGCCGGTTTATTTAAGGGAACCAGGGGGCCGGCTGCCCCCCCCCCTCCTTCAAGAGCCGCCCCCCCTCATTAAGAGGGGGGTTTCTGCGGAACGGTCCGGGGGATTTATTCCCCCGGTTTTCAGTCATCCGGCCGGCCAGCTGGCCGGCCGGTTTTTACCAACGGGACCGGAAATTCCGATCCCGCCTTCGACTTCCGACGCCGGCGGCCCGGCCGCCGGCCTTCTCTTCCGCCGCGGCCCGGAACCGGCCGCGGTCTCCTCATCCCGCCGCGGCCCGGAACCGGCCGCGGCGTTCGTCGTCCGGCGCGGTGCGACGGCACCGCGCCCCTCCGCCGCACTTTAATTTCTTTCAACACGGCGCGACGGCGTCGCGTTCTTCATGTTTCTTCCATGGTGCGTGCGACGGCATCGCGAAGATATTTGCACGTTCATCCGCGTGGTGCGACGGCACCACGCCACTTGCTTCCTCCCGCAAGATAAATCAACATAAACGTTGGAGGGGGGTTCGGCCGTGTTCAAGCGGTCCGGCCCCCCTCAGGTTAAATAAAAACTCATCATGAACATTCTAAGCCTCATGTTAGACATGCCAGATCCACGTTCAAGAAATGGAATAATTAAAGAATGAAACAACAAACCCCTACCTCGGTATAAGTTCGAGGATTTGACTATGTCCGCGGAAGTCGACGTCGCAGAGATCGGGCGTCGCGGTAGTCGTTCGTCAATTCCGTTGACGAAGATACGCGTCCGAAGAGGCACGTCGTTGGCGAATCCTTGTACGCCGACGAAGGTTGTCCGAGGAAGGTGCGGTGTTCTCTCTCGTTGACACCGAAGACGAAGAAGAGCGGAGCGGCGTTCTTCGTCGGAACTTGAGCGTTCTACGTCAAGTCTTGAGGAAAGTCAAATTATAAAGGAAACAACAAACTCAAGAACCTCTACCTCGATAGTCGCACGTTGACGTAGTCGTGAAATATCGGTGTCGCGGAGGAAGAGTCGTTGTCGAATCTTCGTATGCCGACGAAGAAGGTCCGAAGAGGAAGCGGCGTTCCCTCTTGTTGACACCGAGGACGAAGAAGAGAGGCGTCGTTCTTCGTCGGAGAAGTTCTTCGTTGAAGAACGACGTTCTTCGCGTTCTTCGTTGAGTTTGAAGAAGAAGAGGAGAAAAGCTTCCAAAGCTCTCAAGAAATCCTCCCAAGGGTAAAAGAAACTCCTAGAATAATATAAGCTTTAACTTATATTATTTCATAACTTAACCACAAGAATTTCAAAGGTTTGAAATTCAAAAAGGGTTTAACTCCCTTAATTAACTTACTTATTTAATATACATGAATTGTATAATTAAATAGAAGTTAACTTGTCAAGCCATTAAGAGGGAGAGAGGGGAGTTGAAAAGGTGGGGGTTCGTGTGGGCCCCACCACACTTAATCCTCCCAAGGGAGGTTAAGTGGGTGTGGGTCCCACTTCCAACCTCCTTTGAAAGGTTTTAAGATGTTATAATAAAATTGTTCTTCACAATTTTATTTAACTCAAACTAAAAACCCCAAAACGTAACTTTCAACCCGCAACAAACGCAACTCCCGAAAAGGTCTCTTTAAGCGAACATCGGCGCTGCGAGTTCATCGGTGCCCTCGGATTTCAATTCCGAGCACCGGATCAAAAGTTAGGAATTCCCGCTCGTTCGTTCACTGAACGTACCCGAGCCAAACTTCGGAAATTAATTTCGGGCACTCCGGGCCTCGGAATCAGGTGCCGTCTGAAACCGCGCTCTTGTAAAATTCTAAAGAAAATTAAGAAAAAATATCCCTTGATTTTTACGGGTCTTTACAATAACCTCGACGATCTGTGGGAAACAGAATCTAGATAATGGTTTGTCCAGTTCAATGTCTATATTGATGCAAAGGGTAAAAAATAATAGGAATATTATTTCATTTCAAGGTATCAAAAGGTATCATGTGAGATATTATTCAATCCATACATAGTTTTAAGGGTTAAATTCCAAATTATTAGATTATGCCCATGTATAAACAATGGGAAAGGGAAATAAAAATACATTGGTCAGAAAAGGGATTAAAATTTCCCAATAATGAATTGTTCAAGTAATATCATCATCTAAAATATAGAAATTGAAAAAAAAATCATAGATGATTCCAATATATGATATATTTTAATTCCAAAATATGTTATAAATTTGGTATCACTTTGAATATAGTTTGCGGAATTCAGTGCAATAGAAGAATAAAAAATAAATTTGGGAGGTAACCTCTTAGGTTAGGTCTCTTGTAAAATTATACCATCTAATCAAAAAAAAATTCAGCTTTATATTTTATGGTTATAGAGTAAAAATAATAAAATATAGTTTAATATTATTTAGAAAAGACATATAACATATATTTTACAATCACAAAGTGAGGTTGAAACACCTATGATATTAAGATAAATAGGGAAGGACCAAAATTCTATATAGATTGAAGTCATTTGATGAGGATTTATTCTAGGATGTTAATATTTTTATGGAGTACACTAGGTATTGATTGAAGTACAACATTTTCCCTGAGGATGATAATCCACATAGTTTAAATCAACATCATCAAGTCTAATGGTAGTGAAATATTCCATTGTAGTGATTTCAGTATGTGATAATGTAGTATAATTTTTTGAATCATAGATGGGTTGTCACCCAGAGAATTAATGTGATATTCCTGAATCCTGTTGGAACTTTATCCAATGAAGGGCCTATTCTGACATGATTCATTCTCATTGTTCCCAAAAATGATTAGAATTACGACAAATATCACACTTGAGAGAACACACCAAGGGTTAATGTTTTTGGGTTAAATTGTTTTATTGACCCTAAATGTGACTACTGATAAGGGAAACATGCAGATTAAAATTTTATATGATTTATTTTCACATAAAATATGTGTGGAAACATGTTGTGGATTTTATAGAGGAAATTGTAACACCATTCAAACAATATTCACTGGATGAAATGAACAATATGTATTCCATGATCTGATTAAAAAGGTAATGAATAATTGAATTAGTATTAAACCAATTATATCCAAAACACTTGTTCTTGTACTTTATCATCATGAATGTAAAAAATATAGTTCAAATATTGATATTGTTTTCAATACATGGTAATTGTTTTGTTTTTCAAATAATCCTTCAATATGTGTACCCTCTATAGGAGGTGGGATTTTTTAGTGTCACATAATAAAATTCAAAGAGGTAATTTAGAAATTAGTGATTGATGAGGATATATAATGAGGGAGATTATAAGGGTGAAATAAAATTCGAAAGGATTTTTAGTTAGACATCAACACATTGGATGAAGCATGGCCATGCATTGAACACATTGTAAGGACATATCAGTACCAGTTAGAGAAAACAATATATCCCAAGGGGAGAGATTTCACGAAGTCCGATGAGTATATAAACATGATAAAGGGAAACTCATCATTATGACATTGTACGAAAGCATGTATGTGGTGGTTGGGCACTAAATAAGACATCTATGTGGCACTACATATCCCATAAGAAATGGTAATTAAGAATCTTATAATTATAGATAATTATATAGTAATAGACCGACACTGAATAATGTGTTTTCTTCTAGAGAAATTATTCCAACATAATTATATTATTTTTGAAATTTATACATAATTACACATACAATTCATAAGTTATTATGTCTAGTGACCATATTCCATGACATTTCTAAAATTTAATTCTTGTGGATCCTCCCATTGGGGTTAGGTGGGTTGATATCCTAGTAATTGGTGACTAATGAGTACATGTAATTACTGTAGTATTTGTGAATGGAAAATGGATATTCTCATTTGGTCAACAAATTTTGTGGTTCCCACCATGTACCATCAACATTCACAATTAAAACCCTAAATAATCTTATAGAAACATTTAAAGGAAAACCATCATGTGGGATTCTTAAGACACTCAGTCGTAATAGATATCTATGTTGTGTAGTTCATTGATCCTATTATTATCCCATGCAGAAAACATGTAAAAAACCATATGACAATTTATTTGGCCTCAAAATATTTTATATTGGAATAAATTGTTATATTAGATGAACTAGAATAACTATATTTTATGTATACAACAACTTTTAGATACATTGTTATGGAAATCTAATTCAATTGCAAATATTCCCATAGGAAATTAGAGAGAATTACATGCTAGAAATTTTTATTTTGATCAATCATATCTGTATAATATTTGAGCTATTTTTTAAAAATAGTGATGTATCTATTTTATATTTATTTGATGTGGGATTTATTATTTGATTAAGTGAAATTATTAGTGTAAACAACATTATCTACATATATTAAATGTAGGTTCCATTTTTATGGAGAATCGTGTGAGGAATCTTGAACCTATGATTGATATGGTATTTCACAAACAAGATCACATTTATTGTCTTGAACTAAACAGTAGGGATAAAATAGCCCCAATTAAAGAAGATATTGGTTGTAATAATTATGATATTAAACCATCGAGTTATTACCTATTGTTAGGTATATATAGAATAATTTTCACACATGATGATAAAATATGTTTACATTTTAGTGTATAGAAGACTTTGAGGATGATGTATTATGTTAGCATGGAACTTGAGTGTGTTATACTTCTTTCTGAATTTCATGACGTCCTAAAACATAGTGAGACCAATATAGCTCTATCTCTGAATGTGGTGGGAGAGATTTAAAAATATCTTGGGAGACCAATATTCCATGTATGGATCCTTATATAGAACATGATGAATGTTTTTTCCATGATTGATACAAGGAAATATTCCATCATTAATATTCTTATTGATTCCCTACACTATGTTGGGGACCTCGAAGAAGCTGAAATTCACTCCACAACATTAGATTTTCCAATACAACAATTTATTTCCTATATGTTTTCTATATTCTAGGTACTCAATAATTGGATCCATCTAATGAAATTATTATCTTATCATGGAATAATTTTAATGGTATAGTGAAGAAGAATTTGTAGTAATGTAATATACCTTGTGATTAAAAACATCATGAGTTAAAGGGGAAATCGTTTTTTAAACCACATAGAAAACATTATCATTTGAGTCCAGATCAAAATATGGAATTAAAAAATTTTCCAAAAAATATACATGATCATTCACGGAAAATATGACATGATAAAACATTCTCTCAGAAGAATATGTAACCAAAAACTCCTGAGTTTTCACGATAACATGGCCATGATCATGTTTCCATAAAGTATAATCCTCATTAATAATGTCTATAATGTGATTAGAGTCACTAGTTACATATAATATGGGGACAATAATCCTTAGGATAAGGTCGATACCAATGATGAGGTCTTGATAGTCTTTGAAATAATTTCTTAATCCCTCTCAACATATAATAGAGTATATAATGCTAGCATATGAGGAAGTGTGGAAGATATTACCAAGGAAAACAGAGTTCAAAATATGTTTTTATCCTTATTTTTGTTAGATATTAAGAGAAACAATCAAATTTTATTTCCTTAGGATACCGATTCTATTAAAATATAATGAATGGATTATTTAGGATATATTAAATCCATGTATAACTCCTTTATTATCGTACACAATGAAAAGAAATATTTTTGTGTATCAACTTAACTACCCTCGAATGGATGAACCAAATGTTTAACTACAAAAAAATCACTTCCGATTACACAAATAGTCATGTGATCTTATGATATTTAAGGACGTACATTATTTTTTTGATGTTGGAGTTCAGTTGGAATTCATGATGCAATTAACAGTGATGCTTCATCAAGACCTTGTTTACTAAGGCACAAGAGTTCATCTCAATAGGAGAATATCAAACCACATTTTCTAGAATCACATGACTATGGTAGTATGAAAAATAATCTTTTTACCTATTTTGGGTTTTAGCCAAAATAAAGATGATATATAATTCGTTTATTAACACTTAGAGGAATACATGTTTCCTTAAATAGGAGAGATGATAATTATAAGAAGCTTTTTTTATAAAATGATGTCATTAAATTGTGGTATGAAATTATTCATCCAACTGATAGGTGGATACACTGACCATCATCTTCTAAATGGACATATATTAACCATGTATATTAGAAAAAAACTATTTCATGTAAGATATATGGCATTTATCCTCATAACTATCATATATTACTTATAGCGGTTATTTAAATGATGTACTTGATCATTAACATGGATTTCAATATGCCTATATATCAGAAAATGAAGATGATAAATGTATCATATTAAACAATAAATTATAACATTTCTGGGTCTATTATCTTATGGAAATCATGGAGAATTCATAACATGTTATCATTACCCTTGATATAGTACTGATTTTGGATTGATTGTATCACAAATTCAACTAAATTTCACTCCACTATTATTCACTTGAGGTTTTTAATGATTTGATACATAACAGGATAATAATAATTTCTAATACTATTTGTGATGAATATAATGAATCTAAGAAAATTTATTCTATATATTCCCTTTAATGTTTTCTCCTCTTTATATTGGATTTCTACATATAATTTATTGTATCCAATGTACCCTTCAATGAATGAGTGATCCCTGATTCAGTAGTTTAGTCTATTAGAAACACTATGATTATTATATAGAATTAAAAATTTTTTGTTGTAAAAGTTTTCCCATGAAATCATTATAGATTCATATTTTTTTATTTTTCTTATTACCTATGATTATATTATAGAACCAATTGGGATACTAGGCATACCATATAAAGTTTTATTTGATCAACATATCATTTTGGACATGAACATTGAAAAATGGGTGAAATTCAACTTTCTAGGATAAATTTTAAATCAATGGGGGTTAATTGGAATTCTGATCTCATGGATAGAAACATATATGTTGTGCCCTAGAATCCACTTATCATTCTATGAATATTAATTGTTGTGTATCTTTATGAAAATATTTCACTACAAATGATACTCATAATAAATTATAGAACTAATCAATACATACATATGATCTTATGTAGTCTTGAGGTTCAGCTATTCAAGATCACCAACAACAGGGTAAACTTGTTCTTTAAAGGTGGTAGTGTATTTACCCAAATTATTGTCATCATATCTCTATGAACAATAGGGTGAATATTTATTCTTGGGAATACTATGTAGTGATATCGAATAATCATGCATTATTGGGGAGAGATCTTTAGAATCAAATTAATATACTTTTGGGTCTATATAGACAATTTAGAGTGTGTTTTTTGATTATATTATATATGGTCTAAAATAGGAAGGTAGGACTACCATTTCTAAGAATCGTAGATTGGTCGAATTCCAATGTCTCAATCATCTTCATCTATTTACATGGTTGGGACATCAGTTGATAAGAATATGATGTTCTTTGTTGGACCAATGGGATAGTATCTCTAAAACACTTAGATTAATATGTTTTAACGGATTAAGAGGTGGTCTATGTAGATCAATTCTAATTCATAATTGTTATATAATGATCATGTATTTAGGTTATTACATCTAAATAATTTATAGGTTCTAGAAAGTGGATATCTATGTTATCCTAGGGGAATTTCATTTTTTATATCAAGTCATATGAGGCATTAAAACACATATAATATTTGACCATGGTATTGTTTCCAAAACCATGTAATTCCCAAAATTAACGTAAAGAATCTCAAATGACTCAAAAGAAGAGTCCTAACCATGGATCACCCCTACCAGCCTACTGATAATGTAATTAGTGAAGTACTAATTATTTAAAGGGACCATTATATGGAGGTATATCCAGTTCCATCCATGTAATAAATTAAATATTGGTTTTTGTGAGACAACCATGAGTTTTATATTTGATTAAAAATAAAAAAACTAGGAATTTGTGTATATCATTCGATGAATCTTCAATTTAGTTATTTTATGTTGGGGGTGAATCCATTTTTTAAGAAGGAAATGAAATAATATTATCATCGTAGAGGGGAACCCATTACATAGCCCATATTCCAAAGGAAATGTGTTCTACATCATACCTACCTCATACCCACCACATTATGAATGCATAATAACAACATCTAATTGATCTGACAATAGTTATTGTATCATAAATCCCCCATGTATTTATTAGTCTTTGTGTACCCTTTATTATATTTCATCCTTATTAAAACAAGATTGATCCTGAAACCAGCATGAACCAATAACCACAACATGTCTATTCAATTGAGATTTATAATGACATAGAGGGGGTATATATAAATCAAGATGTTTAAAAATTCATCCTTCCTTGAGTGTAAGATGATTCCTTAACAACTACCATGTTTGGATTTCTTTTCATGATTGACATAGGCAGAATCCACATTGGTCTGAAACATAAGAAGATCATTAAGGCCTCAATAAGGTACTGACCATATCCCTTTGAATGGTGGATCTTGTCAATAAATAAATGTAAGGGAAGATGTTGGGAAGCTTATTTAACATGATAGACTTCAAGGAACGATCTATTTTATTACTCCATAAGGGTATCTAAATAAAAATAAATGTTGAGGGATGAAATGGTTTGAAAATAGTTTTTTTGTAATCTTATAATTTTTTTGTATGTCTAGGATATTTTTGTCATGAATTGGATGGTAGAGGCTAATTTAAATGATCATCATAGAGAAAATTTAATGATGATATTCTAGAATATTCTTTTTTCCAGTATATTTTTCCACTAATCTTATTGAGATTATTATATTATGTTCATAGTGATGTAGAAAACATTTTTAGGTATACTCCACTTATTTTAATCATTTCAGATGTTATTTATCTTTCCTCATAAGTTTCATTGGGATTAATAAGGTAGATCTATCTAGGAAGCATTATCTATATGATTAAATATATGATAAAAATATCTTCCAATAATGGGTTATGAATTCCATGATATGGAAAACATTATTTGGCATTGATAATGGATCCATATTTTATTTGTTATTCCTTTTATTTTAAGAATGATGATGGGTTAATAACACCCTCTGAGTGGTGAAAATTGTTTTGAAAGGGGACTTGATAATTAAAAATATGATAAATTATTCTATGGGATTAATCAAAATAACATTACTCTAGAAAATCATTGAATTTTTTTCCCTAGAACCTAGGTCTTCCATCTAATTCATAGTATCAGTGGCGTAGAGATAGTCAATGATGAACGAACACTCTCCGATGGTGTATCCAAGAAATATATGATATTGGAAGTAGTTCAAAAAATTATTAAATTATTCCACTTCCCTGTTATTTATCTCGAATACATTGATAATTTTATCCTCTATATAAAAATAGTGAATATGAGAACCTACATTACCACAACTAGGTTCAACATGTTCATATGTCCCTTGAATGGAATTGTTCCAAATCACATAAAGGGGCCCTAATAATCTTATTGTGTAGGAGTTCAATTTTTTTGAGTCTTTTTTTAGGTCCTTCTAAATATATATTAGATGAGAGGATGAGTTTTATGTGAAAAATACCACTTCTACTCTCTCAAGATTTAGTTAATGAATAATAGGTATTGGGTGTGTCCTTTATTAGTCCTCTCCATAACGTCGTTAAGAAAATTGTTATTTTATGTGAATAATTGAAATTTCATTTGGAACATTATGGGGATGAGTTCTAGGTATAGATCGTTTTATGTTCTCAAAAAATTTATCTAATTTTTTTTAATGTATAATATAAAGTGATTAGGTTAATCTCATGAATTATGAAATGAATTCGGTGACCCAATTATTCTTTAAATTCCAAATTTATTGTGATTAAGTAGAATCATCCTACATAGTATAGAGTCTAATCGATAAATGAATTTTCAGAGGAGACCCTTATATATGATGATGGATCAAGGTTATATTTAGTTATAATACTTAATGTATGATGAATCAAGTGTCTAGAAAAATAATTAGAGTCTTGCTACATCATATACTTTGAGATCATTATCATTAGGCCCTAAATTGAGGTAAAGATGGATATGAGGCATTCCAGATTACCTATTCTATTGATGGAGGTAATTCTCCGGTTGATATAATCTCGTGGATTGGTAACATAATCAACTTAATGAGGCTACTTATTTTAATCTAGTTGGTATAATGTTTATAGTATTTTAATATATTTTTTGAGAGTAGTGAGAGGTTTGTGAATTTATTCATGGGGTATTTAGATTGAGATTCCACGATAAGTATTTTTTTGTCTCATGAAGTAGATTGGTCATGGTCCAAGGATGGTAAATCGACCAAATATATGATATAGGAAACTCTAATAAATAATATTGTATGCCTTGGATGAACAAAACCAGAAACAAAGTCCTCATTAGATGGGTAAAACCCTTTAATTGTATATAAGTTTATATGCTGAGGAATATCAATAGTTGAGTTATAGAAGGAGGTATGATAAGGTCACCATGATAAACATCTAAATTAAATCGATATCCATAGAGGATCTCAATTGTGAGATATTTTGTAAACAGGTAATCTTAAATAACATAATTGATTTGTGAATCCATTGTAGTAATCTCAATAGCTTTTAGAATTCCATAGGCCTCATCAAGACTAAACTATTCGTAATGTTGTTTTCTATTGTTTTGTGGTTTGTATCAATTCTAGACTTTTGATGATCAAAAAATAATTTTTTTGATAGCTATATTTATTTTTTTGAGGATTTAATTGTGCATATTAATCCACAATGTATAGACTCTCTTAACATATCTAATAACATATATCGTTCATTGATATTCCATGTTGATTAACAATGAAATCATTTAATGTTGCAGTGATTAGAATTAGAGAGCTGCGTACATCACTAGGTAGCATTCTTATATGGCGACCATCGTCATAATAGATGAATAAACCATAAATATCATATTAGTGAACTATAAAGATCTTTATATGAGTAAAATAATATTCAACCATATAGAACAACACAATTATAAATTTAGTTTTTATTTTCATAAATCTTTATGACATTGACCAAAGTCATTATTAAAACCCTCAAAATGCTCTATGAGAACAATATTTTTACACTAAATACCATGGGTCAAGAAGTTATTAAAGTCTCCCATGTACGTCTATTGTAATCGACAATGGTAGTTAAAGGTCTCCTAAAATCTATACTAGATACACGTTGTTTGGATTTTATTGATAAGCATAAATAGAGAAAAATATAAGGTTGGGGATTTGTATAAATCAACTAGATGTAATATAGTGGAAAACACACTCCATAGGATCTCATATTAATCTCCACGTCCCTCAAGGTCATGAAATTGCAAAAATGTGATGAATTGGTAGGAATATTTGATTTTTATTGATAATGAATAATTTTATTGAAACCCTACGTATTGTGTAATGGTCATTTGAGATGCTCTACCCATTTTTTAAGATGTTTCCTACCAATGTGATTCAAGATTCATCAGTATCACCATATAAGAAATATATTTTATATCTTCTTGATTATGTCACTTATTTGGTTCATATGGATCAAACATATATCCCTAGTCATGAAAATGTCGTAGGTATGATTGTCATGTCTCTCATACCCCATATGTACATGTGGAAATAAAAGATACTAAAAAAATTGTGGAATATTTATAGTAAAACCATAAATGAAAATAAATATGTAATGGACATACAATAATTTATGAAGTGCCTCTATGGACTTCTTCAATTTGACTTAAATTATTTATATACTAATCCAACATGTTCCTTCCCTAGTTATGGGGGTGGAGGAGAATTAATTCTTCCTAAATCATTAGAGTATTTTAATATTGAGCGATAGGTATTCGTTAATAATTAGTTCCCCTATTCTAAAACCACTAATGATGTCTATGCTCCCACCGAATGTGCTTCCCTAAGTCTTTAAGATCTTTATGATCAATAGTAGAATTTATCTCATAGGGAGGAATATTGCATCTATTGGTAGTCCCTGTACATATGGAATAAGATTTTGGTTGGTGGAATACATTTGAAAAAGGATGGTTTCCATGATAGTCGGTGTTGGTTCTAGTTGTTGGGAGAATTGTACCACCATCCCTGATTGGTTTTTGGGGTCCATATCCTAGTATATTGTGAACATTTCCCTTCACAAATTTTAGGTATAAAACTGTGATTTAATGTTTGTATATGACAAATGATAAAATTAATTCATTCATTGTAGTATTATAATGTAATTTTTTTAGTAGTTGCAAATATATTATATTCTAAATAAGGAAATGATTTTTATGTTTTGTCTCAGTATTTTTAAAAACTAGTTGATTTTCCATATCCCATAGGTAATTTTATCTAGTGAGATTATTACTAGGATAAGATACATAAATTTCACATACATACTCCTTATAGGGGATTGTGTCCCTGGTGAATTCTTGGTAATGGGTCTAATTACAATGAGTAGCGGAAATAGTGTGGTTTTCCCCCCATAATACATATACTACAAAGGGTAACGATTTAGTGAAATGGTGTCAAAGCTCTATCAGTCAATATAATGTTTGAATATGATGACCTACCATTTAAAATGATTGATAATTGAGTTAATTAATTCTTTATGGTTGAACTTCATTGATGAGTTGGGAAAGAAATTGTGATAGTTATTCGATGAATTTATTTCATATCCTGGGAATAGTTATATGGGATTACTGTATAATGGTGATTTTTGGTTTTAATAGCATCATGGTCACCTATAATAACCCATGACTATTGGGAGTGGTAGGATCGACTCCCCTGGATTTTCTATTAGCTGTTATTGTATTGAGATATTAAAATTTATAAATAAGTAGACATATAATGATGGAGATTACATACATTCCCAAAATTAATGGTGACGGTTAATGGTGAAATATAATAATACTCATACACTTATTTTTTAATAATAATAGATTCATATCAGGTCAACAATTCCAATATTCAAACCATTCTAATGGGACCAATTTTCTATGTTACTTCCATGGATGATCACATTATGTTCCCCACAATCCTTCCTTCTAAAAAATTTAATCATGTAACCACTAGAGTTATGGAGTCAGTACCATTATCCAAATGTTGTGATGGGATGTTAAGGAATTAATAGGAATCAAGTCATCTATCCCTGGACTCCCTCAAGGATTTTATATTTAATGATAAATCTAATTAGAGATTACTTATTTGTTTTGATACTTTTTAAGTACCTCACATTCATCCTTAGTAGTATATAAACCTATCTCTAGAGATGATGATTATTTCCTGAATTATCTGTATGTATTATCTTTGTAAATACCCTTTTATGTTTGAGATATGTGGAGTTATAAAAAAATTCAATTCCTCTATTTTAGTATCTCTGATATGGGTGTTTAGATGGATTATTTCTTTTGGCTATGAATCAATGAATTGGTGCATGGACATATAAGGATGTTCTATGTCATAGTGTTGCAGTAAAATATCTAAATATTCACAAATGGAACCCAAATTCTAAAAAATTTAGTTATTTTTGGAAAACAACATTATATAAATTTCACAGGCATTCTTATAGTGCTCGTAGAACCCAGGTGGTATTAGTAATAACACTTACTAAATGGTGTATTGTCACAATCTTTTTGAAAAGACCCATTAGTTCTATGGTGCACCCATTTTAGGGTTGAAGTTCTTATACCGCACAAGTTTTAATACCATAAATTTTAACCTAATTTAATAATCAGTTATTACACCTATGGAATAATTGATATTTTAGATATCTCCCCTTATATAAGAACTCTTATATTCTTCTTACCCTGATTATCCAATAAATCACTGCTTGGGTTATGCCAGAATGGATGATTTTACTCTAGATCAATTCCATATTATTATTTATTCTTATGATATTAACACATACCTATGACATATATATGTAATCCATGAAGATAAAATGACATTTTCTCTATTTCATCATAGATCGATGACATATCATGTGTGTTGGTGTGTTATCTTATTCAAATTTAGATATCCCAATTCTAATGACTGTTCTACACATATTTTTTTAATAATAAAAATAATAATTCTCTAAATGATGGTATATTGATGATATAATTGTAAGAACCCGGATCATACTTTCAAGTATGGCTTTCCTTTTTTTTAGTTTTTTTAGAAAAGTGGAGTCTCTAGAAATTTTTGAAGTACACGCCCAGTACTTTATGAGTACATGTCATGTACATTATGAGTACATGCCATGTATTGTATTTCCACAGAAGGCCGTTTGTTGGCCATGTCAGGGCCACACATGCGGTCATGTGGGGTGATGTGGAGGCAGATTAATGCGGAGTATGGGAAATTTGAGTACACACCGTGTACCCCAAAATTACACTCTGTGTACTTTCTTCTATTTGTTAAACGCATCAAGGTCGTATCAGATGGAGGAAACCATCTTTTTTTAGGCTCAGTTTGCCCTGGAGAAACTGTACGTCCGCAGAACTTCCGCGAGCCCCCGAGCCTCTGTCTGTTCTTCGAATCAAACACTGTGGATTGCCTTCAAACTGTAGCAATAAGATCTTCCTTTTTCTAGAGCATCGTTTCCCAATTCCTCCTCTTTTCCATGTAAACGTGGGTTTAATGTTTTATGTGTTTTCTTAGATCTATGATGTTCTAAGGAGATTCAAGCCACATGGTTCAAGTATATTGATCACCTAACCCCAAGGTTGGTGGTTTGTGCCTTTCTATTCAATGTCTTTGAGTATTATGTGGAAATTCCACCAATACCCTTGAACGATGTATTGCGTGTTTACCATTTTACCCCTGATGTTTTCCTGCCATGCATGTATGCTTGTGTATAGGTTAATATGATATGAATTTGTTTGATTGATACGCGATGTATGTTCTACTCATGCCTTGTTCTATTTACGGATGTTTGGTCCTGTTTAGCCTTTTGGTCGTTACCTGTTTTCCATTCCACGTGGTCATAGTATGGAGTGTTGTTTTCTGACATGATTAAGATGTTTTAGATGGTTTAGCCAAGTAGTTCTGTTGGTTTACATTGGCCATATAGCACTACTCTGCATTGACCTACCCGAGGTCGTGAGAACCAGGTGTTATAGACTAAAAGAGGAAAGGCCGAGTGAGCTTCCTCAAAGAGTCTTTGGACAGTATAGTCATTCATAGGATAGACCGAGTGAGCTTCCTCATAGATTAATTGGACATTATAGACTATAGGGGGATAGAAGAAGTGATAATCCTCATAAATACTTTGAGATTTATATACTATAAGGGGATAGACCAAGTGAGATTCCTCAGGGAGTATTTGTTTTACTTTAATTACCTTGATCCACTATTGGATATAAGAGGAATTGACCGGGTGAGCTTCTTTAGAGTGTCTGTGAATGACCTGGGGCTATATGAGGAATTGACCGAGTGAACATCCTCATAGAGTCTCTTGTCCTTGGGAATATATGGTGAATTGACTATGTGGTCTTCCTGATAAAATCCCTGACTACGTTAGACTATAAGGGGAATTGACTGAGTGAGCTTCATCAGAGAGTCTTATAATTTTCGTATGACCAATCCAGAGGGGTTAGGCTGAGTGAACTGCCCAGATAGTTGTTGGAACTTATAACGCCCCATACTTTACATACATTGTTACTACTTCAAAATTGAAGCACATTTATTACAACATATGACAAAACCACAAAGGACCGTATAGGTATAGTGTCTTTGGAAACTGGGAAACATAAACAACTGGTTCATAAATCTTCTACAGTGTCTCCCATTTATTTCATAATATCTAGGGTCCCTTTTAGCATATTCTACTTAATATCCATCTTCCTGACTTGGGGAAAAGAAAACATAAAAGGGTGAGCTCAAATGCTCAGCAAGGGAAAATAAAAGAAATAAAAATCATATCATATCTTTTTGAAAATCAAAACCTGCAAAAGAGATCATAATATCTTATCATGGAATAATTCATAGAAGTGAAAATGAGATCCCCATAATCATAACATAAAACTTGAACCTTTGTGGCATGCACACATAATCATGGAAATCATTTCTTGTTAGTCATGACTCATTGCCAAGACTATCTTAGTGGACAAAGTCCCTTTCTGAACCGAGTTCACTCCTCGTTTCAGTCCTGTATCACTGAACCGAAATAACCTTCCGTTCCAGCCATGTCTATCTCATGAGATATAAAATCTTTACCCAATGCATTGGAGGGAGATATAGGACCCACCCATCTTATAATGAATCCTTTCTTATGTGTGCCACATAATCATAAAACATACATCATCGCATAACACATGTAACAAAAATGGGATTCTTGAAACATCATGACATCATAAATCAATTCATATAAGATAAAGGAATTCATAAAAATAATTCCATCACAACATGATCAAATCAATGTAATAATAGGGATAAAAACAGAACCCTTTATTATCTTAGATGGAAAATAATTTTGATAAAACACTTGAACTCCATTCTTGAGGAAAATATCCTTTCTTCTTCAAAAACATTTTTCCTTTCATAACATGTCATATAACTTTAAAATAAAAGAAGTTTATTAAAAATAAACTTGAGAACTTGTAAAGGAAGCTTCTTGGAAATAATGTTTTTAAAAATCTATTCATGCCGTATAAGTTAAAAAAAACATTCTTCGTACTTTTGTCGGAAAAGTCAAAAAGTGCCTCGTACGACAAAAGATTCCTTTCATACAAACTACTAAAAACTCACCAAAGGGTAAAAATGGATTTAAACAATTGTAGGTGGATGTAAATAATATTACATTTTGATGAAACATGGATGTGGATTATAAAATACACCCCAGTAAATACTTACGAATAAACAATCTCGGATAAAAATGAGATTGTGATATTTCCCTTACCTTAGGTCCGATTTGCTTTGTTCGTGTCCGAAGCTCCTGTATAATGGTTTAAATAATGTTATTGACTTATTCCAGAATCATACATATTGATATGATATCATATATGGTCATATTATTAGCTTCTTGTTAGTAATATTTCATTGTTACCTGTTACTCGGGTCTTTATAACTTTTTGTTCTTATGCGTGTTTTGTTGAATAAATTCTTATTCTTATCTTTAGGTTATATATAATTCATTTACAGAATGGTATTAGTGTATTATATACCATATTCATTCATTCAATTCATTTATATAATCATTATGAAATGAAGATCATGTAGAACGAGTCACATCACATCGTGGAGACGGTATTCCGTACGAACGCACGAGTGATGATATCGTTCCTATGATCGTGGAATTGTATTGGAGTATATATATATTATTTCAGTATCAATATTACTTCATAATAATCATATATAGTTACTCATTACACCATTATACCCATCCTTGTAAGGTGATGGTGGAAAATAGATTACACCACGGTGTGGAGACGGTATTCCGTACGTACGCACGCGCGGTGATTTCATTTTTCAGTAGGATGGATAGAAGGTGAATTAGGGTTGTTTCATATTTATAATAACATATCAGTATGTAATTAATACTTATGTTATTACTTTATCATGAAACAACTAAAGAAGAAGAAGTTGAAGAAGAAAGAAATTGAAAAGATCGGTAATGGATATTACCTCTTCTTTGGAACGCCTCTTTGAATCCTCCACATAAGGAACTAATATTGGTCTTTGGAGAAGACCAGGACCTCTAGAATTATTCTATGGAAGTGGAGAGGAGAAAATGGCAGGGGTTGGCCGAGCTTGAGTGCTCAAATTGGTGTGAGGAGGAGGGGGAGGAGGTGCCCTTTTATAAGGGAGGAGAGGGGCACCTTAGGAATATCTCAAAATATTATTTTATATTAAAGTCAAAATCGGTTTATAATGATTCCAAAGGGTCTTATTTCGAAGGTAAGGTGGGGATGGGTCGAAATCCTATCAACCAATAGGATTTAGACAAGTTTAGGGTATTATTTTAACCTTATCAATTAGATTTAACTCTAAGTTAAATAATTTAACTTTTACCGTGTCTTTTTGTTTTCTTTCACTACATGGTTAATACACTTACTATAACATGCCAAAAGAACCCCAAATTGTTTATTATTAATATATATATCCTTATCTAAGTCATTTGGCAGAACCTTAGATTTTTAGGAATACAATAACAATTAATAATATAATATTTGATTTAAAAACTATTTTGCGTCAATTTTGACACTATTTGATATATGATTTTTGTGAAATTCATAACAGAATTATATGTTCTAACCAAGTTGATTAAATCAACACTAATATATCATAGTAACCTATAAAATTAGTGTAATTCATAAAAAGTCTTAAATTACATTTATTTTGGTATTTATATTATCAATTATGTCAATATTTCATTAATAAGATAATTACTGCACCATCTTTGTGTCATAAATAAATTAAATTATTTGATGTCTAAAAATTACAAATAAAATACCATTATGTAGGAAATCTTTTTAGATTTCTAATGAATATTTATAGTCGAATTTATCTTATGTATAACCCCATATTAAAAATTATTTACTTATTAAACTTTGATTTTTAACCATTTTAACCCTTCTTTAAATAAATTAATAATAAATGTCCTAATCTATTCCAAGTGGGCCTAAATGGTCATATTTTATTCATAAGGTTGTTTTTGGTCGAATTACACTTATCCAATAGAATTAGGACATGTGTTAGGGTAATATTAATATCATATTTACCCTTAGTTACCCTATTTACTATTAACCGCGGTAAAAATAGTAAAAAGTTACTATTCACCAAAAAAATTATTTTTATCTCATTGAACCACATTTTACTTACTGATATCAACCGTGTCTGTCGGATTTTCGAAATTCCATTCACAGAAGCGGTAAAATTAAGTTTTATGCAAAATTCAGTTTTTAACCTACCACTTAGTGGTTTCACTATTCATCAAAAATTGAAAGTTTTCAGAAAAATACCAAAATTTCACCCTAGGCTAATTTCGATATTCTGAGTCCAAAAATGAAGTCCATTTTGAAAAATAAAATTTATAAAATTTTAAAAAGTGGTTATTACTATTCATAACGGCTAGTTTTAATAGCATATTGTTGTTTAGTGAAACTCGGTATTGCGTACGACGCAAGCTATCGAGGAAGGTCGCGATTGCGTGCAAAGCAAGCCAAGCAAGTGTTGTGTAGAAAAAGATTCCTTTGATGATTTATATAACGTAAATGTCTCCGTTGTTACATTCTACCCCCCTTAAAAAGAATTTCTCCCTCGAAATTCGTCACTTTGCAACAAACAGATGAGGATACATCTCCCTCGTCATATCCTCAAGCTCCCATGTAGCTTCTTCAAATTGGTGGTTTCTCCATAAAACTTTCACCAAGCGAGTGGTCTTGTTTCGTAGGACTTTTTCGCTACGATCCAGAATCTCTATCAGCTGTTCTTCATAAGAAAGATCTTGCTCCAGCGGTACAACTTCTGAGCTGAGTACATGTGAAGGATCTGGTATGTACTTTCTCAGGAGAGATACATGGAACACATCGTGAACTTGAGAGAGATTTGGTGGAAGCGCCAATCGGTAAGCTACCTTCCCAACATGATCCAGTATTTCAAAAGGACCGATATATATAGGGCTCAACTTCCCCTTCTTTCCAAATCTCATAACCCTCTTCCAGGGAGATATTCGTAAGAACACTTTATCACCCACTTCAAACTCTAGGTCTTTTCTTCGGTTGTCGGAATAACTTTTCTGTCGACTCTGAGCTTCTCTTATGTGTTGTTGAATAGATCTGACCTTTTCTGCCATTTCATCAACGAGATCAGGTCCTAATAGCTTTCTTTCCCCAACTTCATCCCAGCAAGTTGGAGTCCTGCATTTCTTTCCATAGAGAGCTTCATAAGGAGCCATCTGAATACTGGAGTGAAAGCTATTATTATAAGAAATTTCTACCAAAGGTAGGTGTTGATCCCAACCTCCTTTGAAATCCATAGAGCAAGCTCTCAACATATCTTCTAGGGTTTGAATTGTTCTCTCAGACTGACCGTCTGTCTGGCGATGATAAGCAGTGCTGAAACTCAACTCTGTATCCAGAGTATGCTGAAGACTTCGCCAGAACTTCGAGGTAAATCTCGGATCCCGATCAGATATAATAGAAAGTGGTACTCCATGTAATCTTACCACTTCCTTTACATATATCCTGGCAAGCTGATCTAGAGAGAAATCCTCTCTAATAGGAATGAAGTGTGCAGACTTTGTAAGACGATCAACTATGACCCAGATAGCATTATTGCCTTTGGATGTTTTAGGAAGTCCTGTGACAAAGTCCATAGTGATGTTTTCCCATTTCCATTCGGGTATCGGTAATGGTTGTAACATCCCCTTAGACTTCTGTCTCTCAGCTTTAACTTGTTGACAAACCAAGCATCGAGAGACATATTCAGCAACATCTCTTTTCATGCCATCCCACCAGAAGTACTCTTTCAGGTCCCTATACATCTTCGTGCTTCCAGGATGAATAGAGAATGATGAACTATGAGCCTCATCCAGCAGCTCATTCTTTAATTCGGGGATGGGAGGAACACAAACCCGATTCCTTAACTTTATTATCCAATCACAATCAAGGTTGAATTCAGGAACATTTCTCACCTTCTTTTGCAACTATACATCTTCTTTCTGTGCCTCTTTAATCTTCACATGTATAGATGGTTGAACATTCATTTGAGAAAGATAAGATTTTTCCCCTTCCATTATAATTCCAAGATCCATCCTTTGTAAATCCATAAATATTGGATCTTTTGTGATCCTCATCATGGATAAACTAGCATGGTCTTGTCGACTTAATGCATCTGCCACCTTGTTTGCTTTCCCAGGGTGGTAATGGATTGAGCAGTCATAATCCTTAATCAGCTCCAACCATATTCTTTGACACATATTCAACTCCTTTTGTGTGAAAATATACTTTAAACTTTTATGATCAGTATAAATATCACACCTTTCACCATAAAGGTAATGCCTCCAAATATTTAATGCAAAGATTTCCGCAGCCAACTCCAAATCATGTGTTGGGTAATTTTGCTCATGGATTTTCAACTGTCGTGAGGCATAAGATATCACCATATCATTTTGCATAAGAACACACCCCAATCCCTTATTGGATGCATCACTTTAGATCACAAACATTTCTCCACTACAAGGCAGTGTGAGCACAGGTGCACTAGATAACCTTCTTTTCAACTCCTTGAAATTCTCTTCACATTCCTCTGTCCAGACAAACTTAACTCCTTTCCGAGTCAACTTGGTGATTGGATTAGATAATCGTGAAAAATATTTTACAAAATGTCGATAATATCCAGCCAAACCAAGAAAACTTCGGATCTCAGTTACTGTTGTTGGTCTTGACCATCTCTCGATAACCTCTGTTTTTGCTGGATCCACAGATATCCCCTCTTTTGAGATTATATGACCCAAAAATTCAACTTTTTGAAGCCAAAATTCAAATATGGTAAATTTGGCATAAAGCTTCTCCTTTCTTAGGGTCTTCAATATAATTCTCAAGTGATCTTCATGCTCTTCCTTGCTCTTTGAATAGACAAGAATATCGTCTATAAAGACTACCACAAATTGATCAAGATAGTCTCTAAAGACTCTATTCATTAGATCCATGAAGATAGCAGGGGCATTAGTAAGACCAAATGGCATCACTATAAATTCATAGTGTCCATACCTTGTACGGAAAGCCGTCTTTGGTATATCCTCCCTTTTGACCCTTAATTGATGATACCCTGAACGAAGATCAATCTTGGAAAAGTATTAAGCTCCGCGTAGTTGGTCAAATAAGTCATCAATGCGTGGGAGAGGATATTTGTTCTTGATAGTGATCTTGTTAAGTTCTCGATAATCAATGCAGAGTCTCATTGATCCATCTTTCTTCTTAACAAATAGAACAGGTGCTCCCCAAGGTGACGCACTAGGGCGTATGAATCCCTTATCAAGATTCTCTTGGAGTTGCTTCTTCAATTCCTGCAACTCAATTGGGGCCATTCTATAAGGTGTCTTTGAAATAGGCAAAGCACCCGGTACGAGTTCTATTGAAAACTCAACTTCACGATTTGGTGGAAGACCCGGCAATTCCTCCGGAAAGACATCATCAAACTCCCGTACAATGGGAATATTCTTAATCGTGAGTTTCTCACCAACCATTTGAGATAAATAACCTTCATTTAGTGGAATCAATACCCATAAGATGGAAGAAATTTCCACTGGAAGGTTATGTTCATCCTTGCATTGATAGATGATCGTAGATTGATCTGGAATATGAAATGTGACTTCCCTTCTTTGGAAATTGATATGAGCTCCATGTAGAGAAAGCCAATCCATGCCAAGAATCACATCAAATTCCACTAAAGGAAGGATCACAAGATTTGCAGGAAGCACTTTCCCACAAACTTCGATCGGAGAAGAATTATGAACTTTTGATGTGATTGATGTGCCATTAGGTGTTGTCACAGCTAACTCAACATCTAATTGTAGAGGTAATACGGTGATACCCTTAGAAAAGTCTTCAGAAATAAAAGAGTGGGTGGATCCAGAATCAAATAAAACATTTGCTACTTTAGAGTGGATGGTAAGTTTACCTTTCACCACATCGTTATCGTACTCCACATCGTTGATAGAAATTGCATGTGACTTTCCTTTGTCTTTAGCCTTAAGAGTTTGTTGACGTCGACCATCATCATCAACCCTTGGATTTGGGCATTGATTGGCATAATGCCCCATCTCCTTGCACTTGAAACATTGAAGTGTAGTAGGTTAATTATGTGTATCCCTTACTTTGTTTACATCATTAGACATCTTCTTCCCATTATCACGGCATTCAAATGCCCGATGACCTTCCTTTCCACATTTAAAACATTTACTTGTCCCTTTAAGACAACTCCCTCCATGATTATTTCCACACTTTGAGCATAAGGGAAAGTTCATCTTCTTTTCCGTGTGCTCTTTAGATTTTTCTTTGAATTCCATCTTCCTCTTCTTATCAAACCCATGTGACT
This sequence comes from Viscum album, assembly GCA_963277665.1. Classification (NCBI taxonomy): domain Eukaryota; kingdom Viridiplantae; phylum Streptophyta; class Magnoliopsida; order Santalales; family Viscaceae; genus Viscum; species Viscum album. Next base: position 1,682,200,083 of record OY728161.1, on the reverse strand, counting down.
GATGGGTTACTCCAATCTCAATCTCGACTTTGAGAGCACATCGAACGATTTCCTCGTAGCTATTGAAGTCCCTTATGGCTAACGCCCTTCGAAGACTTGGTTTTAAGCCACTAAAGAATCGATCGATCTTACTCTCAGGTTGGATAATAATACCAGAAGCGTACCTTGCAAGTCTTGTAAAATTTGCTTCATAGGTACTAACAGATTCATCATCCCTTTGCTTCAGTTCAAGGAACTCTTTCTCCATCTTTGTTCGGAGAATACGAGGGAAGTACTTATTGAAAAATAAGTTCTTGAACTCGTCCCATTCCATAGACTCAATTTCATCCCTTTGCCTCGTATTCTTAACAAGATTCCACCATTGATCCGCATCTCCTTCCAAACGATACACTGCTAGGATGACTTTATCATGCTCAGAACATTGAAGAACTGAAAATATCTTTTCAGTAGTACTAATCCATTGTTCAGCAAATAATGGATCAGTAGACCCGCTGAAAGAAGGTGGACGCTGCCTCATGAAGGATTCAACAGAATGTTGCTCCCTCCTTTGTTCGTTTGGAAATCCTGCATGATTCATAGCTTGAGAACGTTGTGTGAGCATGCCTACAAGATTTTTCATTCCAGCTCCCATATCGTTTGGTTTCTCAGGGGGACAATCATTGCATTTCCCATCGCATTCCGCATTAACACGGTTCCTTAGGGTTCCAGCCATTGACTAAAACCAAGAAGAATAGTGTGAGCAACAATAATTATAATAGGAAACCACATAATTCAAGAATAAAATTTTCATGCTTATGGTCTTATCCTAGGTTATTCATGGCCATTTCTAAGATTGTGTTCTATGCTTAGACTTATCCTTAGGGTTCTTACTAAGGCTTTCACATCCTAGTTTCCAAAGGTTGACTATACCTTTCCTCTGATACCAACTATAACACCCCATACTTTACATACATTGTTACTACTTCAAAATTGAAGCACACTTATTACAACATATGACAAAACCACAAAGGACCGTATAGGTATAGTGTCTTTGGAAACTGGGAAACATAAACAACTGGTTCATAAATCTTCTATAGTGTCTCCCATTTATTTCATAATATCTAGGGTCCCTTTTAGAATATTCTACTTAATATCCATCTTCCTGACCTGGGGAAAAGAAAACATAAAAGGGTGAGCTCAAATGCTCAGCAAGGGCAAATAAAAGAAATAAAAATCATATCATATCTTTTTGAAAATCAAAACCTGCAAAAGAGATCATAATATCTTATCATGGAATAATTCATAGAAGTGAAAATGAGATCCCCATAATCATAACATAAAACTTGAAACTTTGTGGCATGCACACATAATCATGGAAATCATTTCTTGTTAGTCATGACTCATTGCCAAGACTATCTTAGTGGACAAAGTCCCTTTCTGAACTGAGTTCACTCCTCGTTTCAGTCCTGTATCACTGAACCGAAATAACCTTCCGTTCCAGCCATGTCTATCTCATGAGATATAAAATCTTTACCCAATGCATTGGAGGGAGATATAGGTCCCACCCATCTTATAATGAATCCTTTCTTATGTGTGCCACATAATCATAAAACATACATCATTGCATAACACATGTAACAAAAATGGGATTCTTGAAACATCATGACATCATAAATCAATTCATATAAGATAAAGGAATTCATAAAAATAATTCCATCACAACATTATCAAATCAATGTAATAATAGGGATAAAAACAGAACCCTTTATTATCTTAGATGGAAAATAATTTTGATAAAACACTTGAACTCCATTCTTGAGGAAAATATCCTTTCTTCTTCAAAAACATTTTTCCTTTCATAACATGTCATATAACTTTAAAATAAAAGAAGTTGATTAAAAATAAACTTGAGAACTTGTAAAGGAAGCTTCTTGGAAATAATGTTTTTAAAAATCTATTCATGCCGTATAAGTTAAAAAAAACATTCTTCGTACTTTTGTCGGAAAAGTCAAAAAGTACCTCGTACGACAAAAGATTCCTTTCATACATATTACTAAAAACACACCAAAGGGTAAAAATGGATTTAAACAATTGTAGGTGGATGGAAATAATATTACATTTTGATGAAACATGGATGTGGATGATAAAATACACCCCAGTAAATACTTACGAATAAACAATCTCGGATAAAAATGAGATTGTGATATTTCCATTACCTTAGGTCCGATTTGCTTTGTTCGTGTCCGAAGCCCCTGTATAATGGTTTAAATAATGTTATTGACTTATTCCAGAATCATACATATTGATATGATATCATATATGGTCATATTATTAGCTTCTTGTTAGTAATATTTCATTGTTACTTGTTACTCGGGTCTTTATAACTTTTTGTTCTTATGCGTGTTTTGTTGAATAAATTCTTATTCTTATCTTTAGGTTATAGATAATTCATTTCCAGAATGGTATTAGTGTAGTATATACCATATTCATTCATTCAATTCATTTATATAATCATTATTAAATGAAGATCATGTAGAACGAGTCGCATCACATCGTGGAGACGGTATTCCGTACGTACGCACGAGTGATGATATCGTTCCTATGATCGTGGAATTGTGTTGGAGTATATATATATTATTTCAGTATCAATATTACTTCATAATAATCATATATAGTTACTCATTACACCATTATACCCATCCTTGTAAGGTGATGGTGGAAAATAGATTACACCACGGCGTGGAGACGGTATTCCGTACGTACGCACGCGCGGTGATTTCATTTTTCAGTAGGATGGATAGAAGGTGAATTAGGGTTGTTTCATATTTATAATAACATATCAGTATGTAAGTAATACTGATGTTATTACTTTATCATGAAACAACTAAAGAAGAAGATGTTGAAGAAGAAAGAAATTGAAAAGATCGGTAATGGATATTACCTCTTCTTTGGAACGCCTCCTTGAATCCTCCACTTAAGGAACTAATATTGGTCTTTGGAGAAGACCAGGACCTCTAGGATTATTATAGGGAAGTGGAGAGGAGAAAATGGCAGGGGTTGTCCGAGCATGAGTGCTCAAATTGGTGTGAGGAGGAGGGGGAGGAGGTGCCCTTTTATAAGGGAGGAGAGGGGCACCTTAGGAATATCTCAAAATATTATTTTATATTAAAGTCAAAATCGGTTTATAATGGTTCCAAAGGGTCTTATTTCGAAGATAAAGTTGGTATGGATCGAAATCCTATCAACCAATAGGATTTAGACAAGTTTAGGGTATTATTTTAACCTTATCAATTAGATTTAACTCTAAGTTAAATAATTTAACTTTTACCGTGTCTTTTTGTTTTCTTTCACTATATGGTTTATACACTTACTATAACATGCCAAAAGAACCCCAAATTGTTTATTATTAATATATATATCCTTATCTAAGTCATTTGGCCGAACCTTAGATTTTTAGGAATACAATAACAATTAATAATATAATATTTGATTTAAAAACTATTTTGCGTCAATTTTGACACTATTTGATATATGATTTTTGTGAAAGTCATAACAGAATTATATGTTCTATCAAAGTTGATTAAATCAACACTAATATATCATAGTAACCTATAAAATTAGTTTAATTCATAAAAAGTCTTAAATTACATTTATTTTGGTATTTATATTATCAATTATGTCAATATTTCATTAATAAGATAATTACTGCACCATCTTTGTGTCATAAATAAATTAAATTATTTGATGTCTAAAAATTACAAATAAAATACCATTATGTAGGAAATCTTTTTATCTTTCTAATTAATATTTATAGTCGAATTTATCTTATGTATAACCCCATATTAAAAATGATTTACTTATTAAACTTTGATTTTTAACCATTTTAACCCTTCTTTAAATAAATTAATAATAAATGTCCTAATCTAATCCAAGTGGGCCTAAATGGTCATATTTTATTCATAAGGTTGTTTTTGATCGAATTACACTTATCCAATAGAATTAGGACATGTGTTAGGGTAATATTAATATCATATTTACCCTTAGTTACCCTATTTACTATTAACCGCGGTAAAAATAGTAAAAAGTTACTATTCACCAAAAAATTATTTTTATCTCATTGAACCACATTTTACTTACTGATATCAACCGTGTCTGTCGGATTTTCGAAATTCCATTCACAGAAGCGGTAAAATTAAGTTTTATGCAAAATTCAGTTTTTAACCTACCACTTAGTGGTTTCACTATTCATCAAAAATTGAAAGTTTTCAGAAAAATACCAAAATTTCACCCTAGGCTAATTTCAATATTCTGAGTCCAAAAATGAAGTCCATTTTGAAAAATAAAATTTATAAAATTTTAAAAAGTGGTTATTACTATTCATAACGGCTAGTTTTAATAGCATATTGTTGTTTAGTAAAACTCGGTATTGCGTACGACGCAAGCTATCGAGGAAGGTCGCGATTGCGTGCAAAGAAAGCCAAGCAAGTGTTGTGTAGAAAAAGATTCCTTTGATGATTTATATAACGTAAAAGTCTCGGGTGTTACAGAACTTATTAGGAAGGACCAAAGTTGATGGCTGTGTGTACATCCCAGTGGTTTATCTGTTGTGTTTATCTGCATGTTAACTATTGCTTGATTTTGGAATTGTGGATTGTTTACTGATGAGTTTACTTCATGTTTACTGCTTTCTGTACTTTACCTGACATATATTTACTAATTATTAGTGAAAAATATTCTGGTGGATTCCTACAGGGATTTAGTCTCACTCACTATTTGGGCCATGCTTTTGGGACCAAACAGATTATATTGCCGAAGGTATAGACAAGGGTAAGTGCCCTTCAACTTCAGGTACTTGACTTACTGTGGAGCTAGAGAGCATGGAATGAAGATTTGGCTTGCGATGCTGAGGAGTTGTTTATATTTTCTTTTGTACATTGGTTCAGTACTATTGTATTCATCATTGTGACTTGTTTGGCTGTTTTTCTAGACATATGTGTCATGCATAATTTATATATGTTCTCAAGTTGTTTCTAACTTTTAGCCTTCCGCTGATTTCTTTTGTTTGGATTATTAAAGCTTCTGAAATTGTATCGTGTTTCACTTCCTTTGTGTACTCTTCCAATGAGGGATAGTTTCTAAACTATCACACCCAAGGCCCTTGCTGCTAGTCAATAGCCTCTGGAATTCGGGGAAATGCGATCGATTACATGTGAACAACCGGGTATAAGAAAAAAAGTGAGTACATGCTGTGTACTCCAAAATTACATGTCATGTACTTTTATTTCATTAAACTCATCTAGGTCACATCTGACAGACAGAACCATCTTCTTTTAGGTTTCATTCGTCCAGGTGAAACCGTACGACCGTGCATCTTCTCTGAGCCCTCGAGTCTTTGTCTGTTCTCCAAATCAGACACTGTCAATTGCATTGGAACCGCATCGGTAATCTCTTCCTTCTTCTAGAGAATCATTTTCTAATTCCTCCTCTTTTCCATGTTATCATGGGATGAATGTTTTATGCATATTTGTAGGTATGGAACGTTATAAGGAGATTCAAGCCTCATGGTTCAAGTATATTATCACCTAACCCCAATGTAGGTGGTTTGTGACTTTCTGTTCAATGTCTATGAGTATTATGTGCATATTCCACCAATACCCTTGAACAAAGTATTGCATGTTTACCATTTTATCCCTGATATATACCTTCCATGTTTGAATGCTTGGGTAAAGGTTAATTTGATATGAATTGGGTTGATTGGTATGCCTTGGATGTTCTGCTCATGCCTTGTTCTATTTACGAATGTTTGGTCCTGTTTAGCCTTTCGGCAGTTACCAGTTTTCCATTCCTTGTGGTCATAGGATGGAGTGTTGTTTTCTAACAAGCTTGAGATGTTGTAGACTAGTTAGCCAAGTAGTTCTGTAGGTTTACAATGGCCATATATCACTACTATTCATTGACCTACCCGGGGCCGTGAGAACCTGGTGCTATAGAATAAAAGCGGATAGAGTGAGTTAGCTTCCTCAGAGAGTCGTTGGAGATTATTGACTATAAGAGGATAGATCGAGTGAGCTTCCTCAGAGAGTATTTAAGCATTATAAACTATAGAAGGATAAAACGAATGAGAATCCTCAGAGAGTCTTTGTGCATTATAGACTATAATGGGATAGACCTAATGACCTTACATGGAGAGTATTTGTATTAATTAAATTACTGTGAACCACTCTAGACCATAAGATGAATGTATTGGGTGAGCTTCCTCAGGAATATGTGAACGACCTGGTGCTATAAGATAAATTTACAGAGTGAGCTTCATCAGAGAGTCCCTTGACCTTGGGGATATAAGGGGAATTGATTGTGTGATCATCCTCAGAATGTCCCTAACTACCTTATACTATAAGGGGAATTGACCGAGTGAGCTTCTTTATAGAGTCTTATAATTTTTTTATGACAAAACCTGAGGGTTTAGACTGAGTGTACTGGCTAGAGGGTTGTTGGATGTTCTTAGGTAGGACCAGAGGGGATGGATATGAGTACTTCCCAAAGGGTTACCTGTTGTGTTTAGCTGCCTATTTACTGCTGCTTGATATTGGAATTGTGGATTGTTTACTACTGAGTTACTTTCATGTTTACTTCTTTCTGTACATTACTTGACATATATTCACTGACTCTTAGGCACCGATCCTCAGGTGGTTGCCAACTGGGATTTAGTATTTCACCTTTTTTGGGTTATTCTTTTGGGCCCATACAGATAATCTTACTGTAGGTATAGACAAGGGCAAGTGACCATCAACTTCAAGTACTTGACATGTTGTGGAGCTGGAGAGCCTGGGACAAAGCATTGGCTTGCGATGCTGAGGAGTGTTTTATCTTTTATTTGGTACTTTGGTTGAGTACTATTGTATTCATCTTTGTGACTTGTTTGGCTATTTTCCTAGACATATGTATCATAGATAATTTATATATGTGCTGCAGTTGTTTCTTACTTTTATCCTTCTACTGATTTCTTTTGTATGGATTTTTACTCCTTCCGCTATGGTATCATGTTTCTCATCGGTTGTATACACAACCAATGAGGGAATAGTTTCCCCACTATGACACCCAAGGCCATCATTACTAGTCGGAAGCCTATGAAATTCGAAGAAATGCACTTGAGGCCATGTGACGAATCGGGTATGGGGGAAAAGGTGAGTGAAAGCCATGTACTCCAAAATTATACACCGTGTACTTTCTTTTTTTCATTAAATGCACTGGGTTGCATCTGACGGACATAACCATCTTCTTTTAGTTTCCATTCATCCAGGAGAAACCATATGACCATGGATCTTCTCCGAGCTCTCGAGCCTCCATTTATTCACCGAATTGACGGTCGTCGATTGCATTAGAACCGCATCTGTTAGCTCTTCCTTCTTCTTGAGTACCGTTTCCCAATTCCTCTCCTTTTCCAATTTAACGTGTGTTGAAATTTTTTTACGTTTTCTTAGATCTAAATCTTTCTAAAAAGATTCAATAATCGTGAATCAAGTATAATGATCTCCTAACCCCAATGTAGGGGTTTTGTGCCTTTCCGTTCAATGTCTTTGAGTATTATGTCCAAATTCCACCAAAACCATTGAATATGGAATTGTGTGTTTACCATTTTACCCTTGTTGTTTTCCTGCCATGCTTGTATACTTGTTGAGAGTCTAATTAGATATTAATTGGGTTGATTTCTATGCCTTGGATGTTCAGATCATGAATTGTTCTGTTTACGACCGATTGGTCATGGTTAGAATTTTGGCTGTTATCTGTTTTCCATGCCTAATGGTCATAGGATTGAGTGTTGTTTTCTGACATGATTGAGATGTTGTAGACTTGTTAGCAAAGTAGTTCTGTAGGTTTACATTTTACATATATAACTACTATTAATTGACATACTCAGGGTCGTGAGAACCTTGTGCTATAGACTAAATGAATATAGACTGAGTGAGCTTCTTCAGAGAGTCTTTGGACAGTATAGACTATAAGAGGAGAGATCATGTGTGCTTCCTCGGAGAGTCTTTGAACATTATAGACTATAGGGGGATATACCGAGTGAGATTTTTCAGAGATTCATTGATCTTTTTAGACTATAAGAGGATAGAACAAGGGATCTTCCTCAATGAGTCTTTGTTTTACATGAATTACCTTGAACCACTCCCGACTATAAGAGGAATTGACCGGGTGAGCTTGATTAGAGTGTCTGTGAATGACCTGGGGCTATAATAGGAATTGTCCGAGTGAACTTCCTCATAGAGTCTCTTGGACATGGGGCTAAAATGGGAATTGACTGTATGATCTTCTTCAGAGAGTCCCTCACTACCTTAGACAATGAAGGGAATTGACCGAGTGAGTTTCCTCAGAGAGTCTTATAATTTTCGTATGACCAAACTAGAGGGGTTAGGATTAGTGTACTTCCCAGAGGGTTGATGGAACTTATTAGGTAGAACTAGAGGGGATGGCTGGGAGTACATCCCAGAGGGTTAGATGTTGTGTTTAGCTTCATGTAAATGGCTACTTGATATTAGAATGGTGTATTGTTTACTACTGGGTTTCTTTCATGTTTAGTATCTTCTGCACATTACCTTCCATATATTCAATGACTAATAGGCACAGATATTCGGGTGGCTGCCTAATGGAATTTAGCCTCACACCATGTTTGGGCCATGCTTTTGGGCCCAAACAGATTATATTGCTATAGGTATAGACAATGGAAAGCGCCCTTCAACATCATGAACTTGACTTGCTGTGGAGCTAAAGAGCATGGGATCAAGCTCTAGCTTGAGATGCTGAGGAGTTGATTATCATTTATTTTGTACTTGGGTTCAGTACTGTTGTATTCAATATTGTGACTTGTTTATCTATTTTCCTAGACATTTGTATCACGCATCATTTATATATGTGCTCCAGTTTTTTCTTACTTTTAGCATTCCACTGATTTCTTTTGAATGTATTATTACTGCATCCACTATTGTATTGTGTTTATCCTCCACTGTATACTCTGCCAATGAGTGCATAGTTTTCGCACTATCGCACCCAAGGCCCTCACTTCTATTTGGCAGCCTCTGGCATTCGGGAAAATGTGCTTGAGGCCATGTGACCAACTAGGTACGGGGCGCCTCTAGGTGGCTTCCAGAACTGGAATGTTACAAAGTGGTATCAGAGAAATTATTTTCTCTTGACTTACTGTTTGGAGCCTATAGCAAGGGATATGATGGAATAGGTATTTGGTAACAAGCTGTTCTAGGGAGTAGTGAACCTGTGTATAGGGAAAAGCCAATCTACCACGTTTATTGCAATTTCTTATGGTTTTTCATGTTTACGGTTGATCTGATTATCATCGATGGGTGACTCACTTGTTTTGTTTTGTTGATGTTGATATTATTGGGGTTATATTTCTATCGCAACCCGATGAGATGAGCGTGTTCCATCTCATGAATCATATAGACACTTGATATAAATCACATGTCATGCATTTTTTTCCATGCCATTTAGGGTCCATTAGCGATTTCATGTTGTTGTGAAATATGTTGTGTACAATATGAATTCTATTGTTATAGATGCTTAAAAGAATATCTAATTTTAATAGGTATTTCTATATGTAAGGACTTGTTTGAATGAGTTCCAAACATCGATTCATGAGGTGTTATAAAAGAACATGAATCAGAACGTGGTGGATCATTGACTTGTTTCCCTTGGGTATGACATGTATGAGATGCCATGCTTTGATTCGCGGAGATTTCGGACCCTAACCGATCAGAATTTGGCACATTAACACTTTTTTCTGTGTTTTCTAGGCTCTAGAGCATTTTCAGAGGCTTCTTCCTAGAAAAACCCCGAATACACGGCGTGTACCATATGAATACACGCTGTGTAGTTTTTAAATATGTCACTAACTGTGTGGGCAGGGACCTGGGGTTTTGAAAAATATTTCAGGAACACACCGTGTACGGTATGTACATGCCATGTTGTAGTGACCGTGTTTCTACTTGTGTGACTAACAACACGGAAGAATGAAATTTCGACTATACACACTGTGTCCTAATTTCAAACATCTTTTCATGTAACTTAGGTACCCGTCCTTTTCACGAACAACACAGGTCGGGGAAATCCTTCATGTACACGCCGTGTGAACATGGATCACACTGTGTAGAGTAAACCATGTAGTCGGCTGTGTAACTAACAACACGGGTCGCTGAAACCTATCTAGTACACTTCATGCCATTTGTGAACATGCCTTGTAGTCTATGATTATGAAGATAATTTGGGTTTTCTGTGTAAGGGGACTCAGGCAGGGGAATAGAATTCAAGTACACGTCGTGTGTGGGGACAACATGCTGTGTGGTTGGGGTGTTACATGACCAGTTGTGGTGGAAGTACACACCCATGTGAATGACATTAAAGGACATGATGTGTAGTGTTTATACACGTCGGGTAGTCCGGTTTTGTGAAACATGAATGTTTCTTTCTCTGGTTTAGTTCATGAAATCTTATGTTTTCAGTCCTTGATAATCCTAATCTAAGGTCTGAATTTGAAATTTTAGAATTATGCCACTGAAACGTTCTTCGGTAGTTTGACAACTTCGAGACAGTGATCAGACACCAGATATGGTTGATCTGGGGTCTCCTGCAGATCCACCTATTATGCCATCCTTGAAAACAACTGTTATACCAGTTGCAGGCGCTGATGCACAATTTTGGGAAGGTTTTCTGAGGATGATGCAGACCTTCAGGGAGCGTCACCTCCCACCACGTCGATGATAGAGTTGGTGTGTGTTTTCCAGCAGGAACATTTTCCCACTTTCTATGGGGATAGAGGACCCCGGGATACAGAATCATGGATAGAGGCCATGATGACAATGTTCGAGCATATGGAGAATCCTCCAGAGAAGAGGGTAAAGCTAGGTGCCTATATGCTCTATGACTCTGCCAAGAGGTGGTGGGAGGTGATCTCATAGTCAGGACGCCAGCAGAGTTTGACTTGGGATGAGTTTCGGTGCATCTTCTACGATTACATCTACCCAAAGACCTTGAGGGATGATCGAGCCGGGAGGTTTATGATTCTATAGAAGGGAACTCTTTCTGTTATGGAGTACTTGTCTCACTTTACCGAGCTACAGTGTTTCACGCCTATTCTAGGAGGTGATGATTTGTTCCATGCGTGGGTGTTCGAGGATGGTCTAAGGTACAACATCTGATCATAGGTGAACATCTTTAGGTTGACTTTGATATCATATATCATCATCCAGGAACTGATCACTGAGTGCAATCTGTGGGATTCTGGAGTAGTGAGCCTTGGCGGTTCGACATCTAGAGTTAGTGTTCCTCCTACTGATAGTAGGAAGCACTATAGGGAATCTGCTTAAGGATATCAGAGTTGGAGGGATGTATCTTCGGGAATCTAGGTAATATTCTACAAATGTGGGAGGAGAATTCATACTAGGCCTCAGTGCTTGAGAGACCTGATGGAGTGCCTATCTTACTGCAATATGGGCCATCTTCATCATTTCTGCCAGATCATCTCACATGAAGCTGGTGGTAGGGGTTCTTCTATGACCCTGCATTCAGGAGAAGCATCATCAGTTTCTCAATAGTTTGGGAACTGGTGTTCTTCTAGCCATCTGGGCCGAGGTGGTGGTCACAACTATGGTGTTCAATCACAAGGCTACCAGCGATAGCAGAGTGGATTAGCTTAGAGTGGTCAGGCATGGTCATAGGGTCGTGGAGCAGGTCGGACCTTTGTAGTGGAGAAAACCCATCAGAAGAAGGATCCATGACCCTCTACAGTTTGAGTACAATCATATTAGCCTTAATTATATATTCATCTCTTTTCAATACAGGGTTTTCGATAGCTTTATATCTATCATTTTTGTGGAGAGTCTTGGTATTTTTATCTTTTATTCTTCCGACATTTTGACACTAAACACACCGTTGGGGACTAGGACAACTAGGGTACGTCAGAGCAACGATTGAACTCTTGAGGATGGTGGGTGTCACTTTCTATGGGCCCTGTATGTCATAGAGATGATAGGTTATGATGTAATTCTCAAAATGGACAGGTTAGTTCTCTTTTAGGTAGTTGTTGATTACTATCGATATAGGGTGAGTTTCATATCACTATAGGGTGAATATTTTCTTCCAAAGGGCGAGTGGCATGTCCAGGCAAGTAGGGCTGGTCTAGAGCATCTAGGTTTAAGAGTAGTTACATCCCAAATTGTCAGTCTATATCTGGATGACTAGGGGACTTCACAGTTGGACTTTCCTCCAGTGGTGGATCGTTTCCGTGATGTCTTTCTAGAGGACTTTTCAGGTTATCCTCCAGAGCGTGAGGTAGACTATTCTATTGATATTGTTCCAGGTGTGGCAGCGGTGTCCATTCCTCCTTATAGGATGGCTACACTAGAGTTGCAGGAGCTCACGAAACAGTTGGAGAAGTTGCAGGCTAAGGGTTTCACCCGACCCAGTACTTCTCCTTGGGGTTTTCCAGTCCTGTTTGCGATGAAGGAAGATGGTACCCTTAGGTTTTTAGTGGACTATCAGATTTTGAACCAGTTGATGGTCAAGAACTGATATCTCTTGTCGAGGATCGATGATCTCTTTGATCAACTACAAGGAGCATTGGTGTTCTCGAAAATTGATTTGAGATCCGGTTATCATCCGTTGCGTGTTAGGCCATCAGATATACCTCTTACAGCCTTCAAGAGAAGGTATGTTCTATACGAGTAATTGGTAATGCCATTCAGTCTCACGAACACGCCTGAAGTTTTCATGACACTGATGGACCATGTGTTCTATCCATACTTGGTTTCCTTCGTGGTGGTTTTCGTGGATGATATCTTTATGTACTCTCACATTTGACACGACCATTCTACCTATCTTGAGATTGTTTTGAGTACACTAAGGGAGCATCAATTATATTATACACTCTCAAAATTCAACTTTTGGATGGACCTGATTCACTTTTTGGGTCATGTTATCTCAAAGACAAGAGTGTCAGTAGACCTAGAGAAAATGACGAAGATAGTTTCGTGGAAGCAGCCTAAGAACGTCTTTGAGGTGAGGAGTTTTCTAGGGCTGGGTGGATACTACAAGCGCTCTATTTAAGACTTTTCATGCTTAGCAACACTGCTAACGTGTCTGAGAAGGAAGGTTGTGTAGTTCTTGTGGTCAGATTCTTATGAGTCAGCCTTTTTGGAGATGAAAGGGAGGTTGACTACAACATCGATACTAGTCTTTCTAGATCCAGGAAAGAGATATAACATTTACTGCGATGCATCAGACATCGGGCTGAGAGTTTTTCATATTCAGGGAGATGGAGTCATTGCTTACGGGTTTCGGCAGTTAAGGACACATGAGAGGAATTACCCGACACACGATCTGTATTTGGCAGATGTTGTTCAAGACTTACGGTATTGGAGACATTATCTTCTGGGAGATCACATTGTGGTGTTTACCGACCACAAGATTCACAAGTACATATTCACTCAGTGTGACATGAATTTGATTCAATAATGGTGGGTTGAGTACCATCTGTCATTTGACTTTGATCTTTCGTACATGCCTGGGAAAGGAAATGTTGTGGCTGATGCACTGAGTAGGAGGACTCAGAAACAGGCAGTTCAAGAGGCTAGAAGTGAGTAGAATCTTATGGCTATGTTCTATAAGATGCATTTCTAGGTGTACGATAAACAGGGGTATACTTTTCTATCTTATGTAGTTGTTACCCCTACAATTCATGATCGGGTATAAAGTTGGAAGATGTCAGTTTCTGAAGGCCTAGTATTATGGGAATGTGTGTCAGGAGTGGACCCTATTCCAGGATGGACCGTTGGTGAGGATGAAATCTTGCATTTCCAAGGACGCGTATGGATGCCGACAAAAATACGTGTGTAGTTAATGATGAACTTTCATTCCTCAGTTTGGGCAGTTAATCCTGGAATCACCATGCCGTACCTCGATCTACACTGTCAGTATTGGTGGCCATGTATGAAGAGGGATGTTTTTGGTTTCGTCTTGAGGTGTTCCACTTTTCTGCAGGTGAAGGTGGAGCATCAGTGACCTGCCGGGCTTCTTAATCCATTAACCATTCCCAAGTGGATGTGGAGTGACGTCACATTGGATTTCGTGACAGGGTTGTCGAGGTCTTGTCAATGGAAAGACACAGTATGGGTTTTCATTGATAGACTCACGAAGGGTTCTCACTTCCTGCCGATCAAGGAGACCATCAGTGTTGAGGATCTAGGGCATTTGTACATCCGAGAGATTGTACGTCTTCATGGATGTAACACCCAATGCTTCTACGGTACGCTTTTCTTTGAATAATGTGATAGCATGTGTTGTACGCAACACCGAGTTCTAACACACCTTAACCATTCAAACTAGCCGTTATGAATAGTAATACCTACTTTTTGAAATTATATATATTTTATATTTCAAAATGGACTTCATTTTTGTATTCGTAATATCGAATTTAGCCTAAGGTGAAATTTTGGTACTTTTCAGACAACATTAATATTTTGATGAATAGTAAAAATTACTAAATTTATATTAAAAACAAATTTTTAAATCAAAATAAATAATAGTGATAAATTATGAATTTGAGTGGATTTAAAGTATATTCAGAATATATTTTTACCATTTAATTTAATTTTCGTCATTGGACATAATTTTACAATTAAACCGGACATAAACAAGTGTCAATCTTTTGATAGTTATTATCTCTTAAAAACACGCTTTTTGTTTTAACAATGGGAATTAATTTTAACTTAATTTCTTCCACTTTTATGTGTTGAGTTTGTAAAAATGGATTCCATATTTGGAAATAGTATGTTCAAATTGTGTAAATTGGTAACTTTTATTTTTAGTCATTTTGAATAATTACTTAGGTAAATATTTTATTTACCATTGTTAAAGGGTAAATCCGGTAAATAAGGGTTAACAAATAATATTACAATAATACTAAATTAACCTAAAACGTGTCCTAGCCTCATTGGTTGATACATGTTCGACCATAGGCATCTTTGGGTCGATTTTAGGACCCCATGGAGCCACTTATAGGTGATAGGGGCACTTAATTTTAATTAAGTTAAAATAAGTACAAAAATGACATAAGCATATATCTTTTAGCAAAAAATTTTTTATATAGGGTTATATATATTGGATTTTCGACTATAAATATTCGTTAGAAATATAAAACGATTTACTAAATAATGATATTTTATTTGTAATTTTTAGAGATTACATAATCTAATTTATTTATGACACAAGGATGATGCAGTAATTACCATAATAGTGAAAATTTAAAATAATTGATATTATAAATACCAAAATAAATATAATTTGAGACTTTTAATGAATTAAAATGATTTTATAGGATAATATGACTTATTAATATTGATTTAATTAACTTTTTTAGAAGTAATCATTCTGTTATGAGTTTCAAAAAAATCAACTATTGAATAGTATCAAAATTGACATAAAAGAGTTTTTAAAACAAATATTATATTATTAATTGATATTAATTTCCTAAAAATATAAGTTTCAGCCAAGATACTTATACCATGATAGTTATATCATTAATGGACCACTTGGGGGTCTCTTGGATGTATATAGTAAGTTAATAAACCATATAATATAAAAATACAAACAGACATTGTAAAAGTGAAACTAATTAACTTAGAGTTAATACCTAAAGATAAGGTTAATATAAGTACCCAAACATATCTAAATTCTATTGTTTGAGTAGTTTTAGACTCATCCCCACCTTAACATTTAAATAATAAACTTTGGAGCCTTTATAAACGGAATATGAATTTATGATAAATTAATATTTCTAGCTTTTCCAAAGGTGCCCCTCACCCCTCTTATAAAAGGGAACTGCTCCTTCTCATTTCTTCACACCTTCAAAGCCTTTTGGTTTGGCCAAAATCTGCCCAAATACTCTCCCAACATCCCTAAATACAACCTAGAGGCCTTAGATTGATCATAAATCCAACCTATGGATCCCTTTTGATCAAATCAAAAGGAATAACCCGAAGAAGTGGTAATTATTTCACCACCATTTTCCAAGTTCCTTTATTCTTCCACTTCTTCTTCCTTTGTTGTTACCATTATAAAAAAATAACTACAGTATCATATATATAATGTGATGTTAATTTAAATATGGTACAACCATATTCATTATTCTATCCATCCTTTGAATAACATGTCACCATACGTGCGTACGTACGGCTTACCGTCTCCACGTCGTGGTGTAACTGTTATTCAATATATTATTATTTGGATGGGTTTAATAATGATGTGTAACTCATTTAAATAATAAATATAACATGTTAATGATTCTTTATATAGGATATACCATCCATTTATATATTATTTTAATATCAAAAGAATGATATTGTCGCTCGTGCGTACGTACAGACTACTGTCTCCACGAACGCGATGAGATTCATTCTCCATCGTATCCATTCAAGTATAATTATCATTTGATGATTTAAAAATGATGTTTAAGGACATGATATAATTCTGTATATGAATAATATACAACCTATCCATGAAAAACATGGCTTATGTAACAAAACATATAAAAGTAAATGAGTAAGTTAACACCTGAAACGACGATAATAATAAGATATTATTAACAATGCAATGTTAAAAGATCATATATGATATCATAGGAATGTATATGATTCCTTTATAATTTAATAACAATTATTTCTCCATTATACAGGAGGTTAACCTACCCCAACCAAGGAAAATTACAAGTGAAGGGTTATTTCACAATATCTTCATTATCCGAGGTTGTTTATACGTAATAATCTACTGGGATATCTTTATCATCCACATCCATGTTTCATAAAAATGTATTTCAAAAAAAAAATTCTCTTTAAAATAATATGGGTTAAATTCATTTATACCCTTGTTTTACTTTTTATAAGAGTTTTATAAAGGAATCTTTCCGTCGTTTTCCAAATAAGGTGCTTTTAACCCTTTCGACATAATTAAGGCAAGAATGTTTTTTTAACTTATACGGCAGGTGCGGTTATTTTCCGCCGTTATAAAATCGTCAAAGCTTCGCTAACAAGATTATAAGAATATTTTCAATGAAAATGTTTTATTTTATAAATATATGACTCTTAAATAATTTCAAAATAGAAAGAGATATTTCTCTAAAAAGAATTTTGATTTCATCTATGTCAACATCCTTTGATGGATTTTACACTTATTTTAAGTTGATTTATTATGATACAATACATCAATATTGTATTGAAGGTTGTGTGATATTTTTGACTGTGGATGTGCTATTTTTATAACATTCATAGTTTATGGCGAAAGTATTGACATTTCGTATGCTAGTTTTAATATGAATGTTTATGTTATGTTTAAACCTTTTCATATGGGAATGCATTGGACTTAATATGTGACGGGTGGAGCCCGCTATAGCTCCTCGAAACATCGGTAGATCAAATGAGACAAACTAGTGTCTTGGCACAAGGCCTTGACAAAATCTTATTTATAGTCTTGGCATGAGGCCTTGGCTATGTGGTTATGATAGTCTAGAATTATGCATTCCATCATTATGAAAGTGGTTATTGATATTGCATGTGATTATTAGATTAGTAGAATATCCATGTGAATAAGTAAATGGAATTATTTCATTTCACTTTTTCCATACAATGTTGAAGTTCAAGTTTAAAAGGGTTTTGTTTTAGTTATACATTGCCTTAAATATTTATTCTTATTTATGAAGGTTTCCGCTAAATTGTTATCCTTACTAGGCATTTGAGCTGAACTCTTTTCTATGTTTTATTTTTCCCAGGAAGTGATGAAGTAAATTATGAATGACCTGATGGGATATTATGAGGGGATATGAATGTGGAATATGGAGACAATATGTTGTTGTAGTATTTTTTCACTTTATGATGTAATGTAAAACTTTATGAATATATCTAGTGTTTCCAAGGCAACTAAACCAATCGGTATTTCGAGATTTGATCTTTCTTGTGATCATGCCAATGTTTTGTAATAATGCAGTGACTCTAAGTAACTGGGGTCGGGGCGTTACAGTTGGTATCAGAGGAAGTTTAGTACAAACCTTGGAAGCTAGATTTAGAAAAACTCTGATTAGAGCACGTAGACCTAAGATGAACTTTGAGGATTAGTATAGAATAACTTCCTAGAATTTTGGTATTGTAGAGATTTAGTGAGTTTTCCGAGCAATACATCCCTGTCTGGATACGAGCAGGTAGAGGCGGCTCTGGCACAGATGTACCTAGGGGTAAAACCCGAAAACACCGCTTTGAGATAGACTCGAACGAGAACTGGTGCACGACAACGGTCCTTACTGCACTCTTGGTTACGACACTCCCGGGGGATATGCTTAGGATAACTCTCATATTCTTTACAAATCATTATGGAGGGTTTATGAGTATATACTTCCTCAAAGAAAACATTCTTATGATTATGGATTATATCCATAAATAGTTCAATTTATGTTAAGTGTTGTATAAGTATGGGATTATGTATTTTGATTCAAAAACTGATCTAGTTTATGCCATTGTTTAGAAATGGCACCTAGTGGAAGAAATGGAAACCGTATCAATGCATGCACTCCATGTAGGGATTTCCCTCCTGCTCAAGATAATTATAGTGGAGATGGTGATGCAACTGGTGCCGATCCGCTAATCACCATACTACGACAACTCACTCAGGTTATGAATAACAAACTTACCCGTATGGAGCACCATGATCTGCAGTGGGGAGGATCAATGTTAGATCGATTCATGAGGTAACAACCACCAACGTGCAATGGGAGTACAAATCCCTTAGTAACTCAGAAATGGATATTTTCTCTAGAGAAAATATTTCAGGCTTTGGGGAGTACTGAAAGGGAAAAAGTTATCATGGCAGTTTACAGCCTCACTGAAGATGCTGATCAATGGTGGTCATTGATTCAAAATACGAAGGAAGATGATAAAGTATCAAGTATAGAATGGAGGGAGTTCAAAGATCTGTTTTTAGAAAAATACATTCCTCGCGACCATCGAGCAGATATGGAAAGGCATTTTCTGAGTCTGAGACAAAATGTGGATGAGAATGTCACAAAGTATGAGGCTAACATTACAAGGTTATAAAGGTATGCTGGAGATTATATACATAACCCAAGAAGTAAGATTTATCGTTTCTTTAATGGGTTAAAACCATTTCTCCGTCGAGCATTAGTCTCACAATCCTTTTCATCGTATGAATACATTGTCTCATGTGCTATCAAGACCGAAAAAGAATTCTCTAAGTCTTATGAATTTAAAACAAAGCAAGAGGAGAAGAGACCTGCTGATCAATCTAGGAATGGAAATAAGGGGAAGAAGGGAAATTTTGAATATCCATCCTGTCGTAAATGTGGGAAGAAACACCCCGGTAATTGCTTGAAGGGAATGGGAGTCTGTTACAAGTGTTGTGAAAAAGGCCAACAAGCTCGTGATTTCAAGGGGAAGAAGGAAGCTACCAATGTTCAGTGCTACAATTACAGGGAGATGGGGAATTATGAAAATGAATGTCCTATGCGTCAGGAGAACTTACCTTAGAAAATTCCAAGGGATCAAGGCCAAGCTTATGCTATCACTACTACTAATGTAGAAGCTCCAAAAGACGTGGTGGCAGGCAATTTAATGGTTTCCCCAGGTTTAGAAAATGCATTATTTGATTCTGGATCATCTCATTGTTTCATATCATTTCAGTTTTCTAAGAAAATTAGATATTTCCAATTTGATTTAACGAGGGAGTTGTCAGTTAAAACTCCTAAGGGAATTATAATTGCAACAAAGTTTTGTGAATCAGTCCCCATTAGAGCACATAAATGTTCATTATCTGCTGATCTCGTCATCATACCTATGATGGAGTTTGATATAATCCTTGGTATGGACTGGATTTCATACTATGATGCGAAGATTTATTGTAAGAAGAAAGAGGTTACGATTCTTGATGATGATGATAAGGAACACATTATCTTTAGAGAAGATTCATCACCACCTAATTCTTATTTAGATCCACCCCCAGTAGCTCAACTAAATTTAATTATTGGGGAGGAATAGAATGAAATAACTGTGGGTGAGGAAAGGAATGTTCAAATAGTGGATGTACCTGTTGTGAAAGTCTTTGTAGATGTATTTCTGTAAGATTTATCTAGACATCCTCCAGAGCAAGATGTTGAGTTTTCCATTGATTTAATTCCTGGATCATGGCCTATAACAAAGACCCCATATAGAATGGCCATTATAGAATTAGTTGAACTAATGAAATAACTAGAGGAATTGACTAATAAGGGATTTATTCGCCCTAGTTTTTCTCCATGGGGAGCCCCTGTTCTTTTTGATAAAAAGAATGACGGATCTATGAGGTTATGTATCGACTATAGGGAGATCAATGCTATATCAATAAAGAACAAGTATCCCCTACCATGCGTTGATGATTTATTTGACCAACTGCATGGAGCTCAATACTTTTCAAAGAATGGCCTTCGATCTGGATACCATCAATTGTGTGCGAAGAAGGAAGACATTCCAAAGACAAAATTTTGAACCAGGTACGGACATTACGAGTTTACTATAATTCCTTTTGGATTGACTAATGCACCCTCTGTATTCATGGATCTGATGAATAAGTTTTTCAAGGAGTATCTAGATGAATTTGTGTGGTATTTATTGATGATATCTTGGTATACTCCAAAAGCTACGAAGATCATGAGAATCACTTGGGCATTATTCGGAAGACTCTGAGAAGACATGAATTATATGGAAAGTTTAGCAAGTTTGAATCTTGGCTTCATGAGATTTCTTGTCTTGGCTGTATTGTCTCTAAAGATGGAATTTATGTTGATCCTTCTAAGTCCATGGCAACCAAAGAATGGCCAGCACCTACGAGTATAACTGAGGTACGTAGTTTTATTGGTTTGGCAGGTTATTATCGACGTTTCGTCCAGAATTTTGCCTGATTCGCTAACCCATTAACGAAGCTCACACGTAAAGGGGTTAAATTTTTTTTTGACAAAAGAGTATGAAGAATGTTTCAAATAACTGAAGAGAAGATTAGTCAATTCTCCTATATTGACTCTACCATCGGTGAATAATGGGTTCGTTAGTGATGCATCGAATAAAGGACTTGGTTGTGTCCTTATACAGAATGATAGAGTTATTGCCTATGCATCACGATAGTTGAAAATTCATGAAAAAAACTATCCTACTCCTGATCTCGAGTTAGCATCTGTGATCTATGCTTTGAAGATATGGAGGCACTACCTCTATGGTGAAAAATGTGAGATTTATACTGATCACAAGAGTTTGAAGTATATGTTCTCAAAAAAATAACTCAACATGAGGCAAAAGAGATGGCTTGAATTGCTCAAGGATTGTGATTGTACGATACACTACCACCTGGGGAAGGGAAACAAGGAGGCAGATGCTTTGAGAAGAAAAGATCATGGAGTTTTGAACAATATGATAATTGAAAGGGATCTAATTTTCATGGATCTAGTGAAGATGGACATGGGAATAACCAGGGTAGGAGAAACATCAATGCTTTTTCAAATGGTTTCCAAACCATCTTTACTAGAAATGATTAAGAGTTCTCAGACTGATGATGAAGAATTTCAAAATAAGATTAAATCTGTGAATGATGGGAGACTGAGAGATTTTGTGTATGAAGATGGAATTTTGAAATTCGGGAAGAGGCGTTGTGTTCTCGATATACCTGATCTAAAAAGGGAATTGTAGGATGATGCTCATAGTTCCAATTTCTCTATACACCCTCGGAGCACCAAAATGTATAGTGATTTGAAGAAATATTTTTGGTGGGATAATATGAAGAGGGAGATTTCTGATTTTGTGTCAAGATGTATGATTTTTCAACAAGTGAAAGCTGGAAGGAAACACCCTGGAGGAGTCATGCAACCTCTTCCCATACCGGAGTGGAAATGGGACAATATTATGTTGGACATTGTCATGGGGCTACCAAATAATCCTAGGAGGAATGATGCAATATGGGTTGTTGTTGACCATCTTACCAAGTTAGCACATTTTCTTGCTATAAGAGAAGATCTACCACTAGAACGTCTAGCAAAACTATATATTAATGAAGTTGTGAGACATCATGGAGTACCCATATCGATTATTTCTGATCGTGATCCCTGTTTTACTTCAAGATTCTGGAAGAGTCTTCATAAATACTTGGATACTGAACTTCATTTGAGCACTGCCTACCACCCTCAGACAGACGGACAATCAGAACGGACTATTCAAACCTTAGAAGACATGTTGAGATCCTGCTCACTTGACTTTTAGGGTATGTGGGATCAGTATTTACCTCTGGTAGAATTTTCCTTTAACAATAGCTTCCGTTCGAGTATTCAAATGGCACCATATGAAGCATTATACGAAAAGAGATGTCGCACACCAACCTGTTGGGATGACGTTGGTGAAAGAAAACTTGTAGGTCTAGAACTGGTGGAGGAAACGATGGAAAAGGTGAAGGTAATCCAAAATCACATCAAAGCATCTCAAAGTAGGCAGAAGAGTTATGCCGATAATCGAAGGAAGGGTTTGGAATTTCAAGTCGGTGATCATGTTTTCCTGAAGGTATCTCTGTGGAAGGGAGTCATACATTTTGGTAAGAAAGTTAAATTGAGTCCCGGGTACATCGGACCTTTCGAAATTCTAGAATGAATTGGGGTTGTAGCTTACCTATTGGCAATGCCACCAAGTCTCTCCAAAGTTCACGATGTGTTCCACATATCTCTGTTGAGGAAATACATGCCTGACCCAACGCATGTACTCACCTATGAGGAGTTAGAACTGGAACCCGATCTGTCTTATTGCGAAGAGCCCGTCAGGATTCTTGATACGAGAGAACAAGTACTGAGAATCCGAAAAACGCGTCTGGTAAACGTTTTATGGAGAAACCATAAGATGAAAGAGGCAACGTGGGAACCCAAGGAACTTATGTTGAAGAACCACCTGAGTCTTTTCATGTGATAAGTATTCTAGAAATTTCGAGAATGAAATTATTTGAAGGAGGGGATAATGTAACACCGAGAGCTTCTACGGTACGCTTTTCATTGGATAATGTGATATCATGTGTTGTACGCAACACCGAGTTCTAACACACCTTAACCAATCAAACTAGCTGTTATGAATAGTAATATCTACATTTTTAAATTATATATGTTTTATATTTCAAAATGGACTTCATTTTTGGATTTGTAATATCGAATTTAGCCAAAGGTGAAATTTTGGTACTTTTCGGATAACATTAATATTTTGATGAATAGTGAAAATTACTAAATTCTAATTAAAAAAAACTTTTTTAATCAAAATAATTAATAGTGATAAATTATGAATTTTAGTGGTTTTACATTATATTCAGAATATATTTTTACCATTTAATTAAATGTTCGTCATTGTACATAATTTTACAATTAAACCGGACATAAATAATTGTCAATCTTTTGAAAGTTATTATCTCTTAAAAAGACACTTTTTGTTTTAACAACGGGAATTAATTTTCAATTAATTTCTGCCACATCTGTGTGTTGAATTTGGAAAAATGGATTCCATATTTGGGATCAGGATGTTCAAATTGTGTAAATAGGCAACTTTTATTTTTAAACATTTTGAATAATTATTTCGGTAAATATTTTATTTACCAATGTTAAAAGGTAAATCCGGTAACTAAGGGTTAACAAATAATATTATAATAATACTAAATTAGCTTAAAACGTGTCCTAGCCTCATTGTTTGATACATGATCGACCATAGGCATCTTTGGGTCGATTTGGGGACCCCATGGAGCCACTTGTTGGTGATAGGGACACTTAATATTAATTAAGTTAAAATAAGTACAAAAATGACATAAGCATATATATTTTAGTAAAACAATTTTTATATAGGGTTATATATATTGGATTTTCGACTATAAATATTATTTATAAAGATAAGAATATTTCATACATAATGATATTTTCTTTGTAAATTTTATAGATTACATAATTTAATTTATTTATGACACAAGGATGATGTAGTAATTACCATAATAGTAAAAATTTAAAATAATTGATATTATAAATACCAAAATAAATATAATTTGAGACTTTTAACGAATTAAAATATTTTTATAGGATAATATGTCATATTATGATTGATTTAATTAAATTTTTTAGAAGTAATCATTCTGTTATGAGTTTCAAAAAAATCAACTGTTGAATAGTGTTAAAATTGACATAAAAGAGTTTTTAAAACAAATATTATATTATTAATTGATATTAAATTCCAAAAAATCTAGGGTTAGGCCAAGAGACTTATATCATGATAGTTATATAATTAATGGACCTTTTTGGGGTCTTTTGGATGTATATAGTTAGTTTATTAACCATATAATATAAAAATACAAAGAGACATTATAAAAGTGAAACTAATTAACTTAGAGATAATATTTAAGGATAAGGTTAATATAAGTACCTAAACCTGTCCAAATTCTATTGGTTGAGTTGTATTAGACCCATATCTACCTTTAAATTTAAATAATACACTTTGGAGCCTTTAGAAAGCGAAAATTAATTTATTATAAATTAATATTTCTAGCTTTTCCCAAGGTTCCCCTCACCCCTCTTATAAAAGGGCAGTCCTCCTTCTCATTTCTTCACACCTTAAAATCCTTTTGGTTCGGATAAAATCTTCCCAAATACTCTCCAAACATCCCTCAATACAACCTAGAGGCCTTAGTTTGATCAGAAAGCCAACCTATGGAGCCCTTTTGATCAAATCAAAAGGAAGAACCCGAAGAAGAGGTATTGATTTCACCACCCTTTTCCAAGTTCCTTTCTTCTTCCACTTCTTCTTCCTTTGTTTTTACCATTATAAAATAATAAATCCAATATCATATATATACTGTGATTTTATTATAAATATGGTACAACCATATTCAGTATTCTATCCACCCTTTGAATAACATGTCACCATACGTGCGTACGTACGGCTTACCGTCTCCACGTCGTGGTGTAATTGTTATTCAATTTATTATTATTTGGATGGATATAATAATGATGTGTAACTCATGTAAATAATAAATATAACATGTTTATGATTCTTTATATATGATAAACCATCCATTTATATATTATTTTAATATCAAAATAATGATATTGTCGCTCGTGCGTACGTACGGACAACCGTTTCCACGAACGCGATGAGATTCATTCTCCATCGTATCCATTCAAGTATAATTATCATTTGATGATTTAAAAATATTTTTTAAGGACTTGATATCATTCTGTATATGAATAATATACAACCTATTCATGACAGACATGTCTTATGTAACAAAACATATAAAAGAAAATGAGTAAGTTAACACCCAAAACAACGATAATACTAAGATATTATTAACAAAGCAGTGTTAAAAGATCATATATGATATCATATGAATGTATATGATTATTTTATAATTTAATAACAATTATTTCAGCATTATACAGGAGGTTGACCTACCCCAACCAAGGAAAAGTTCAAGGTAAGGGTTATTTCAGAATCTCTTCATTATCCGAGGTTGTTTATACGTAATAATCTATTGGGATCTCTTTATCATCCACATCAATGTTTCTTAAAAATGTATTTCAAAACATTTTTACTATTTAAAAGAAAACGGGTTAAAGTAATTTATACCCTTTTTTGACTTTTTATAAGAGTTTTATAAAGGAATCTTTCTGTGATTTTCCAAAAAAGGTGCTTTAAACCTTTTTGACAGAATTAAGGTAAGAATGTTTTTTTAACTTATACGGCGGGTGTGGTTATTTTCCACCGTTATAAAATTGTCGAAACATCCCTTACAAGCTTATAAGAATATTTTAAAAGAAAATGTATTATTTTATAAATATATGACTGTTAAATGATTTCAAAATAGAAAGAGATATTTCTCTAAAAAGAGTTTTGATTTCATCTATGTTAACATCCTTTGATGGATTTTATGCTTATTTGAAGTTGATTTATTATGATACAAAACTTCTATATTGTATTGAAGGTTTTGTGATATGTTTGACTATGGATGTGCTATTTTTATACCATTCATAGTTTATGGTGAATTTATTAACATTTCATATGCAAGTTTTAATACGAATGTTTATGTTATGTATAAAACTTTTCATATGGGAATGCATTGGACCTAATATGTGACGGGTGGAGCCCGCTATAGCTCCTCGATGCATCGGTAGGTCTCATGAGACAATCTAGTGTCTTGGCACAAGGCCTTGACAAAATCTTATTTGTAGTCTTGGCACAAGGCCTTGGCTATGTGGTTATGATAGTCTGGCATTATGCATTCCATCATTATGAAAGTGGTTGTTGATATTACATGTGATTATTAGATTAGTAGAATATCCATGTGAATAATTAAATGGCATTATTTCATTTTACTTTTTCCATACTATGTTGATGTTCAAGTTTAAAAGGCTTTTGTTTTAGTTATACATTGCCTTAAATATTTATTCTTATTTATGAAAGTTTCCACTATATTGTTATCCTTACTGGGCATTTGAGCTCACCCCTTTTCTGTGTTTTATTTTTCCCTGGAGGTGAAGAAGTAAATTATGAATGACCTGAAGGGATATTATGTGGGGATATGAATGTGGAATATGAAGACAATATGTTTTTGTAATAGTTTTTCACTTTATGATGTAATGTAAAACTTTATGAATATATCTATTGTTTCCAAGGCTACTAAACCAATCGGTCATTCGAGATTTTATCTTTCTTGTGATAATGCCAATGTTATGTAATAATGCACCGACTCTAGGTAACTGTGGTCGGGGAATTAAAATTGATTTCCATACTCCATTGTTTCAGACCGAGATTCACAT
Organism: Viscum album; assembly: GCA_963277665.1. Classification (NCBI taxonomy): domain Eukaryota; kingdom Viridiplantae; phylum Streptophyta; class Magnoliopsida; order Santalales; family Viscaceae; genus Viscum; species Viscum album. The sequence goes on along the minus strand of OY728161.1, from coordinate 1,682,173,190 downwards.
TTTACTTCTCCAGTCTGGAAGTGGCTTTAAAAGAATCTGGGTACACTTTTACTTATTATTACAACATATAATCTCCAAACAGATGGCTAGTCCAAGCGTACGATTCAGGTTCCTGAGGACATGTTTCGAGCATGCATTCTGGATATTGGAGGTTATTGGGAGAAACATATACCTCTTGTGGAGTTTTCCTAAAAAAATAGTTTCTAGGAGACTATTCAGATGGCACCTTACGAGGCTTTGTATGGTAGGTCGTGCCGATCAACCTTATGGTGGCTAGAGGTAGGAGAGACAGCTATGCTGGGACTTCGTCTTGTCCAGGTGACCACAAAGCAGATAGAGTTGAATCGAAAGAGGATGGCTACAGCTCAATCTTGTCTGATGTGTTATGCTGATCAGTGAAGATGACCTCTGGAGTTCGAGGTTGGGGATCATGTTTTCCTACGTGTCACGCCATGGTTGGGAGATAGGAGGATCTAGAGAAAGGGTAAGTTTTCTCCGAGGTACGTCAGGACATTTGATGTTTTGGAGAGAGTTGGGCCGGTTTTCTATCTGTTTCAGTTACCATAATGGTACTAGGCTATTCACGATGTATTCCAAATTTCTCATCTCTAACGTTACTTTTCAGAACCGTCTCATGTCTTTCAACATGAGGAGGTTGATCTCGAAGCAGATGCATCGTTTTAGGAGCATCCTATCTGGATTTTCGATCACAGAATGAAGGTTCTTCGTGGCCGGTATGTTCCTTTGGTATGGCAGCTATGGCGGCACGGGCATGTACAGGATGAGACTTGGGAGAGGGAGGCAGATGTAAAGTCACAGTGGCCGAAGTTGTTCGAGGTTTCTACTTCTATGACGCTCTAGGGAAATTGGGGGATGAATATCTTCAAGGGGGAAGTTTGTAAGAACCCAGATTTTCCATTCAGCTATTTTTTTCCTTTTTTGGGAATTTTTGAGAAAATAGGAGTTTCTCGAAATTTTTTATGTACACGCCGTGTACTTTATGATTACACGACGTGTACATTGTTGACACGGAAGGTCTTGTTCTATCCATGTCATAGCCACACACATGGTCGTGTGGGGTGATTTAGAGGCCACATAAAGAGGAGTACGAAAAAGGAGAGTACACACCATATACTCTAAATGTACATGCGATGTACATTATTTTTTTCATTAAACGCATCAGGGTCATGTCTGATGGACAAAATCATCTTCTTTTAGGTTCTATTTGTCCGAGTGAAACCGTATGGCCATGGATCTTCTCTGAGCCCCCGATCCTCCATCTGTTCACCGAATCGACCACCGTTGATTAAGATGGCACCACAGTGGTATGCTCTTTCTTCTTTTAGAGTAATATTTTCCAATACCTCATCTTTTCCATGTTAGCATGGGTTGAATGTTTTATGATTTTTCATAGATATATGATGTTAAAAGTAGATTAAATACTTTTGGTTCAATTATATTGATTGACTAACCCCATGGTAGGTGTTTTGTGCCATCACATTCAATTTCATTGAGTATTATTTTCAAATTCCACCAATACACTTGGACGAGGTATTGCATGTTTACCGTTTTACCCATGCAATTTGCCTGTCATGGTTGTCTCCTTGTGTAAAGGTTAATTGGATATGAATTTGGTTGATTGGTTTACCATTGATGTTTTTATCATCCCTTGTTTTGTTTATGACCATTTGGTCCTATTTTTCCTTTTGGCCATTCACTATTTTCCATTCATTGTAGTTATTGGATGTAGTATTGTTTTCTGACATGCTTGAGATGTTGTATACTGGTTATCCAAGTAGTTCTGTAGGTTTTATTTGGCCATATAGCACTAAAATGCATTGAACTACCCAGGTCCATGGGAACCTGGTGCTATTGACTAAAAGAGGATAGACGGAGTGAGCTTCCTCAGTGAGTCATTGTACAGTATTGAATATAAGAGGATAGACCGAGTGAGATTCCTCAGAGATTCATTGGAAATTATAGACTATAGGGGGATATACTGAGTGAGCTTCCTCAGAGATTCATTGATCATTATAGACTACAAGGGGATAGACTGAGTGAGCTTCCTCAGAGAGTCTTTGTTTTACTTGAATTAACTTGATCCACTCAAGGCTATAAGAGGAATTGACCAGGTGATCTTTCTCAGAGAGTCTTTGAACGACCTGGGGCTATAAGAGGAATTGAAAGAGTCAACTTTCTCATAGAGCCTCAAGACATTGGGGGATATAAGGGGAATTGACTGTGTGATCTTTCTCAAAGAGTCCCTAACTACCATAAAGGTAATTGACCGATTGAGTATCCTCAGAGAGTGTTATAAATTTCGTACGACCAAACCAGAGGGGTTAGGATGAGTGTAATTCCCAGAGGGTTTTAGGAAATTCTTAGTTAGGAATAGAGTGTACGACTATGAGTACTTCATTAAGGGTTACCTGTTGTGCTTATCTGCCTGTTAGCTGCTACTTGATTTTGGAATTTTGTATTATTTACTGCTGAGTTTCTTTCCTGTTTACTGCTTTCTGTACTTTACCTGCCATATATTCACAGACTATTAGGTACAGATCTTCGGGTGGTTGCCTTCTAGGATTTAGTCTCACACCTTGTTTGGGCCATTCTTTTGGGCCCAAACAGATTATATTGCTGCATGTATAGACAAGGGCAATCTCCCTTCAACATCAGGTACTTGACTTGCTATAGAGTTGGGGATCATGGGGCCATGCATTGGATTGAGATAATGAGGAGATGTTTATCTTTTCATTTCTAATTTGGTTGAGTACTGTTGTATTCTGCATTGTGACTTGTTTTGATGTTTTCCTAGACATATGTATCATGAGTCATTTATATATGTGCTCTAATTGTTTCTTACTTTTAGCCTTCCAATTATTGCTTTTACATAGATTATTATTGCTTTCGGTATTTTATTTTGTTTGTCATCCACTGTGTACTCTGCTAATGAAGTCATAGTTTCCCCAATATCACACCCAAGGCCATCGCTGCTAGTTGGCAGCCTGTGGAATTCAGGGAAATGCGCTTGAGGCCATGTGACCAACCATTTACGGGGTGCCTCTTGGTGGATTTCGGAACCGGGATGTTACAATAATAATAATTCATTGATCATTAATTTGTATATTGACATAGAGTTTGATGTTTCAATGATAACAAACACTTGACCAATGAAATAACACTTATAAATATGGAATTAATATCATTTTCATTATAGAATGATCATTGTAGGACAATATTCACCACAAATATTTATCCCATTGATGTATTATTAATTGATTGATGTTTTTTCATATACTTGATGACCTCAAATAGAATCAATGATGAATTCATGATTTTTTATTCAATCATCATTCGATCTAGGAAATTGACATCTCATCCATAAATACTTCTTGGAAGTTATTCCATTCAAGGAAACTGTTTGATTGAGAATCTATAATCACATTCTTTCTTATTTTCAAATTGAAATATCATTCTAAACTACTTTCCTTACAAATTTGATCCCCATGTTATCATCCTTGGTGATCATGATAATTTTTTGTGCAAGTATAATGTTGTTAGGTCTTCAATACTTTAACCAACATTGGAGTTAATTTTAAATGAACATGAGGTAGTAAGTTAATTATCATTTTATTAACATATATAATCGTATTTCCATTATCCTTGAAGTGACAGAATAAATTTTTTAATATATTGATGTGATTTATTTTCATTATGTTTGTTACCATGATACCCATATATGATCCATGATTCCATGAATAATTTCATAGTAGATTTTTACCATAGTTGATGTCTATCTTATGTAATTTTAGGTTGAAATTATATTTTCTGGATTATGTTTTATGCTTTTATTATTATACTCAAAAATTTAATGTTCCTCATAATTCCATTACAGGTTGTTCTTGGTATATTTGATGTGTGGAACTTCATAGAATGATTATCCCTAGAGGGGGAGTGAACACGATGAGTGGAAGTGGAAAAGGTGGACCCATACATAGGGTATTAGAATGATATAATTGTGTCCCAAACTAAAACATTATTCCATGACGATACCATGTATACTTTCCAAAACATGATTCCATATACATACTTAGTACTCATTAAATAGTCATTCTTTTTTACTTGATTTGTGAAATTATGCCTTAAAGAACCAGGTATCATTTCTCTTATATTGTGGATTTTTTTTGATAATTTATGATAACCATTGATCACACATCATTCATGGAGATGATATAGGTACGAAAATGTGTCATGGTTCATTTTTTATAAAATTTATTATTATTATATGATTTATTATTATTTATTTTACTATTTTTGTTATCATACACTTTTTATTCATATGGAATCATGTAAGGGAAACATTGGTGGTGTCCTATAATGTTTTATTACTCACACCCTATACAGGCATTTCAATGTGTATGATGACTTCATATACTGCGAACCAGGCCATGAAAATGGGCCCATGGAAGATGTTTGAGTAGGGTATTATGGATTTGTAAGTTGAAAAGGTACATAATCTCAATGATACACTATTTTATTAATTAATTTTCATTCTTTCATATTTACATAGGTTTGGAACAACACACTATGTTCCAACTTATTTACTATATCCATTATGTTCCTTTTAGATATTACTTTATTAGTTTTATCTATGTCCCTAAATTTTTTATATATATTATTGGTGTTGTGATATGATAATGAGAGAATATTCTCCCTAGTGATGTATTTAAAAACCGATATTCATGTTGTTATCCTTATACATACTCGGAGGAAAGAATGTGTTCCTCTGGTTTTGGGACTTGGATTAATTGGTTTGTTTATTGGAATTACGAAATTATATTATTGATATAACTTTTTTTCCTTTTGGATAATGTTTGACATGGAATAAAATTTAAAACATAAATGTGACTCTTTTAAAAAGGGTTTTTAGTTTTCATGGATAGCTCATGATTAATGGACCCATGACTTAAAATATATGGGATTATTGTTATAATTTTCTATGATATTCTACTGTATTTATTTAAAATGAGTATGAAATTGGGACTAAATTCCTTATATAATATAGTTATTTTAATATATTGTTGGAATATAATTAATAACATTTTCATCATATATATTTTAGAAATAGATTTTTTTATTGTTGTGATATATATGTCCTCCATGTTTTTGTGATATATATATATATATATATATTGGAATTAGTTAGTTTAACTTGGGAATACTTATTTTTTCACATATATATATGATAGCGACTAATGAGTTGGTATGGAGAACATTGTTTTGTGCTAAGATATATATACCTTGGTTTATTATTATCCTCATATAGAATACCTTATGATATCCTATAGACTAGTTATGATCTATCATTAATGTTATGAAAAATTATTTCGTGTTACAATGTCTATCGATAGAAACTATACAAAAGTGAATAACACCTGACATTGGCCAGGACTCTTCTATTATGGAGGATTCCTTTATTCAACCATCTACTAATTTGGATTGTACATCAAATCACGCTTCAACACAAGGTATGATGGTGTATGCAGTGAAATTGAATTAACTTGGAGTCCTTCTGCATATTAATTCCAAATTCAATGGGGCTTCAATGTACATATTTGGTTATTCTATCTTTTTCTATATCCCACATCCTTCATCCACTAAAGGAACTGGAAGACAAAATGATGATGTGGAGTAGATAGATTTCATTGAAGGAAATAATGACCACATTAAATCATATAAGAATAATAATGAGGAAATATAATTTATTGTGATGAATGGACCCACTAATAGGTGGTGGGGTGTGATGGGATATTATAGAAGACATGAGGGTCTCACCTGATATGATTTCAAAGAAGAATTATTTGGGTAATTCATTCATAATATGAATAATCTTGAATGAGATCACGAGTTCTTGGAACATCATATTGGAAATAGGTTAAACGAGTCATACATCCCATTTTTTAAAAAACTAAATGAATTTCACCTATATTGTATAAAAACATGTCATTGAAGTCTATTAATTTCATGGATGATACTCATCTTGTAATGTGGAAATGGGTTTGGTGTTCTGACCTGATGACATAACTATAGTATCTATAGAAGTCCTTGAATATAAATAAGTATTTGTACTTGGATCGATTATTTGGGAATCTTCCACCCATCAGAACATAGGTAGGCGGGTTTCCTATATCAGATCTTAGTGTTACATAGAGTTCCAAGAAGAGGAATACTGCTGGCATGTATTATTGTTGTTATATATATGTGGAACATATTATGATATCTCCAACCACTTCAAGAGGTTATCAATTGTGACTAAACTATGTTAGGGGTGTACAACAAAAACAATTATATATAGTACCTCAAATACCATGTTGTTATTGTGAAAATATGGGACATATTTCATTTTATACTCAAGAGCATCATGATTGAGGTTTCATAGGGGTGAATTGAAGATGAAATCTATAAACAATTGACCTATATCAAGACCTCAATATCGATCATTGATAATGTTGACTCATACAGTCATGCTTCTTAGTGACATGGTCATAGAGATAATGTGATCCATGTTTATGTAGTAATCCACACTCTAACAGATTGTGGAAAGCCACCTTATACATCTCAGTGTAAATCGTTGATCGTTTCTACATTTTCTATGTCTTTGTTAGATACATTTTATTTTCATTCCTTTATTTTTTTATTTTTCTCTATAATTGTTTTAAATATATTTTTTCTTTCTAAGATAATTTCCATTAATACAATTATGTGGATAAAGGATGAGAATATTTAGTGAATCCCAAATTATTCTATAATCTATTCATATAATGGAACTGTTTGGATGTTTTGAATCTTAGAGATGTTGTGCTTTGATGTTATTATTTGAATGGATCAGGTGACCATTTTTTTCCCTCTAAATGATTTTTATTAGAGATTGGTTCTATTTGAAGAACCTATGGTGATATGTATGTTAATAGTTTAAAATGATTATTTGGAGTATGTAGACATGTCCTAGAAATATGCTTGATCAGGATGATTTGGAGAAAATTACTCGAATGTATCCTTTATTAGGATCAAGGGTGTTTTCTCATCCTTTACTATAGTGTTGGGTCTTTATTTAGATTTACATATGGATGATTTCATTATACCTCCACTAATTTTGATTTTTAGTCTATGATAGAGTATATTATAGGATCATATCACATTTCAATAATCCTTAATCATATTATGTTAGGTGATGGAGAAGAATTTAATTCCCTTTCCCTAGGATCTATTATTTTTTATCAGTTATAGGTAGCATGAGGGATCATAATGATTGATAGTAAATTAGGCTATCATAATATATTTGTAAGAGAGGTTTAAATCATAATTATGGTGTGTTGGATTATGTATGCATTATGTGAGTACATAGTGCGACAATTTTGATTCTGGATTTAAATATTAATGTAAAATACCCACATGAATAATATCTTCCAGCAAAACATTGACTTGTACATTATTGATTTGTAATGAAGTTGTCATCTATTATATGACCCTAGATAAATACTTCTTATATATTGTGATAGTCTTTAGTACACTTTGGTCATTTAAATTTATGGATATGATTTCAAATTGTTAATTTATGATTCATCTAGTGAAATTCATGAGGAATGCAGTGTTTAAGATCGGTTTATCCAAATTCCATGTAAAAAAGGTGGTATTGATGTCCTTTAAAAATCCATTGAACATGATCAGGATTAAATCATTTTGTACTTAGTCGGATACTACACATATTTTATCTAGAAACACTCCCTTTAATCAGCACCCATGACTACCATGGTTTATAATTATGTGATGATCTTATTGTTCAACAAGTGCGAATGGTTTTTTCTTAAGCTGGAGCAGATGATTAATATTGCTATATATTTGGTTATATTCAATCTAGATACTACCTATACTATTTAATATGATTCATTGGTAGTTGTTCTAGGACATGGAGAAATTTTTATGGAGTATGTAGTGGCATTTGGATCATTTATGCTGTGACCCAATTAGTAGAAGTATATAAATATTGACATCAATATGGAAATATTTTTTCACGCTTTTTTTGTGATGGGGACACAATATCTTATTCATTCTTAATTTTATATACTCATACCATAACACACCCCAGTAGATGTTTTCCCTATATGACCTAAACATTAGGGGGTGGTGATGGTATAGTACATTGAGATGATCAACTTTGAGATGAATTATACCCAAGGTAAGGTTAATGACATAACATATGGTATTATACGTAAGACGCAAGTATCATAGGATCCTCGAGAATATACATCATATGAGATGTTGTACATTATAGTCTCATTAGATTATTAGTTTATAGATGCTTCTAAGGATCAATGATAAATGACATGTGCACTATTAGTGAGAATATCATCCTTAATAGATATGGAATATGTTGGATAATCATGTGACCCATAGAATGATATGATATTTGAACAAATATAAGGTTGTGACCTGATACATGAGTGGTTGATTGAGATAGAAAATGGGATCCTATTACTTGGGAGAGTTGTTGCCCCTTAATACATATGAAGAAATATAATGGTATACTTCCAAACCATCAGGTTGGATCTTCATCCTGGAGTGATCATGATGTATAATTAGATTAGGCATCTATAATTTCTAGGGATAAATTGGGACATTAATAGATTTTTATTTGAATTCTTACCCTCCTAGATGATTATGCATGAGAACTAGGATCATTTTCGTTTACTCTAAAATCTTATGGCCCCTCAATGGAAGTCATTGGTTTTCATGATGTACTTCGTTATGAGGATACCTCAGACACTAAGGTGGTTTGATGTTTTTTTGATGATTATTGGTCAGATTTTGATGTTTTAATAATTTTTAATAAATTTTTATACTCAAATAGTATTCTAGGTGAGGTATATTTATGCTTAAGATATACTACTCTTAAATGTATTTTTTTATCAAAATATCTATTATATTTATAATTTTTATTTCATTTTATTTGTTTGACTTCTAATTGGACTGAGTTTCTATGTTATAATGGATCATACCCTACAATCTGCATAGTTATTAATAGTCTAAGTGAACTATATTTATTTTGATGGACATGATTCAAGAATCATCCCAATAATTCAATGGTTCATTGGATGATCATCCAGACTTGATTGAGTAACATTGAACAAAAAATACATGGATTTAAAATTAATGGAAACTTATGAGGGTGTTTATATTAGGCTAGGTCATTCACCGCATTATTTGAATGAGGTCATAGTTCTAGGTCCTTATATGGTGCATGATACCTCCAATAGAGTGAAACTCATTTAAAACAAGGTTTTCAAATAATATAGGTGACATAAGTCTAATGCCAACCAAATGAGGATACATTTGGAGTTTCCTACAAGAAATCATCTTTTTCTAATTGTTGATCCTCCCAAAGAAAATCAATATTTGAGGAAGAAACAGAATTCAGTTTTTCACTATGTTGGAACCCTTATTATCCCTAATTAATTTGGGATAGTGGAATAATAACTATATATTCATTATTTTTACCAAGTTATGCATGCTATATTTTTTTTCAAATCTGGAGTTATAATTCTTATACCATGAATGCCGTTAATTGTGAGGATATTAATCTGGATCATTGTGCATCATATATGGAGTGCCTAGTGTGGATCATAGTCTTGAATGAAAAATTCCTTAATGAAAAAATAGTATAACTAGTAATTATTATATGGCTCATGTAAGAATAATAGTCAAGAATTAAGAGGAAGAGGATAATTTTTGAGAATAATGACTCAATTCATTTTAGATGAAACATTGAAGGCACTTATCGCGAATGAGAATTCATTATAATGGAATATTGTATTCTTATTCATTTAAGATCTAAATATGATATATTTTCAGTTATAAATGATATTATATTGCACTATTATTCACTTATAATATTGGTTATTACGATGATGATTTTTGGTTTAAAATTATCAATTAAACTGTTCTTAGGTTTATTAGAAAGACTTAACCTTATGGTGGCCAAAATTTGACATCAGCTAGATTAGTGAGTTCAAGTTATTCTATGGAATATTGTATACCCTAATGGTTGGTTATGTAGTTACCAAAATATCATCGTTGGTGTTGGAATTGACAATGTAGTTTATATAGGAAATCTATCCACCCATCATCATATAAATGACTAGATGAGGAGGCCCCAATGATTTTTGGTGTGCTTATTCCAAGGATGAAATTACTTCACCCTAATGATTTCAAATTGACATGTTTCTCCATATAAATTATTATGGAATTCCTAGAAACATAGATATAATACAAATTTAATTCCCCTAACCATATATAAAGATACATCAATTCTCCTCCCCCTACATATACAATGTTAGACTGATCTAGTAATGAAATAATAGTGAGTTGTCTTCATGACCTATGAGAAAATATTCTTTCATATTATGGGATGATCATAGATCAATATGGGAATTTTTAATTCCATAATAATCAAAAAAAAATTTACCTCTTATTTGTATATCAATGATAGATATATTGTATTGAATTAATTTTTCATTTGAATTGAGATCTCTTATCAACATTTTTTTAGACATGTATGAGTTTAAGAATATTATTCTAAATACATTTAATTATAATGGATTGACGATTGAAATATATTTCCATGGATGTTTCTTGGATGATCGGATTAGGGTTTGATGTTTCCATGACTACACCCATTTGATTATAGATAAAATTGTTAATAATGAATTCATTATGAGTAATTATTCATCGAAAAAATATTTTGAGACATTATTCATCAAAAATATCTTTTAGATTGTGGTATTTATTATGGATCAATTATTTTTCTCAAGATCTATTTACCTCTCCTAGAAACAATAATCTATCCATGAACCGTTCATCGATTTCCACTAGTTTCAACATATTGGTACACGTTTTTCATATCTTTTTTTTTGACTTTATTGATAGACACCATAAGGTATGTGATTTTGGAATCAACATCATGGAAACACTTATCCATGATGTCTAATTTTGAACCCCTTTATTGGAAATAAAATTCATTAGTAATGAATCCATGATATTTGAGATCAATCTTAATGGTTGTGTAATTTGGTTTAAATGTTGATCTGTTGATAAGCCATGTTGTTCTTTGTCAATGCACATGAGGTGGAGTGTACAATTTATTATAAGTCCCTAATATAATGTATTTTTTATAGATTCATTATGTTATGTAATGAGTTTTTTTTCATGATTTATGTGACTTTTTGTTCTAGAAATTTTATTGAAACACACAAATGACACTTGTTTCCATGAGTGTTAATATTGTATCTTGTTACCATAGATGATGTTGATCACATGTTGGTTTATGTTTATACTACATTTTCATGATGACATGTTATTATATTATTATTATGGTACTCTTTGTTTTGTATATTATTGTGAAATTATATTTTTTTCATTACATGTGTGATAGGTGGGAAATTATAGAATGACTACCCCAAGGGAGAGAGTGCACACAATAGTCGATGAGGATAAAACTGAAACCATACATATTTTTGAAAAATGATTTCCTTATGAATCATCGGAAAATATGAATCCATGTTGATATCGAGTATACACATTAGAACTCAACGCCTTATAGATATAAAAGTCAGGATACATAGTCAGCCATGTGGCCTTACATGAGACATAATGTCTTGTGGATACTGTGTAGCATCACCCCAGTCATCTGTCTCTTTTTTTGAACTTTTTTATGACCATTGATCAACCATTCAATATGGATTTGAATCAGGTATGGTCATGGAATGGTATGGATTGGATTATACATAGGTGTAGTGTATGTTATTATTTATTGTTTCTTATTTATTTGATAGGATAATGGAATAAACCAACAATATATGTTCACACATTTTATGGATGTATTAAAAGTGGCATACTAGGTTTTATCACTCACACACTATACATGAATTTTAAGGCACAAAAAGCCTTCATGTATATGGATCCTTGAAATGCATAGGGTGTTATACTATATGTTTGACCCAAGGATCATAAAACATGGATTTTCATCAGGACATAATCAGAGTGATACTACTATTTATTTTTCCTGTTTATCTTATATCATAGTTACTATTGTTTGAACATCCAAACATCGAGAAAATTTAATTATTGGAGTATTGATATTATACGAATGGAATATTCACATTAATGATACCCTTATGAGCCTCACTACTAGTCGGTGGACTCTTGGGTAAGAGGTGCAATACATGTTGTTTTGGGGGTCTCGAACTCAGACCCAATAGTTCATGAGAGGATGTTTCCCAGATATCATACGAATCTCTTTTATCTTCTTCATCATGATACAGGATGGTATATTATTTTTCTCAAACATGGAATCAGGTTTTCATCACCCATTGTAAGTCATGGTTAATGGATGGGGAAATTCATGCATATAATCTAGGGCGTTGAGTTCTTATGAATCCTAGAAAGTTTTTCTTTTGACATAAGGGTCACTATGAGTTGCAGTTGGTGAATCCATTTTTTCACATAAGGAAAAATATTCTTTTCACATAAATAAAGGTAGTATAATAGGCATGTCACCATAGTGATGTAGTGAGTTATCATTATATTTCGACATAGTATTTTTATCTGTATAACATAAGTTATCATATGCTCATCACCTAAGATACCCTTGATTATCAAACTGGGGATCCCCATTCCCATCACATGTAGAAGGTTGGGTTTATGAATCATTTATATGAGTCTTATCTAAATATGTTTACATAGGACATGTTCTCATTGTCCTATATTAGAATATTCCATTTAGACTTTTCCCCTATGGTTAAGAACATGTTATCATTTAATGGGGGAATGATTCGTATATTCTCTTAATGTATGATTGGGAATAGGTTAATGTCCTGTAAGGATACCATCATATTAAATTTCATTATTTACTATTCTACTTATGATATTCAGATATTGGGGGACATTTATTAGTGTCTAGTGGGGGCACTCCAAAATATTTGGCGACTTTTTTAAATGGTATATCTTCAACATATCCCAAAGGTGAGTTGGGAATATAGGTGTGTTCATTTTTTGTATTGGAACTCAAAAAGGAATTTAAAATATTATACAAGATCATGGATCAAAACAAAAATATTTAAAGGATCACAATTTATAGTCATGTGAATAGGAACCAAATGAATAGAGACGACAACACACTTTCATAATGAATAGGGAATATGAATCATTAATCCCCCATTTAGATAAAATGGAAATGGGACTACCTATCCCATTATTGATGAAAATGGTATGGTGATAAATGTTGACGATACTAATTATATATATGGTTTTTTTATGAATAAAGCTAGATCATATGGTCATAGGATATATCCTATAAAATCATTGGAGAAGTAATAATTTGTGAAATGGTAAATTAAAATCTATTAACATTTTATGGGCCTCTCATATGATTGGTGTATGACAATAAAATAACATCTATAATGTAATATAAAAATTATTAATATTGTTCTTCGGGGATATAAATTTCTTGAAAACATCTCTAGAAAATACCATACATTATTTTGTATTGTGTGATATAATTCACAAAAAACATTCACATGTAATAATATACAATGGTCTTTCTTCTTAAACTATTAATGTGAATCGATGATTACTAAACAGAGAGGCCATAATTTTAAAATTCCAAATGATGACCCATAAAATTTAGAGTAAAGTGGTATTTATAAGGATATATTTCATGAAATATGTTTTTTATTGAATTTCTTGTGCACATATATTATAATTGATATACACTATTCATTTAGTGACAGATAGAGGAAGCATTGAGTTATGTCCACTTATTTTCATTCCTAAAAATATTTCATATGTCATTCATTTTACAGGACATTTATCAACATGTGAAACTTTATGTATATAAAATTATTCCAATTATGAAATATTATGACTAGGTTTTCAATTGGGTATGACATTTTCCTTTATATAACATAAAATTTAAATGAACATAACTTTTTATCAGTTAGTTTTATTGGTGTACATATGTTGTCTAATAGATTCCTATGAAATGATCTATTCCCATGGCTAAATAGTAGCCTATAAGAGTTTTTTTCAAGGAAAAATTATTCTATAAGACACTAGAATAGGGGGTATTTTTCTTTGATTCCCATTTTAATCCTTTTAGTACACATTTATCAGAATAATGAGATATTATTGGAAATAATTCAATCAACAATATCACTGAAGGATTCTATGATAAACCTTACTTATGATAGATATCCTAAATGGGATATCATTAGTTACAAAAATTAATACTTGAAAAAGGTGAATATCAATTTATGTTTTCGTATAACATATAGAAAAATCTTTATATAAACATAATGTCATTATTTTTTATTGAAATATACGATGTTATAATTGTTACAAAATACCACATATTATCCTAGTCATTCACTGATGATGATAATAATCAAATTCATAAATATAGTAGGTGAATTTTTATGTTCTAGTTATATGATTATGAATCATTTTTGTCCACTACATTCATGAATTGAAATTATCGATATGTAATCCCCTATCACCCTCAGCTGATGATAGATGGATCCAATATCCACTGTAAGAAATTATTGTGGGAAACAATTTGATAAAAAAATCATGTAGAATATGATATATGGTACTTGTTATTGATCGTGATAATTATATTTTTCTAATAAACATTTCAAATATCTATTTAATTATCATTTTTTGTAAAATATACAACTTCTTCAACTCAATGTGAATACCATGGGTTTGTCAGACCCATTATAGTATTCAATTTTTGAAACGTATCAATTATGATAATTCAATAAGGTCTATTATATGAGGAATATTTGATATAGATAAAATACCTTTATGAGTTCAAAAAAACACAAAATCATGTTTTATGGGATGATTAATAAGATCATATATAAATATATTATCATATTCCCTCGAAACAATAATATCATCAATGTTTTATTCCTCCAAGGCCAAAAGATCTATGTGTGATGGGTTTTATGTGGATACATAACCAATTAAATATAGTGGAATAACAAATTTGGACCATATATAAAACCAAAATATTTATATACACTATAAATTAATAATAATATCAAAAAATAATGGTGTAAATTAAACATGTTAGTATGGTATTTAAAATATTTTCCTAAGAATTTTATTATGATAACTGAGATGAATATAAAAAAATTATCATCAAAAGGAATAATCACATCATTTGGGTAGAAACGTTACACAAGAAATCCCATAGAAGTGATCTACTTCCATTACACTAGTGTAAGATACATTTAAATGGTGTCCAAAAGGATCGTACAATTTAGTAGCCTTGATCACCAAGATACATACACAATTCTTGTAATACAAATGATAAGAAAAATTTAAACATATTTTTTTTGAGGGTAATAACAATATTATATCTAGAATACCCTTGAATATAATTCATAACAAACTTCAGGGAGTCATAGTGGAAGTAAAAAATATGGGTGAGTTGAAATGGTCAATAAGGGTTAAGTACAACAGAAGAGATAATGAATTGAAGAGAATAATCAACAAGTAAATGAAATAATTTAACAAACATTTCATATAATCAATAATATGAGTAGGATATTCCTAAATTGTTTAAAAATATAAATTACTAAACACACATTCTATATAATCAATAAACATGGAATGATTGTGAATCTATAGATAATGTCAAAGAAATAATATCATGGATAATAATAATATGTCAATTCACAATAAATTAAATTATTAAATAATGGATTTTATGTTTCCCATGAACATGATACCGTTATTTATAAGATCATTCTTCATGAAAACATAAATATATGGGTTGAAACCCATATATTCTATTTTTAATCAAACTAAAATGGGATTTCTATAAATGATTCCATCCCCTAATATGACTATTACTTCAAGAAGCTTACATTAAATAGTCCCAAACATATCAAGATCACATTAAATGGTTTCCCTCCAATATATATTTTATAAAATGGTCCCAAACTTCCATAGTCGATCTCTTATTCATTCCACATATAGTGAAATGATCAACATAAATCAAAGAAAACGTGCCTTATAAAATATCATTATTGAAAATAGTATACTGATTTAATAGTGTTTACCACATAAATCGAATAAATATCAATGTAAAAACCATATGTAAAAATGTTGTACTATTTATGAAATAAAAATATCCATGAAATTTGATAAGGATATTTATGATAAATTCATTGTTTAGTGAATATATAAATTAAAATATTTGAAGGGGACTATCAATGTAATCAAGGAAGTGAATTTCAAAAATATCCCTGGAGAAAAAAATTAGAAACCACCGATAAGAATAAATAGGGTAGTCACATTAAGAAACATCCCACATGGAGTAAAATAAATGGTTATTTTTACTGATGAATGTATATATTTTAAAATGGTATTTTAAAAACCTTATTGAGGAAAATATCTTTTCTATTTTTAAAGACATTTTAAAAATATAATTACATGATAATAAATGTAAAATATGATTAATTTACATAATAACCTTTTAAAATTTCAGATTAATATTTGTGGAAATGAAGGTGGTTAAAGTCTTATATTTCACTCAATGTAAGAAGAACATTCTTTTTTAAGAGTAAAAACGTATATATATATCATGTTCGTAATGATTAAATATAAATCCTTTAATAAAATTGGTAAAATAAATATAGGATAAATATTAATTTATTAAATTATTTTGGAAATGTTAAAAACATTATTTAAACCCTTTTAATAAAATTGGGTTTTTTGATGATAATCGGTTCTCTAACTAAAGGGATTAATAATGTAGAATTTTCTTAAAAACATTTCATAAATCATTTTGAGTACCAATGAGTGAAAAACTGTATTATTACATGGAAATGGTAATGAATGACTATAGGATAATAAAATTAATTGTTTTATTTGATACTGATAAAATAATTTACTCTGATGTGTATTCAAGTGTCAGCAATACCAAACAGAATGATATTGTGATGTAATACCTTAGAATAAGCATAAATTTGATGTTAAAATCAGTCAATTAATTGATTATGTGTTTCAAATGTCAATTAACATAAAAAATTTATATGTACAACAATATTAATAAAAATTCTATTACCCATATTGACTTATAATATTAGTTACAATGAGTAATTAATATGACCAGATGAAAAAGAACCGATTTATGGAATTCTTTAACACCTAATAATAATTAACTCAAATCCCCTAAGATAAAAAAATTAATATTGAAACTAAAAATAAAACTTATATAACATAATTCATGATATAATAAATCAAGATGGTTTGTTGACCCAGCATAAAAAATAACTAACTGTTGAATATGAAATTTCTCTCTAAAATGTATAAATTTATATGAAAATAAATTATATCGCATTTTTTTGGTGAACATACTTTAACCTCACATATAATGGTTTTAAAAAAGTAAATAATTTCTAACAAAATTGTAATTATATTTATAATATTATATATTATAATCTTATAATATCTTATTAACCATTTCTTAATAATCATTCATTATTTTTAATATTTATGTTACTAATTCTTTAGTTTTTGAATAATGTTTTAATATTTATTTGATGATCATATTAATTAGATCAGGATCCTATAATATCAAGAATGTAAAGAATGATTTTATTTTATTATATATCAACTATATATGTATTTATAACAAACAATAAATTTTTGGAGATTAGAAATAAAATGCATCGTTCATGGAGACGATTGGTCGTATGTATGTATAAATGCTACAAACATTTCATTTCCATGATTAAATGAATGAAATGTAATTTATATATATGAATATTATAGTTACAGTATCTTATTTAGGTCATATATTTCATTAATTTTTTATTTGTAACCATCCTTTATAAATTCAATGCATATTGTTACATTATGAAATCTTTTTGAGGAGGCGGTATTCAACATTTCCCCATATGATGTTATCATATTTTCTCAAAATAGAAATAATATGGGTATTCGTTATATAAAAATTAAATAATCATGAATTTATTATAAAAATCAAATATATAATATATAAATAGATTTATCTACATTATTCTCAACCATGAGATGTTGTGAATTAAAAAATGAAGTACCTCATCTTGTGAGGCGGTAGTTCACCATACACTTAAATAGTATGTTTATTACCAATTATATGGAAATGTCTGTAAGTTTATATAAAAATATTATATGAAAAACATATCATTATATGTAGAATAATTGTGTTATTATATAGGCTTTTAATAAAAATGTTTTATCATGTGGACAATGAAAATATGAAGAAAGAGAATGGGGAAGGATATAACCACTTATTTGGGAAACTTCTTTTGGTTTTCACCTAGGGGATACCTTGATTTAATTTATTACCAATGTAGTGATAATTTGATGAGTGGAGGAATTTTTATTATTTATTGGGATATATATTGGGGAATAAAAATCATCTTTAGATGTGTAAGGATGTTTATTGGGTGGTTAACATTTTATTATGGAGGAGGAGAGGTATTCTTGTAAATTTTGAATAATGGAATTCCACACATGTTTAAACTATGAAATGTGGCTCCCATAATCATGTAAATTAGAAAAAATGGATTATGGGTTATAATTATGGATTAAAATATATTTTTTATAGGTTTAGAGGTAATTTATTCCTTTCTCTTTAAGGTTTATCCCATTGTTAAGATAATTTTTCTCTTCACCACTGTAAATAATTTTTATCACATCAATTAATATATTTTTTAGAAAAACTATTTTGAACATATTTCTTAATAAAATTTATAATGGATACAAATATGGAATCTATTATTCTAAATTATAAAAACATATGTGGAAGAAATTAATATGAAATTATTCCCACAAACGGGATGACAAAGCACGTTTTTAAAATAAAAATATTCAAATTATTTCAATATTTATATAACCAATTTCAACATTGTATTAATCCCAATTAAATAAATTAAATTAACTGTTAATAAATTTATATAAATTTGATGTAAACCAAAATTTAAATATAATATATACTTATAAATAAATAATACAAAAAATTACTTTTGAACGAAATATAAATATTTTTCACTATTCATCAAAAAATGAAAATTCCCATGAAAAATTGAAAAAATCACCATTAGGTAATATTTCTATTACAAAATTAACAATAATTTTTTTCAAATAATATTTATTAATTTTGATGAATTTTGTTTTAAAATTGGTTCTCCATTGAAAGGCGATATGCATTCTTTTTGAAACAAATAATGATTTTTATGAAAAATAATGCATTTGTTCTTATCTTATGAATATAAAATCTATTGAATTAATAAGAAAATAAATTTCATTTATATTATATATATATATAATTAATATTACACACAAATTTTAATTTTTTTTATTTATTCAGTTAAAAAAGCATTATGGGAATAACAATAGTTTTGAATAACAAATATTCATTATTTTGAATGGGTGCATATATTCATTTATAATTTGTTCATAAATAATAAACTAAATTTTTATATTATTATACCATAGGTTTTAATCAATTATTTTATATTATTCACAACATTTAATTTAATGTCTAGGATATATATTAATATTTTAAATTATAATATTTTAACAATATATTTTTTCTTAGTATAACTCAGTCTTATGTGTAAGGAAATATATCTAAGAATGTACTTGTTGCTAGTAACGAAAGATAACATGACAATAGATAAACTAAATTTATCAAAAATGATAATTATATTTTAATGTATTTGGATATTATATTCATATATATTCAAGGTGATCCATGTCATACACACCATAGAATAAAATATACTTATTTTAGAATTTTATGGTTTTAGACTCTCTCAAACATAATTAATTCATTTCATCAAAATTTAAACACAATATTATAAAGATAATTATGATATTTTCTAAGTTTAAATCCCACATAATGAAAATGGTTTATAAAATATCCTCTCATATTGTGAGACTGGGAAGTACCATTGTCACATGGATTGAAATATATTTAGGTGTTTATGTTGGAGAACAGTATTGGAAAGTATAGATGTGTACATGTAAGAAAGGAACACATATTTATAGAAAGTGATTGAAATCGTAAATAATAAAAAAGTTGATGATCAATAGAAATGTTAGGTTCTCAATGCCATATATATTTTTCTTTTCAATAGTCTATATTTTTAACAAAAATGAAGGTATTTGGTAAATATTTTTTCTATAATTTTTCTAATGATGAGTAATTATTTTACTGAATATGAATATATGGCAATATACACACAAAAAATATTTATATAAACACAATATTCCTAATTTTTTATATGTTTATTATTTTATAAATCATTAATTACTTCATGAAATGGATACTCATAAATTAACTTTGATTCCAAAAGAACTAAAATTAACTTTAAACAGATCATAAGTCCCCTTAAAAAAGTAATTTTATATCTCTAACTATTTTCCAATACTGATATGGTGGATTGTTTTAACTCTAAAAATAAAAAGTAACACAAATGGTTCATCATTAATAATTTTTATCAAATTGTTTAACTAGAAACAATGAAAAATTAACAATGACATTGTGTAGGTTAGTTATTGGTATTAATCACTTGTTGACCATCAGTCATGTGTTCAAATATGGAGGCCATTATATTCCTGATAGGTTATCAATTGACATAAATGTTTTCATTTTTTGAATAAATATTTAAATAATTTTCATAATAAATATGATGTACATCATTGAAATCATGTTAATAGAAAAATTAAATTTTATCTATGGTTTTCAATACAATCATAAGACATAAATACTTCACCCATTTATTTCATCAATGTTATGTCTTTGGTCTAATTTTTAACTAAATAAGGTAAAATTTTCTAATACTGAATACTATACTATGAGAATAAATTATCCAAATGGAATAATAATATAATCATTTTTATGATATCTAAATCATGACACATTATTTTCAATATATGAAACCTCATGATTAACCTATGCTGTTCATTTTCATAATATATTATAATCCTTCATAATTGATTTTAAATATAATGTGAATTATCTAAATTATATCCCTCAGGAGTGTCACATCATGTGCTTATTTAGGCATACTTTCATGTACATGGCTATTCAGATTCAGTTCAAAAAAACATTATCATATTTGTTACCCCTAGATATATATATTCTCGAACCACATCCTCATGTAGTTTTCCGATAAGGGTGTTTTTATAGATTGACCGATATAAACTTTACCTTATCAAAATTCAAGGATTTTAATTTAATTTATTTTCCATATTATACCTTAGGGATATGTTCGCTAATATTGTTTCCCTAAAAATAGTTCTCATGGTTGATACAAAAATTTCAATGATACCCACTATGTAGAACCAACCCAATGAATCCTAGATCATGTGTCTAATACCTTTAAATTTGAATAAGATACAAGTAAATAAAGTCAAAAAGGACAATATGTTTAGTATTTTTGTAGAAGTAGAAACATAAATGACTCTTTTAATGCAAATGAATATAGAAATTTCAATACAATTTTTTTCCTGGATAACCATCTTTTCCATTATATAAATACTTGAATATCTATTTTAGCACAGTTTAGGGAATCCTGGGGAAAGAAATCATAATAAGGGTGAGCTCAAATGCTCTATAATGGTAATGTACAATGAGTTTATAATGAACCGATGAGAGTAATGAGAATGGAAATTTAATAATTCAACACACATTTGATATTATCAATAATCTGTATAGAAAGTGAATAAATAGAATTGTAAGGAAAATAAATAAACACACAACCCATATAATCAATAAACTGAATTTTGAATTGAGTACATAGAATATATCAAAGTAATAATATAATGGATAATATTAATAAATGAATTCTAAATGGAGGAAATTTTTTAATTATGGACATCAAATTTATTTGGAAAATGATACCTATTTCCTTAAAATCCTAACTCTAGAAAATTAAAATAATTGCGTAAAAATAAATATATATAATTTTGAATCATTCATAATAGGTTTTTTACTAAATTTTTTTTCTCATGAGACAAATAATGCATTCATGTTCTTATATTAAATGGTGTATAAACTATAGGGATTTCATTAACCTATCCCTAACTAATAGATCATGCATTAACCTGACCCCATACTATATAGTTCAATCCTGAAGAATTAACCATATTGTAATATAATCAATTTAAATCATAAAAAACTTTATTTATCAAATATCCATATTGAATAAATGATATAGTTTTCCAAAAATTTCTTAAATAAATCAAATAACTATAAAATTGAACACCATATATAAAAATGATATAAATTTTAGGAAATAATAAATTCCATGATAAATAATATAGATAATTAGGGGAAATTTAATGTTCAATGATCATATGAATATGTATATTTTAAAAGGGACTAACAATGGAATTAAGTAACAAAATCCAAAAGATTAGATAAAGAAAAAATAATAATAAACCATCATGGGTAAGAATAAGAATGGTATTACAGAATATCCCATGTGAATTAAAACAATGGTTTATTATTTCTAATGAATATAAATATGATAAAAATATCCATGAAATCAATATTTATGAAAATAAAATTTTCAATTTTATTTATTTTTGGAAAATATAGTTATTTAAAAATAATATTTCCATACATTTTATTTAAAAATTATCCTCTAAAACATTAAAAGAGAATATTCAAACAAATGAAAATGGGTAAATCTATACCTGTCATATGAGGAAAAGAAGAACATTACTTTTTCACTGCAAAAACGTTAGAATAATATATTTTTTCCAAAAGAGGTAATAATATTATATTGAAAACAATAGTATAAGGAAAAATGGGAAAAAATATTCAAAAAATTTTTTTCGGAAGGATTAAAACATTATTGTATAATTTTTTATAAAATCATGTTTTTAGAAGAAATCATGTTCTCCTCCTCATGTGAAAATTAATGTCAGGTTTTTTTAAGATCATTTGAAAAAACATATAGAGTACCAAAGAGTGGATAAATTATAATTTTAATTGAATATAGTCATTAATAACCATAGTAGAATTAAAAAAATAGTGTACAATGAAATTATCAAATAATTCCATCTAATAGAAATTGATGTGTAAATAATCCTAAACAAAATGAGATTTTAATGTAAACCATTTTAAAGGCCATAACATTGATGTGAGTATAAATCAATTAATAAATTAAGTTTTTAAAATTTAAATACCCATTATAATTTAAAATATATCAATATATATTGAAAATATTATTAGAAACATAATCATTGAATATTAACGAGAACAAAAAAGTAATATAACCTAATGTAAATGAATTGGTGTTCGAAATTCATTACCACTTTGTAATTTTTAACTCAAATCCCAATAGAAAAAAATTATAATTGAAAACAAAAAACTATAATGATAAACAAAATTAATGAAATAAAATATAAAAAATGGGTAGTGGATATACCATAAATTATAAGTAAGTGTTGAATATGATATTTATCTCATGAATATAAAATATGAGATGAAAATTCCTCTCCTTGTGTTTACTTATTTGGAACACATCCTTAAACTAGTTGTATACTTTTTTAGATCATGTAACTAACTTATAAAATTATATTAATATTATTTATAATATCATTTTTTTAATAATTTTAAAATCAATTTACATATTTATTAATAATAATTCATTAGTTTCACTATTTCAGGTGTTCATTGCCATATTTCTGTTGTTAGTGTTGACAGATTATTTGTTGTTCCTACTCTATGGAAAAATGATTCCATAATCTATATAATGTAAAACATAATTTAATAATAATATATATCTATTAATTTTTTTTAATAATCCATAATTTTTATATATAATAAATGAAATTCACTGTTAATGTTGATTGTTGGTTGTATGTACACATGAACGGAACATTCATTTAAATTCTGTATAAAAAAATAAAACATTAATGATATATATGTATATTAACAATACACTATAGTATTTTAATCATATATTTCATCTATTATTATTAAAAACATAATTTAAATATTCTCTTTATAGATTCAATGAATCACATTGCATTGGGGAGTTGGTAGTCCACACTTCTAAAAATGTTGTTATCGTATTTTCCCAAAATGAAATCAACTATAGTATTTTTTATATAAAAAATAAATAAGCATAAATACATTAAAAATATCATATATATCTATATAAATATTCATTCTTATCCTAATTACAAACCTTGATTGGTGAAAACGGATAAACAAAGGACATCATTTTGTGAGGCAACAATTTGTCATACCCAAAAATAATATTTTTATTATCCATTAGATGGAATTTTCGGTAAGTGTGTAAAGACATAGAATTTCTGTTGATTTTTTTTCATAAATACATGGGTATTTTACGAGTTCGGGAAAACTGATGGTGCATGCTTCTAAGGCCCGGTGTGTCCGAAATCTATTTATAATGATTTGTTCGGGTACGTTTAGTAAATTTACGAGCGGGTTTTTATAAATTTTGAGCTGGTGCTCAGAACTAAAATATGAGGGCACCATTGACCACGCAACAAAAGTATTCATTTAAGAAGACTTTCACTTCGACGATAGTGAGTCGATGAAAATGTTAGTCATTGGGGTTTCTAAGAAAAATAATAAAATAAAGTGAGCTACACTTTATTTTATTGAGGCGCCATGTGAGTGTTGGTGGTTAAACCTCTTCATGGAAGTTGGAGGTGGGACCACCACACCTTAAGCTCCCATGAGAGGTTATGGTGGTGGGGACCACACGAACATTACCTCCCATGAAAGATTACGATGTTGGGACCACCCGAGACTAACCCCCCCCCCCCAACTAATTAGGGGGGAGTTCCTTGACCTCCTATATCAATTATGGTGCAACCACCTCCCCTTTAATTAATTGGTCCAACACATAATTTATTATTCCTAATCCTTCACATTAATTAGGAGGATCCATTTATTTTAATTATTCTTTCATTTGAATATTGTGCCAAATAAATAAAAAGATATCACAATCTCTTATTATTATTGGGTTGGAACATCTATTCATTTTTGGAGGAGAGACTGGGAGAAAAATAATTCTCCAATGAAGAACACATATTTCGGAACAATAATTGGACCACTAGAACTTCTCCGGTGACCCCGCAGAAGGTTCACCTGTGGTCGGAATCGGTGAACGACACCGGTGGAACGAAGGAAGGGCAACCGACAAACCGGCCAACCGCATGGACAGTGGCGGCACAACTGCACTTCCGGAGAAGAAGTTATGGCCCCTGGCTGCGATGTTGATGCGGCGGTCGACGCATGGTCGGTAGCAAAAAAAAAACCGGCGGCTGAACCCGCCAGGTCGTGTGGGAATGCATGGCGCAACGACGCCGCGTATTTTCCTGAAGAATGTGTGGGCCCTAGCTGCGGTAGTGTGGCAGCGACCTGCGCATGGATGGCCGCGGATAAGACTAGCGGCCTGAACAACCGGGTCGCCGGAGGAGGCATGGTGCAACTGGTGCCACGCGGGAGTCGGCATGCCGCTCGGCCAGCCAAGAAGAGTGTGACCCATCTCATGTCCTGTGGAATGCGGACCGACGCCACCGGGAGCCAGTTTATCTCCCACCCGAATGACATATCCATTCGGGATTACCAGGGGGCACAGTTTCCCCCTAGATGTGGCTAGTGCGGGCCCCACGGGCCGCCGGGCTGGACCCAGTATGGGCCGCTGGGCCAGACCCAGCACAATATGGGCTGCCCTCATGGGTCGGGCCTCCTACGCGGGCCGAGATGCCTCCACGGGTCAGGTTGGATCCGCGGGCTGGGTCGGACCCCAGTCCGGACCTGTTTGACATGATTTCACCTTTTCGCCCATAACATGGGCTACACATGTCCGATTGATGAACAGTCTATGGAAACAGAAATCTTGGTGTGAGACGGTTTTTTTTGACATACACCACTTGAGGTTTAGTCACAGTTTGGGTATGGACGTGTTGGATTGATCCTTAATCCAATGGGGCCCTTGGAACATAAATGCCAATAACTCTCAGATCGGGTGTCTGATTGACGCATTGTTTATCGCGTTGTTTTCCTTTTGTCAAGACAGACCATTGAGATACATTTTCATGGTACTTCGTGATAGTTGGAGTATGGACCTATAGCTCGTGGAGTGGACCCTCCCAGGGATGAGCAAGCAGAGTATGGATACCTACTAACTGGCTGAGACCTGATGACTACTTGACTGATTCGACTCGGAGTGATTCGACTAGCCCAGTGGGAAGCACCTAGATGTTGGGGGCAGACCAATGGCAGAGGCGTGCCTATTAGTTAGAGGTAGACCCATGGTACTCGAGAGGAGGTGTACCTCTGCAGGCTATTAGGGGGAGTGCCTGGTTGTTGGTGGTAGACCCATAGTGGGGAGAACCTCTATGTGAGTGCGTAAGACCCACAATACACGACAGGAGGAGTACCCCAGCAGTCCACGGATGGTGGGAAGCACCTGGTTGTGGTGGAAGACCCACTGTACTCGATAGAGGAGGAGTTTTTCAGCAGCCCTGGTTTCGACAATTTGAATAAATATCCTGGTTGTGTTGTGTTTGTAACATTTGAGTTTACCTCATGATTAAGACATATTACTTGATAACTTGGTATAAGTTTGGGCATATACCAATGTGTGGTTATCTGTCAATTTATTACTTTTTGGTCTATCCTTGTTGTATTTTGTGAGAACTTTAGGGTCTTGGGGTCTCTACTGAGTATCGTTATACTCACCCATGCATGGGCTATGCCCTCACCTCGTTGTGTTGGATGCATACGATGGACAACGCTGACTGAGGAAGAGTGTAAGAGGATTGGACGGTACTCAGAGGTGGACCACACGGCGTGACGGTACACAGAGGAGATTGACAGATGTGGAGTGTGGTAGATGCTATCTGTACCTACCCTTCAAGGAGGATTTCCTGAAGGACGATCGAGCAGCTATTTTACCGTTCTTCTATTTTACTTATTTCTATGTACATTATTTTTCATCTTGTATTTCTATCCCATTTACTTTCCAACACTTTTTCTGTATACAATTTTACATAGTGTATTACTTCTAGCAACTCTATTGTGTGTGATTATAATTTCTAATGGAAATAAATTTCTAGTTTTAGGGATTTATGCCTTTAGTGCTAGTCCCAAGCCCCCTGACCTATGGAAGGCGGGCATCGGGTAGTCACGGCACGGGCCCTGGGTGATAGGTCATGAAAAAATGGTATCAGAGTACGTCGGTTCTACCTCAGAACATAGGACTCCGATATTTTTTTTCTATTAAGCAATATTGTTAAGGATAATGAGTGTGGTTTTCATTTCAGGGATTCCAGTGTGGGTGTGGCGACCGACATATCCTTACACCAGGACCCTGACTTCTGATTTCAGACTCAATGCATGAAAACACTGATTGTGTGTGTGTTTTCAGAAGGTTTCATTAAGTTAGATCAACCAGGTCAGCTCACTAGGTATAATCTTTTAATCGTGTCACATCTGTTTCATTCAAGATGCCTCCTTGCGGACGACCGACTAGAGCCCCGAGCATTGTATGTGCAGTTATCCCACCGAGTGATGATGCCTCGTTGTAGGGCCATCTTCCAGAAGAGGTACCAGTGGAGGTACCAGCAGAGGTACTAGCAGTACCACTTCCTGTTGGTCCACTGATGCCACCAGCCCTAGCAGCAGACAATGCATGCCGCTTGAGCGCATTGCATGAGTTCCAGTGTTAGAGGTCACCCAGGATCAGGGGTGTGACGGACCCATGGGTGGTTGAGGATTGGATAGAGATTGTGGTGAGAGTCTTCAGACTGGTAGGGACACCAGTCGACGTCATGGTGAACATTGTCATGAGTCTTCTTCTAGCCGTATCAAGAAGATGGTATAGAAAGATTCTCTAGGTGAATGACGAGGTGACACTACTCTGGGCAGACTTCGAGGGCTTATTTCAGTTGGAGTTTGTTCAAGCCACCCTACGAGCGGTGCAGATACAGGAGCTACTGCATCAGCAGTAGGGTAGAATGATTGTAGCTCAGTATTGAATGAGGTTCACAGACCTCTCATGCTACTCCAATGATATGGTACGAGACCCATTATTCAGGGCCCGGACCTTCGAGCAGAGACTCGGGTGAGAGATCAGGGCTTTCATGATCTCCCTTGGCATCTCAAGGCAGCCAGGGGTGTTGCTGCGAGCCCTCTTAGTGGAGAGTTTCCTTGCTGAGCAGTATCTAGCAGCGAGACCCACCACTAGTCGAAATGCAGTGGCGTCATCTGTAGATGGCAATATATAGATGTCACAGAGTTCCAGGATGACCAAACCTACAGGTGAATGACCGCACGAATAAAAATCGGTTGTGCGGGGCACCCAATGTGGAGACAGAGCCAGACATGCCAAGAGGGTACAATGTTACTCTTGTGGCAGGCATGGTTGCATGGATCGTGACTGTCCGACCCTCCATTTAGAAGATCAGTAGACAGTTGAAGGAACATTCAGGCAGAGGCAGAGGTTCGATCGAGGTGGTCTGTAGGGATCGGGCAGACATGCCAGGGGTGCTGGTCATGCAACAGGCAGTGGGCGATGATTCGAGGTGTTACTGCCACCACCGCCAGGAGATCCACCACGACCATAGGGAGTAGGTGGACAGGGGAGAGCACACCTCCAGGCAGCTAAGTCTTACGATCATGGTGCTCCGGAGATGATTCGAGGTATGATCTATGTCCAACCCACAATATATGCAGTTCGTATAAAAATAGGTTCTAGTCACTCTTTGAATGCCACTCTCCTCGTGCAGAGCTCAGAGATTCTGACAGAGACATTGGATCGATCATTATGGATAGAGAGTTTTAAAGGAGTAGTCTCGATGACTACACAATGGTGCCAGTAGTGTGAGATTACTCTAGGAGGTGAGAGCTTCCGCTGGGATCTCCTCATAGCGGCGTCAATGCCTTATGGCGTCATCATGGGAATAGACCGGTTATCTAAAGTCCATGCTTTGATCAACTATATTAGGCTCAATGTGAAGTGTGTCCGCACAAATGGGATAAGGTTCACCTTCACCGGTGAGAAGGGAGCCTTTGCAGCACATGACGAACTTACTCGGAGGAGGGTGCAACCGATCACTCATCAGTTTCCCTGCCATACCCTCAGAGCAGTTGATGTGGAGAGTCTGAGCTATCCTGTAGTGGTGGACTAGTAAGTAGATGTTTTTCCTGACGATGTTCCAGGACTACATCTTCGTAGGGAGGTGGACTTATACATTGACATGTACCCCGTGACAGCACCAATATCTACTCCAGAATATCGGATGGCTCCCGCTGAGCTTCGTGAGCTTTGGGTACAGCTAGAGGACTATTAGGGGAAGGGAATAATCTAGCCCAATGATTCTCCCTAGGAAGACCTGAATAAGTTCAACAAAAAGGCTAATGGGAGCTTTAGGCTTCGTGTCGATTATCGTCTCCTGAACCAGGTGACCGTGAAGAACAAGTACCCACTTCCAAGGATTGACGATAGCTTTCACCAGCTGAAGTGAGCACGGTGGTTTTTGAAGATATACCTCAGATCAGGCAATCACCAGCTCAGAGTTTGAGATGAGGATGTGAAAAATAAGACGTTCATATGTTATTACGACAAATACGAGTTCTTGGTTATGCCTTTCAGTGTAACCAATGCTCCAACAGTGTTCATGGGACTCATGAACATGATCTTCCAGCCATACCTTGATTGCTTTGTCGTAGTCTTCATCGAAGACATTCTGATCTTCTCGACTACTGAGGAGGATCATGACTACCATTTGCAGGTAGTACTGGACACACTCTAAGAGAACTAGCTTTTTGGTAAGCTCTCGAAGTTCCAGTTCTTGATCCGAGAGGTTCACATTTTGGGACAGGTCTTCTAGAAGGCTGGAGTTGCAGTGGATCTTGCGGAGATTGAGGCGGTACTTTCTTGTGTTCCACCTTGGAGTGTGGCGGAGGTATGGAGTTTCCTTGGTTTGGATGGTTAATAACAGAGGTTTGTACCAGACTACTCCAGAGTTGCAGCACCACTATAAAAGAAGGGGATACCCTTCGTGTGGTCAGAGAGATGCCATCAGATCTTCCAGGAGCAGAGGCAGTGGACGACTACTTCCCCCATACTGAGACTTCGAGAGTAGGGCGTAGGGTATGTAGTTTACTGCGACACATCCGGTACCAGACACGGGTGTGTCCTGATGCATGAGCGACCAGTGATCGCTTATGGTTTACATTATTAGAGTCAACATGAGCAGAACTACGCTATGCATAACCTGGAGTTAGAAGTAGTGGTATTTTCCTTGATGATGTGGCGACACTATCTTATGGGTGATCATTTTAACATGTACTCTAATCATAAGAGTCTCAGATATATCATAACTTATAAAGACATAATCCTGATATAGTGTTAATGACTTCAGTTCCTCCAGGTCTTTGACATTGAGATAGTCTATACTCCTAGAAATGTGAACATTGTAGCAGATGCACTCAGTAATAGATCTAGTATATAGCTTCTAGGAGAGGTGACAGAGAAGCTTTTTTCCATACAGATATTCTTTTTGGATAGATACGAATCAAACTTTCTTCAGTCTTTGACAGTCACTCCCCCACTTCTTCAGCGAGTCGGGGAGGCGCAACAAGGAGATGTGGATTGCGAGACTCGACGTGCTCAGATATCTACATGGCATGCACCTGATGTATTTTCTGAAGGTGGGTAGCACATAATCCTCTTCATTGGATGTACCTTGGTACCATTAGGACATCCAGAGGATGTGTTGATGGAGTTCCGAACTTCCCCTCTAGCGGTGCATCTATGAGTGCCGAAGATGTACCAGGACCTTCGCCGAAAGCACTGGTGGCTAGGTATGAAGAAGGTAGTTGCAGAGTTTGTCTCTGAGTGCCTCACTTTTCTACAAGTGAAGAAAAAGCACCAGGTACCAGAAGTATTGGTTTAGCCTTTAGAGGTCCCAGAGTGCAAGTGGGATAGGATATCCATGGACTTCGTGACGGGTCTTCCACGTACATCCAGGGGACACGACTCGATTTGAGTGATCGTGGACCGACTCACCAAGCGGACCACTTCATACCAATTAGAGAGCGTGGATCATTAGAGAGCTTGGGATGCCTCTATGTGGAGAAGATTGTGTGGCTACATGGAATACCTTCAATAATTGTCTTCGATCGTGATTCACGCTTTACTTCCCTATAATTGAAGGGGTTGTAGGAGGCTTTCGAGACGCAGCTTCGTCAAAGCACTGCCTTCAATCATTAGATAGATGGACAGACTGAGTAGACCATTCAGACCCTTGAGAACATGATATGTGATTTTTTCCTCGATTTTGGTCGCAGTTGGGAGGATCAATTACCTTGGGTGGAGTTTGAATACAACAACAACTATCACTCCACTATAAGGATGGCACCGTTTGAGGCCTTGTGTAGTCGACCTTGCAGATCGACACTATGATAGAAAGACCCAAGAGAGTCATCAATAGTGGCACCAGTGATTTTATGGGCTACCACAAAGAAGGTGAATATCATCTAGTAGTGGATAAAGACTGCACAAAGAAGGAAGAAGTCATATGCTGACAGAAGACGGAGGCCTCTGCAGTTCGAGGATGGCATCCACGTCTTTCTACGGGTGTAATCTCGATGAGTCCCAGAGATATTTGACCATGTCATAAAGATATATTTGAGATTAATCGGATCTTTTCATGTCCACAACAAGGTTTAAGAGGTGGCTTACCGCTTAGCTCTTCCACCTCAGTTTCACCGGTTGCACGATGTCTTCCATATATCTCAGCTGAGGAGACACGTGAATGACCCTACTCACATCATTGAGCATGGAGAGGTGGACATTGATGATGGGGAGACATTCATAGAGGATTTGGTGGAGTTTGAGGATCGACAGGAGTAGGTCCTATAGGGACGGTCAATACCTCTGGTGCGCATTCGCTGGTTGCACGGGAATCTCCAAGAGAGCACATGGGGGCGAGAGATTCAGATGCATGCTCTGTACCCCCATTTGTTCCCTTACATCAAGTTTTAGCTTATGGGGATGTAAATCCTATAGTTTGGGAGAATCTAAATACACATAATTTCTGTGGAATTTTTTTCATAAATACATGGGAATTTTACGAGTCCACGAAAACTGACGATGCGTGATTCCGAGGCCCAGTGTGTATGAAATCAATTTCTGATGTTTTTTTCGGGTACATTCTATAAATGTATGAGTGGTATTTTATATATTTTGAACCGGTGCTTGGAACTGAAATCTGAAGGCACCATTGAACTCGCAGCACATGTATTCACTTATGAAGACATTCACTTCGATGGTAGTGAGTTGAGGATAGAACTTAGTTTTTGGGTATTCTTAAAAAAATGTGAGTTAAAAATTATTTTCTTGAGCCTCCATGTGATTGTTGGTCATTAAAACCACCTCATTATAGTTTGATGTTGGACCTCCACACCTTAACCACCCATGAGAAGTTATGGCGTTGGGGCCCACCCGAACATAACCTCCCTTGAGAGGTTATGACGTGGGGACCACACGAGACTAAAACCCCCCATTAAATGAGGGGGGATTTCCTTGAACTCATATTTCATTTATGGTTCCACCACATCCACTTTAATTAATATGGACAACACATAATTTATTTTTCCAAATCATTCACATTAATTAGGTGGAGCAATTTATTTTAATTCTTCTTTCTTTTGAATTTTGTGCCAACAAAATAATAAGACATAAAAATCTATTATTCTTATTGGGTTGGCACATATATCATTTTTTGAGGAGAACATAGGAGAAAATTAATTCTCCAACGAAGAACACTTCTTCCGGAATGGGAATCGGGCCATAGGAACTCGTCCGGTGACCTGCAGATGGTTTGCCGGTGGTCGGAATCGGTGAACGACACCGGTGGA
The DNA here is from genome assembly GCA_963277665.1 of Viscum album. Lineage (NCBI taxonomy): Eukaryota > Viridiplantae > Streptophyta > Magnoliopsida > Santalales > Viscaceae > Viscum > Viscum album. Next base: position 1,682,140,150 of record OY728161.1, on the reverse strand, counting down.
ATGAAGGAATGGTGACCTGCAAACCGGCCGCCCGAATGGACAACAGTGGTGAAACTGCACCACCGGAGAAGATTCCGCGGCCCCTGGACATGGTGTTGTAGCGGAGAATGGCGCAAGGCCGGTGGTGAAATAAACTGGTGGCTGAAGTCACCAGGTCGAACGGGAAGGCATGGCGCAATATCGCATCACGATTGGCAGAATAAGCAACAAAAATTGTCCACGATGGTGCGGCAGCAGACGCCTCATGGCCGACTGAGAAGAAGACCAACAGATCGAGATGTCGGGTCGCCAGAGGAGGCATGGTGAAACCAGCGCCACACAGGAGTCAACTGGATGCTCGGCCTACCAGGAGGAGCAGGACACACGACGGGTCCCGCGTGATGCAGAACGGCGCCACCTAGTGCCAGTTTATCTCCCACCTAAACGACATTGTCATTCGAGATTACCAGGGGGCGTGTGGCTTATCTCCTAGATACGGATAGGGAGGACCCCATGGGATACTGGGCCTGACCCAGAGTGAACCACCGGGCCGCACCCAGCGCGGCCCACCGATACGGACCTAGCGCGGGCTGTCAGGCCGGACCCAGCACGGGCCACCCGACCGAACCCAGCGCGGGCCGCCAGGCCAGACCCGGGGCTGGAATCTAGGCTGGACCCTATGCATGCCAGGCTTTCCATGCTGGTCGGGCCTCCTCCAATGGCTAGGTCAGATCTGTGGACCAGGTCGGACCAGCGGACCGGGTCAGACCCTAGTTCGGACCTGTTTGACCCAATTTCACCTTTTTCCACATAACATGGGATACTGGTGTCTAATTGATGAACCATCCATGGAGATGTAAATCCTTAGTGAAAAGTTTCTTTTGGAATACCCCACTTGAGGATTGTTTGCAGTTGAGGTACAGACAATTTGGATTGAACCTAAATCCAACTGGGCCCTCAGAACTGAAATGTCAATAACTCTCAGACCGGGCATCCGATGGACGCACCGTCTGTTGTGTTGTGTTCCTATTGAAAATATGGACCTTTGAGATAATTTTTCATGGGAATTAGTGGCAGTTGGAGTATTTACCTATAGCTCGTGGAGTGGACCCTCCCGGAGATGAGCAAGTAGAGTATGGAGACCTATTAGCTGGCTGAGTCCGGATGACTGCTTGACCGATTCGACTCGGTTTCATTTGACTATCCCAGTGGAGAGCTCCTGGTAGTTTGTGGAAGTACCACGGTAGATAAGTGCCTAGTAGTTGGCAGTAGACCCGTGATACACGACATGAGAAGTACCTCTACTTGCTATTATGGGGAGCGCATGGTAGTTGGAGGCAGACCCACAGTGGGGAGCGCCTCTGTGTGAGCTTCGTATATCCATGATACTCGACAGGAGGAGTACCTCAGTTGTCCATGGAGAGTGGGAAGTGTCTGGTTGTGGCGGCAGTCCCACTGTACTCAACAATGGAGGTGTTCTGAACAATCCATGGTTTCGACAATCTGAATAAAAATCATGGTTGAGCTGAGCCAGTAACTTTCGAGTTTACCTCATGAGTGAGACAGATTACTTGATAACATAGGTATATGTATGTGAATATAACTATGTGTGGTTATATGTTTATTTATTATTTTGTGGTATATTCTTGTTGGATTTTTTGAGAACTTGAGGGTCTCAGGGTCCCTACTGAGTATCATTATACTCACCCCTGCACGAGTTATGCCCGCACCTCATTGTATTGGATGCAGACGATGGACAATGGTGACTGAGGCTGAGTGTACGAGGACTATATGGTAGCCGGAGGTGGAAAACCCAGTGTGACGGTACATAGAGGAGAAAGACGGACGTGGAGTGCTGTAAAGGCTATCTCTACCTACACATCAGGTAGGATTTCCTGGTGGATGACACAGCAGCTGTTTCACCATTATTAAATTGTACTTGATTCCTTGAACATTACAGTTGGGCTTGTATTTCCGGCCCCTTTACATTTCAAAACATCTTTTTTATATAGTTTTACATAGTGTATTGCTTCCAGATACTCTGTTGTGTGTGATTATAATTTGTATAGGCAATGCCTTTCCAGTTTTACGGATTTATGCCTTTGGTGCTAGTCTCCAGCCTCTGGCCTATGGAAGGCGAGCTTGGGGTAGTCATGACACGGGCCTCTTGGGACAGGTCTGGACAATGTGTAGGTGTAACCCATGGAATAAAAAAATATCAGTATATTGAGGGTATTAGTTTCATTATATAATCATTTAATATGAATATTTTATTCAGTTTAGAATGAAAATAAAACAATAGTTCTTGAAGAATAATCTTACCGCTTCTTTGGGTAACTCATTTTGGTTTTCAGAAAAGGGCTTCTTTTATTAACTTTATGATAAAGCTGAGTATAATATGATTAGGTTAGGGATGTTTAGGAACAATTTTTGTTGAAATTTTTCAATCCATGATTCAATGAATTTTGTGATGATGTGGGAGGGTTTATTGCCTTTTTATATTGGAGGAGTGGTGACATTCTTGTAAATATTCAAAAAAGGAATTATCATCACATTTGTCCTGTGAAAATTACCTCTGACAATTGAAATTTTGAATAGAAACAAATTATATGGTCTATATATAGAAATAAATGGGTATTGTAAATGTTTTTTGATCATTTGGGCCCTCTAGTATGTGGTTTAGTTCTTTTTAATGAGTTTTTTTCTCCAAAATTTTGCAATTATTTTTAATCACTTTTAATAATATTTGTGGTCAAAAATTAGGAAGCTCATATTATAAATTATAAATTATTTATGACTCAAAATATTTAATCCAATTTTCTATATTCTAATCATATTAGTGGAAAAAAACAATTTAAAATTAACCCCACTGACCGGACAGCAAAGCGGTGTTTTAATGTAAAAATGATCAAAAATTTCCTATAGTTTTTTATCCAATTTCAAAGAGAAATTAGTAGAAATGATCTAAATTGAATTAATTGGAATATATGTTATATAATTTTCCTAAAAATTTACATAAAATATGTGTTAACATTTTTACAAAATTAAAAAAAAATATCTTTTTGAATATAAGTTCAGTATTTTTCACTATTCGTCACAAAATCATTCATTTCAGAAAAATACCAAAAATTTACCCTAATAATATTTTTTTTCATAAAATTATATAAACTATTTTTATTTGAAAAAATTATTATTGATAAATTTGAACATATTTATAATTAAATAGGTTCTCCATTAAATGTCATTAAAAGCTACATCATAAAAACATTGATTTTTAATTTCAAATAGTGCATTGGTTTATAAATTATGACTATAGAAGATATTCAATGTGTGTAAAAATATTATAATGAAAATAATATATATATATATATATATTAATTTATCTCAATAATGGTAAATAATTTAATTTATTATGATAAAACTGCTTCTTTGAAATAAATATTATTTTCTATAAAAACATTTTGTTTATATTAAATTTGTTTTTATATCGATTTCTAACTAATTGGTTACAAATTAATTCATATTTAATTTATTTATAACAAATGTCTTTATAATATAGTTAATAGTATTCATAAAGTCTAATTTAATGTCAACTATGGATCTTATTATATTATATAATAACATTCTAATACTATATTGTGGCTCGGTAAAAATCGCTATTGCATATAACACAAGATATCAAATAATGTATTTGTTATGTGTAACACTAGATAACTCTGAATTGAAATAATTAAAATTATATTAAATTGTAATAATATCTTAATTTCATGGGACATTATTTTCCCTTACTATTTTGGTGTTTCTTGTCATACACGCTATTTAATATAATATTTATATTTTTGAATTTCAGGGCATTGCATTGGGACTCTCCTAATTCATAGGAATGATATATCTATGTTTAAAATCTTTTAAAAACATGTATTTATAGAATAATGAGTAAGATATCCTGATGATAATCTTTAAAGGATAAGTTACACATAATATTTTGATACAACACAAGGCCACACATTGTAAGAAAAAACAAATAGTTATACATTGACAATCAATAACCTCATATTATTGGTCAGAATTAAATAAATGCAGTATTTTTAAGATAATTTTAACAATCTATATGATTTAAATAGTCAAGGAATTTACTGTTAAATATTTGATAAATAATTTAAGGCATTCTAACTCCTCAAACTCATCATCAAATGATGAATAACTGAGTATGATAATTTCTTTGTAGAAGTTCCTAGGATTGAACTTGTTATTGAAAATAATATAGTGTTCCAGGAAAATGGTTCATGAAAATTACATTGTATATAATTACCTGAAACCATTGCACATATTGTTATTCGGCCATATAATTCCATTCCCACACACCAATTTATAATAATGAAATGTATAAGTGTAAAACCTAAAGAGTTCTTACATTGTGTATAAGAATTTAAAAACCCATGAGAAGGAATTTAGTTAAGTTATCATGTATCATAATAAATTAGTTTATATCGTCATAATATATGATTTATTTGAATAGTTTTTGGTTTTTATATACAAATATATAATCTAAAAGAGTGGTAAAGGATTTGGAATAGTGGAATAAGAAAAAATAAAAACTAATGTAGGTTTTTCACAAGATTCCCTACCCCATGATTAGAATCACACAGTACGTTCATATAACGTCATATATAATTAAATTAATTAAATTAAATATTTTATTCATAAAAAATTTAATATATATATCACTTCTTATGTTCAATTTATTTAGTTATGTTAACCATTTTTTTCATTCATCAATCACATGTGATTCTTTGTCATATTTCCCTATATTTTTTAGTTCATTGACTATGGTTAATAGAAATATAAATGTGTATAATGATATCTATGATTTTAAATATACAATATATGGTTCATTATTATTATAAAATTGTAATACAGTTACAAATATAATAATAATCATATTCAAAATCAGATTTCTTTCCAATATGTTCCCATTTGAGGGGAGGGGGGGGGGTTAAATTTCTAAGTTAATTTTCTATTAATGACTTATTCATATTTCAAATTTTGCAATTATAGTTAATTAATAATGAAATTAATATTATATTTATTCATCAAATATATTTTAAATACATTCATGTATTACAATGAGGCCAAATGGAATACCTTACCCACGTGGATGTTGAATAAACCATATCACGAATGTCATTTTTTATTTCCATTTATCAATAGATTTATTTAAGACAGATAACCAGAATTCCATTTTTATAATTTAATTTCAGAGAAAATAATTATATATATTTCAATATATTTGTGTGGGTAAAATGTATATAGATTATTTTAAATAATATCTATAAATGATAGAGTAATTATATTTCTTCAACATATTTCATTGGAGAACACCATTAATAAGTGACTTATTCTTCCAAAGGGTAAAATATTTATGAGGCTATAACATATATTATTGGGAGTAAAGTGTTATAAATATTATTTAGAATATATGGGTTGATGTAATTTTCATAGTCTTGGGTAAATCATGGTGGGGGAAGGATCATTTTATAACTGATAGGGGTTGTATTTTTTAAATAATTAAATTCACATTATAAAAATGAATTTCATAATAAATGAGAGTGGATATATAAATTATATTTATAGAGGATATGATATGGGGAGTTTTATGAATACATTATTCACTGAATAATTGATGAGTGTTTGTGGTATTTAGTGACTCTAATCCCTTGATTTAACACATTATCTCATTTATCAATTTACTAGATAAACTAACTTACACAATCCTAACATAAATCTATGACATCTAATTATATTGAAATTATTCCCATTTTGTTTTTATAATTATCTTGAAATAAAATACATTTTATTTAAACAATTTTCTAAATATGAATACTTTAAATTTATTATTAAATAATTTTTTTTCAATGAATTTTAGTTTTTGTGACATTACAAATTTTTTTACACATTCATAAAATAAATTATATTTCATAGAATAATATTATAATTTTTTATAAATGTAATTATTTTCATATAAAATCATATTAGGAAAATATTATTTATTATAAATTTTAAAATTTATGATAAAAATATTTTAATAAAAATAAAACATACACATTTTAAAAAAATAAGATTATTATTTTATTTTTTCAAATATTTTTTCATCATATTTCAAAATTAATTTTTATAATATTTTATTACTAATTATATAGTTCATTTATTGTATTTTATACTATATTAGTAAACATGAGACATGATTATATTGAATAATAATTAATTATATAAAAGTCATTGATTTCACATTCTACCCACGTTATAATTTTTTCCATAAAATTACATTTCTCAAACATCGTTAAAAACAGTTAATGGTAAATTTGATTCATTTTTCATAAGGATACCATGTAACCAATTCTTAATTATGGTTCAAAATATTCACTTGGAACAAGTGTTTTTTATTTTTTACGTTGAACTTCTCCCGTATGTTTTATGATACTAGAAATATTTTCATCTTAAAAAATATTTCAATCGAATTGTATAACCTCTACGTAAGTACATGGGATGGATCTTGATATACTCTTCATGAGGGATAAGTTCGATCACATCATGAAAATTCGATGTTTTTTATTGGAGTATATATAGATATTATACAACTCTGAAGCAAACAAGTTGTAATGCCCTGACCCTAGTTACGCAGAGTCGGTGCATTATTACATAACATTGGCATGATCACAAGAAAGATCAAGTCTCTAATGACCGATTAGTTTAGTAGCCTTGGAAACACTAGATACAATCATAATGTTTTACATTACATAAAAAAACATCTTGTCTTCGTATCCCCTCATACTATCCCTACAGGTCATTCATAAATTACTTCTTCATAATCCTGGGAAAAATAAAACATTGAAAGTGGTGAGCTCAGATGCTCAGTAAGGATAACATTATAGCAGAAGCTTTCATAGATAAGCATAAACACTTATGGCAATTTATAATTAAAACAAATGGCTTTTAAACTTGAACTTCAGCATAATATGGCAAAGATAAAATGAAATAATGCCATTTACTTATTCACATAGATATTCTACTAGTCGAACAATCACATGCAATATCAATAACCACTTTTATAATGATGGAATGCATAATGCCAAACTATCATAACCACATAGGCAAGGCCTCATGCCAAGACTACAAACAAGATTTTCCCAAGGCCTTGTGCCAAGACACTAGTTTGTCTCATGAGACCTACCGATGCATCGAGGAGCTATAGAGGGTTCCACCCGTCACTTATTAAGTCCAATTCATTCCTCATATGAACAGGTTTAAACATAACATAAACATTCGTATTAAAACTAGAATACGAAATGTCAATACTTTAACCACAAACCATGAATGGTATAAAAATAGCACATCCACAGTCAAACATAACTCATTCAATACAATATGGAAGATTGTATTGTATCGCATTAACCTCAATCAAGAATAATGAAGGATGTAGACATAGATGAAAAAAATCATCAAAATTATTTGAGAGAAATATCCCCCTTTTTCTTGAAATCATTTAAATGTCACACTATTTGTCAAGAAGCGATTTAAAAATAGATTTTTTAATCAAACTGTCCCATACCACATTGAAACTTTTTAAAAGGAGTTTTAATTTCTAAACTTTAATGTCCATATAAATAAATCCTTAAAACCATTTTTAAAACATGGACATTAATGAAAAATATTTGGATGAATAAGTCATTAAAACATTTAAAAATGGTATTTTTGTTACAGATTATAACCAAAAGAGAGACACGTGAATACAAATAATTGTGGTAATCAAAACATTGTAATATCATGAGAATAATGGGATTCATGATAAACTATGTCAAAGTACATTATATACACCACATAAAATTGATTTTGTGTATATCAACAAAGAAGTCTCAATGGAATTTAAATTTAGATGAAATCTCTCATAAAGGTCATATCCTTAGGTTAAGGATAAATAAATGACATAATTATGCATGACAAAAATAAATACACTAAATATGATTTTATATTCAGTGTAAAACAATCAAAGGATATTCACACATATTCTTGTAAAAACAACACCAACGAATTGGATGTTTAACTCAACAAATGGTGAATGAGTTAAAATTACACTTATCAAATTTATATCAATGACTTGAGAATTATCAATGGAGTGATTATGTGTATCAAAAGTATATCCATAGGAAGGGAAGTTGAAATTATGACATAATAAAATGAATAGTGATTCCACACATAATCTTGGGGTAATATAATCAATGAAATATGCGTAAAGCCAAATGAGTGGAAATTGAAATCTCAAATTCCCTTATCGATTAGGTAACTTACGAAACATACACCCATGATAGAAGTATCATAAAATGATGATGTAAATACCCATAAATTAAAGTATATTACACAATGAATACAATCATGGGCAGTACACATACTCCACATGCAATAAATAAGTGGTGAATAATGGAATTCTCACGATATTAAGAGTGAGATAATAAACACCTTACCATGTTGTAATCAACTGAGTCATATGACCAAAAGTTAATAACCACCAAATGATTTACAGGATAACATGAATATAAATAGAATCATGGTAATATATATCAAATGGCAGTACACAATACACCACTTTCAATAATTTAGTGGCGAACAATGGAAATCTCACAGAATTGAAAGTGAGATAAGAAAATCCCATACTTTGTACTTTTTCCTTGGTCGACGGTAGGTCAACCTCTTTTATAATGGTGAAATAATTGTTATTTAATTATAAAAGATTAATATTCATTAATATGATATCATATATGATCTTTTAAGATTGATTTGATTATAATATCTTAGAATTATCGTCATTTCGGGTGTTAACAGGTTCATTTTACTTTATATTATTTATTATGTGAGTCATATTTTTTATTAATGGGATGTATATTATTCATATCCATAATGATATCAAGTCCTTAGATACTATTTTTAAATCATAAAATTATAATTATAATTGAATGGATATGATGGAGAATGAATCTCATCGCGTTCGTGGAGACGGTAGTCCGTACGTACGCACGAGCAACAATATCATTTTTTTGATATTAAAATAACATATAATTGGATGGTATATCATATATAAAGAATCATTATCATGTTATATTTATTATTTACATGAGTTACACATCATTATTATACCCATCCATATAATAATATAATGAATAACAATTACACCACGACTTGGAGACGGTAAGCCCTACGTACGCACGTATGGTGACATGTCATTCAAAAGATGGATAGAATACTGAATATGGTTGTACCATATTTATAATAACATCACAGTATATATATTACACTGGAGTTATTATTTTATAATTGTAATAACAAAGAAAGAAGAAGTGGAAGAGGAATGGAACTTGAAAAGGGGTGGTGAAAACATTACCTCTTCTTCGGGTTCTTCCATTTGATTTGATCCAAAGGGCTCCATAGGATGGATTTATGATCAAAATAAGGCATCTAGGTTGTAGTGAGGGAAGTTTAGAGAGTATTTGGGTAGGGGTTGGCAGAACCAAAAGGCTTTGAAGGTGTGAATAAATGAGAAGGAGGAGTGCCCTTTTATAAGAGGGGTAAGGGGAACCTTTGGAAAAGCTAGAAATATAAATTTATAATAAATTCATATTAGGTTTCTAATATATTAAAAGGTGATAATTTAAAGGTTAAGGTGGGTATGGGTTGAAAACCGCTCAACCAATAGAATTTAGACTGGTTTGGGGCATTATATTAACCTTATCTTTAAGTATTAACTCTTAGTTAATTTGTTTTACTTTTACAATGTCTCTTTGTATTTTTATATTATATGGTTAATAAACTTACCATATACATCCAAGAGACCCCCTAGTGGTCCATTAATAATATACCTATCAGGATATATGTCAGTTGGCCGAACCTTAGATTTTTAGGAATTTTATATCAATTAATAATATAATATTTGTTTTAAAAACTCTTTTATGTCAATTTTGACACTATTCAATAGTTGATTTTTTTGAAACACATAACAGAATTATTACTTCGAAAAACATTATCTAAATCAATCCTAATATGTCATAGTAACCTATAAAATTATTGTAATTCAATAAAAGTATAAAATTTTATTTATTTGGGTATTTATAATATCAATTATTCTAATTTTTTACTATTATGGTAATTACTGCATCACAATTGTGTCATAAATAAATTAACTTATTTAATGTCTAAAAATTATAAATAAAATATCATTATGTAGGAAATCTTTTTAGATTTCTAATGAATATTTAGAGTCTAAAATCCAACATATATAACCCTATGTAACAATTGTTTTTCTAAAAGATAAATTCTTGTGTCATTTTTGTATTTATTTTAACTTAATTAAAATAATGTGTCATTATCACTTACAAGTGGATCCATGGGGTCCCAAAATCGACCCAAAGATGCCCATGGTCTACCATGTATTAACCAATAGGGTTATGTCACGTTTTAGGGTAATTTATTATTATTATAATATTATTTTTTAACCCTTGTTTACCGGATTTACCCTTTAACCATGGTAAATAAAATATTTACCGAAGTAATTATCCAAAATGTCTAAAAATAAAAGTTACCTATTTACACAATTTTAACATCCAGATTCCAAATATGAAATCCATTTTTCCAAAATCAAAACACGGAAGTGGCAGAAATTAATTTAAAATTAATTCCCGTTGTTAAAACAAAAAGCGTGTTTTTAAGAGATAATAACTATCAAAAGATTGGCATTTGTTTATATCGGGTTTAAATGTAAAATTATGTTCAATGACCCAAAATGTATTAAATGGTAAAAATATATTCTAAATATACTTTAAAACCACTCAAATTCATAATTTATCACAATTAATTATTTTGATTAAAAAAGTTGTTTTTAATTAAAATTTAGTAATTTTCACTATTCATCAAAATATGAAAGTTATCCGAAAAGTATCAAAATTTCACACTAGGCTAATTTCGATATTCCAAATCCAAAAATGATGTCCATTTTGAGAGATAGAATTTATAAAATTTCAAAAAGTTGGTATTACTATTCATAACGGCTAGTTTGATTGGTTGTGGTGTGTTAAAATCTCGAAGTTGCGTACAATGCACGCCATTGCATTATTCGAAGGGAAACGTACCGTGGAAACCTGGGTTGTTACATTCTCCCCTCCTTCAATAAATTGTTTCCTCGAAATTTTTAAAATTATGCTTTGGAATATAATGGAATTTCCCACATTGGAAAAAGAGTCAATAAAATTATCACTTTAAAAGAAAGAAAGAGAGGTATAAAGGTCATCGAAGATAACCCATACTCGGATTCCATGTAGGAAAACATGGATATGGATGATAAACTAAGTGTCAAGTTCTGATGGAGAGGTATATAAATCATGATCAGGAGAAAGCTAACAATAAGAAACCACAAACTTGTGTTGGGACAAACGACCATTAGTCTCCTCGTAGGAAAGTAAACGGACAACATTTTTTTTGTTTTAAGTTACATTACATAAGGATGAGGAATTAAATATGATATTAACTAAGAACATAAAGAGATATACTTAAATTTTAAGTAGAGATTCATTATTAAATAACTTTTTACCACTAACTTATTTTTTTGAACAATGAGTATTCAAGAAGACTTGGTCACAATAAAAGAGCTAGAATAAACTTCTATAGAAATACATGATCCATGTAGGATAAACTATATATTTAACTTGTCTTTAGAGATTAATCAAAACCAAAATGGTTAGTATAAGATCTGATGATCCCCCAAATGTATATTCCATTAGAGAAAAAAATACTAATCTTAATTTATAAAATTAAACCAACAATACTCCAAAGTTAAATAAATACCATTCAATAATAAATTTTCCTTGAAATCCTTCAATATAATCCAGACTAATATTGAAACCAAAAACAGATAATAATGTAGTCTTCCACATTTAATTGTATCTCAAAATGACATCATCTACTCTTAAAGTCACATAATTAAAAGTAATTAACTTAATCACATATTCTTTATTATAGGTTAATCATTTCCATAAATAACCCAAATCACTATAGATCCACAATAAAAATTTAGATAAAAATCCACCATTGCTCCTCTAATGACAACCCATAGTATTCTATTTTTCTTGGACATATAGTGTTCCCAACAAAGTGAACATCTTCCAAAATAAAATTTATCACTTAATCACCAAATCATTTTCCTATACTAAGGGTATTCATTTGATAAGACATAAGAACCCAAATCAACATATTATTGATCAATAAAATCATTTATCTAAAAAAAATAGTCACACTAACCAGGGACATCACTTAGTCCAGTGGTAGGCGATAATTCCCAATCGCACATTGGTTGTGGGTTCGATTCCCACAGCTTTGTCCGACGCGACAGGTTGTCACACGGTCTATGTGTTGTCCTTTTTAAAAAACTGTATTTTATAATATTACCAAAATGAGATAAATTCCTCAAAACAACATAATTTAACCACAAATGTTATATCATACCTTGCATTTTCATCCCAAATTATAATAACTTATAATTGTCTCAAAGCCAATGATCATATAAAACCAAATGGTAATTTATATCTATATCCATAAGGGAAGAGATAATTATTCCTCAAATATCATTCTAACATGAAAAACTACAGGGTTACAAATAGAAGAGAAAATTATTCCAAAGTAAACCCATCAACAAGGAGCGCTAATACGTTTTAAACATTTATCCAACCATTTATTTCCACATAGCTTCTTCTTTGACCAAGAAAATATCCTATAGAATAGGGCATTCACTCGGGTAATGGCCAGGTCCCCTTCCTTTACGGAAAATGACTATAAATGGACTATTGGGACCATTTTTGTCTTCTTCCATAGTACTCTTCATTTATCTTCGGCAATTCATCACATTATGTCCTTTCTTCCCGCATGTAAAGCATTTATTTGTCCCATTGAGACACTTTCCTGGGTGTCTCCTTCAACATTTCCTGTATGATGTAAATTGAGGATTCCTTTCTCCATGATCTCCACTGCTGGAGCTCTTATCATTCATCACCTTTCTCTTCCTTGTTGAGTCCGGGAGTTGGTTAATATATATGTTGTTGATCATATTTTTGGAAAACTGATTTGGCATAAAGATGATATCTTTTACGCCTATCAAAATTCCCTTTTATTGCTCATTTCCACCACCGTTCCCACCTTGTACATCATTCTCAAACTCACTATGACTTCCTTGGAATCCAGCCATTGACTAAAACCAGAAAGCATTTTGTGAGTAACAGTAGTCGTAAAATCATTTAGAGATTAAAATGTCACCATATTCTCAATTTGAAACATATTAGGATTAACAAAGTCATTTACTCTCATCTTATATATATATTACTTAAATCTGTTTGTACAGAAAATGTAAATTATCCTAAGAATAGCCCCCGGGAGTGTCGTAACCAAGAGTGCAGCAAGGCCCGTTGTCGTGCACCCGTACCTGTTCGAGTCTAGCTCAAAGCGGTGTTTTTAGGTTTTACCCCTAGGTACATCTGTGCCAGAGCCGCCTCTACCTGCTCATATCCAGACAGGGATGTATTGCTCGGAAAACTCACAAAATCTCTACAATACCAAAATTCTAGGAAGTTATTCCATACTAATCCTCAATGTTCATCTTAGGTCTACGTGCCTTAATCAGAGTTTATTTAAATCTAGATTCCAAGGTTTGTACTAAACTTCCTCTGATACCAACTGTAACGCCCCGACCCCAGTTACCCAGAGTCGGTGCATTATTACATAAAATTGGTATGATCACAAGAAAGATCAAGTCTCGAAAGACCGATTAGTTTAGTAGCCTTGGAAACACTAGATACAATCATAAAGTTTTACATTATATAAAAAACATCTTGTCTTCGTATCCCCTCATACTATCCCTGGAGGTCATTCATAAATTACATCTTCATAATCCTGGTAAAAATAAAACATTGAAAGGGGTGAGCTCAGATGTTCAGTAAGGATAACATTATAGTAAAAGCTTTCATAGACTTGCATAAACACTTAAGGCAATTTATAATTAAAACAAAATCCTTTTAAACTTGAACTTCTTCATAATATGGCAAAGATAAAATGAAATAATTCCATTTACTTATTCACATGGATATTATACTAGTCGAACAATCACATTAAATATCAATAACCACTTTCATAATGATGGAATGCATAATGCCAGACTATCATAACCACATAGCCAAGGCCTCGTGCTAAGACTACAAATAAGATTTTTCCAAGGCCTTGTGCCAGGACACTTGTTTGTCTCATGAGACCTACCGATGCATCGAGGAGCTATAGCAGGTTCCACCCATCACTTATTAAGTCCAATTCATTCCACATATGAACAGGTTTAAACATAACATAAACATTCGTATTAAAACTAGCATACAAAATGTCAATACCTTAACCACAAACCATGAATGGTATAAAAATAGCACATCCACAGTCAAACATAACTCATTCGATACAATATGGAAGATTGTATTGTATCACATTAACCTCAATCAAGAATAATGAAGGATGTTGACATAAATGAAAATAATCATCAAAATTATTTGAGAGAAATATCCCCCTTTTTCTTGAAATCATTTAAAAGTCACAAAATTTGTCAAGAAGCCATTTAAAATTAGATTTTTGAATCAAAGTGTCATATACCACTTTGAAACTTTTTAAAAGGAGTTTTAATTTCTAAACTTTAATTTCCATATAAATAAATCCTTAAAAACATTTTTAAAACATGGACATTAATGAAAAAGATTTAGATGAATAAGTCTTTAAAACATTTAAAATGGTATTTTTGTTAGAGATTCTAACCAAAAGAGAGAAACTTGAATACAAATAATTGAGGTAATCAAAACATTGTAATATCATTATAATAAAGGGATTCATGATATACTATGTCAAAGTACATTATATACACCACATAAAAGTGATTTTGTGTATATCAACAAAGAAGTCTCATTGGAATTTAAATTGAGATGAAATCTCTCATAAAGGTCATATCCTTAGGTTAAGGATAAATCAACGTCATAATTATTTGTGAAAAATATAAATACACTAAATATGATTGGATATTCAGTGTAAAACAATCAAAGTATATTCACACATATTCTTGTAAAAACAACACCAACAAATTGGATGTTTAACTCAACAAAGGGTGAATGAGTTAAAATTACCCTTATCAAATTCATATCAATGACTTGAGAATTATCAATGGAGTGATTATGTGTATAAAAAGTATATCCACAGGAAGGGGAGTGTAAATTATGACATAATAAAATGAATAGTGATTCCACACATAATCTTGGGGTAATATAATCAATGAAATATGCGTAAAGCCAAATTAGTGGAAATTGAAATCTCAAATTCCCTTATCGATTAGGTAACTTAGGAAACATACACCCATGAAAGAAGTATCATACCATGATGATGTAAATATCCATAAATCAAATTATATTACACAATGAATACAATCATGGGCAGTACAAATACACCACATACAATAAATAAGTGGTGAACAATGGAATTCTCACGAGATTAAGAGTGAGATAAGAAACCCCTTACCATGTTGTAATCAACTGAGTCGTCTGACCAAAAGTTAATAACCACCACATTATTTATAGGATTACATGAATATAAAGAGAATCATGGTAATATATATCAAATGGCAGTACACAATACACCACTTTCAATAATTTAGTGGCGAATAATGGAAATCTCGCAGAATTGAAAGTGAGATAAGAAAATCCCTTACTTTGTACTTTTTCCTTGGTAGACGGCAGTTTAACCTCTTGTATAATGGTGAAATAATTTTTATTTAATTATACAAGAATAATATTCATTAATATGATATCATATATGATCTTTTAACATTGATTTGTTGATAATATCTTATAATTATCGTCATTTCGGGTGTTAACGAGTTCATTTTAATTTATATTCTTTATTATGTGAGCCATATTTGTTATTAATGGGATGTATATTATTCATATCCAGAATTATATCAAGTCTTTAGATACTATTTTTAAATCATCAAATTTTAATTATACTTGAATGGATATGATGGAGAATGAATCTCATCGCGTTCGTGGAGACGGTAGTCCGTACGTACGCACAAGTGACAATATCATTATTTTGATACTAAACTAATATATAATTGGATGGTATATGATATATACAGAATCATTATCATGTTATATTTGTTATTAAATGAGTTACACATCATTATTATACCCATCCAAATAATAATATATTGAATAACAATTACACCACGACGTGGAGACGGTAAGTCGTACGTACGCACGTATGATGACATGTTATTCAAAGGATAGATAGAATACTGAATATGGATTTAACATATTTATAATAACATCACAGTATATATATGATACTGGAGTTATTATTTTATAATGGTAATAACAAAGAAAGAAGAATTGGAAGAATAAAGGCACTTGAAAAGGGGTGGTGAAAACATTACCGCTTCTTCGGGTTCTTCCTTTTTATTTGATCAAAACGGATCCATATGTTGGATTTTTGATCAAAATAAGGCCTCTAGGTTGTAGTGAGGGAATTTTAGAGAGTATTTGGTTAGGGGTTGGCCGAACCAAAAGGCTTTTATGGTGTGAAGAATTGAGATGGAGGAGTTCCCTTTTATAAGAGGGTTGAGGGGTACCTTTGGAAAAACTAGAAATATTAATTTATAATAAATTCATATTCGGTTTCTAATAGCTCCAAAGTTGATTATTTAAAATTTAAGTTGGGTATGGGTTTAAAAACACTCAAACAATAGAATTTAGACAGTTTTGGGTCATTATATTAACCCTATATTTAAGTATTAACTCTTAGTTTATTAGTTTCACTTTTACAATGTCTCTTTGTATTTTTATATTATATGGTTAATAAACTTACCATATACATCCAAGAGACCCCCAAGTGGTTCATTAATGATATAAATATCATGATATAAGTCTCTTGGAAGAACCTTACATTTTTAGGAATTTTATATCAATTAATAATATAATATTTTTTTTAAAACTCTTTTATGTCAGTTTTGACACTATTCAATAGTTGATTTTTTTGAAACACATAACAGAATTATTACTTCAAAAACAGTTAACTAAATAAATCATAATATGTCTTAGTAACCTATAAAATTATTTTAATTCAATAAAAGTATCAAATTATATTTATTTGGGTATTTGTAATATCAATTATTCTAATTTTTCACTATTATGGTAATTACTGCATCACAATTGTGTCATAAATAAATAAACTTATATAATGTATAAAAATTATATATGAAATATAATTATGTAGTAAATCCTTTTAGATTTCTAATGAATATTTATAGTCTAAAATCAAACATATATAACCCTATGTAACAATTGTTTTACTAAAAAATATATGCTTGTGTCATTTCTGTATTTATTTTAACTTAATTAAAATAAAGTGTCATTATCACTTACATGTGGATCCATGGGGTCCCAAAATCGGCCCAAAGATACCCATGGTCGACCTTGTATTAACCAATAGGGTTAAGACACGTTGTAGGGTAATTTAGTATTATTATAATATTATTTTTTAACCCTTGTTTACCGGATTTACCCTTTAACCATGGTAAATAAAATATTTACCGAAGTAATTATCCAAAATGTCTAAAAATAAAAGTTACCTATTTACACAATTTTAACATCATGATTCAAAATATGAAATCCATTTTTCCAAATTCAAAACACATAAGTGGCAGAAATTAATTTAAAATTAATTCTCGTTGTTAAAACAAAAAGCGTGTTTTTAAGAGATAATAACTATCAAAAGATTGGCATTTGATTATGTCTGGTTTAAATGTGAAATTATGTTCAATGACCCAAATTGTATTACATGGTAAAAATATATTCTAAATATACTTTAAAACCACTCAAATTCATAATTTATCAATATTAATTATTTTGATTAAAAAAGTTGTATTTAATTAAAATTTAGTAATTTTCACTATTCATCAAAATATGAATGTTATCTGAAAAGTATCAAAATTTCACCGTAGTCTAATTTCGATATTCCGAATCCAAAAATGGAGTCCATTTTGAGAGATAGAATTTATAAAATTTCAAAAATTATGTATTACTATTCATAATGGCTAGTTTGATTGGTTGTGGTCTGTTAAAATTTCGAAGTTGCGTACAACGCACGCCATTGCATTATTCGAAGGGAAACATACCATGGAAGCCTGGGGTGTTACACAAGTATCTAAAATAGAACAATATATCTATGAAAATTCATTCCCTACATTCAAAACATCATGATTCACTTCCATAATGATATATAATGGAGATATTATTGTATAACTTCAACCACTATGTCTCATTAAAGATACTAAACACAAGTTACTTATAGTATATGTGATACCATGATAAGTAGTTTGTAACACCCTGAGCTTCCACGATACGCTTCTCATTCAATAATGAAATAGTTTGCATTGTACGCAACTTCGAGTTCTAAAACACATCAACTAATCAAAGTAGCCGTTATTTATAGTAATAACCACTTTTTAAAATTATAGAAATTTTATATTTCAAAATGGACTTCATTTTTGGATTCGGAATATTGAAATTAGCCTATGTTGAATTTTTGGTATTTTTCTGAGAAATTCTAATTTTTTATGAATAGTGAAAAATACTTAAAACAACTTTTTAATCAAAATAATTTATTGTGATAAATTATACTATTTAGTGTTTTTAAGGTATAATTAGAATATATTTTTACCATTTTATCCAATAGTGGTCATTAGAATTAATTTAACATTGAAATTGGACATAAACAATTGCCAATCTTTTGATATAAATTGTTTCTTAAAAACACGCTATTTGTCGTAACAACGGGAATTAATTATAAAATTAATTAATGCAACTTATATGTTTGGAATTTTGAAAAATAGATATCATTTTTGAATTCGGAATATCAATTATAGCTTAGGGTGAAATTTTGGCCTTGTTCTGAATAACTTCAATTTTTGATGAATAGTGAAACCACTAAGTGGTAGTTAAATAACTGATTTTTCGTTTAAATGAAATATTACCACTTCTGTGATTTGATTTTCAAAAATCCGACATACATGGTTGTCATTAAAAAGTAAAATGTGGTTCAATGAGATTAAAATAATTTTTTGGTGAATAGTAACTTTTAAGTTCTTAATCGCGATTCGAGGTAATTAGTGTAGTTTAAGATACAAATAATGTTTAAATAATATGAGATGAGCATGACACTTGTCCTACTCCTATTGGATGAGTCATGGCCGACCAAGAAAACCCATGGGTCAACTTGGGGACCCCATGTAGCCAATTTAGTTGGAAAATGTCATTAATATATATTTATTTAATGTTAAAATTAAATTGACACAAACAGGAGTTATTTTACTAAAACAGTTTTTAAGTGGGGTTAAACAAGTCCAAATTTTTACTATAAATATTCATTAGAAAGATAAAAAGATTTCATACATCATAGTATTTTTTTATAATTTTTAGACAATAAATAAATTAAATTATTTATGACATCATTCTGATGCAGCGATGACCTCATTATTTAACGATTTTAATAAAATGAAACGATAATGTAAAATTCAAGGCTTACACTTGTCCAAAGACTATTGGATGGGTAGATTTCGAACCCTTATCACCTTATACATGAATTATATAAGTGTGGGACCTTTAGAATCCGAAAAGCATTGTGTAATAATGTAACATTTCAATCTTTCCAAAAGAGCCCCTCCTCTCCTCTTATAAAAGGCCCCCACCTATACCACCTCATTCACACTCTCAAGCCATTTGGCTCGGCCAAACTCTGCCCAAATACTCTCCCAACGTCCCCCTCTTACTCTTAGAAGCCTCACTTTGGGGAGAACTCTTCCCAATGAATCCTTTGGCTCAAATCAAAAAGAGTTACCCAATTTTGAGGTAATGTCTTCTCTAATGTTGTATTGTTTTATTTTTCTTCTCCAACCCCTTAAACTCTTTTTATTCATTTTTTTTGTAACAACACCAGTATCCTAAATATATTAGGATGTTTTTCTAATAAGGATTAGAGCTACACATACACACACCTACATCTAATGCTTAAAGAACATACGGTTTCTATGGATGGTGAATTTCTGCCTCACGAAACGATGATTGTTCAACACTCATATAACACCTTCAAAGGTGGCCATTAAGATGTCACTATATTTATATATGATATATACTGTGTTTATGTTTTACTTATGCTTCTGTATTTCTCATTTATGGCATACTTTATGATTTCTATTATGGGTAAAACGCGATAATAGAAATGAAAGTAGAGTTCATGCGTAAGTACGACTTACCGTCTCCATGAACGGTGCATTTCATTTCTTACCTCTAAATGTTACGTGACATTATGAATGAATGTATATACTGTATATATGATATATATGATATCTACATAATGAATATAATTCTGGATATAATGGATATTTCACCACATGAACAACTTGAAATTATAGGAAGTTTATTTTTGACTCAAGTACCAAAGATCGACAAAATGACCATTATTAACTTAAATAATTAAATAATGTTCATAACATGGTAATAAGGGATATAAAAGAAATAATGAACATGAAAAAGGTTCTTAAGTAAATATAAATTAACTATAGTTTATTATTCAGGAGGTTAAAGTACGGTCGAGTCAGGACAAGACGCAAGGTAAGGGAATTTCTTAACCCAACTTCCATTCCTTGGGTTAATCTCCTACCTTCAAATTAAGTCATGATATTATTATGTCCTATTTTGTATTTTTACTTTCTTTATGTGTACCTATAGTGAATAAAAATAATAGATTTATTTTATTTTAAAATTAATCTTTTAAGGACTTCGTCTCAATCCCCTTTCATTGAGGAATATTTGGTTTTATACACAACTTTCTTTTATACGGTGTATAAACCCCTTTTACTTTTACGTTTATTCAAAAGGAATCTTTTTTATACGAAGCGTTTTGCTAAACGAAAAAGGGGAATGTTTTTATTTCCGTACTTATGTGGCGATAATGACCTCTCCGCCGCCGTGACCATTATTTGAATTTCGGCTTCCTCTACAAGCCATCATTTTTTTTAATGAAAAATAAATACAAAGTTTTAAATTTCTTTTATTTTGGTATTGAAAATGGTTTTGAAAGCATTTTTATTATATCAATGTGTTGTATTGATATCTTGTGATTAGAATGTGGAAATTTTATTTTTCCTTTATGCATGTTTTATGTGATACAATTAAGTTATGGTTTATGATATGTTTAAACCTATTCAAATGAGGAATGTATTGGACTTAATAAGTTACGGGTAGAGCCCGCTATAACTCCTCGATGCATCAGAAGGTCTCATGAGACAAACTAGTGTCTGGGAACGAGGCCTTCACAAAATCTTATTTGTGGTCTTGGCACGAGGCCTTGGCTACGTGGTTATGATAGTCTGGCATTATGCATTCCATCATTATGAAAGTGGTTATTGATATTGCATGTGATTATTCGACCAGTAGAATATCCATGTGAAGAAGTAAATGGAATTATTCTCATTTTACCTTTGCCATATTATGGTGATGTTCAAGTTTAAAAGTCTTTTGTTTTAGTTATACATTGCCATAAATGTTTATGTTTATTTATGAATGCTTCCGCAATATTGTTATCCTTACTGAGCATCTGAGCTCACCCCTTTCAATGTTTTAATATTTTCCAGGATGTGAAGAAGTATTTTATGAATGACCTGTAGGGATAGTCAGAAGAGGATATGAGTGTGGACTATGAAGACTTTGTTATTAGTTTTTCACTTTATGATGTAATGTAAGACTTATGAATGTATCTAGTGTTTCCAAGGATACTAAACTAATCGGTCTTTCGAGACTTGATCTTTTGTGATCATGCCAATGTTACGAACTAATGCACCGACTCTGGGTAGCTGGGGTCGGGGCGTTACAGTTGGTATCAGAGGAAGTTTAGTAAAAACCTTGGAAGCTAGATTTAGATAAACTCTGATTAGAGCACATAGACCTAAGATGAACTTTGAGGATTAGTATAGAAGAACTTCCAAGAATTTTGGTATTGTAGAGATTTTGTGAGTTTTCCGAGCAATACATCCCTGTCTGGATACGAGCAGGTAGAGGCGGCTCTAGCACAGATGTTCCTAGGGGTAAAACCTGAAAACACCGCTTTGAGCTAGACTTGAACGGGAACTGGTGCACGACAATGGGCCTTGCTGCACTCTTAGTTACGACACTCCCGGGGGATATGCTTAGGATAACTCTCATTTTCTTTACAAATCATTATTAAGGGTTTATGAGTATATACTTTTTCAAAGAAAACATTTTTATGATTATGGATTATATCCATAAACAGTTAAATTTATGTTAAGTGTTTTATAAGTATGGGATTGTGTATTTTGATTCATAAACTGATCTAGTTTATGCCATTGTTTAGAAATGGCTCCTAGTGGAAGGAATGGAAACTATATCAATGCACGCACTCCGTGTAGGGATTTCCCTCCTGCTCAAGATAATTATGGTGGAGCTAGTGATATAACTGGTGCTGATCAGCTTCTCACCGTACTGGGACAACTCACGCGGGTTATGAATAATAACCTTACTCGTATGGAGCACCCTGATCCGCAACGTGGAGGATCAATGCTAGAACATTTCATGAGGAAACAACCACCAACCTTCAATGGGAGTACAAATCCTATAGTAGCTGAGCAATGGATAAATTACTTAGAGAAAATATTCCATGCCTTGGGGAGTAGTGAAAGGGAGAAGGTTGTCATGGCAGTTTACCGCCTCACTGGAGATGCCGATCAGTGGTGGTCGCTGATTCAAAACACAAAGGAAGATGATGACGTATCGAATATGGAATGGAGGGTGTTCAAAGAGATTTTCTTAGAAAAATACTTTCCTCGTGATGGAAAGGCAATTTCTGGGTCTGAGGCAGAATGAGGATGAGAATGTCGCAAAGTATGAGGCTAACTTTACAAGGTTAGCGAGGCATGCTGCCGATTATATACATAACCCAAGGAGTAAGATTGATCGTTTCTTTGATGGGTTAAAACCATTTCTCCCTCGATCTTTAGTATCACAATCCTTCTCATCATACGAAGATATTGTCTCGTGTGCTATCACGACAGAAAAGGAATTCTCTAAGTCTTATGACAACAAAGTAAAGAAAGAGAAGAATAGAATGGTGGAACAAGAGACAGATAATGGGAAAAAGGGAAAGAAGGATTTTCCATTATGTGATAATTGTGGGAAGAATCACCATGGTACTTGTCTAAAAGGAATGGAAGTTTGTTATAAATGTGGAGAAAAGGGTCACCAGGCTCGTGATTACAAGGGAAAGAAAGAGGATATCAAAGTTGAATGCTATAATTGTAGAGAAATGGGTCATTATGCAAATGAATTTCCTAAGTATCAGGGAAACATACCTCAGAAAAGGCCAAGGGATCAAGGAAAATCTTATGCTGTTACTACAGTTGAAGCAGAATAACTAATGTATTGGTGCTTTTGGACTCATGGATTATATTTTGGTTATTAGAATAATGTGATATATATATATATAAGGATTGTACTACAGTACTTGTTGATTTCAGTAAGGTTTTAATATAATGAAGGTAATTATATTTTCAGTATGTTACAATAAGAGAAACTTTACTTTGTTTGGGGAATCTGATAAATTGATTTTGGAATTAAGAGACCTTTTTGAGAAAGTCTGGACAGAGGTATTTTGGATAACTACAATGGTTGGAGTGGATTAAGTTGATCTTTAGATAGTATTGTTTAAGGTTAAAAAATTTATGAAGATTAATTTTGTAATATTATGATACTATAGTTTTAGGAAAAGGACAACCTGCAGGGTGGGGAATAACCCGTCGCGTCGGACAAAGCCGCAGGAATCGAACCCACAACCATAGTGCGACAAGCCTTTATTTCCTACCACTAGCCTACAGGAAGTCCCTGGTTATTACAAAATAGTTTTACTAATCTAAATGGTATGTGTTAACATTTGGAACCTTATACAATTAGGATAAATAGAATAATTTTGAGTTCTGTTACCATTTGGAGTAAAAGTTGGGTTTGTGGTAAAAATTTATTAACGAATGAAAGTATACATAACAAGTATTTATATTCCCTTACGTTCATAGTAAATCTACTAAATAAATTCCTCAACATTATAAAAGGTAACTTAAAACAAAAATGTTGTCAGTTAAATCTTCCAACTGGGGATTCAATGACCGTTTAACCAATCACAAGTTTGTGATTTTCTTGTGGTTAAAATTTCTCCTAATCCTGTTTTCTATAACTCTCCATCAGACCTTGATGGTTTGTTTCTCCTCCATATCCATATTTTCATATAATTCTAGAATGGGCTATATCAAGTGACCTTTGTACTTATCTTGCTTTCTTTTAATGTTATATATTTATTAACCTTATTTCTGATGTGGGTTTTCCTCAAAGGTATTTTCTCTTTTCAACCTTTTATTTTCAAAGAAAAATTTCAAATTGCGAGGATGCAATTTATTGAAGGACGGGAGAATGTAACATCCCGAGCTTCCACGATACGTTTCTCATTCAATAATGAAATAGCTTGCATTGTACGCAACTTCGAGTCCTAAAACACCGCGACTAATCAAAGTAGCCTTTATGAATAGTAATAACCACTTTTTAAAATTATATAAATTTTATATTTCAAAATGGACTTCATTTTTGGATTTGGAATATCGAAATTAGCCTATGTTGAATTTTTGGTATTTTTCTGAGAACTTCTAAAATTTTATGAATAGTGAAAAATACTTAAAACAACTTTTTAATCAAAATAATTTATTATGATAAATTATACTATTTAGTGATTTTATGGTATAATTAGAATATATTTTTACCATTTTATCCAATGGTGGTCATTAGAATTAATTTAACATTGAAATTGGACATAAACAATTGACAATATTTTGATATAAATTGTTTCTTAAAAACACGCTATTTGTCGTAACAACGGAAATTAATTATAAAATTAATTAATGCAACTTATATGTTTGGAATTTTGTAAAATAGACATCATTTTTTAATTCGGAATATCAATTATAGCTTAGGGTGAAATTTTGGCCTTGTTCTGAATAACTTCAATTTTTGATGAATAGTGAAACCACTAAGTGGTAGTTAAATAACTGATTTTTCGTTAAAATGAAATATTACCACTTCTGTGATTTGATTTTCAAAAATCCGACATACATTTTTTTCATTAATAAGTAAAATGTTGTTCAATGAGATTAAAATAATTTTTTGGTGAATAGTAAGTTTTAAGTTCTTAATCGCGATTAGAGGTAATTAGTGTATTTTAAGGTACAAATAATGTTTAAATAATATGAGATGAGAATGAAACTTGTCCTAATACTATTGTATGAGTCATGGCCGACCAAGAAAACCCATGGTTCAACTTGGGTACCCCATGGAGCCACTTTAGTTGGAAAATGTCATTAATATATATTTATTTAATGTTAAAATTAAATTGACACAAACATGAGTTATTTTACTAAAACAGTTTTTATGTGAAGTTAAACAAGTCCAACTTTTTACTATAAATATTCATTAGAAAGCTAAAAATATTTCCTACATCATAGTATTTTTTTTATAATTTTTAGACTTTAAATAAATTAAAGTATTTATGACATCATTATGATGCAGCGATGACCTCATTATTTAACGATTTTAAAAAAATGAAAAGATAATGTAAACATCAAGGCTTAAACTTGTCCAAAGACTATTGTATGGGTAGATTTCGAACCCTTATCACCTTATCCACGAATTATATAAGTTTGGGACCTTTAGAATCCGAAATGCATTGTGTAATAGTGTAACATTTCAATCTTTCCAAAAGAGCCCCTCCTCTCCTCTTATAAAAGGCCCCCACCTATACCACCTCATTCACACTCTCAAGCCATTTGGCTCGGCCATACTCTGCCCAAATACTCTCCCAACTTCCCCGTATTACTCCTAGAAGCCTCACTTTGGGCAGAACTCTTCCCAATGAAGCCTTTGGCTCAAATCAAAAAGAGTTACCCGATTTTGAGGTAATGTCTTCTCTAATGTTTTTTTGTTTTATTTTTCTTCTCCAACCCCCTAAACTCTTTTTATTAATTTATTTTGTAACAACAACAGTATCATAAATATAATAGGATGTTTTTATAAGAAGGATTAGAGATACACTTACACACACCTACATCTAATGGTTAACGAACATACGGTTTCTGTGGATGGAGAATTTCTGCCTCACGAAACGATGATTGTTCAACACTCATATAACACCTTCAATGGTGGCCAATAAGATGTAACTATATTTATATATGATATATAATGTGTTTATGTTTTACTTATGCTTCTGTATTTCTCTTTTATGGCATACTTTATGATTTCTATTATGGGTAAAACGCGATAATTTCATTTTAGAAAGTGCGGACTACCGCCCCCTCAAAGTGATTTGAATCGTTAATGCCATATGTGGGATGTATAAAGGATGGATTAAATGGTATTATACACTATATTATACTTTAATTATATTATAAATTTATATCATTATGATTTCATTCCATTAAATATGAAATAGAAATGAAAGTAGCGTTCATGTGTACGTACGGCTTACCGTCTCCATGAACGTTGCATTTCATTTATTACCTCTAAATGTTACGTGACTTTATGAATGAATGTACATACTATATATATGATATATATGATATCTACATCATGAATATAATTCTGGTTATAATGGATATTTCACCACATGAACAACTTGAAATTATAGGAAGTTTATTTTTGACTCAAGGACCAAAGATCGAAAAAACGACCGTTATTAACTTAAATAATTAAATAATGTTCATAACATGGTAATAAGGGATATAAAAGGAATAATGAACATGAAAAAGGTTCTTATGTAAATATAAATTAACTATAGTTTATTATTCAGGAGGTTAAAGAATGGTCGAGTCAGGACAAGACGCAAGGTAAGGGAATTTCTTAACCCAACTTCCATTCTTTGGGTTAATCTCCTACTTTCAAATTAAGTCATGATATTATTATGTCCTATTTTGTATTTTTACATTCTTTAGGTGTACCTATAGTGAATACACATAATAGATCTATTTTATTTTAAAAATGATCTTTTAAGGACTTCGTCTCAATCCCCTTTCATTGAGGCATATTTGGTTTTATACATAACTTTCTTTTATACGGTGTATAAACCCCTTTGACTTTTACGTTTATTCAAAAGGAATCTTTTTTATACGAAGCGTTTTGCTAAAAAACAAAAGGGAATGTTTTTCTTTTCCGTACTTATGCGGCGACAATGACTTCTCCGCCGCCGTGACCATTATTTGAGTTTCGGCTTCTCCTACAAGCCATCATTTTTTTTAATTAAAAATAAATACAAAGTTTTAACTTTCTTTTATTTTGGTATTGAAAATGGTTTTGAAATCATTTTTATTATATCAATGTGTTGTATTGATATCTTGTGATTGGAATGTGGAAATTTTATGTTTCCTTTATGCATGTTTTATGTGATACGATTAAGTTATGGTTTATGAAATGTTTAAACCTATTCATATGTGGAATGTATTGGACTTAATAAGTGACGGGTGGAGCCCGCTATAGCTCCTCGATGCATCGGCAGGTCTCATGAGACAAACTAGTGTCTTGGCCCGAGGCCTTGACAAAATCTTATTTTTGGTCTCGGCATGAGGCCTTGGCTACGTGGTTATGATAGTCTGGCATTATGCATTCCATCATTATGAAAGTGGTTATTGATATTGCATGTGATTATTCGACCAGTAGAATATCCATGTGAAGAAGTAAATGGCATTATTCTCATTTTTCCTTTGCCATATTATGTTGATGTTCAAGTTTAAAAGGCTTTTGTTTTAGTTATACATTTCCTTAAATGTTTATGTTTATTTATGAAAGCTTCCGCAATATTGTTATCCTTACTGAGCATCTGAGCTCACCCCTTTCAATGTTTTAATTTTTTTCAGGATGTGAAGAAGTATTTTATGAATGACCTGTAGGGATAGTCAGAAGAGGATATGAGTGTGGACTATGAAGACTTTGTTATTAGTTTTTCACTTTATGATGTAATGTAAGACTTATCAATGTATCTAGTGTTTCCAAGGCTACTAAACTAATCGGTGTTTCGAGACTTGATCTTTTGTGATCATGCCAATGTTACGAACTAATGCACCGACTCTGGGTAGCTGGGGTCGGGGCGTTACATAGTTATATGATTGTATATTGTCACCCCTGTTTTAACACACATTATTTCATAAATATCATTATACCTTTCTAAAAAATTCACTTCAGTGACAAATATATCTATTTTATTTAGAAGAATCAAAATACAAAAGAATTATGTTAAGCATGAAAACCTATATTTTAATTAAAACACAAAATTGGTTTCCAAACATCCATATATCTACTAATCAAATATTTTATTTCATGGGAAATATACTTATAGAAATGTGTTATCAAGAGAACCATGTAAAGAAATAAACATGCAAAAGAAGCATAACATGATAGTCAATATGCATAACATTATATCCTAAAAATGATGTAAAAACATTGATATATGGAATAATGAAATGAATTTTCAAGCTAATAAATATTTTTCAACAAAATATAGCTTGGTATTATGAAGATAATTCAGGGGTCACTCCATAGACTGTCATAATACAATGAACAATGTCCCAAGGTGGACGGAAGTGAGTCCCTAATTCTTTAAATAATATCTAAAGGTATATAAATCATCTTAAACATATTTATAGAGATATATATTCCAATTTATACACATCATATATAATAAAATCAAACATATGTTATTGAAATGAGGAAAATAATATATTTTTAATTCATTAGAACAATCAATCACATGAGAATGAAGGCGGTTTATTAATTAGTGTGCAAGGAATGACCTAAAGAATAATCTCATGGATATTGAAAAGGATAAGATATTAAAAAATCCGTATGTTTATATTTTATGATTAACATATATACATATGATATATTCCTAGTAATGATATTTTTTGAAAAATATCTAAAATAAGAATGAATAAATATACCATTTCAGTGATCCATTACAAAGAGAGTAATAGAAATTTATAAAGAATGAAAGTCATTATTACGTTCTATAAAACCAAAATTTTACCAATATGGTTCACTATTATGTAATTAAATTAATTTTAATCTATTCATATAATAAAATACATTAATAGGGGTTAAGGCTCTCCCTGAGTTTAGAAAAAGGTGACTTCGATTATACTAGGATTATGTAATAGATTGAATTTTGAGGGGGACTAAAAAAATTATTAACCAAAATTATTATTCGTATATATATTGATGTAGAAATCTACAAAAAAATAATATATAAATTTAACAATTATATTATAATAATATTTTATTAAATAGAGAAAATGAAAGAGAACTACAAACTGACAACTGAAGAAGGGGGTACAGAGGATCCCTTAGCTCATATTATAAATACATTTTTCAAACTCCTTTGACATGATGAATAAAAAATATTAACAAATATTAATTTATTATCATTATAAATTTATATTTATTATTAAAAAACCATCAAATATAATATGATATTTGTTTATAATACATTTTTCTTTTAAACATTAGTAACATGTTGTTTATCATTGATTTTATAAAACATATTATTTATGTTGAACAATGTTCAAATTAATATAAATTAGTTTCAAAACATTAAAAATATTTATTGATTTAATGAAATAAATTTTATATGTTGAGTGTTCTATTTATACACCCATGATTGTCAATGATGAAAAATGAAACTCATTATTCATATAGGAAATAATTTGTATATATACAAAATTAATGTTTACCTTTTTCAATGATAGTATGTTAATTAATGTAAATGATAAATTATTAGTAAAAATTTATTTCACATGATATATTAAATATACGACAATTCCTTAAATTTTATTATTATCTTAAATTTTGGGGATTAAAAACAATGTCTCTTTTGGTGAGGCGGTAGGCCACAAAACACACATACGATGCTTTTGATTTTATTGTCAAATGCAGAGGAATATGTAAGTGTCATTATATTAAAATAATGAATTTTCATTTTAAATTGATATTTTATCATTTATATTTTTTAGGGATATAATATATTTATATTTCACTGATTATAGAGATAGTATCACATGGATGGTAAATATTACTTTGGTAATATAATTTTTTATAATTGATTTCCTTGGACATGATGTCCTAATGTATAACTCAAGATTATATAGTCTTCTTGTATGAGTATATTCATATTATAATAGGTATTTTTTGTTAAGTTATTTCTATATTATAACATGAAATTCCAAAATGAATGTGTGTAAGTGATCTTATTTTATAAGTGATGACAAGGGGTCTTTTTAAAATACCCATTGTACTATAAGGATTACATTACATTACACAGTGGCCAATGAATCCAAAAAATGTATAAATGTATTTTGTTGTGAACATGGGTATATAAGTCTATTTAAAATATTTAAACATGTTTTTAAATAGGCTTCAATTATTTTATGATAGGTTATTACCTATTTAAATTTTTATTATTATTATAATTACTAGTTTTTTTCTCTAAATATTTTATGTAATAATATTAAGTAACCGATTTTACTAAATTTTTTATTATTAAATTCATATTTATAATAAATTTTATATTATTCAATTAAATGTTATGAGAAAAAAATTATATATATATTTAGGTAAAATGAATTTTAAACGTTATGTGTTATTTAATCATATTATGTAATGATTACTAATTGAATTATTGTTATTGCGTTTATTTATAGTTTTAAGCCTAAAATTAGAGTCATAACTTAAATTAGATCAATTTTTTTGATTAATTGTAATTTACATGATAGTAATAGATTTTTTTTAATAAATAAAGTGATATACCGTTATCATTATAATGATAAATAATCTCAATAATATTATATTTATTCTACAAAAATGAATTTTATTATTTTAGATAATATTGAAATTTATAAATAAAATTTTAAATATATGTTTTAATTTTTATTTCATAAAAGTGAAAAATTATATATTATATTATAAAAAATAAAAAAAATAGTGAAATATTACATGTGATTCAAAAATAATATACCTGATATTTATAAATTCCACATAATATTTTTGAATAATTATTAAATGTACTTTTAATTGTATTTTTTTAAACAATTAATTAATTAATTAATTAATTATTAATTATATTTTTTTTACCAAAATCGTTATTTTTTCTATTCACCTAGAAATAATTTTTTTATAGAAAAAACAAAAAGACATTATCAGAAGAAAATATTTGTATAGTAAAAAATTGATTTTTATTTTTAGAAACTAATATAAAATATACATTATAATAATTATAGTTAACTAAGAAATATTTTTATTATATTCAATTTAGTTTAATGACTATAATGGTCATATTTCATAATTTGATGTTATTAATGTTTTATAGTTTTAGGCTTTTTCCATTACTGGATGAAACATAAGATACTCAACACAATAGTTTTTAAAGGGCAATAATCATTAATATTTTCCGTCATTAGAATCATCCTCCCTTATTTCATTTCATCCACATAAGATTATTTTATACACTACACTAAAAATAAATTAGAATACTTTTGTTTGATAGTCCATTAGGTTCCAAAATTTCTACATCATATATATGGTTTTTCCAATGTATTGTGAAAATGTGGTTTATTTTGTTCACAAAGAATTTTTTCTATGGTCCTTAATCATCCCAATTAAATTTTTATAATACATATCATTATATTACTATAACCACTTAGAATTCAGTACATTTGAGGTATCTAGTATGTACTTCATTTTTTGGGACTTGTGGAACTCATTATATACTTTGGAACGGTTGGGTGGGAGAACTATTTGATACGTTGTAGCTCTAATGAGATCAAAAATATATAAGAGAAAATACATTTCATAAATAGATTCTCATTCTTCCCTAATCACATGAATCTATTCCATATTGATATATAGAGTATTAATATTTCAACAACATCATAATACATGCCCATCATTGGTTATAATCATACCTCTTATATTCACTATGCACTTCATTGATGCATTTCTAAATTGTATTGAACTTTTATTCCATTTAATTGAAAATCACATGTCCTAGAAACATTCATTCACCTACATCATCCTAAAATGTAAGTATTCTACATCGATTACCCTGTAGGGAGTCATATGGGGCCACTTGTATTCTTTAAAGAATTTTTTTTGTTTACATGACTAGATGAAGATATTGGTTACAGAATCCATTGAATTCCATATATAATTCTCTAAAGACGTACTCATGTTTTTGGATAGACCAATTATATAGTCTATCTATCTGGTGTTGAAATGAAATAATGAAATTCAATTATATGTTAAGATAATAAATATGAATCATTAGGAACATTTAGGTTGACCTAGGATCTCAATAAAATAAAATCAATAGAGGATTTCCATGAAGCCTCACCACATATCTAATGTATATATTTTGAGGATTATTTGTTGATTGGTCCTCGTGAATAGAAAGTAATTGATAATACATTCAAAGATAATAGAAAACCACCCATATAGATTAGTATCCTTCAATGCCTTTGGGAAGCCAATGAAAAAATTAATATAGATATTTTCCAGTTTATATGTAGCTATGTGTAATGGTTTCATCATCACTTTTTAAAATTTTCTCTCATATTAGAATTTGGAAACCCCTAGGCCTATAATGTATATTTCACAATCACTTTTTCTTATAATCTCTAATTTATAGTTTTCTTTGATATCATTATTCATTTTTCTCCTTTAAAGGTCATTAGTGAATTCTTATCCATGAGCATTATTCAATATCTCATTATTTATTGTCAGATCGAATGTAACAAAATTTCAGATACCAGATATCTCATCTCCTCCATAATAAACAATGAAATCATGGGTTTTCTCATAAACAAGATTTTAACGATATTCTGTGTCTCCAAATCATCCATTTGATATTTTTTAATCTTATTTTATGGATGTAGGATGATAAATTTGAGGTAGGTAGGATGATATTAATTATTTTTATGATTCCCATATCTCTCCTTTTCCTGTCTAAGAATATACAAATTCATTCCATTCCCTGAGTGGTAGAGTATGGATATATCATATTCCCTGACCTATAATAACTATCATTGTTGGCCCATGTTGAGCTCAATATATTAGATTATATATATTAGTATATTTTTGTTTGTATATGTTTAATATTTACCTCTGTAGTGTATAAAACAATAAAATAATCAAAAGAATATATGACATTAAAATCAGATAATAGAATAAAATGTAAAAAATAATCCTTTATGATTATTTTGTTTTTATATAAATTCAATCTCATTGATAGCTTGGAGTGAATGAAATAATTAGTTTAAATGAAACAAGATAACCTATTAAAATATTGTTATCAAAATATGTCCATCATAACCAATATATACAAATAATGGGTATGAATATGAATAAAATAATGTTTTTAAAATTTAATACATATATTCAACTTACATCAAATGATTGGAAATAAAATATGTATTATTAGAAGGAAAAAGAAATGTTTAAAGAAACACTATATTTTTCAAAATAACAGGTTTTTATCACATTAAAAATTATTTAAAATTTAATTATAACACATTATGGAAATTTATTCTATAAAATTATGTTAATTTTTTAAATAATCATATAGATATCAGCTTATGATGAATTTTTTTTCACTGTTATGAAAAATTTTATTTCCAAAAACAATAATGAAAATTAATGTTTTTAAATAAAAGATTCATTTTAATTTGAGTATCTTAAAAAAATTATAAGGTGATTTCAATATTAAAATTATTGAAATTTCATTTAAATTAATCATATTTATTTCACTAGAAAACTTTCATATTGAATTTAGATATAAATTTTTTTTCAACATTTTAATTCTTTCGTTTTGGAAATCCATTTATTCAAAAGAACAAGAAGTGTAATTTTAATTTTAATTCTTTTATATATTTGATTTGAACATATTAAAATGAATAAAAACATTTAATTCATAAAATTATATATTATAGAAAATGTGAAACATTATTTTTCACAATAATTAATATTGAAAATAGTGTAAACTTTTTAACGAAGAAGTGGTAAATATTTGTTTACTTTGGGTAAAACTAAACAAATAATGGTTAAAATGACACAAAAAATAGTCTACTTATTATTT
Source organism: Viscum album (assembly GCA_963277665.1). Classification (NCBI taxonomy): domain Eukaryota; kingdom Viridiplantae; phylum Streptophyta; class Magnoliopsida; order Santalales; family Viscaceae; genus Viscum; species Viscum album. The sequence continues at coordinate 1,682,105,791 of OY728161.1, read as the reverse complement.
ATTGTAATATTTAATCCTTATATATTCTGTGATTCAGAATATGGTTAATTTTGGATCCTTTTATCGTGATATTAATTTGAGTGGAATTCTTTACATTTAAAAATAAAATGTGTGTTTGATATCCCACCTATAAAAATCCCTAACTAACCTCTCCACTAATCACTTCAAAAAACCCAAAGGTTCTGTTAATAAATTCTTTAATCAATTACATTCATCCATAATATCATTATTACATATTCCACCACATTAAATAACATTAAACCATAATTATATAAAAACTATGTATAATATATATAATCATATTTTTTATGTAAATTTAATTTTTTTTAAAACAAATCATTATCCATCTCATGGAAAATGAAAGTGTTGCTCATTTTTATGGTTTATTACAGCCCGATGAACAATTGTACTTCTTTTTTCATCAAAACATTTAATGTATAGATATAATGATGTTTTTAATTTTTTTATATGATGTTTTTGAAATTATTGTACTTATATTATTATAATATCATGTACACATTCTAATATTCCATTATGTAAGGAATAAAATCACTTCAATCATGTGAATGGTGGAATATCACCTCATGTAATGAAGTGATTCTTTTTTGACCTAATCATTACATGGAATGAAATAAGGGTAAATTTTACATTGATATTTGCTTTTTCACCACCCATCCCCTTGGGCACATGTAATGACTACCACAAGACCACCACTTATAGACCAGTGTATGGTGACTAGCAGTAGAATGAAATATCCAAAAATGTTAATGAATTGACTTCAAAACTGTATACACACAGAGAGGGAAAATCCACAAAGATTACCACGTAGGAGTGAAGAGTAATTCAATCACCAAAATGTACCCCAAATGTGAGTGAAGTGTTAATCTTAATGTAAATGGGACATAATACAAGCTTAACTTAAAGAAATGTATAAAAATGATGTGCATGATCTGGAGGTCATTCTCCAAGGATCCTACCATAATGGTAGGTGTAAATCTCTATCCAATGATACCGGGGAACACCGGATTATTCAATCCACCTAAAAGAAATGTCAAATCCTTACTCCTTAATGTCCTGGAAATGTTGTATTTTGTCTGCACAAGACACGACAGGTGCGGCGGAAGCCCGTGCAGGGCTGATTATAACAATACCCAGTCGGGTCGCCATGACCGTCTATGTTCTCATAGTAATACATGATGAAAAACACTACAATGGAAATACCACAGAGGTAATACAACAAAAAAATAGCTCAAAGGCATACCAAAACGTATCATACATAGCTTACACTATGTGTATATTAGGAACAACAGTAAATATGATTAGTCTTAAATCTAGTCCATCATATTTTGTCGAGAGGATCTATTGCTGGTAAACATAGGGTCACTAGGTGAGGGCCCACACATGATCACTAGGTGCTGATCCAAACAAGACCACTAGGTTTTGACCAAGATAAAAACCCTATGTGCTGACCCACACTATTTTTCTAGGTGATAACACAAAATAGATTGTTATGTGGTGACCCACATAAGAGCACTATGTGCTGACCAACACTAGATCCTTATTTATTCTTCATGTCACATCCAACCACTTGAATCCCGCACATAGAATGATTGATTATTGGAGGATCTGATACACATGCCCTTGAGCATATCTCAACTTCCACGAAGTCCAACATAGAGTATACTCTAAGGGTTGTCTCGTTGTAAAGTTCCAATGCAACATATGTCTTATTGAATTGATGCTTGATCTATATGATATGTGTATTTTTGTAAAAATAGGCCCAGTTGGATTTGTATCTTATCCAACCTGGATATATGCCAACATATTCCAAAACTGACATCGAGTATATTAGAAGTACCCCTATCACAATGGTTTCAATTCAACTGATGGTGCTTCAGTCAGACACTAGGATTGTGAGATACATGCTTATTAGTAAATACAGGGCAATTAAGGTTGGGCCTGATCCGACCCGATTAGACCAACACGACCAAATCATCTCAGGGGGTCCCACATACCTCTATATAACTCAACTAAATAAATATGAACTTCTTTGTTTTTTTGTCAGTCTGATCCAGCCTGGTCAATGGGTGAGGCCCTATGGACCTCTGTGGACCCTGCCCGGTTTAGTCGAGGGTCTAGTCTGCATTGTCTCATGGTCATCCAACCCTGTTCAGCCCATCCCGATAGGGGCAGGTCTGGCCTTCTGGTGCTGGTTTGGCCTACTAAGTGCAGGTTCAGCCCTCCATCCCGATGCCTTGACCATTTGATGCGCGTAAGTGGTGTGTCGCCTAGCCAGGACAGGGCTAGCTGTCGTTTCTAGCCTCCACTGGCCCCACAGAAGCACAGGGCCCTCCTACCATTAAAGAGTGACCCTAGCTCGATGATCCCCCTAGAGAACCTGGGTGAAGTTTTTCCCTCCATGCGGCACTATGTGGGCATCATGTCTTTAGGATGCCATCGCGGTGCCCTGACGGGCATGCCCCTACACCTGGTCAGCGGCCTATTCTCGCACTGTCTAACATATGACCGAAACCACCGCAGCCTGGCGCGTGCCGCTGCCGCCGTCAGATTCATCGGTAGACCACCAGATGTGCTCTAGAGATCTGTTCTCTACGATGCATGTGCCTACATCATATGGGGGCGTCATCTTCACCATGAGGGTCTCAAATCCTCATTTTCGTCGATTCAAAAAAAACCTTCACAAAGTGTGCACATGCGGATGGGCTTGAACCATGTTCTTGTCTACCCGCCCCCTCAACAAATGAAGTTATAATAAAAGGGAGTATTAGGGGTTTTGGATCAATCAAACTAGAGATAAACTAATCTCGGATAATAACTCCAAATATAAAAGTGACACTCTAACAAAAACGCATGATTCACAGATCATCCTTTTTGGGGGTTGATTTGCATTAGTCGTTTCCAGAATATGAATGGGGAAAAATTTCAAACAATAAACTGTTTCATCATTGATTTATGTTGCCACATCGTTATGTCCTCATGGTTTCAATAATTGTCGTTGTTCACCGATTCTGACACCATTCTTCGACGTGCATCAAAGATGTTTGACACACATTGGCATTTTTTGTTGTTAATTAGAGAGGAATTTAATAATAGGATCATCATAGAATCCTCGTAGTTTAATAAATTCTTCCATCAACACATTATTTTAAAATAATAAACACATACTATAATTTCGATTACAATGCAACATTGCGTCATTATGCTATTTCATTTATGAAACAATGTAGTGGTCATAATTTCACAATGATCTATTAAGGATCATCATTATTTGTGCCTTTTCATTGTCTCATCATCGCACTGCATCACTGCATGTCTGGCGCTCAATTGTGCGAGTGAAAAATAAAATATCTTTTAAACTTATTTTGTTATTTTTCCAAAATCATCCCAAAAAGTATCTTTTCCATCTGACCATTTTCAGTAATAGATGAGTCTTCTCTTGGTGAATCCCAATATTCCATGATCATTGGTGCCCTCAGATTTTCTATCTGATCACCTATTCAAAAGATAAAAAAAAATCTTGCTCGAACATTTATTGAACATACCTTAAAAAATGAAAAAAAATTATCTTTCACCCTCGAGCAGTGGTGGTCGAGGTTAGGCTTCTCCAAAGTGGAAGACACCCTCAAAATCTCGATGGTACTCTCAGATATCCAATATTAGTTACCATTTAGGAATTATAAGGATTTGATAATAAAATAAATGTTTCTTAATTAATTTATTTATAGCCAAAAACTGAATTCAACAGTTTTCCTACGCCAACAATTGTTAGGATATTTCAAATGATAGAATACCCACATGAGCTCAGTGGTGGTACTGTATTTTTTATCTGAGACGCCAATTTTTTGTTATAAGCATTTTAAAAATAAAATAATTTTATTTAATGTTATTCAATTTTTTGGTTTTCTCAGTAGAGGCCTTCACAGACTAAAAATAAGTCGCATCTAGGGTGAACCTTCCATCATGAATGCAATGGTGACCTCATATTTCTGAACTGGAAAATGTTTTAAGATTTATTCCAATTATTTAAAAAAAAATACTCACACACTATATTTAAAGCTTTTCATTTTTAGAAGGAACATTCCCTGAAATCTGAGCCTCAGAATAAAATTTCATCTCATCCACTCATCTAGAAATAATTCCATAAAATAAGAAACATTATACAGAAATTTAGAGACAGTAAATTTTCCCACCATAAGTATTTTCATCCCTAAAATCAAAATAAAAAATAGAATCAAACATGTGATGGTACTGAGCATGAATCTAATCCTCCCACTCTCCTGTACTCTACTAAAAATTCTCATTCTACAACCAAACACACTCTAGAGAAATCGACCATCGAATGAAATACATACTCATGAAGATCCTCTATCTCCACTAGAAAATCCACAAATTTTACCACATCATCAATGTATATTTTCTCTATCGATAATGTGAGATCTATATTGCACGTTCATCTTCAGCTACGACATGTCAAAAATATCATGAAATCAGTGAAAATATGCTGTAAGAACAAGGTGGTATGCCACCTCACCTACTCTCCTATGGATCTAAAAAAGATCAATGATCCTCAGAGATAGTTTTACACTTCACCAAAACCTTCGTAATCCCCTTCATGCGGATCTTAAAAAAAGAACATGGTCTCCCTCCACGATATCAATGGGTATCTTCTTCCTGTCAGATTAAGACATCGGTCTTCTCTGTGTAGTCTACAATGCTCTTGGATTATCTCCTCCTTTCCTGTGGTAGAATGAACCATCTAAGAACACAAGACTTTGTAATCCTCAGGGACTATCTATTATAGAGTTGTTCTACAAGGCCACTCGTACATGGCCATGAATAGTTCCTTGATAATGAGGGAATGATAGCTCTCTTTCTCTCCCTATAAGAAAATTCTACCAGTGGTATGCATTCCCCCAAACTGCAATCCAAATATAGGACACAAGGTCGATGCATGTCTTCTAGGGTGTGTATGGTCATCTCTATTTGACCATCTATCTAGGGATAAAAAGATTTTCTCAAGTGTTGCTGAGTCTCAAAGGCCTCTTGTAACCCCCTCCCAAACCGGGATGTAATGTGTGCAACAAGGTCTGAGATGATCTGCTAAGGATCCCCATAAATCCATACTATCTTTAATACACAGAGGCATCCAAATCCCTCTACCTATCCCTACTCCCAGATGGCTAGGAAGTGAGACGACAATGTGAGTTGGTCCAAGATCACCCAAATAAAATTTTGGTCTGTAGACGAGGATAGTAATCTCATCAAATATCCCATTGAGATGCCATCCCACTTACACATTGGTACATCATGTTGTTGTGGCAATCCTGCTGGAACTTGATTCCTAGATTCCACTTGTTGACAGGTGAGGAATCGTGAAAAAAACTCTACCACCATTTTCTTCATCCTTGGAAATGAGTACTAATGTTGGAGGTCCTGGTAAATCTTTACCAAACCATGGTGTACCACCAAAGGAGATGTATGGAAATACCTCACAACCATTTCATTTCACATCACTTGTACCATGGTGTGTCCTATGAAAATGATTATGTGCTCCCCTGCTATCAAAAATCCATCATGTGCATGTCTTGAGGATATCTGAGCAATTCAGGCCTCGTAGTAAAAATATACAAGATATGACTCCCAAACTCACTGAAGGAGTGTAGGAGTGACTATCATAGACAAGAGGTTATCAGATCCATTATCATCCACGAAGGGTAGCTGCATCGCGAAAAGAATCTTTGTCGCCTCACTCAGTAGTTGCAAACTAGACGTCCTACTAAGCACGCCAGCCACAAATTACCCCTTCATATGAATATACACTATTTGAAAATCATATTCCTAGAAGAACTCAATCCATCTCTGCTATCTCAACTACTTAAAATTCTATGGGCTCATTTCCATCCACAAATAATGCTACCCCCTTTAAATGATTGACGTTCCCATCGACCCTTTGGCTTTGGATACTTGTTCGCGGCAATCACGTGGTTAATATTTTAGTAATCCACATATAACCTCAAACACTGGGTCTTACAATGACCTTACGCAAAAAGTCTCCCAAATGTACTTTTACCTCCCAAAGCATCGTGGGATCCATCTGATATCCATTAGTAGATATCAATGTCTTTCCTGGATACAAGTCAATGGATATGTCCCTCAACATGAATGGAGGTAATCCTAGTATCATCATTTGAAAATACTTTCATGCACTTTGCAACTATTGTTTGGAACTGAAAACTCAAAACACCCACATCCATGATGGTAAGTCTGGTCGACTCAAGATTGATCGGTTGCACCCTTCTATGCATGATTTTAACTCTTGCATCCTATGATTCGTTTTTTTTTCTACCAAGGAAAACTCTATTCCAATGCTACAGATACACCATATTCTTTTTTTTTTAAAGTCAATATGAGCATGAAATGTGGATGAATAGTGCATACCCAAACTAATGTTGTAAGGCCTCGATGCTTCTAGCATGAGGTTACAACCAAAACTCTCACTTATAAGGTCCGATCACACCATCGATATAAGTTTGACTACTGAATGTCCTCCCATAGGTATCATCGGACGTAAGGATCAATTCCACAGTTGAACTGGAAACTCTAGTTCCTGATGAAGATTTATGATAGGATGGAATAATTAGTACAAATTTCTATTAATATTGTATCTAGTAGTAGACACAGAACGTACCTCGAATCATTCTTAGTGACCTTGTGTCATACTCCTTGACCGCATGCAACAACTCCCTTTCCATGTCCTCTACCTCCCTCCCTGAGCCTAGTGGGGAAAACATTTGGTTGGTGGTTGTAACATGTCGAAATTTATACCACCTCTTAATGAACTCTGAGCTCCTCTTACACGTTTTCTACCATACAGGTTTAAATGTCTCTATCACTTCCTATTCCAAAAACATTTTCACACATCCAAGTCTCTGAAACAAATGATAGGTTCCCTCTATCCCATTGCTGACCTTCATTTTCATTATCTTCTCAACCAATGATCCTTCAAACACACAGGTTCTCCCTACCACCATACAAAATTTCGAAGGAAATGAGGTGTAGTTATTGTTCAGATGCATCTAAATACATCTTACTCGGAGGTCTGATCCTATAAGCACTGGTTGTATGGTATTCATTGAGTACCGGGAATGGTCGGTACACCTCAATGAAAAATTAGCTACCGACATGTTGTCTACCCAAAGCTTTAGAATCTCTTGTAAACATATAATCCTTAGCTTTAAAAGAAAGATACCCTTTCTCTATGAATGGTTCTCACGATCTATCCCTGGAAAATCCACCACATCATATGATTGGGGCAATCTGAACCCTAGAATAACCCTAATGAGCCACATAGAAGGCTCACTACCAAGACCGCCATCTGATCTTAGGGTGTCCTATCTAGATGGAAAATTGGTCACTACCTCAATATAATCCTTAACCACCTCAGATCCAGGCCCACATTTGAACCTAAGTGGTATCTATCACGGAATGTCATGTAAGGCACTAAGGCTACATGTTTCCATTATAGGTTGCACCAAAAGTAACTACAGAACAATGGAATGTGGTATTTCTGGGACACCACCTAAAAGTACAATATCGAGAAACGTTGTCGATACCAAAGCCTCATTACTCTATGGACCATATTCATGGTCATTCAATGGAATTCTTGTTGGCTGTCATCATGGAGGCATCTTGAATGAAAATCAAGATAATCCACAATCAATATGTTTCACCTGCTGAGATGACAAAAAAGAGACCAGAAAAAAACATTCCCAAAACTTGTGCAACTAGTGGATTCATGGACTATGTTGGAAGACCGAATTCAGGGTCTTGGTTAATGGATATGTTAGCCGACACCCCTGAAATGGAATACCCAGACTGAAATCCAAAATCATTAAGCATTACACAATTCCCCCTTATAATATAGACTCATAGTTTTTTGTTAGGACTGACCACCCTCTAATACAAATTTTTCATGACCTATCCCCCACTGATCATTTTGTGACTAACCTAATCCCTCCTTCCATAGGCTAGGGGCTGGTGACAAGAACCAAAAAGAATATACCAAAAAGGAAGTCATTGAATTTAAACATATACACATACAGAGAAGAAAAAACCCCAAATCTAACCACAACGTAATGAAGAGTATTTCAATCACCAAAATGTAACACCACTGAGACTAATGTGTGTAAAATGAACATATTAGGGTACTAATACAATCCCAACTGAAAGAAATGTACATAAAATGATATATAATATCTATATAACATCCTCCAAGGATCTTACCAGAAGGGTAGGAACAAATCTTCCACAAATGTCGTTGTAGCACAATGCGTCTATCGATTCAGATTGGAGAATAGTCTCGTACTCACTCTCCAATCTCATATTCAATGATGTCTATTGTATCCACAAGACAATACATGTTCCAGTTAATATCGTGAAGGGGTTATTATAACATTAATCAGTAGGAACCTCGAGACCCCCAATGGTATCTCAGTAATCCAAGAATGAAAAAACCAGAAAGGAAATTCCATAGAGGTAATACAAAGAAGAATGATATCAAACACATAGAACAATGTAAAAGACGCATCTCACACCAGGTATAACAGAGGTAAAATAATATAGATGATTAGTCATAAAGCTAGATCATATTATTCTGTTGAAAGACTCTGTTAATAATACAGAAATGGCCCTTAGGTGATGACCCGGACATGATCAATAGGTTTTGACCCACACAAGATCTTTAGTTGCCAAACCACACATTATCGCTTTGTGCGGACCCATTATGATACATAGGGTGCTGACCCATAATGGAACACTAGGTGCTGGCCCACATTGGATCGCTACATGATGACCTACACAAAATTACATCATGATGACCTATAGAGGATGAATATGTGATAACCCACATAGGATCGCTATTCAGTTTTCACATCAGAGCCATCCACAGGTTTCCAGGTCTTAGAAATCATTATTCCTAGATGATCATCTTCTCAGTCCATTGGTTTTACCTCAACTCCCACAAAGTGGAAAATTGAGTAACCCAAATTAATTGTCTCATTTTATGGGTCCCAATGAAATAGATTGCATGTCTAACTGACACCCCATCTGTATGATATTTGAATGTTTGTTAAAAGAGAATAGATCGGTTCGAGTATGATCCAACTCGTCTATATTCCTACGTCCAACAAAACCCACATAGATTATGTCAAAAGGACATCCTCATCTCAAGGGTACTAACACTACTAAAATCACATCAATAGGACACCTATTTTGAGAGATAAATGTGGTTTAGTAAACAGGGGTAGTTGTGTCTTGGCCCGGTCCGACCTGGTCAGACCTACATGACCAACCCGACCTGGTGGTCCCACATACCTCGATTTAACTCAGCTAACTGAACATGACCTGGTTCGGGTAAGGTTCAGTCTGGTCCAGCCTGGCCAATGGGACAGGCCCGACGGGACTTGCTGGACCTGGCCCAATTTAGCCGAGGGTCCAGGCCGCTTGGTCGCCCGATGACCAGGACTACATAAGCCTGGCCAGAAGGACACAGGTATAGCCTTCTAGCGTGGGTCCGAACTAATGTTGGGCCCATGCGGGGTGAGCTAGTCGTGCATCGTAATTATTTGTCACGTTCAGCTACTGTAACCGACCTCCATTATCCCCATGTACATTCAGACCCCTCCTATCGTGGTCAAGTGACTGCGGCATGGCACGCCACCTGGAATGGCCGAACGTGGGTCATCCCACCATGTGGAACTAGGAAGGGGCCCTTTCACTACACTACAATTTTGGTGTGCCGATCGGGGAGCCACTCTAACCGGATGATGGCATGTTGTGCTATAATCTGGCACAATGCTGGAACCGCCGTGTGCTGCCATCTACAGATTCGTAGGGAGACAACCGGATAAGGACCAGTGGTCTATTCTCTATAATTCCTAAGTCCTCTTGGATCCCTCCGCTTCCTTGTGAATTTGTCAAACCTAAATTGTTGTCGATTAAGAAAAACTGTTCACAAGGGGGCCACATGCGGAGGGTCTCATGCCTTGTTCCTATCTTCTTTCACGCTCTGCAATAGAAGTTATAATCACATGTAGAATTGGGATTTTTGGCTCAATCAAAATAGAGATAAAATAATCTTAGATAACAACTCCCAAAATAAAATTCACTTTCCTGCATAAACGAACGACTAACAGATCAACCAGTTTGTGGATTGATTCACATTCATCATTTTGAGAACATGAAAGTGGATGAACTATATAAATTATCCTCTACCACTTTGAAATTTATTGATGCACTGTTACTTCCTTGAGGATTCAAGACATTAACATCATTTGTCGCTTCCGACTCTGTACAATGAGGTTTATGGAATGCGTTTGACATTTTCTAGAGTTTTCCATTCGTTTTTGGAGAAGAAGAACATTAGAGTTTCATCATAGAATCCTCAGAGTTTAATTGTTCCTTCCACTAACGCATTAATTTAAAAAATGAATCATGTTGCAGCATTTCTATTATGCTATGATGTTGCATCCTTATAAAATTTCATTTATTAAACAATGTAGCAGTTATGCTTGCACAATGATCCATTAAGGGGATTCCTTAATTTTTCCTCATTGATCCTTCATCGTTTCAAGACAAAATCGCCATCTACCACTCAATGGTGACAAATAAAGTCAAAATAACCTTATAATGTCATTTTATTATTTTTCCGAGAAGTCCAAAAAATCAACATTTACATCCAACTATTTATGGTCGATGTTATGTTCCTTCTAGGAGAATCCTATCATTCTGAGATCAGTGGTGCACTAATATTTTTGATCTAAACAACAATTCAAATGATAGAAAAAATCTCTCTCGCACATTTACTAAACATACTTAATTTTTTTAGAAATTATCTTTACCCCATGACCCTTGCTGGTGAGGGTTATGATTCTCTTAAGGGGAACACGCCCTCATGAGCTCCATAGTACTGTTAGATTTCCAGTCTAAGTTACTATTTAGTAACTATATGGATTTGACAATAAAAATAATATTTACCAAATTATATTATTTACTACCAAAAACTAACTTCACTATTGGCTTGCATCGGCCGATGTTAGGATCTGTCTAAGGGAAGAATACCCTCACGAGCTCAACCAAGTTCTCAAGTTTTTAATCTGAGCCATAGTTCTAGAGTTATAAGAATGTGAAAAATTAAATAATTTAATTTGATTATTTTATTTATGGTTATGACATTTTCAGGTTTTATCACTTGAGGCATGCACTAACGAAACATAAGTATTGAATAGGGTAACCCCGCCATCCTAAAAACAATGGTGCCCTTGTATTTCTTATCTGGGAACATGTTTTTGATTTATTCCTCTTTTTTAAGAAAACCATTCACGCACACTATATAAATATAAACATTTTTTAAAGAAAATTCCAAGCACTCTGGGCGTCAGAATCAAAACTTTTCTCTGCACCTAGTCTCAAAATAATTCCATATAATTAAAAAAATATTATTCATAAATTTTGGGAGATTACATGATCATATATTAAAAATTATTTAATTGAAATATACCATACAATTTCTTACCTTATCTTAAATCAAAAAAATGGTAATGTTGCTCATGTGTCTGACTACTAACCATATTGCATAGCAAGGTGATTCACTATCTCATTATAGGGTATAAAATTCATGATAAATTTAATTAATATATATTATATATATGACATGGTATTTGTTATATTAAATTATCATATAATTAAATTCTGTAACCTTTCTCCCAATAAGGAAATGATTACGTATTATGGGTATAAATATTAACTACCATCCCCCCGATGAAATGTGATTCATTATCAATGTTCAAAATTGAATAATTATTATATATATTTATATACTGAATAATAATAATAATAATATCAATATAGATATGATATATATATATATATATATCCTCGGTTTAGGATACAAAACATTCATGTTAATTAATTCTATAAAATGAATGTCAATTAAAATTCACAACAACTATAATATTTAATGATTTATAACGAAAATATTGGAAGATATTATAAACAACATCATATAAGATATTATAAATAATGATTTGATTCTTGAACAAATTAGTAAAAATATAAATTGCAATATACATTATTTTATAAACTGCTCCACATAAAGGATGTGTGTGTAAAGGGGCCTCGTAAATGAATTTCATTTCACTAAGTTATATGTCTGTATTAGTGATTTTAGTATTTGATGATTATATTTAAAATGAATTTTGATAGATTTATGTTTTTTATTGATTAATATATATGTATATGCATTTGTTAAACATTATCACCCCATATTGGTAGTCACCTCAATTACATGAACTATGTAAAGGTTTCATCTCAAAAAATATCCACTGAGACACATAATTTTTCTGAACCTAATTTCATTTGAATAGTGTACGTACATCAAATTTAGATACTATTTCATAAATACATATGACATCATGATATTTATTTTCCATTATCCTACATAATTATTGGTTATTTAGGAGTCTAAATAAACCAATATAGTTACGGTTTATGTTTTATTTACATTTTATACGATATTATTTATGCTCAAATATCTATTGAATTTAATTATATTAATGTTGTTTCACAAACCCCTATTATAATATTATCCAATATAGTTAATTGTTTTTTCATGTAATTTTACCATTTACACATCTTTGTACTTAATGTGATTGATAAAATGTTTTTATTAAAATCATGCATTATTTATCTCATCGGGTAAAAATAAGTTTTCATCCAAATACACCTTTTATAAATATGATTTAATAAATATTTTACTATAAATGTTTTGATTATTTTTTACGCCTAATTATATAATAAAAAAATAGTTTAAAATTTATATTCTCCTCATTTTCTAAACAATGTTGTTTTTTACATTTCATACAAAAATGAAATATGATTCATTTTTCATTGTATTCATCATTAACAGTTCTACTCCTACATCATGATAACTTAATTAATTGATGATTTCTCTTTTATTTATAATGTTTTTTTTTTCATAAAAATCATTATTTTTTTAAAATGTATTATAATTCTAAAATGTTTTCCAAAATTGTATGTGATTTTTGAAGATGAAATGTTCAATTGATCTGTCTTTGTAATTTTCAATCTATGGTGAACTCCATTGATGATACTCAATCTGAAAAGTTGAGCTTAAAAAATATTATTTTTATGAATTATAAAAGTGATTTCATTAATGAAAAAAATAGAAATTATTTTATAATAATAAATTATTTATATATTTCTCAAATATATATATATAGTTTATTCTCCCTTTATTGGATGGAGAAATACATGCCTCTTATTGGTTTTTCAAATGATTTAACTATGAAATTTCCTTTGAATATGATTTGAAATAATATTACACAACACAATTTATTTCCATATTTAAATCATATTAAATTATTTATTATTTATTTTTATTATTTATAACCCATCAATCATGAAAATTTTACAATGGGTTACCCTAGATAACACAAAAATTAATTAGATATTGATTTAGTCTCATGATATTTCATGTATGGTAATATAGAGTAAACCTAATCCATTTCATTTCTTTATCCACCAAATGCTTTGATATTAATCATTATTCTCAAATTCTTTGAATGTCATATTTCAGGATACTACCACAATTTATATTAGTCCATGATCTTATGATACCTTCTTTATTACATTATGATTTAATGTGATTACTCATGTGCCTTGTATTTTATGATATCACATAGTACCTTTGACTTACATTTTATGATTCCATGTCATGTTTTTTCTGTTACTCAGATTTTTTCTCATCACTTTATTCATGAATTATAAAGATATCCCACATAGATTTTTGGATCACGAATGTATTTTAGGAACCCACTATGGTAAATAATGTAAGGTTTTCATATTTTATATATCAATATCTTTGTTTTCTAAATTAACTAGGAAATCAGGATCCATGTACTGTAATTTTTATAAATATATTTTTTTCCATCATTTAAAATTATCAATAAAAGACATGTTTATCCATATTTGGTACCAGTTGAAATGTTCTGTTATCCTTAAAAACTATGATGATAAATAATTACTTATAATAGTAGGGATAAGTATGGAAAATTTTATATAGATAAGTACAAAAATAAAAAATATATAATATAATTTTATGAGTTTTAGAGTGAGTGACATCAGATAAATTGTATCTTTTTATTGATGCTATAAATGGACATGGTTTTAGTACAAATGTACTTATGGTAAATTTATCTAAAAAGGCTCATAATAATTGACATAAGTACTACCGAGTACACAAAAATGTTCCCCATATTTCACCTAATTTGAAACTCATCTGGGATATTATATGTAAATTTACAAAATCATTATAAACCATCATCGAAGATTTAAATTTATGATGATGATAAATGACGTTGGATAAAATTATCATGTCAAAGATTAAAATCATGTTTTCACGATGTAAGCATATTTTATATTATTTTTAATGATTATGTTGTTTCCCCTGGTGAATATTATTTATCCCACTATGATTTATGGTTTATGATAATGGGGGAAACGATATGGAATTGGGATAATATTAAATGTGATAAAAAATGTATTGATGAGAGTTGAAATAGGATAATGCATAGATTAAAGGATATTGTTATTAAGCCTAATAGGCTATTGAAATACATTATTAACAACATGAACTATATTAAAATCTCAAACTAACCAAATAATAGAAGGATGGTGTTAACTTAGAGTTTTTTTGGTTGTGGATATAGAGAAAAGAAGATTCAATTTACTATTTGATGGTGATTTGGGAAGAAGATATAAAGGGAATGTCTCGAAAGAATGTGAAGATGATTTACATCAGGATAATAGGAGAACAAAGAAGGTAAATTCTGTTAAAAAATGATCTGTTATAAAAACATAATGGATGATAATTATTGTTTCTACAAGGAATTATCAAATCATCAATGTTTTAAATGTAGATGTAATGATAATTATTCAAATCAGTGTCCTAGGGGAATGCACAATAATATGATCAATACAATTTTATTTATAATTTTTTCATATTGATAATTAATAGGATAAAAATTTCATATGAACATATATATGTATTAATGAAAAATATGATAAAGCGCATATAGTTGTTTAAAATGGTGTAGAATGATTGAAATGTTTGTGTATTTGAATTCATGAATTATGTGAATCAGGATATATATATATATAATCATTATTCTGAACATTTTTTTCGATTAGTATTATCATGATTATGATGAATGACATATAATAGATATTTAATGGAATGTTGAGACTCTATGTGTAACAACCTAAGAGGGAAAATTAAATTATTAGAGATATTCATGATGTTTATGTAATTAGTTTATATTGAGGGAATGTATCCATTTTATCGAAAACAATAAAAGTTAAAAAACTGATTTGATTTGTAAAATTATTATTTAGGATGATCATAATTTCCCTGAGAATCCTATATAGTAAAGTTGAATTGTTAATGTTAACATGTATTTTTTTTCATTGTTTTAGAAAAAGGAAAAACCACAAGGCGGGTGACAAGATATCATATCAAGTAAGACATATTGTGGCTCCAACCCACATCTTAAGGCTGATAAGGGGGATACAACAACCACAAGAAAACATGATTTACTGGTTAGTATAAGATTTTTATTATATAGGAGTTTTGATAGTGAAATATTATTTTTATTTTGGGAAACATAGTATTAGACTTGTATATTTGATTTGTTGGTGAGTATTGAAATTTGGGTAGAAATTTTTTTTGTTGAAGAATATATAACATTTTTTTAACATACATGATTATTTGGGAAGAGTGTAGTTATTTTTTTCATATATGAATGTTTAATGTGTATCATACAACATATGAGGTTAAAACCTTATTTTATGGTGAGGTTATTGAAGTTATTTAGTTTGTAGGGTTATTTATTTTGGGGATGATATATTTTAAACACTTGGTTTAACTATTTAATCCTCTATATTAATATATTCATTTTCATTTTTTTATACCCTTACCTTCTATCAACCATAGTGTTTTTAATAAATATAAGAGAAATATATTTTTCAATTTTATGAATCTAATGATTTGTTAAACGTTACTTTTTCTTATTTAGAGGGAAAATCATAAAGGATATTCATTTCATTGAATTAAATAGTAATGTGTTTATTGGTCAAAGAAAAAATAATGGATGTAATTATGCTTCAGAAATAAACTGATATCAAGTAATTATATATTCTAGAGTTTTCTATCTAAATAGAAAATAATCTCCTAGCCCTGGGAAAAGGATCTTGGAACAAAAAATTTCCTTATTACCTTCATATATAATGAATAAATTATATTTTAATTCCTTATTGGATTATTATTTTTTGTTTATTGATTTTTTAATGATCATTCACATTATTTTAATATATGATCTATTCCACTCTCCCTAATTATTTACACATTTCTTCCACATCTGTATTTTCACATTCCATGATTATTCATCAATATATAACCATAGATATGTTCTGTTTTACATGAAAATAGTATTTCACATTTACCCATTTTTAAATAAAAATATGATTAACATATTTTTTTATTATAGTCTTCTAATTATATATTTTTGAATTCAAAACCATGATAATTATGCCCATGAATAAATTGTGATGATGTAATTTATTTAATGTGGTATAATGTAACACCATGAGGCATAAAAAGGTGTATAGAAAAAAAAAAGAATATTATAGGAGAATGTAACTCCGAATGAAATTATGATAAATTTATTTTTAAATATATTGAATCACTTAAATAGATTTTGGAGAACACAAAAATTGGTAAAAACAAAACATGATACACTTTGAAAATATTATAATATTATCATGGCCATTATAAAATAGCAATTAAATTTAATAGTATAAATAAAAATAAATTACATGTTTAAATATGTATAATATAATTACAATGATAATGTATTGATTAGAAATAATATAAAAATAATTTTAATCAAAATGTGATTCTATAAAGGACGATTATTTTCAATAGTCTGTTTAGTTATCCTTTGCGCACATAATAAAAAGTTATTTTTACAAAATTTAAAACTTTTATTTTTTAAAAATAAAATTTATGTATTTGATAAAAATATATAATTTTTCATTTGGTGATGTTTTGGGATATTTTTTTATGTTTTAAATGTTTCAATGAATAGTGGAACATTATGATATTTATTAAAAACTGGATTTTCATTTAATGTATGAAAAAAATAATGTGGGATTTAAAGTAAAATTAATTATTTTATATGCTTAATAATTAATTTTTTATCATTTAAATCAATTTCATAATGAATTATTAAATATAACTATTTTCAACTTTTGAATGAGTTTCTTTAGAAGGTCGATTTTCAATATATTTGTGAAATTACTCTTAAAATTTTTTATACCATATATGTTTGATTAATTTTATGAACCTTATTACAATTTTATAATTATAATAATTTCTATTATTAAATATATTCTAATTAATTTTTTACTTTAAGGGATATTAAAAATGTAAATGTTATTTTTGGAGGTTAAGGTAAAAATGCCTTTACCTGTGGGATTATCTAAAATGGTTATCGTTAGAGATGAAAAAAATTCTTAATTTCAATTTTATTGTATTATTTTAAACATAAAACTTATAAGGGTAAATATTTGTCAATTTTGTGGCCTTCTTCTTTGAGAAAAACATCACTGGAATTTGTTATTTTTAAAAATTCTCTGGTTTTCATCTCCCCAACTTAAAAATAGTAACACCCTCTCCTCTCCATTTCAAACATAAAAAACATTGGATCAGATTTTAATGTACCAAATAACATGAATAATTTCATTACCTAATAATATAATAATTTTTTTCATCATAATTCGATCCAAATAAATACTTTTCTGAAAACCAAAGGATATTGTCTGAGGAAAAAAAAATATCCTTTACAGAGCATTATATGTTATTTATTCATCAAATTTATTTATGTATTATTAATGAATGGTGATATAATATCCTGAGTATATTGAAAATTCTTATATTTTTTTTAAATAAAATCAACCACAATAGTCTCTCCCTCCCTCAAATGGGAGTGAAACTAATGATTATGTGTACAGAGAACTAACACCTCACAAAACGACATAATTCATTTTCCAACACCTCTTCCCATTAATGTATATAAATATTTATATATTTATATATATTATATTTATGATATAATTTTACTTCAATATTTTTAATATCATATATGAATTTTTTTACTTTTCATTTAATAGGGAATATTATAATGCCAATAATGTGTAAGGAGGACTACTGCATCTTGAAGCGATGTTATTCATATTCCACTTAAAATTTACATGGATGAAAATATTGATTAATTTTTTTAAAGATATATTATATTTATGGCATATGAATAATTTTGAAAATTATATATAGCTTATAATATATAACAAAACAATCCATTAAATAAATGATAACATCTATCATGTGTAAGACGGATTGCCATCTCACTAAGCGTTGTGATTCATTTTTTTAATAACTCCTTACATGGAATTTAATAATTAATATATTTATTTAAAATATATAATTTTCATGAAATTATTTTTTTGGAATATTAATATACAATAAAATTCACTAGAAATTAACCTATTTGGGGAAAAATAAGGTCTCACTTGGTACATATGATCTACCATCTACACAAATCATTGTGATTCATAATCCATGATAAAAATTGAATAATGCTTGTAATGAATTATATATATAAAATAAAATATATTTACTACTTAAATACCATTATATAGATTGTATAACTGTATCCTATGATGGATATCAAGATCTTTCATAATAAATAAACATGTGAAAACCTATAAATTGACAATCAAAACCATAATGGTAATGACATATTATTAAGGAACAGTTGATATGATGTTATTGACAGGGTCATATATAATAATATAAATAATAATATCTTTTTTATTTGTTAAAAACATGATTAAAATAACTTTACATGAGGTTATAGAGTAATCATGTAAAAATAACCCAACGGTAAGGGGTTTCTTAACCCATTTTTCATTCATTAGGTTATATGCATACTTCATTGATTTTATTATTTCATGTTTATATATGAAATCCATTTTTACTGATTAATTATTATTTAAAATTTTATTTTTATGTATCATTTTTTATTAATCTGACAGAAAATTTTTTATTATCATTATGCAAACAGTTTTAAGGAAAAAGTGAGAAACCATACAGGGCCACTCCACATCACCAATTCACCACTCCAATACAAAAAAAACAAACAAATGCACAATGGTTGAAATCCATTCAAGAATACAGACAAAAAACCCATCACAGCTAGAGAATAATTCACAAAGAAAGGGTCGAGGTACCACAAACTAAGGAAAAAGAACATCTGGAAATCTAGAAAAACTCAGAACCTGACTCCTCAAAAGCCCACCGATGCGACCGTCAACACCAGCCCAAATCCACAAAACCATTGGCAGACTCTAGTCGGAATCCACCCATCCCTCTAGTGAAGTGAGATGGGATTTGAAAAAGGGCACATCCACATAGGGTGACGAAAGAGACCAGGGAGAGGACGATTAGGCTGTCCAGACGTTGCACCCAACTCCGCCGGAAAATGCAATACAACCTCATACCAAACTCCACTTCGCTGTCCACTTTCAGCATCTCCAATGTAGTGCAAAACCAAATTCAAGAGATTGGAGTAGATCAAAATCATCCAAATCAAAGCCTTGAAGAATCCAAAATCAGTCACAAACTCAAATCATTGAACTGAAACACAAAAAAAATCACCCAACACCACCATTATTCCTGCCCGAGGAGAACACATATTCCCTCCCATACCTTGCTGCAGGATTCAACTGCGAGACCTTCACTATGTTTCCAAGGGTCTCGATCACATGAACCCATGTTAAACCATATCCCTAGCATCGAATGAATAACACACACCTCCGCCGCATTACACCCTCAAGAACATGGAATCCACAATGCAAGAAGAGCATATCAATGCCACCTAGGGCTAGAAGCACCAACACAAACCCTAATAATACATCCATGGAAAACCCATGAATAGACCCGACAAGAATGCTGCCAAAGTGGTCTTACCAACATTCCATGAAAGATAAAGAAAAAATATGGTGGATGGAACTCGAAAGTAAGGAAGGGTAGTAAAGGAGGGAAACCTAAACCGGGATGCGAGGAGAGGATGTCGCGGGATGATATGAACCCCTAAAGCCACTAGAGACCACATGTCGAGCTCTTATAGAGGAAACCTAATGGAATGAGGGTCACAAACCACCATAGCCGAGGAGAGGATGGAAGTGGCATGGAAAATCCCAAAGTAATGTCATGCCCCTTACGGGCCCATCCCTTAAATGACATCATTCCCTAAATTAATTTTATTCTATGACACATCCTAGGCCAGTGTAGTATCATTTATTTTTACTCATAATCACCCCATTTAATAACTCTCACTTCAATAATTTAATGAAGGTTAGAGTGTCCTCCCAAACATCATTCTTTGAGACACATGTTCATTTTGACAACTATTTTATTTTGAATGTAGTATAAATTATCCTGTTATATTATATATCATGAAAAATTCGAATACCATGATATTTTTATTTATAATTCATCTAATATATTTATTGTATGTTATGATACAAAATTTATAAAAGTGAGAAGGGTTTATGATCCAATCACTTTTTAATTGGGACTGATTATTTTTAAATATCAATTTATGGAAATCATTTGATCATTATATGATAAACCCCTTAACTTTATTTCCCCTCTATTTATTCAAAATATTTTTATGTATCAATACAGTTTCCCTCTCTTTAGTATTTGATATTGTTAGGAAAAACGTTAGTAGGATCCAACTTTATTTCCCACTTTAGAAAAAATCATTTTTAATTAAATAAAATGTTTTCTAAAAATATATTAATATTTTTTTTAATTTAATTTTTACCTTAAATATTATATTTATAATTTTATTTAAAAAAATAATATAAATAATTATTTAAAAAGGTTTGTTTTTTACTTTTTATACAAAACTGTTTCATGAATCACTGTTCATTAACAAATTAGTCATGAGTGGAACTCATCCCCCATCATGAACACTAAGTGTAATAAATATTACTCCTTATAATTAAAATGTTATTTTCAAAAGTTATTTTATTTAATGATTTAGAATATTTTATATTTTTTTAAATTGTTTTAAAATTTAAATGATATTTTCCAGAGGAATTGTTCAAAGTAAAATTTCAAAAGAAATTTCCATCAAAGAAGACATGTTTTGGGGATAATATAATTTAAGAGGTTATTTTCATAAGTAATGTTTTTAATATTTTTAAATGTTTTTTATTAAACAATGAAATTATTTTATGTTAGGGATTTATTATAAATTATTAATATATATATCTCAGAAATATTCGTAGTTTATTATTTTAAGCTACGGTGGGGTGATCCATTACTTAAGAACATTTCTTAAATACCATGATTATGAAATATATTTTCAATACAATATGATTCATGATTATAAAACCCCAATCATCTTTATGTGTAGTTATTATTTTCTTAATTATTATGTATAATTTTTTTTTCCAGACATATATCATGAACATTTCATGAATAGTGTAACCAAATAGCTGTATAATGCATTGGGTATTTTTTTATTATTTTGATATGTCATGATAGTGATTAAGAGGTTATCCTAATCTTTTATGGACCTCTTACACTGATGTAATGGTGTCTTGGTAGTTATCCTACACTTAGGGTTATATTTTATTTAATATTTTTTAAAAAATTATATAATTTGATGATCATGTGATTATATGTTATTTATGATATTATTCCACTTTATTACTCATTTTACTTCTATTTTATGATATCCTGTTATATATTTGAGTCACATTTTATGATTCTTTATCATTTTTTTCCTTTCTGGGCTATTCAAATATACCATTTCTTTATGTATTCCCCATGTTATCTTATATAGATTTAGAAACTATATTTTATTTTAAGATACTACTATGGAAAATTAAAATTGATTTCCATTTTTAATGTATTAAGAACCTAGAAATCAAATAACATAAGGTATTTATATTCCTTATGTAGATATTATTTTATTTTTATGTTTATGAATCATGTAATATTATGTGTAAAATGATTGTGTTAACATATAGAGACAATACCTCTAAATTTGCAATGTAAAATTTTTTGAATCCAACTAAAAATAATTTAACCGATGATTGTATTAGTTAACCTTAAATTGTGCTGAGAAATAATCTCTGGGTTTATCATTATTCACTAATAAAAATCATAATCACTATTTGGAAGAATAACTATAGAACAAAAATCCTTCCCAAAATGTGGTTATTGTGAGTATATATGTAGTGGTTAGCCTCTTCATAGGCTCCATGAATCTCTATTCACAACCATATATCGATACACACTTCACTATATTATGAATAAAAATAGTTAACATGTTTTATTATCTTGATAAGTTTCTCATAAATCACCAATAATACCTACTAATCTGAGGAATCTAAAAATATCCATCAGAGATAATTGTCATGGAAAATATTCAACAACCTGATAAATTGAAGGTTCTCTAGATATCTTCTTATATTAGATAATATTAACTTATAATTTTACATTCCCCATAAAAATGTTAAATTTGCAAATTTTTCATGTAATTTTTTATAGGTAAATGTAACAAAAAGTATATTAAAATTATCTTCCTCTTTAAATTGGATTATGGAGTATATAATAATGTCACATTTAAGAACAACCAAAACTTCTTTGAGGTAATATATAAAGAATGAGCTACTTATGAATATAAATATTATTAGATGATTTTATAGTTAAAATTCAATGACTATAAAAACATAGTTCATGTAACATGAATAAAGGGTAATCTGGTGAGTATGTGAATTATTCACCATTAAATGAGGATATGCTAATTGTTGTTACACTTTAGAGATGTATTTAGATTCATGTAATTTATAGATAAATTCACCATTTTATGGAAGTTGATACCTTTTCTTAATTGGGATCCTATTGAGTTCGCAATAAGTATTATAGTTATAAATATTCACATCATTTTTCCTAAAAAAATTGACCGGTTGGCCACATATTGAAGGCCATTGGAACATGAAACATGTGTTGAAATGTTTTAGTGATTTATCCATCAGTTCATAAGGTTAATGGGGTCTATTTGATGTAGATAATTAGATATTGAAAGATAATCAGCTAAAAGATCAATTTGGAACACAACCATTCATTAATGACGATGTCTATGTAACTCTTCTAGGAATACATTACTCTAATCCCTTACTTTTGGAATTTCCTCTTGATATGAACTCTATTTTTGTTCAATAATCGGATCTAGATATTAAATATCCTATGGAAATTATATCTATTGGAATAAAAAATAATCCCAAATAGATTTATACTCTTCCTTGAAATTGAATAAAATTAAATGTTAAATTGATATATAAAATGGGGGTTTCTTTATTATATAGTTTATGTGGGCTCAATATAGAGACAACTAGTCCAATCCCAGAATAACATAAAATAAAAATAAAGTGATTAATACAATGATCATTGTGATATTTCTAAAAAATAAATCTGTTAGGGAAGAGTTATGTACATGAGATGAAATAATCACTGTAATAACTATTTTCACTAATAACAAATCCTCCATGCATTGAAGCGGTGTTTAAAAAGTTCAATTAAACATGTATGATTTATAGAATATGACGAATATGAATAAAATAGTTCATTCATTAATCTTTAATTGTTATTTATCATACTTCTCACAAAAACCATTTCATTCATCCACATAAATAGAAGTGACAACATAATGCATTCCATGATCTCTTTGCCTTAGGGGTTATTGTAATTTGTTTTATTCAAAAATCCTTTTCTTAGTACAATGGTTTAAATAGTTTATATATTTAATATTGTTGAAAATTTTTACTATATACTGATAATTGATCCTGAAATTTCATTATTTAATCAAGATAGTGGGATTCATTTTCCCACGTGTAATTGTGTAACCTTGATTTACAATTCTCCCACACCTGATACTTTTTAAGGGTCCCATGAGATAATTTATTTTATCATTTCTTCCACATTTTTAAAAGGGTTAGGATAAGATTTTTCCCACAATGAGTTTTATTTGGTGATCCCCCATTTTGAAACTTAATTCTCCACTTCTTATATATATTCACATGATAACACTAAAAACCACAAATTCCCATCTCAACATTGTGGGAAAATTGTAAAAATTAACCATTGAAGTCCACATTAAATATTTACAAATCCATTAAAAGACTCACCTTCAACACACTAAAGAATGTATTGCTTTTACATTTAGTGATAATGATAAAAGTAGAGTCAAATAATGATATCCATTTGATTTTTCTCCCATTTAATCAGATATATTCATATTACTTTTTCATTACTAAAAGTAACACCAACACTATTTTAAGATGGAGATTGTGAGGAATGTATTTACTGATAAATTACCTAATTAATTATTTGTACTCCATAAATTATTTGTCTTCGATGGGATTTGTAATCTTGAAAAGTTTCTACCAGTGTTTGTATTCTCCCTCATTGATTTAAACAACCAGAATTTACATCTCCCTATTAGAGTTTTAAATTTCATATAATATCATCTCAATTGAATTAATAAAATGTTTAATGATTATGGGATTATATAATCCACCAAACGGTGGAGGTCTAAGATGCAAAAAATAATCAATCAATCCTTTCTCTCTTAGAGGGTCTTCCACACAATCTAGTTTATTGTTGATAACTCGAGTAAGGTGTGGATGTACATCCATGAAGTTATAATATATTAATACTATTTTTTGTATTAATTTTATTATGGATGTCCTCATATATCCCATTTCAAATGTCATCAACATGATTCATCATGTACCCATATATTTTTCAAACTATGGGATATTTGGATATGTGAATAGAATTATTTCTATATATAAGAAACATTAAAAAATAACTCACTCATAATATATATGAATATCCAAACATATTAATTTTGAAGTTTCAGTAGACATAATCCATGGTCAAATTCTAATTAGGTTCTATGACATAATAATGATATATAAAATTTTGAAAAATTCTATCATAATGACTAGTATTGTGAACATTAAATAACCAAATCATATCCAATGGGACTATTAGGGTAGGTTCATAGAAACACTATGTTCACCAGGACCCGTAATGGAGGATAGTATATACTGATCCAACTCATTACTTTGTTATTACCTTTTATTAATATGTGTAAAACCCACAACCACTTATTTTATTCATAAAGGGATGTATTACTCGTAAAAGAACATAATCAACGATTTTCCAAAATTATATGATTTAAGAAATATATTTGTTTATCCCATAGATGCCTCACTAGGTTTATCAGTAATGTTATATATTCAGAATCTCAAAATATTACTAGACCATATTTTGTACTAATAATGGATGGATAGTTATTAAAGACATGTTATTTCAAAATTATTAGAAATCATTAAATATGTATACACACTGATGATCTAGTGGTCTATATAGTTTTGAAGAAAATAAAAAAAATCTCATCTAAAATAGAAATAATCTTCTTTTTTTAAACTACACATAGTTCTCAAAACCACCATAAATCATCGAAAACATCATAGGATATGCTAGGGAAATAACTAAGGAAAAAGGTGATGTAGAATCCCCCATAATAGAATGAACATCAAAATAAATCATAACATTATTTTAAATATTAATAATTAGATATCTTATATTGGATAGTCAAAATAAAAGATGAATTAAAAAGAATATTATTTCATAACATCCTATAAATTTGAATAAAATATCAAAATTGAATCCATTAACATAAATCATGGGTCACTCCCTAGACCATCATAATAAGGCAGAAAAATTATAGTAGTCGATGAGGTTAAATCCATATTACCTTAAATAACAAATCATAAGACATGAATATTTAAAAAAATCATTTGATAGTTATATAATTATCATAAAATCTGTCCCACAAGTGAAAATATTATATATTCATTCCACATGTTGAAAAAAAAACAATACATAAATCATATGAATGATCAACTCCCTGAGAGGGAAGTAAGATTCATAAATTTTTTGTAGGATTAAATTAAGGAAAAATAATATTTATAATGAAGAGTCGATGGAATTAAATCATTTCTATATTCACAATTATTATAATTATTTATAGAGAAAGATGTAGGAGAATAAAGAAATAACCAACTGATTGGGTGACTCATTATAAAATAAATAAAAGTTATATTAAAATAAGAAAATATATTATTTTTTCTATAAAAGTATTATTAAAAATATGGAGACATGATAGAATAATTATTTTTTTATAATCTATTCATGTTTGAAAATAATTTTATGGGGGTAATACTCATCTTGAGTAATGAAAATTGACCATTACCTTAAATTGGGTTTACATAAAATGAATGGAATGTAAATGAAATCTAAAAACATGTATAACCCAAATTATTAAAGGCATATATTTCATGGAAAAAATTTATTGTTCATATATATAAAAAATAATGATGTATATGAGAGAAATATTTCATAATAGGTTGAATAGATAGAAAACTTGTAACTGACAAGTTATTATGTGGGTATAGAAGATCCCTTATATCATGACCTAAATTCATTCTACAGAGGAGCTTAAATTCCAGAAAGAATTTTTTTAGTAAATATTTACTCAAAAACCATATCCAACAATAATTATTCTTATAATTATCTTTTACAATCATCTGTTATAAATTTTTAATATATACTTCTATCCTCAATTAGTTTCTCAGTGTTTGTTCGATATGTTTCAAGAAATACCTATGTTTTTTGACCATGTTAGAAAACAATGTAAAATAATTTCTTAATTCATATAATAATAATAGTTTTATAAATTTAATTTTTATATATCAAATATATTACATAATTCTATAATGATTGGTGGTTTTGAATAATGAGACTCATTCATTAAAGAGGAAATAATTTGCATGTACACAAGATGAATGTTTATATTTATAAAAAAATGATATGGAAGAAAATGTCATGATAATTTAATAATTAATATAATAATTATATTATATGTAAAATAATGATTAATATATAACATTATGTTGATCATCTAGGAAAAGTGGTTATGAAAATTAGAGGATATTACTTTGGGAAGGCATTTGTCTACACAATTCACGAATGACAACATTATTTTCCTTAGCAGATGGATAGGAATAAAAATGTAGTTATCCCATTAATATAATAAAACATCTTTATAAAAATTATACTAATATCAATATATTTTTATATATACAATATATTTGGATTTTAAATATTAATAGAAAATGTTTTGAAAAATGTAATACTTATGTTGGAGACATGATATTATCAAAGAGATATCCATAGAAATCGAGGCCTTAATCTAATTTATAAATAATATGAACATATGTGTGAGAAAATAACATATTTTAAGAAATATAGGTATTTATTTAATGTGAAAATATGAATTGAATTATATCTATGCATGAGTGTAAGTGGTCCCCTTTTACAAGTTACTAAAATGGAACTTTTGGGAATAACCTTCATAGTTTTAGGACCAAATTACTCATTTATATAGTTATTTACTAAAATATTTCTTAATAATATAGTTTTTATTTATCATGGTTATTTATATTTGAATATAACGCAATGAAATTATGTTTTAATCATTTTTAAGCCTCTGATCGTAGGTTTTTTTTAAATTTTTTTAAAATTATCATTCTTACATTGGTTTCTATTCTTATAACTATGTTATTAACATATTATTAATTAATAAATATTAACACATATTATAAAAATTATTAATTTTTAATACTATATTTATACTAAATTTATTCTAATTCAGTTTATAAATATTTGAAAATGACATTTTTAATTAAAATATAAAATATATAAAAAGGCCTTTTTTTTACAAAACTGACTTTTAAATTATTATTCCTTCATTAATATTTTTTAGTGTTTATATCCAATTGAATGATTATTAATTTTTTTATAAATATATATTTAAATTTAATATTTTAGTCATAAAAAATTAGATCATTTTTCTTTATAAAAAATATAAAACTATACTTGTGACATCACGATCCCTGGTCGAAACCTTGTGTGCAGACAGGTTGCCATAACACCTTACACAAATGTCCCCATACACAAGAGGCATCCAACTTATAGGTAGGGTGTATACTGTTATAGTAATGAGACTATACTTTATTTTTTAATGATATTAATTTCAAAAAATAAATAAAAATGGAATTATAAATAAAGGAAACATGTATTCTTTTTAGATAATAAATAAAAAATATAAATATGTAACTAATAAAGTGTATAGATGAAGACATGGAGAAACATTAAATGAAAAAAAAGGCCAGGTAAAAATAACCAGTATAGACAATGGAAAATAAAATAATCCAAAAAAACTATCACCCTTAAAATCTAAAGCATCAGATCTGTCCATTTCTCCCAAGCACCCTTCAAAAATGATGTCATTAATACAAATATGCATTCGTCTAATTAAACATACTATGATCAATGAAATATTCTTGGGTGACAATGTAACACACCGAGATTTTATGAGATATATTCTTTTTAATTTCAATCATATCTTTTGTTGTACGGTACACAAAGATTATCTTGCACTATACACAACACCGTATTAGCTTCTAGTATACGCAACACTATTTTTGGATCATGTTACACACCATTTCAAGTTCGTTTGATAGTAGTTATTCTACGCAACATTGAGTGTGTGTATATATATATATATTCAATTTATAAATGAAATATTTTTGGATTTTTTTATATGAAAAAACAAAGGATTCTTTCACTACATTCATCCATGACTTGGATTACATTACATGCATCGCGACCTTCCTTGATAGCGTTTGTTGTACACAATACTGGGATTCACTAAACAACAATATATGTTTATAATATTATTATTAACTAGACATTATGAATAGTATTTAATACATTTTGAATTTGTATGACATTATAATTCATCTTACACATTTTATAGAACATGGTATGAGAACAAAATAATTTTTTGGGTAAATTGAGTATTTTTCAAAAAATAAAGTTTTGTCACCATTTGATGGCACATCCAATTTAAATATAGATTTTGACATGTTTATAAGTTCAATTTGACAATATAATATTCTTCTTTGGAATCAGGATATTAAAATTTACTTTGGATATAATTTTTATATTTTTCTGATAAGTTTCTTATTTTGATGAATAATAAAAATACGCTAATTTTAAATTAAAAAAAATTCATTGAGATAATTTATATTGTTAAAATATGATATTGAATTTTTTTAAAGTATAAGTAGAATATATTTTTACAATTTAATATAATTCATGTCATTACCATTAATTTTATATTGATATTATAGGTAAAAACATTTCAATCTTTGACAATGTTTTAACTTTTAAAACCCTTTTTCATAACAACGATATTAATTTTAAATTAATTAATGCAACATATGTTTTTAAATTTTGAAAAATAGATTCCATATTTGGATTCAGTGGGTCCAAGTTATGTTAATAAGTTACTTTTTTTTACATTATGAATATCAACTACTGTAATTTTTATTTACTATAGTTAAAGGTAAATCGAGTAATTAATGGAAAAAATAAGATTATAAAATTTTCCAAACACCTCCAAAAATTATATTGGATGTATAAAAGTAGACTCATATAACATAAGGGTCATTATAGATTCGTTTCATGTACTATTGACCATGAAAATGTCATAATTATAATTAAAACAAAAGAAAGTGACAACATGTCACTCTCTTATATCTTATAAGTGTAATAATTTTCGTTTAGTGATAAAATTCATAAAACATAGAACATAAATATTCTACATAATTCTAATAAAATTATCTACACCACGTGAATTTATTTATAATTTTAGGGATTAAATAATTATAATTAATGATGACATAATAGTGATGTTGAAATTATTTTATTGATTGGAATATCAAATTAATTGTTTTAAAAATATTAAAATAAATATTATATGAACTATTTAATGTGATCCAAGAATTTTGATTACTAATATGACATATTATAAATCTACTAAATATTTTTTATTGAATAAATCCATTGTGTAGATTTCATTTAAATTCAAATAGATGAATAGTTTCAAAATTGACACTTGTTATTTTATAAAAATAACATATTATAAAATTGTTTAAAAATCAAAAAAAAAATTATAAATTATAAATTTAAATTTATATGGTCTAAAATGACATAATGTATCCAATTATGGAAATTCACAACACGTAAGTAATTATTTATAACAATTTAAAATTTAGAATATTTTTACCACAAATAAAATTAAATACATTAAATAAGGATAAATCAATTTGATAAGGTTTAAAATAAATTCACAACAAATATAAATTTTATTGGATGATGATATTACAACCCTATATCATCTCAGCTTCGAATTGAGTCATTTATGGAGGTTTTTAAGTGGGTTTCGAATTTATTATAAATTAATATTTCTTATGTTTACAAAGGTGCCCCTCTCATCCCTTATAAAAGGGCAACACCTCCCTCTCCTCTTCACAACACATCGATCCTTTAATCTTGGTCAAATGATTCCAATTTATCTTTTCAATATAAATATTTATATAATAGAGGTTCTGGTATTCTCAAAAGACCAACTCTAGTGCCCTAAGAAGAAGTTTAAATGAGGCACGTCGAGGAAGACGTAATCTCTTCTACTGATTCTTTAATGTTTCTTTCTTCTTCTACTTACTCTTATTTATTTTTTTCATTATAAAGTAATAAAATGAGTATAAATAATATTATGATATGTAATTATAAATATTAAACCACCCTATTTCACCTTCTATCCATCCTATAGAAAACAAAATCACCACGTGTGCGTACGTTCAGAATACCGTCTCCACGCCGTGGTGTAATCTGTTTTTCCACAACCACCTTACTTGGATGGGTATAATTGTGTAAAGAATAACTACATATGGTTATTATAAAATCATAATCATTCTGAGATATTATATCATCCACTCCAATTAAATTAAATAATTATGGGACCGATATCATCGCTCGTGCGTGCGTACGGATTACCGTCTCCACGACGCGATGAGATTCATTCTCCAAGTTAAACATTCAAGAATTATTATAAAGTATATATAATAAACAATCATTAAATATATGAAATATTAAAGATAATAGACATATCTATATGTTATTTACTTACTTCTATTCAATTTAATAAGTAAACGAAAACAACGTTCATGCGTACGTACAGCCTACCGTCTCCATGAACGGTGTCTTTCATTCTATTTATCGATATATTATATATATGTATATTCAGAATATATATTATATATAAATCATATTTTACACTCTGGAAGTATGTAATAATGATATATGTAATCATATGAATAATTACAAGTTAAAACATGGACGACAAATGAAACGATTTTATCCAAAACGCTACTTTAACATGGAATTGACAAATAAATGAGTAATATAAAGTTGTAAGTGAATCATATATGATAACAGAAATATTATAATGGTTCTATTACTAGTTAATAATATGATTAAAGCCACTATAATGGGGTTTCAAACACATATAGAAGAAAATTTACTTAAGGTAACAGATAACTTTTCCAATCTCTTTTTTTTCTGAGATTGTTTATTTGTATGTATTTACTGGGGTTATATTTATCTTCCCTATCCCTTTTTTTTAAATTGTTTCATGTATTTTTGAAGTCCTTTTTACCCATATTTTACTTTTACTACAAGGTATGTAAGTAATCTTTATTTTTTTTACCATACAAGGTACTTTTAGACTTTTTCGGCAAAAGAACGAGACGAATGCTTTTTTAACATATACGACATGAATGGATTTTTACGGTTTCATAAATCCTAATTTTCATAATGCTTCCATCACAAGATTTCATGATTTGTTTTAAAAAAAACCTTTTATTTTAATTTTTTTGGACATTTTGTGAAAAGAAAGTGATTTTGGTGAAGAAATGATATTTTCGTCAAAAATTCATTTCAAGTGTTTTATCAAAATCACTTTCTATATAAGATGAAATTTTTTCATGTGTATCTTTCAAGTATAATTTATCTATTATTTACATGGTTTGATTATTTTTATGATGAATTGATCTCCATTTTTTTTATATGGATTACATTATGATGGGATGATGTTTGTTAACACCATTTTATTCATTGGGTTATGATGAATGATTTATTTTTATTTTTGGCACAAGTAAGAATGATTTAAATATGAGATGGGTGAGACATATATCTCCCTCCAATGAATTGGGTAAAGAATTATATCTCATAAGATAGACATGGCTGGAACAGAAAGTTAATCTTGTTCAGTGATACAGGACTGGAACGGGGAGTGAAATCGATTCAGAAAAGGACTTTGTCAACAAAGATGGTCTTGGCAGCAATGCCTTGGCTACTATAAAAATCATAAAATGTGCTTAATGGATTCCACAATATCATTTTTTATTCCTATGATAGTTTATCATGATTAATGTTCCTTTATGATCTATGCCTTATGTACTGTAATGTTTTATGTCATTGCTCTTGATTTTGATGTTTAGATTATATGCTCATGTTTTTACATTCAAACTTTGATGGATTGTTTTATGTTCTCTATGTTTACCCTTACTGACCATTTTAGCTCACCCTTTTAATGTTTTCTTTTCCACATCATATAAATAAAAGTTTTAGTTAAGAAAACAATAGGAGAAGATCTTTATGGGAGATGATGAAGATCTTTCACCATAATAAGAAAATTATATTACGTGTTTCCAAGGACACTAACCTATTATGGTCCTCATGTTTCTGTTTATGTTAAGTATTATGTACTCTGAAAAATTAACGTAATGTCTATGAATGTCATGTTTGGGGTCTCTAGATTTAGTATCAGAGGAAATATTTAGTTAACCTTTTGAAAGTAGGATGTGAGAACATTAGTGAGATCCCTACAGATATTTCTATGGTATGTCTAGGGATGTCCTTATGGTTAGGTATAATTATTGAGTATAGTCATATAATTACATTAACTATATTATAATTAAACCAAACATGTTAGATATTGAAGTTACTCCACCTTTATTATGTTGTTTTCCCTAGCATGATTTTTTTCCCCTGACACTATACTTTTTGGGTTTTAGATGATGGCTGGAACCTGAAGGAACTGTGTTGATCAATGAAATGGAAAATGAAATTAGTTTCCTTCTAAACAAACCAATGTTATGGGAGATGGAGTGAAAAATCTTATTTCTATACTAGCACAAGCAATGAATCATTCTGGACTTCCAAATGAAAATAGAAGTGAACAATATTCTATTGTGTCCTTCAGGAGGAAACGTCCACCTTCTTTCAGTGGGTCTTCTAATCCACTTGTTGCTAAACAATGGATCAATACCATTGAAAAGATATTTTCCATACATCGCTGTTCAGAACATGAAAAAGTCATTTTGGCTGTTTACCATTTAAAAGGTGAAGTAGACCAGTGTTAGACCCAAATTACGAATACAAGGCCACAAGATGAAATTGAATCAATGGAATGGGACGAGTTCAAGAAATTGTTTTTAAATAAGTACTTCCCTCATATTATTCAATCAATTATTGAAAATGAGTTCCTTGATCTTAAGAAAAAGGATGATGAATTTGTTGGTGCATACGAAGCAAATTTTACAAGGCTTGCAAGTTATGCATCTGGCTTTATCATTCAACCTGAAAGTAAAGTTTATGGATTATTTAGTGGCTTAAAACCAAATATTAGAAGGGAATTAGCTATAAGAGACTTTAGTAGCTATGATGAAATTTGGCGATGTGCAATCAAGGTAGAACTGGAAGTCGGTGGTACATATCCATCTCATGAATTTGACAAAAAATGAAAGATGGAGTTTAAGGAGAAATCTCAGAACAATGGTGAAAAGAAGATGATTGTTTCGTTATGCTCAATGTGTGGATGGAAGCATGGTGGAGATTGTCTAATAGGTACTATAAAATGTTTTAAGTGTGGAAAATAAGGTAATAGATAAGTTGAGTGTCTATGTAATGTGAAAAAGTTAGGTAATGATGTGAATAGATAAAATACTATAGAGAACACTCCACCAACAATTTAATGCTTCAAGTGCAACAAAATGGAGAATTAGGCTAATCAACTCCCTAATCCATGGGGTAATGATGATCTATGTGAGAATCCTCTTAAAGAAAAGGATAAAGGGAAGTCACATGCGATTAGTATTTGTGAAGTTGAGTATGAAAATGATGTTGCGGAATGATTAAGTGTTTATGTAATGAGATTTCAAAATAGTATCATGGAATCTCATTTATGGTATCATGGAATTTTGCAATATCTACATATTGGTTTTCAATAATTATATGGTTCCAGTAACCATGAAATGTTATTGAAATATTTTTGGAAATATGTTGATTTGAGAATAATGAAGTAATAAAGATAAAATGAAATGGGATCAGGACTGATATAAGGACAATGTTTTATCATGGGTTGAGAATGTATAAGTTTTGGGATTTTGGTATGTCGAGAGAGGTAACATTTGAAAGCATTCATGTTTTCACTAAGGTTCTATGGTAAGAATACAAGATTAAGGTATCCACATATTTCTAAAGTGATCAACAAGATATATATTTTTATATATGGGGGATAAATGATGTTATTCACATGCTTCTTATATGACATCTATGAGAAACTTTTTCACTATAATATGATATTGGATAGAAGTATTTTGGATAAGAAAAAAGATTGGAATGGATTATGTTGGACATAAGTTAGTATTGTTTAGGGCTAGAAATTTTTTCAATATTATTGGTGTAAGGTTATAGTAATGTAGTTTTAGAAAAAGGACAACATGCAGGATGTGAGACAACTCGTGGCATCGGACAAGGTTGTGAGAATCGAACCCACAACCGAAGTGTGACATGCCTTTATCGCCTACCACTGGCCCATAGGAATTCCCTGGTTAGTAGAAAATAGTTTTATTTTATTAAGCAGGATGATAGATGAAGTATAAGTCCATTTTGGAATGATATATGATTAATCTCACCATAGATAGAATTATGTAGATAACTTTTTCTAACCTTATGCTTGAGACATATGGAATGGCCTATCATTCTACCGCATGATCTGCTAAAACATCGCGAAAGACAAATTAAACATCATTTCATTAAGAGATGAAGTGGAAAATGTACGAGGCTCCAGTAATAGTGAGATTTTACCCAAATCAAGTAAGTTTTTTTTAATTCAAAAATTAATCAACATTTGGGAAATGATGTTGAACACCAAAAATGTTGTCCTAGTGCTCTCATATCTGATGAATCAGATGGTACCTTAGATCATCACAAATTTATGGCTTTGTGACTATTAACTTTTTCATAGCCATGTTCTCTACCACTCTCCATCAGAACATGACGGTTAGATTTCTCTTCCATATCCATATTTTCACCTATGATCTCCACTGTGGGAACCCAAGTGACGAGTTACATTGGGTATCCATTTTGTTTCTAACATTCATTTTTAAAATTAATTTCTAGTATTCCTTTTTAAGATGTGGGTTTCTATGAAAGAAACTCTCAAGTAATAAACCATTTTTAACCCAGAAGAATTTCTAGGGTAAAATTCATTTAATGTGGGGTAGAATGTAGCACCCCAAGATTTTATGAGATATTTTTTTTAATTTATTTCATATCTTCTATTGTATGATACACCAAGATTATCTTGCACTATACGCAACATCGTATTAGCTTTCAGTAAATGAAACACTATTCTTGGATCGTGTTACACCCAATTTCAAGTTCGTTTGATAGTAGTATAGGATCGAAATAACGATGTAGATGATCAGTATACAAGAGGGGGGGGTGAATTGTACACATTAAAAATTTCCTTGAACAAGGAAAGATAAAAGTTTAACAAAGTTAAACTAAGAAAATTCACAACACCTCTAACACCAATTAAATGATTGGGGAAAAGTATGAAGTTACAAACTTCTTGTTCTATGCACTTGCTTAAACCTGGAAAGTGACTCCGAAAAATAGGTTCCGGAAATATAGATCCAAAAATAGAAACATAACTAAAGTTTATAATATTAGATTCTACCTTAAAGCGTATAGAATCTAAATGAATCAGAGTACAAGTGTAAGGAAATAAAAGAAGGTTATAATTTCCTTACAGCACAAAAGTGCTGAGGAAAAACAAGTAGTAAAACTACAAGTAACTAGATATAATTTTTTAACCCAAAGAGGAGGATATCCAACAACTTTGGATAAAGGTCCCTTGATTTATACTTTCATGCAAGTCTGTCTTACCCACACCAGGGTAAGCCCTCAATATGAAGATCGGAGTATCTGTCTTTCTATACCCGCAAGACCTCAACTTCAAGGTAGTTGGAACCTCTGTCTTCCTCAGCAAGGAAGCCCTCGAACATCAAGGTAGTCACCAACTCTGTCTTCCTATCCCCGGAAGTCCTCAAATGTAATCACCAGCATTCTGAATCGGACAAAGCAATCTGAACGAGCAGTTCAGTACGCACAAGGCATGAAAAGCTTCTCTCTCTAGAAATCACCTTAACAACGTGTGGTCTCTAGATTAATCAACATGTTGTGAGATCATTCAAATGAGCTACTATTTATAGGATCATTTGGAATGGTCAGCTCCCTCCTCTAACCGTTATATTTTCCTTAAATTTCGGAGGGACCTGTACATGTGTATCTCAACCAATGGTTAGTTAGAACCAGAATGGACGACATCATTTTATAACAAAACATGTGTAACTAAAGGCACGACATCGTTTTATAACGAAATGAGTGTAAGCATAAGCAAAACTGAAATTCGGAATGTAAGCAAAATATCAGAGTGTAAGAAAAATATCATAGTAGAATCAAAATATCAGAGTGTAAGCCAAATATCGAAGTGTAAGCAAAATATCAAAGTTTAAGAAAAATATCAGAGTGTAAGAAAAATATCAGAGTGTAAGGAAAATATCAGAGTGTAAGAAAAATATCAGAGTGTAAGCAAAATATCAGATTCTAAGAAAAATATCAGAGTTTAATCAAAATATCAGAGTGCAAGCAAAATATCAATGTGTTAGAAAAATATTGAAGTGTAAGCAAAATATCAAAGTGTAAGAAAAATATCGAAGTGTAAGAAAAATATCTAAGTGAAAGAAAAATATCTAAGTGTATGAAAAATATCGAAGTGTCAGAAAAATATCGAAATGTAAGCAAAATATCGAAGTCTAAGCAAAAAATAAAAGTGTAATCAAAATATCGAAGTGTATGAAAAATATCGAAGTGTAAGAAAATAATCGAAGTGTAAGAAAAAAATAGATGTGTAAACAAAATATTGAAGTGTAAGCAAAATATCGAAGTGTAAGAAAAATATCGAAGTGTAAGAAAAATATCGAAGTGTAAGAAAAATATCGAAGTGTAAGGAAAATATCAAAGTGTATGAAAAATATTGAAGTGAAAGTAAAATATCAAAGTGTACGGAAAATATCGATGTGTAAGAAAAATATCAATGTGCAAGAAAAATATCAAAGTGTAAGAATAATATCGAAGTGTCAGCAAAATATTGATATGAACAATGAAAACATGGTAGGGGTAAATTCCTTTGAGAAGGAAATTTTCCTTATAGAAGTAAAATATGGATTTGCTTAAGTATAAGGTGTTTGTGATTTTCAAAACAATAAGGATTGAAAAAAGTCATAAGAAAACCTGATTGACTCAACAATATCCCCCATTTTGGAAAGAACAAACAACCTTACGGAAAATAATATAAATGAATTTGGAAAATTTCGTTAGACTTTGAAATTAAAACTTATCTCCCTTTTTTCATAGATGATAGTGAATACAACTAACCCCCAAATAGGCATTGTAACTCTAATGATTGTATTCTAAATTTCCAGAATGGAATTTTCATTAGAATTAAGGAATCATAAAGATAACTCCCCTTTACTTATGGATACTTCATCTTAGTTTAGAAGTTTTCCTTCTTCCCATTAGATGTAGTTCTTTTTTCCTTCTCCTCTTTTGTGATTTTCAAAAGGAATTTAAGGGAATGGAAAAGAAATATGGAACCTGAAACATTAGTATATAACAACACAAGATACAACCATCCAAAAATTTCATTAGAGTTGAGAATTTTTTTACAAGGAATGAAAAAAGAAACGAATGATCGCATTGAGTTTATTTGTCTTCCTTTTCCTTCGGAATTGGTTTCTTCAACAAGGTTTTCAGTTTCTTAAAATCTCTTTGATCCTCCTTAGCTTGCATCTTCAAAGATTTTATCCTTTCATATTGAGCTTTCAAAACTTCTGCCAGAGCCTTCACGAACTCTTCTTGCATCTTCTGTAACTCATCTTTATTTTCTAGCTTTTCATTAAAGTCAATCTGGAAATCTCTTTCCACTTTCCAGTTCTGAGCTACCAAGTTAAGATTCCCATTCAGATCTCTGACATGTTGATTCTAAGAACATTGGTCAATGATAATCCCATACTGAAATTCTTAATCTTGTAATCCTCAGTGTCAAAGGCATCTTTTACCTCATTCTGAAAATGATCAAACCCATCCATGTCTTCTTCACCTTTCTTAGAACACAAAGTGAATTTTCTTCCTGATTTCCTGTGCACATAATAATTGATAAGGAAATTTTTATAGTCGAAATCTATATTTACACACTTATCCATCGCCATAAATAAGGATTCTGACTTCTGATTCAAGCTATGTTGCAGAATCTGGCATCTGGAGTCTATAATGGGAAATATCGGAATGGTTTCCACCAACTTTTTCAAAGATTCAACAACAAAATCATGGCCCGATGTTGATGATTCTGAATCAGACACATTGCTTGGAGATTTTTCTTCTCCATTCTGTATCAACTTCCTTCTAGAAGAACCACCAACTTCATTCTTCCTGATGATAAACTTTGAAAGCAAGGATGGATACATTATGATCTGATATTTCATATTCCCTTATTTAATATTATTAACTGTAATCAAAACATGTCCTATCAAATTTATCTTCCTTATATTTACCAAGAAATATTAGACATAAATGTCACTATTCATGAGATTATCCTTGTTAGCCCTTCTTGGTATGAGAAAACCGTGTATGCACATCTGTAGAATCTGATTATTCAGAGAGAGATGTGAAATCATGGTAGTCTTGGTATCTTTAAGTCCAAGATATTTCGAATCCTTCACATTGTTGAAACTTCCTTGCTCATTCAGAAGCTTATTTGAACAAAACTTAGCTTCAACTTCATAAGATAAACCCACCAACCTTGCAGCCTTGGTTAAGGATAATTTGTAAGTCTTCCCATAAGACATGGATGAAAATAACTCTCTACCATCTTCCTTAAGGAAGGAAACAGACTCTTAGAACTCAACTAGAAAATATTTATAAATTGGATCTTGTGTCTCTGACTTTGATAAGGAAACATCCTCCCAGCCATTTAATCTGATATTCATAGATATAATGGAATCATAATTTTAGAAATCTGGATGCACTAACCTCTCTCTATAAACTAACCATTTTCAGATTGGCTTGGTAGTTGAAATATCCTGAGAATTATCTTCAACAGACATTCAGAATGAAGTGCTCTGGAAGATTCAGAATGGGCTTTAGGAAGGGAGGCAGATCTTCAACATGCAATAGATTGAAGATAGATATGGGACAACCATTAGGTGCCCCCTTTATATAGTAAATGGAGGTGACCTTTGAGCTTCAAAAAAAATCTAATGGTTGAAAACCTCTCTGATCAGTTCTAATGGTTGAAAACATACCCGCATGGAAATATTGAATCCGATCTTTTGAGGTTTTAGGAAAAACAATCAGATTTTATGAAAACTAGAATTTGAAAAAATTTAAATCTCATAAGAAAATACCAGCAAGAAAATTATGACTATGAAAACTTAGGTAAGGAAATAATACCCTTCGTATTGGCCAGTAAGTTTATTTGTAATAGGTGATATTCTTCTTGAAGAAAATTTTGAGTACGAAAAACTAACTAAGAAAAACTTAAAATTGAAAAGACTTTGCGTACCAAAACTCCAGTATAAAAAGTATTAGTACGAAAATCTCAGTACGAAAAGTATGAGTACAAAAATATCAGTACGAAAAGTATGAGTACAAAAATTTCATTATGAATGTTCCAGTATGAAAATTTCATTATGAATGTTTCAGTATGAAAATTTCATTACGAAAGTTCCTCTATAAAAATTTCATTACGAAAGTTCCAGTCGAAAAATTTTATTATAAAAATTCCAGTACGAAAATTTCATTATGAATGTTCGAGTACGAAAATTTCATTACAAATGTTCCAGTATGAGAATTTCGTTACGAATGTTCCAATACGAAAATTTCCTTACGAAAGTTCTAGTACGAAAATTTCAATAAAAAATTTTCAGTATGAAAATTTTGAATATTCTAACATGAAAATTTACTCCCCATATAAAAAAGAGTTTATTACTGTAAGGAGAATTGTCCAAAAATAAGTTAATGAAGAAGGATTAACTCACGTTTATCATTCCTAACATCTTTTTAATGTATTAAAATCTATCATAAGGTAAATATTTTGTGAAAATATCATCAAGTTGATCTTTCATTCCGATGAAGTGAATAATGATATCTCCTTTATGTGTGTGATACCTAAGAATGTGATGACTAATATCTATGTTCTTTGCACGGGAGTGATGTGTAGGGTTTTTACTAAGGGATATGGAACATGTGTTATGACACAAAATTTGAGTCTTAGTAAAACTCAAGCCATAGTATTCCGTGGAATTGTGTACTAGGAATTTATCATTCCTAAAATTCACAAGGTAACCTTCATCACACAATTTAATTATACTAATGTGGTTATGCTTAAGACCCTTAATAAACACAACATTTGAAATCAAAGTTTTACCCAGAAGAACAATATTTCCTATACCAACAATTTCTCCCTGATCATTCTCTCTGAAAGTTACTTTTACTCCTTTAGTCTTGAAAATTTTTTCAAAGTATATTTTGTTACCAGTCATATGCTGGGAACATGAACTTTCCATGTACCAAGTATTTCTGTTGTTACTTATTTTATCATACTGAAAATAAGAAAATAATTATACTTTCGGAATCCAAACTTGATTGGATCCGATATTTTCAGATAGAAAAATTTTGGGTATCCACATTTGTTTAAAGAAATAAGTATTATAAAACCCAAGAGACTAAAACTATTCAAAGAAAATTTTTTCTTCCAATGCCAACCACTATGACACTTAGTGCAAAAATGAGCTTTAGAAGGAAAAAAATAGTTGTTTTTGAAAATTGGTTTTTTGTGAGTATAACCTACACTAGTAGTGTTTCTTTTAGGTTTGATTTGAGAATACATCTTGTCAAAATTTTCCTTCATAGAAGATAATTTTTTCAAGGATCTTATTAAGAAAAAAAATTTCATATTTTAGTCTAATTACTAAATTCCTAACCTCAAGAATCATTTCCTTAGAGTTATATTTTTCCTCAAAAAATTTTATTTTTGAAATAGAATTCTTAAGATATTTAGAATGTACTTACTTATCATAATTTTCATTCTCAAGGTATTTAGAATTTTTTTCTTAATTCTCTTCCTTATATTTAAGATCTGTAGAAAGATCTAAAATTTCTTTTGTATGATTTTATTCCCTAGTATTTTCCTTGTCTAATTTCATAGAAATTTTAAAAATTTTAATTCAAGTAGCCTGGAAAATCTGGATAATTTTTCATATAAAGGTTCTTCATTTTCTGTTGATGAAGTATCTTCATTAGAAATACTATTTTCAAAATATTAATTCTTATCAAGAGATAAATTTTTTAAGGCCTCGACAGAGGGTACCTTGGACATAAGACATGTATGTGGAAAAGAAGTATTAGAAATGAATCACATATTCATCTGGGCTGATGAATCATATTCTGAAGATTCACTTTATGAAGAATCTCCACAGATAGCACTCCAAGTAGTATTAGCTTTCAGACGTTTCTTAGATTTAGCTTTGTTGAACTTTTTCCTGTTCCTTTCAGAATACCTCTCTTTTCATTATTTATTTTTAAGCATAGGGAAATCAGGTCGTATCTGTCCTCTTATCTTGCATTCATAGCATGTGACCTCTGAATCATTCTTATCTTTCCTTTAATTCTTCTTATACTTGGATTAGAAATTTCATTGACCAGCTATCTTATTCATCCTTCTAGAAATATTTGCTAACTCATTTTCTAAGACTTCAGTCTCACTATATTCAGATTGGATAGTAACCTTCTTATATTTTTATCTAGTTACTCTCTCAAGAGTCTTAGATTTCATGTGATTGGATGTTGTAGTAAAAACAACAGTACCATTCCCATTCTTCTTTTTGATGTTGTAATCATCCATTTTCAATCTTATTTCATGTTGAAGAAGAGTTCCAAACAGCTCATATAAGGAAATTTGAGTAACCTTCATGTTCTCATCAATTGTTGTTCTCTTTGATTCCCACTCATTGGAAATAATATCAATAATATTTTCAACATGAGCATCATCATCCAGACCTTTCTCTACCATAGATTGTAATATATTCACGATTGTCATAAATCTTTGTTGCACCTTACAAATGGGTTCTCCATAAGGAAAGTTAAAACCATGATACTCAGCTCTAAGCATGGCTCTTCTAGTCTCTATGACTTTCGATGTACCAAAATGAGTAACATCAAGTTTTTTACATATAAAATTAGCTGTTTCACATGAAGAAATTTGGATATATATGTTCTTAGTCATTGAACATAGTAGAGTATTGCGTACCTTATAGTTTAATTGATAATCATGGTTCTCTTGGTTTGTGAAAGCACTTGCCTCCTTATTTGGAATTTGATAACCTCCAGTAAGCATAAAAAAATTTTATACTCTAGTATTGATAAATAAAGTCTTCATTCAATCTCTCCAATACTAATAATCATTTCCATTAAAATTTGGTTTTCTTGTAGGATTTAAGTCGTCGATGGAACCAACATTCATTCCTGTCATCTTAAAAAAAACTTTCTACACAAAAACTTGTTTACAACAAAAGTTCATATTCAAGGAATGTATTAATAAGCAAGTAAAATATATAACAAAGAATAAATGAGCAAGAAAAACTTATATGTGAGTATAATTATTTTAGAAACCTCCTCTGATAACAATTGTAGGATCGAAATAATGATGTAGATGCTCAATATACAAGAGGGGGGGATGAATTATACACTTTAAAAATTTCCTTAGATAAAGAAAGATCTAAGTTTAAAAAATTTAAACTATTAAAATTCACAACACCTATAACACTAATTAAAAGATAGGGGAAAAGTATGAAGTTACAAACCACTAGTTCTATGCACTTTCTTAAATCTGGAAAGTGATTCTGAAAATTAGGATTTGAAAATATGGATCCGGAAATTGAAACTTATCTAAAGTTTATAATATGAGATTCTACATTAAAGCATATAGATTCTAAATGAATCAGAGTACAAGTGTAAGGAAATATAAGGAGGTTATACTTTCCATACAAAAAAAAGTGCAGCGGAAAAACATGTTGTAAAACTACAAGTAACCAGATATAATTCTTTTAACCCAAAGAGGAGGGTATCCAACAACCATTGATAATGGTCCCTTGATTTATACATTCAATCAAGTCTGTCTTACCCACACCAAGGTAAGCCCCTGATAGGAAGATCTGAGTCTCTGTCTTGCTATCCCCACAAACCCTCAAATTCAAGTTAGTTGGAACCTCTGTCTTTCTCACCATGGATGCCCTAAAACATCAAGGTAGTCGTCACCTCTGTCGTCCTATCCATAGAAGTCCTCAAATGTAATCACCAACATTTGAAATCACATGAAGCAATCTGAACGAACAGTTCAGT
Source organism: Viscum album (assembly GCA_963277665.1). NCBI lineage: Eukaryota > Viridiplantae > Streptophyta > Magnoliopsida > Santalales > Viscaceae > Viscum > Viscum album. The sequence goes on along the minus strand of OY728161.1, from coordinate 1,682,061,708 downwards.
AAGCACAAGGCATGAAAAACTTCTCTCTCTGGAAATCTCCTTAACAGCGTGTGGTCTCTAGATTGATAAACTTGTTGTGAGATCTTTCAAATGGTCTCCTATTTATAGGCTCAGTTGGAACGGTCAGCTCCCTCCTCTAAAGGTCATATTTTCCTTAAATTTTGAGGGACATGTACACGTGTAACTCAACCAACGGTTAGTTAGAAACAGAGTGGATGACATCATTTTATAAGAAAACATGTGTAACTAAAGGCATGACATTATTTTATAATGAAATGAGTGTAAGCATAAGAAAAACTAAAATACGGAATGTAAGAAAAATATCAATGTGTAAGCAAAATATCAGAGTGTAGGAAAAATATCGGAGTGTAAGAAAAATAACGATGTGTAAGCAAAATATCGATGTGTATGAAAAATATCAGAGTGTAATAAAAATATCAATGTGTAAGAAATATGTCAGAGTGTTAGAAAAATATCATAGTGTAAGAAAAATATCAGAGTGTAAGAAAAATATTAGAGTGTAATCAAAATATTAGAGTGTAAGAAAAATATCGATGTGTGAAAAAAATATTTAACTGTAAGAAAAATATCTAAGTGTAAGAAAAATATCGAACTGTAAGAAAAATAACAAAGTGTAAGAAAAATATCGAAGTGTAAGGAAAATATCGATGTGTATGAAAAATATCAAAATGTAAGCAAAATATCTAAGTGTAAGAAAAAAATAAAAGTGTATGAAAAATATCGAAGTGTATGTAAAATAACAAAGTGTAAGAAAAAAATCGAAGTGTAAGAAAAAAATCGAAGTGTAAAAAAAATATCAAAGTGTAAGAAAAATATTGAAGTGTTAGAAAAATATCGAAGTGTAAGAAAAATATCGAAGTGTAAGAAAAATATAGAAGTGTAAGAAAAATATCAATGTGTAAGAAAAATATCGAAGTGTAAGAAAAATATCGAAGTGTAAGAAAAATATTGAATTGTAAGAAAAATATCGAAGTGTAAAAAAATATCGAAGTGTAAGCAAAATATCGAAGTGTAAGAAAAATATTGATATGAACAATGAAAACATGGTAGGGGAAAATTCCTTTGAGAATGAAATTTTCCTTATAGAAGTAAAATATGGCTTTTCTTAAGTATAAAGTGTTTGTGATTTTCAAAACAATAAGGAATGGAAAAAGTCGTAAGGAAAACCTTATTGACTCAACCAGTAGTTATTCTATGCAGCATTGGGTGTATATATATATATATATATTTTATAAATGAAATATGGTTGGATTATGTTATATTCAATAACAAAGGAGTCTTGCACTACACACAACCCTGACTTGGATTGCATTACATGCAATCGCGACCTTCCTCGATAGCGTGTGTTGTACGAAATACCGGGTTTCACTGAACAATAATATATGGTTATAATATTATTATGAACTAGCCATTATGAATATTATTTACTATATTTTGAATTTTATGACATTATAATTCATTATAAACATTTTATAGAACATTGTATGAGAACAAAATAATTTTTTCATGTAAATTGAGTATTTTTCAAAAAATGCAGTTTTGCCGCCTTTTGATGGCGCACCAACTTTAAATATAGTTTTTGACATTTTTATAAGTAAAATTTGACAATGTAAAATTATTATTTCGAATCAGTACCTAAAAATATACTTTGGATAAATTTTTTATATTTTTATGATAAGTTTCTTATTTTGATGAATAGTAAAATATGCTAACTTTTAATTAAAAACAACTTGTTTCATCTAGATAATTTATATGGATAAATTATAATATTTAATGGTTTTAAATTATAAATAGAATATATTTTTACAATTTAATATAATTCATTTCATTACCATTATTTTTATATTGAACTCATAGGTAAAAATATTTCAATCTTTGACAATGTTTTAACTTTTAAAACCCATTTTCTTAACAATGGGATTAATTTTAAATTAATTACTGAATATTCTGTGTTTTGAATTATGAAAAATGGATTCCATATTTGGATCTAGCGGGTCAAAATTATGTTAATTGGTTACTTCTTTTTTTTGACATTATGAATAGTAACCACGGTAATTTTTATTTACCATAGTTAAAGATAAATCGGGTAATTAAGGGTAAATATAAGCTTATAAAAATAACCTAACACCTGCCAAAATTATATTGGATGAATATAAGTAGACCCATATCACCTAAGGGTCATAATATATTCTTTTCATGGACTATTTTCCATGAAAATGATATAATTATTATTAAAACCAAAGAAAGTGACAACATGTCACTCTCTTATATCTTATAAGTGTAATTATTTCAATTTAGTGATAAACTCCATAAATCATCGAACATGAATAGTCTCCAGAAATATACTAAAATATTATACATCAATTAAATTTATTTAGAATTTTATGTATTAAATAATTATCATTAATGATGACACAATAGTAATGTTCAAATTATTTTATTGATAAAAATATCAAATAAATGGTTTTAAAATTATTAAAATAATTATTATATGAAAAATTTAATGGGATCCAAGAATTTAATAGAAGAATATAAAATATTAGGAATCTATGAAATATTTTTGTTTGAATATATCCTATTTGTAGATTTTATTTAAATTCAAATGGTTGAATAGTTACAAACTTTACAGTATTGTTATTTTAAAAAAACATAATATAAAATCGTTTAAAAATCACAAAAAAAGTTATTAATTATAAATTTATATTTATATGGTCTAAAATGTCATAATGTATCCCATTATGGATAATTTACAACACATAAGTAATTATTTATAACAATTGAAAAATTAGAATATTATTACCACAAATAAAATTAAATAGATTAAATAAGGATAAATCAATTTGATAAGGTTTAAAATAAATTCACAACATGTATAACTTTTATTGGTGGATTGTATTACAACCCTATATCATCTTAGCTTCTAATTGAGTCATTTTTTGGAGGTTTTTATGTGGGGTTGGAATTCATTATAAATTAATATTTCTTATATTTCATAAGGATCCCCTATCCTCCCTTATAAAAGGGCACCTCCTCCATCTCCTCTTCACAACACACTGAGCATTCAAGATCTGCCAAACCCTGACCATTTCTGTTCTCAACATCTATAGTTATATAATAGAGGTTCTGGTCTACTCAAAAGACCATATCTAGTGCCCTAAGAGGAATTTTAAAAGAGGCCGGTCGAGGAAGAGGTAATCTCTTCTACCGATTATTTCATGTTTATTACTTCTTATACTTTCTCTTATTTATTAGTTTAATTATAAAGTAATAACATATGTATCACTAATATACTTATTTTTTATTATAAATAATAAACAAACTAATTTCACCATCTATCCATCCTACAGAAAATGAAATCACCGCTCATGCATACGTACAGAATACCATCTCCACGTCGTGGTGTAATCTTCTTTCCACCACCACCATACATGGATGGGTATAATGCAATAAATAATAAATATATATGGTTATTAAAACATCATACTGATTCTGAGATATTCTATCATCCACTCCAATTCAATTCAATAATTATGGGAACGATATCATCGCTCGTGCGTACGTACGGATTACCGTCCTCACGACGTGATGAGATTAATTTTCCAAGTTAACAATTAAATAATGACTATAAAATATATATATATTAATTAATCATGAAATATATGACATATTAATGATATTGTACTTATGTATATGTTATTTATTTACTTCTATTCAATTTAATAAGGAAACGAAAATAGCTTTAATGTGTACGTACGCCCTACCGTCTCCATGAACAATATATTTCCTTCCATTTATAGATCTATTATATATATGTATATTATGAAAATATATTATAAAAAAATCATGTTTTACATTCAGGAAGTAATTAATCATGATATAATTAATGATATGAATAATTACAAGTCAAAACATGGACGATAAATGAAACAATTTTACCCAAAACACTTCTTTATCATGGAATTGACAAATGAACGGGTAATATAATGTCGTAAGTGAATCATATATGATAACATAAATATTAATATGTTTCTGTTAAAACTTAATAATATGTTTCAACCCACCATACATGGGTCTTAGACACATACCAATTAAATTGTACATAAGGTAAGGGATAACTTTTCCAATCTCGTTTTTATCTACGACTTTTTATTTGTAAGTTTTTACTAGGGTTATATTTATCATCCATGTCCCTATTTTCTAAAAATGGTTTCATTTATGTTTATTGTTTTTTTACCCATTTTTTACCATTACTACATGTTATGTAATGAATCTTTTTTAAACATACGAGGTATTTTTGACTTTTCTAGAAAAAGTATGGGAAAAATGTTTTTTTAAACTTATATGGCATGAATGATTTTATATGGTTTCATTAGCCTTATTTTCATGATTCTTCCTCCACAAAATTTCGTGACTGTTTTTAAAAAACCATTTCTTTTAAAATTTCATGAAATTTTGTGAAAAGAAAATGATTTTGAAGAATAAAGGATATTTTTCTCAAGCGTTATTTTCAAGTGTTTTATCAAAACCATTTTCCATCAATGATGAAATTATATAATATGTGTATGTTTCAAGTATAATGTATATTTTATTTACATGGTTTGATTCTTCTTATGATAAAATGATATCCATTTTTTATATGGATTACATTATGATGGGATGCTATTTATGAAACCCATTTTAATCTTTGTGTTATGACGAATGATTTGTGTTTATTTTGTGGATAAAGTAAGAATTATTTCAATATGATATGGGTGGGACCTATATCTCCCTCCAATTATTTGGGTAAAGATTTATATATCATGAGTTAGAAATGGCTGGAATGACAAGTCAATCCAGTTCAGTTATACAAGACTAGAACAAGGAGTGAACTATATTCAGAAAGGGACTTTGTCCACTAATATGGTTTTGGCAGCAATTACTTGGATACTATGGAAATCATAACATGTTCTTAATGGATGCCACAATTACATGTTGTATTCCCATGCTAGTTTATCTTGATTAATGTTCCATTATGATCTATGAGTTATGTAGTGCAATGTTTTATGTCATTGCTCAATATTTTGATGTTAATATTTTATTCTCATGTTTTTACATTCAAATGTTTATGGATTGTTTTATGTTCTCTATGTTTACCCTTACTGAGCATTTGAGCTCACCCTTTTTATGTTTTATTTTCCCCAGGATATAAAGAATGGTTTTTGGTATGAAAACAGAAGTGGAAGATCTTTATGGGAGATGTTGGAGATCTTTCACCATGATTAGAAGATTATTTTCCAAGTTTCCAAAGACACTAAACTATTTGGGTCCTTGTGTTTCTGTTTTTGTTTTGTATTAAGTATTCTGAAAAAGTAATGTAATTTCCATGTACGTCAAGTTTAGGGTCTCTACAGCTAATCTACAGATCAAATAGGTTGTGTGTAAATCTCAGTAGGCCACCACTAATTATTTCACATGAAAATAATGTATATGAATATAATATGTATTAGTGAGTAGGTATAATAAATTAATTTGAAAATGATAATCGAAAACTAGGCCAGGAATTGGTTCATAATAGGTTACCCAATCGAACATAATGATTTGGTCTAATATAGGTGTCCTTATGAATATAATATTTTTTTATTTTTAGGGAGCCATGGAATATATCACAACCATATTATAATATTAAATAAGGAAATTGTTTTATGAACCAATGGGCATTTTTATTTTTAGAAGTCTATACAACCTGAAGTGACCAAACTAGATGATGTGGTATTTTTTTCCATGATTGTAATAAACATGGTGAACCCTTATCATGCAAATCTTATTAATTTCTCTAATTACCATGGAAAATTTTCCTTTTAATTCAGTATGTCTTATTTTTAATTCCAAGGGGCTAAGATATGGAATTTCTTATCTGGATATAACAGGTGGATCTAGAGAGATCATCATGACTATATAAAATTTATAGAGAGAACGATAAATCCACGAGGTCATATGGTTGTGTTAATAAAATTTAGAAAAATATTAAATACAGGATTCACATACCTTTTGGAATTTTCCTCAATGAATCAGAGGGGATCCAATGAGGATTATCAATGAATTTTCAATGGAATCTGAGGCTCGGTCAAAGAAGACCACACCACTAATATATTGATCAAAAAAATAAAAAAAACTAATTAATAATAGGTAATAATTCATGATTCTATGTTCACATGTCATTTAAAATTCAAATTATTTTATATTAAACATAACACTTATTTTTTGTAGTCCAAACAAATTGTAAGGGGTGGTTATGTTACATAGGTTATGGTTTTTCCTAATGAAAATAAATAGAAAGCCTCAGGGATTTATTTTCTTTAATTAAATTATAGTTGACAATGGAATTGAACCGAACACAACCTAAGAGGTGGTCTAGGTTGAGGTTTTCAACCTCCAATTTCTTATTTGGCTCTCATATCATATATAGATTTCGTTATGTTGATAAAAAAAGGAATAATACATTTAATGGGAAAAAATAGAATGTTCATTGTAAAAAAATCAATTTTTAAACATCAATAACTTTATGGAAAACTTATAGACCACCAACTAAGTTACTATTATAGACTCATATATTGATATTGGAAAACAATTGATTAAAAATTGGAGAAAATGGAAAACCTATCAAAATCCATGAATATAGGGTATATTATCTATCACTAAGATAACAAAAAAGAAATAATATGAATCATTTGGATGAAGGTAAAATAGTGTAATAATTTCCATTAATGTTGTAAAACAACATAAAAATCTCAATTCTAAATGGAAACATGCGTGATACACCATTTTCATCAAGATTTTGAGGAGTTATCCACATAGGGGCTTCTAAATGAATCAAATAGAGGAGGAAAGGATTTATGGTTTTAAAAGAAAGAGTGTAATAGGTCTTATATATTATTTTTAACAATATTTTTTTACCACAATGTGGGTAAAACCATGCACAAACCATGTGTCGCAAATTTCTAAGAGCTCCACAACTTACATTTTTTACTCACAAGGTTAAAAAACAGAGAAAACCTTGTGAGGAAAAAATGCATAAACTATATTTAATGTCTTTTTCTATTATTGTCTATCATGGTTGATAAAACCATTCATTTTAATTCTAGGATATTTTGTTTACGAGTAAATTTATATAATAAAATCTATAATAATGCTCTTTATCATGATTATCTGAAAATGGAAACTTCGAGCATAGATCCATAGAAAATCACTATAAACAACCTATTCTCACATTATAACATCCAATGGATAAAATAATAGGATTTAATAAAATTTAATGGGATCCATAACATGAATAATAAAAGATATCTTATAACCTACCGTCCTTAAGATAACATATCCCAATGTGCATTTTTGAAGGCGATTAAGTTGTATAAAAAAATTAACATCCACTAAGAATGTAAATTTATCTCATCTTAAAATTTATCAACTTATATATGACCATGATTCCCTATAACCGTATATAGAGGAACCACCCAACCACTAAGTGCCTTTTTTTATAGTTGACCATTATTGGACAACCCAAAAAAGAAGCATCCATAACCAACTCTACGTCCTCAGAATCAATGTAATGAGTTGTGTCATAGAGTTAATAATAGATCAATGGTATATATATATATATGAAATCATATATTGTATGATATAACTATGGAAGTTATATATTATTTGTACCACCCTTACTCTCTTTAAAATCTAATAAGGCCGGCTGAATCTATATTTGAGCTTAACATTAGTCATAATCCGTCGAGGACCAAATATATGTGATACTCGTAATAATACCTTATTCCCAAAACCAATCTCTAAAGTTCAATGATGAATATATACATATGACTTATACCTAAATTGTTAAATATACAAATGTTTTATGACCAATTTTACTACATATGATCTCCCATGAATGTTATGTGCTTCCATTATCACTACCTATACAACCTTTTTATATTACTAAGGTGAATAACACAACCTACCATAGAGTTTCACCTAAGGATCCATATGGATAGATTAATGTACATAGTTATTAGAGGAGAAATAATCAATTAGAATTTTCGTTTTGTTAACCATTCTTAATTATTGGAAACATGAATTTATGTTATCCCCAAGTACCTTTAGAGTCCTCTTGGACAACTCTTCTATAAAGAGATGATATATTTTACCTAGATTTACATATGAACCAATATCCTTATAGAAAAGATAATATATAAAATAATTAATTAGATTAATTATATAAAATAAAGTGTAATGTAAAATCATAGGAAATAGTATGTCCTTTTAGATATAGAGTTTTTTATGATCTTGCATTGAGAATTTCTCTTAGATATGAAGGACATGAGAGACATTCGGCATCAAGGCCATGCTCACCTAGAATACATAACCACCAAAGTTGATCCTTGATAACCCATCATGAAATACATGGTGATGTCTTCTAATTTCTATTCTATGATGTGGAGTGTATGTAAAAGGCACATAGGCCACTAGTGTTCCACATTTCCTGATTGAATGGTGGACTACTGAGTATTAATTCTAGTTATTTCCTTTTCAATCCCATGAAAAAAGTACTTGTAAAAAATGTCACGATTTATTTTTATGATTCTATTTCTTACGTCCCATATAGAATCATATGTTTTTTTGGATAAATTCAATTACAATGAATAATTAAAACATACACTACCATAGTTATACATGAAATCATAATTGTCAACAACACAAATAGGATACAAGTTCTCATCTCAAATTTATTCACTCAATAAAATTCTATTATGATCTAAATATTTTCCCATGTTCTCATGATCTAGATGTGATGAATCAACTGATAGATCCATGGAGATTTTCTTCCCATGATACGTCTGAATTTTGTTATTAATTTCATAAAGTTGTTCCACCTACTATTATTACCTTCCAGATTCCTTAATTTCTTGATTTTGAGTCTTCTTACCAATTCATTAATATCTATATTACCTTTAAATTTAATGTAAGTAATATAAATTTCATGATACTAAAGATATTAAACCCATATCTTCTTTTAGAAGATTAATTTTTAGGGGTAGAAGATGTATTTTAGAGTCTTATAGTTCATTAATTATCAAACCATTAAACATTAAAATAATTTCACCATAAAAAATACATGAAATGAAGATACAAAATTGAGGATATCCATCATATAATTATCATCTTGAGGTCTTAATTTAATATAACTATATTCCATGACTCAAATACCATGAATCAATATACCCCCCCTATCAATTCCAAAATCATCATAAAAAACTATGTATCCTTCATAACAATTTATAAATAAATTATGATTGTAACTAATTTAAATCACTCATTAAAATAATTAAATGGTTTCTCATAAGCATTAAAACATAATAAATTTACACCATTCAAAGTCATACTTTTATGTAGTGTTACGAGGAATAAAAATATCAAGATAAATGATCACTATTGAATAAGTAGCCATTAGAATCATTGAATATCAAAAACATTGTTGGTTTTCTCCAAATAAACAATGACCCTCACCTTCTGTGGATTTGGAAATATCCCATTTTCAAATATTATGTTACATTGGATGTCAAAATTTTCAATAAAAAATTTACAATTAATGATTTCAAAAAAATCAATTTTTAATGTACATAATATGTTTCCAAGGTGTTTTTCATTGTTGTGACTACTCTAAGAGTACACTAAAATATCATCCATTTTATTTACAAAAAGGCATCCACATCTGATTGTGATACCTTTTTCATAATTTATATGAAGATAGAAAATAAATTCGAGAGACTGAAATAAATCACTAGATATTTATAAAGGTTATATATTCATTAGACTATTTTATATGGTATATTAATGTTCATGAATCACACCTAGTGATATTGTGTTCTTGAATCAATATTATAATTTTTCTTGTATTTTCATTAGGTTTTGAGAATATTTTCTATTCAATGAATTGGATATCAGTTCTTAACTATGATAAGATTCATTTGTTTATAATCTACACATAGCCTTATGGCACCATCAAACATCTTTCTGAAAAGCATAAGTAAACCCTAAGGGAATGTACTAGTTCTTAAGAATCATTTGGATTTTTAGGAATTTAACTACCTATTTTGTTTATGAAGCTCAGTATGATCCATCATATATGGAGGAATATATAGTGTTTAAGCCCCTAGAATAAGATCTATTGTGATATATATCTATATATTAAGAAATATATACTAAAAAAAACTATGAAATTCATCCCAGAACTAGTTCACCACTGGAAGATTAAAAACATTGATTCACACTGATATTAAAGGAAAATAAGGATAGTCTTGGCTTACACTTCACCGAGACTATGATGCACTTGACCATATTTTGTTTTGTGGACATATTATTTTCCCATTAAAACATAAAAATCATGCAAAGGTGATGGGAAATACACCCTCTGGGGATAACAATCAATATTCTCTTGAAATGGTACCATCTATTCTCTTATGTGAATTATGTCAATTCCAGTCATCTTAAAGATGAAAAGTCTCAAGTAGAAAAATTTCTTCATTTATAAAGATGACACACATTCTATTAGTGAAAACACATTAACTAGATTCAGAGTGGTGGGTGATGATACATCTCCCCACAAATATATTAAATATCAAGGATGATATTTCACATTTAATCAATATATATGAATTAGTGTAAAGTCATTATGTCAAAAATGATGATACTAGAGTTGTTGAAACTAATATAATACCTCATATAGTAGATGACCCAACACTATTCTTCTTCAGAGTAGGCTACACTACATATAGAATTTCAGATCCATGATGTTATGCTAAAACCTATTCTCCCTTGGAATGAAGACAATTTAATCATTTGAAAACCTAATTATGGCTTCCTTGGCTTTGAATATGTCCAATACTAGAATAGTCATTGGTACTGCAGCTTCATTCCTATAATAAAGCCATATATTCTGCAATAAATTCAAGAAATAACGTTGATCCACTCTTAGTGTTTGTAACACCCCGAGATTTTATGATAAGTATTCTTTTTAATTTATTTGATGTCCTGTTTTTTATGCTACACCATTATTATCTTGTGTTATACGCAACACCATATTAGCTTGCAGTATACGCAGAACAATTCTTGATCGTGTTACACATAATTTCAAGTTCATTTGATAACAGTAATTCTACACAACATTGAGTGTATATAAATATATATTCAATGTATAAATGAAATATGGTTGGATTTTGTTATATGCAACAACAGAGTCTTGCACAATACGCAACCCTAACTTGGCTTTCATTACACGCAATCGCGACCTTCCTCAGTAGCGTGTGTAGTACGCAATACCGGGTTTCACTAAACAACGATATATGGATATAATATTATTATAAACTAGACGTTATGAATATTATTAACTAAATTTTTAATTTTATAACACTATTATTCTAGAACATGGTATGAGAACAAAATAAATTTTTTCGGATAAAATAAGTATTTTTCAAAAAATGCAGTTTTGCCGCCTTTTGATGGCGCACCCATTTTAAATATAATTTTGGGGAAGTTTATAAGTTAAATTTTACAAAATAATCTTATTATTTTGAATAATGATATAAAAATTTACATTGGATAAAGTTTTGATATTTTATTGATAACTTTCATATTTTAATGAATAGTAAAAGCACGCTATATTTTAATTAAAAACAACTTTTTTCATCGTAATAATTTATATAGTAAAATTAATATATTGAATGGTTTTAAAGTATAAATATTATATATTTTTACCATTTAATATAATTTATGTCATTATAATTGATTTGACATTGAATTCTTAGGTTAAATCAATTCAATCTTTTGCAATGTTTTAAACAAAAACGCATTTTCTTTCGAAAACAGGATTAATTTTAGTTTAATTTCTGCAACTTTTGTGTATTGAATTTGGAAAAATGGATTCCATATTCGGAATCAGTGGGTCCAAATTATGTTAATAGGCAACTTTTTATTTTTGGGCATTATGAATAGTAACTACGGCAAACTTTATTTACCATAGTTAAAGGTAAATCAGGTAATTAATGGTAAATATAATATTATAAAATTACCCTAAAACCTTCCAAAATCCTATTGGATGAATAAGAGTCTACCCATATCACCTAAGGGTCGGATTAGATTCATTTAATGGACTTTTTTCCATGAAAATAAATTAATTATTATTAAAACCAATGAAAGTGACAACATGTCACTCTCTTAAATCTTATAAGTATATTAATTTTAACTTAGTGATAAACTTCATGAAACTTCGAAAATAAATAGTCTCCAGAAATCTAATAAAATTATCTACATAATATGAATTTATTTATAATTTTTAGGGATTAAATAAGTATCATTAATTCTAACTCAATAGTGATGAAGAAATTGTTTATCTAGGGATAAATCAAGAATATAGTTTTTATTAAACTTATAGTGACCATAAAAGGCACAAAACCATTACCAAAACTTATTTTTCATGTACATCTAAACTATAATAATCCAATGGTATAATATTTTACAATATGGGGAATTATAAAAGTGATTATGACACTTATATTTGTTTATTTTAAATGATGCCAATGTTGTCACATTCATAATTTAATAAATATAACAATATAAATATAGTGAGTTTAAGATGATAAATTCGAGTACAAGTATTATTGTTAAATTTAATAGATTTATATTCATCATAGGAGTTTATTTTTTATTTTTAGGCAAAAATAATTATATTAAATAATTTTACAAAAATGTTGTAGTAATTATTTTATTAAGAGATAAACCAAATAAATGGTTTTAAAAATAATAAAATAAATATTATATGTACTATTTTATGTGCTCCAATAATTTTAGAGATACATATGACATTTTATGAATCTATTAAAGCTTTTATTTTGAACATATATTCTGTATTTATTTTATTTAAATTAAAATAAATGAATATTTTCAAAATTGACACTATTGTTATTTTATAAAAATAACATATTATAAAATTGTTTAAAAATCACAAAAATATTTAAAAATTATAAATTTAAATTTATATGGTTTAAAATGTTATTAAGTATAAAATTATGGATAATTCACAACAAATAAGTAATTATTTGTTATAATTTAAAATTTAGAATATTATTACCACAAATAAAATTAAATTGATTAAAAAAGGATAAATCAAGTTGATAATGTTTAAAATAAATTCCTAACATGTATAAATTCTATTGGTTAATGAGATTACAACCCTATATTATCTAATATTCGAATATGAGTCATTTTTTTTAGGTTTTTAAGTGGGGTTAGATTTATTATAAAATAATATTTTTAAGATTTCCAAAGGTGCCCCTCTCCTCCCTTATAAAAGGGCACCTCCTCCCTCTCTTCCTCACACCACATTGAGCCTTCAATATCGGCCAAACCCTTCCCAATTCTCTTATCCACTTCCCTAGAAACAACCTAGAGGTCCTATTCTACTTCAAAGACCAATCTTAGTGCCCTAAAAGGTGGTTTTAAAGAGTCGTAACGTAGAAGAGGTAATTTCTTCTACCGATTTTTTGAAACTTATTTCTTCTTCAAGTTCTTCTTCTGAAGTTGTTTCATTATAAAGTAAAAACATCAGTATCACTAATATACTGATATGTTATTATAAATATGAAACAATTCCATTTCAACTTTTATCCATCCTACGGAAAACAAAATCACCGTGCGTGCGTACGTACGGAATACTGTCTCCACGCCGTGGTGTAATCTGTTTTTCCACCAACACCTTACATGGATGGGTATAATGGTGTAAAGAATAACTATACATAGTTATTATAACATCATACTGATTCTGATATATTGTATTATCCACTCCAATTCAATTCAATAATTATGGAATCTATATCATCGTTCGTGCGTACGTACGGACTACCGTCTCCACGATGCGATGAGATTCATTCTCCATGCTAACCATTTAAGAATGATTATAAAGTATATATAAGAAATAATAGTGAAATATATGAAATTATAAATCTACTAGATTTATGTATATATATATGTATGTGATCTACTTAATTCCATTCAACTCAATAAGGAAACGAAAACAATGTTCATGCGTACGTACGACCTACCGTCTCCATGAATAGTGTATTTCTTTCCATTTATCGATCTGTTATATATATGTATATTCTGAATATATATTATATATAAATCATATTTTACATTCTGGAATTAAGTAATCATGATCTATGTAATCATATGAATAATTACAAGTCAAAACACAGACGACAAATGAAACGATTTTACCCAAAACAGTCTTTAACATGGAATTTACAAATGAATGTATAATATAAAGTCATAAGTGAACCATATATGATATCATATCAATTAATATGATTCTTTAATAATTCAATGACATTATTTAAATCATTATACAGGAGGTTCGGATACATACGAAGAATATCGGACATAAGTTAAGGGATAATTTATCAATCTCATTTTTATCCAAGATTGTTTATTTGAAGTATTTACAGGGGTTATCTTTATCATCCAAGAACATGTTTTCTAAAAATGGTTTCATGTATGTTTAATGTTCTTTTTACCCATTTTTGACTTTTACTACATGGTATGTAAGGAATCTTTCTTTTTTTACGTTACGAGGTACTTTTTTACTTTTCCGTCAAAAGTATGAGAAGAATATTTTTTTAACGTATACGGCATGAAAGGATTTTTACAGTTTTTTAAAGCCATATTTTCATGAAGCTTCCTCCAAAATATTTCATGACTATTTTAAACAAAATATTTTTCTTTTAAAATTTCATGTTCTTTTGTGAAAAGAAATTGATTTTGAAAAAGAAAGGATATTTTCCTCAAGAATTCATTTTAAGTGTTTTATCAAAACCATTTTCCATCTAAGATTACATTATTTAATATGTGTGTGTTTCAAGTATAAATTCTCTATGATTTAAATAGCTTCACTTTTCTCATTATGAAATGATATTCATTTATTTTATATGGATTATGTGATGATGGGATGATGTTTATGAAACCAATTTTATTTGTTGGGTTATTATGAATGATATAAGTTTATTTTGTGGCACAAGTAAGAATGATTTCATTATGAGATGGGTGGGACAAATATCTTCGTCCAATTCATTGGTTAAAAATTTATATCTCATGAGATAGACATGGCTGGAATGGTAAGTTAATCTGGTTCTGTGTTACAGGACTGAAACGAGGAGTGAACTCGATTTAGAAAGGGACTTTGTCCATTAAGATGGTCTTGGAAGAAATGCCTTGGCTACTAAGGAAATCATGACAAGTGCTGAATGATATCCACAATTAAATGATTTATTCCCATGCTATTTTATCGTGATTGATGTTCCTTTATGTTATATTCCTTACGTACTTCCAAGATTTATGTCTTTGCTCAAGGTTTTATTGTTTAGATTTCATGTTCAAGTTTTTTGCATTCAAATATTTATGGATTGTTTTATGTTCTCTATGTTTGCCCTTATTGAGCATTTGAGCTCACCCTTTTTATGTTTTATTTTCCCCAGGAAATAATAAAAGGTTTTAGGTAAGGAACCAAAAAAGGTAATATCGTTATGGGACATGTTGAAGATCTTTCAACATGACTAGTTGTTTATATTCCGAGTTTCCAATGACACTAAACTATTACGGTCCTTGGGTGTTTTTTTGTTATGTATTAAGTATTCCGCAAAACTAATGTAATTTCCATGTACCCCAAGCTTCAGGTCCCTACAGTTGGTATCAGAGGAAAGGTTTAGTCAACCTTTGGAAACTAGGATGCAAAAACGTTAGTGAGATCCCTATAGATATTTCTAAGGTATGTCTAGGGATGTACCTAAGGATAAGTATACGTATAGGATATAGTCCTAGAACTAAGGCAACGATCTTAGAATTTAACATAACATGTTAGATATTGAGGGTACTCCCCCTTTACTATGTTGTTTTCCCTAGCATGATTTTTTCCTCTTAAAGAATTCTTTTTATGTTTTATTCAATGGAGGGAACCAGAATGAATTTGGTTAACATTGAATCTAATGGATAAATTGGTGACTATGAGCAACGAAATTTTGTAATTCCTAGAGATAAAGATATTGTGATTATGCCAAATCAGTCATCGCGATATTTGATTAACAAGGTGAAATTTAGTGGTGTTACTAAGTCATCAAATAAGAGGAAGATGGAATTTTATGCATGTTCACATAGTGAGGAGCATAGAGAAGGGAAGATTGAGATTTCTAAAGAAGTGAAACAGAACCTTGAGGAATACCTCAAATGGAGGGATAGATGTTATCTGTGTGGAGAAAAGGGTCATAGAGTGACAGATTGTAATGGAGTTGAATGTCTTATTTGTGGAGAACATTGGCATTACCCAACTCATTGCCCTAACTTAAAAAGTTACTTTTAAATCAAGGAAGGACTTATTCCAGGAAAATCATTGAAGAGGATAGATTGAAGTGTTTATGTATTGGTATTTATGAATAATTTTTTTGAGGTAGTTTTATGGTGTATTAGAATATTTTTGTATTATTCTATTGTGGTTTTCAATAATTTCATGGTACCGGTAACCATGAAAAGTGATTCAAATATTTTGGAAAGCAGATGATATGCACATAATGAAGGGATAAGAAGATAATGAGATGTTTGATTGTATTTATTATCACATGACTGATATACGGACTAAGGGATATCATGCTTTGAGTATATAGAATTTTTAGGATTTTGGTATGTGGAAAGTGTTAACATTTAACGGCATTCATGTTTTCACTAAGGTTCAATGGGTATTCATTCTTCAAGAGAATACATGATTAATGTATTCACATGTTTGTAATTTGACCAACAAGATATATCTTATGATATATGGGGGATAAATGATGGAATTCACGTGATTGTTATGTGACATTTCAAGTAATCATTTTTTTATACTATGAACTTGGACCGAAGTATTTAAGATAAGCCTATAGATTGGAATGGATTATGTTGGACATAAGTTAGTATTGTTTAAGGATAGAACTTTTTTCGATATTATTGATGGGATGTTACTGTAATGTAATTTTAGAAAAAGGACAACCTGCAGGACGGGCGACAGCGCATCCTATCAGACAAGGCTGTCGGAATCGAACCCACAACCGAAGTGCGACTGGCCTTTATCACATCCCAATGGCCTATAGGAAGTCCCTGGTTAGTAGAAACCAGTTTTATTTTATTAATCGGTATAATATATGAAGTATAAGTTCATTTTTGGAATCATATATGATTAACCTCACCATAGATGGACTTATGTATATTTGAAAACTTTTGATATCCTTTTGTTTAGAACAGATGGAATGACCCATTATTCTATCACATGATCTGTTAACACTTCACAAATAACAAATTCAACTTCATTTCATTAAGATATGATGTGTAAATTGTTCAAAGCACGAACAATAGTGAGATTGTACCAAAATCAAGAAAGAATTTCTTCTAATTCAAATCTTTCAACTTTAGGGAAATGATATTGAAAACGAAATTTTTTTTCCTAGTGCTATTATATCTGATGAATCAGATGGTACCTTATATCATCACAAATCTATGGCTTTGTGATTTTTGGCTATTTCATAACCATGTTCTCTACCACTCTCCTTCAGAAATGACGGTTAGATTTCTCTTCCATATCCATATTTTCACCTACGTTCTCCTACGTGGAAACCTAGTGATTAGTTAATTTGGGTAACCGTTACGTTTAATACTTTAGTTTTCAAAGATAAGTTTTGGTATTCCTTTTTATGATGTGGTTTCTATTAAAGAAAATTTTGAATAGTAAACCATGTATAACCCCGACGAATTTCGAGGGCAGAATTCATTTTAAGGGGGGTAGAATGTAACGCCCCAAGATTTTATGATAAGTATTCTTTTTAATTTACTTGATGTCATGTGTTTTATGGTATACCATGATTATCTTGTGCTATATGAAACACCGTATTAGCATGTAGTATATGCAACACAATTCTTGGATCGTGTTATACACAATTTCAAGTTCGTTTGATAATAGTAATTCTACACAACATTGAGTGCATATATATTTATATATTCAATGTATAAATAAAATATGGTTGGATTTTGTTATAAGCCACAACAAAGGAGTCTTTCACAGCACGCAACCCTAACTTGGCTTTCATTACACGCAATCACGACCTTCATCGGTAGCGTGTGTAGTACGCAATACCAGGTTTCACTAAAAAACGATATATGGTTATAATATTATTATAAACTAGCCGTTATGAATAGTATTAACTAAATTGTGAATTTTATAACATTATTATTCTAGAACATGGTATGAGAACAAAATAAATTTTTTCGGGTAAAATAAGTTTTTTTTTTAAAAATGCAGTTTTGCCGCCTTTTGATGGCGCACCCATTTTAAATATAATATTTGAGAATTTTATAAGTTAAATTTTACAAAATAAACTTATTCTTTTGAATAAAGATATAAAAATTTACATTGGATAATGTTTTGATATTTTTTTGATAACTTTCATATTTTAATGAATAGTAAAAACATGCTATATTTTAATTAAAAACAACTTCTTTCATCGTAATAATTTATATGGTTAAATTATAATATTCAATAGTTTTAAAGTATAAATATTATATATTTCTACCTTTTAATATAATGTGTGTCATTAGAATTGATTTTACCTTGAATTCGTAGGTTAAATCAATTCAATCTTTTGCAATGTTTTAAACAAAAACCCGTTTTCTTTCGACAACGGGATTAATTTTAATTTAATGTCTGCAAATTTTTTGTATTGAATTTTGAAAAATAGATTCCATATTTGAAATCAGTGGGTCCATATTATGTTAAAAGTGTAACACCCCGACCCTAGTTACCCAGAGTCGGTGCATTATTACATAACATTGGCATGATCACAAGAAAGATCAAATCTCGAAAGACCGATTGGTTTAGTAGCCTTGGAAACACTAGATATATTCATAAGTTTTACATTACATCATAAAATGAAAAACTACTACAACAACATAATGTATCTATAATCCACACTCATATCCCCACATAATATCCCTGCAGGTCATTCATAATTTACTTCTTCACTTCCTGGGAAAAATAAAACATCGAAAAGGGGTGAGCTAAAATGCCCAGTAAGGATAACAATATAGCAGAAACTTTCATAAATAAGAATAAACATTTAAGACAATGTATAACTAAAACAAAAGCCTTTAAAACATGAACTTTCAACATGTTATGGAATAAATAAAATGAAATAATACCATTTACTTATTCACATGGATATTCTACTAATCGAATAATCACATGCAAAAAATCAATAACCACTTTCATAATGTTGGAATGCATAATGCCAGACTATCATAACCACATAGTCAAGGCCTCGTGCCAAGACTACAAATAAGATTTTTTCAAGGCCTTGTGCCAAGACACTATTTTGTCTCATGAGACCTACCGATGCATCGAGGAGCTATAGCGGGCTCCACCCGTCACTTACTAAGTCCAATGCATTCCCATATGAAAAGGTTTAAACATAACATAAACATTCGTATTAAAACTAGAATACAAAATGTCAATAATTTCACCATAAACTATGAATGTTATAAAAATAGTACATCCACAGTCAAACATATCACAAAACCTTCAATACAATATAGAAGTTTTGTATCATAATAAATAAACATCAAATAATCTTAAAATCCATCAAAGGATGTTGACATAGATGAAATCAAAATTCTTTTTAAAGAAATATCTCCTTTTATTTTGAAATCATTTAAGATCCATATAAAATAAAACATTTTCTTTGAAAATATTCTTATAATCTTGTAAGGGAAGCTTTGAAGATTTTATAACGGCGGAAAATAGCCGCACCCGCCGTATAAGTTAAAAAAAACATTCTTACCTTAATTCTGTCGAAAAGGTTAAAAATGACCTTGTTTTGAAAACGACGGAAAGATTCCTTTATAAACCTCTTATAACAAGTCAACCAAGGGTATAAATGACTTTAACCCATATTCTTGTAAATAATAAAAAATGTTTTGAAATACATTTTTAAGAAAACATGGATGTGGATGATAAAGAGATCCCAGTAGATTATTACATATAAACATTCTCGGATAATGAAGAGATTGTGAAATAACCCTTACCTTGTACTTTTCCTTGGTTGGGGTAGGTTAACCTCCTGTATAATGGTGGAAAAATTGTTATTAAATTATACAATAATCATATACATTAATATGATATCATATATGATCTTTTAATATTGATTTGATAATAATATCATAGTATTATCGTTGTTTCGGGTGTTAACTTACTTGTTTTCTTTTATATGTTTTGTTACGTAAGACATGTTTGTAAAGGATAGGTTTTATATTATTCATATCCATAATGATGTCAAGTCCTTAAACATAATTTTTTAAATCATCAAATCATAATTATACTTTAATGGATACGATGGAGAATGAATCTCATCGCGTTCGTGGAGACGGTAGTAAGTACGTACGCACGAGCAACAATATCATTCTTTTGATATTAAAATAATATATAAATGGATGGTATATCATATATACAGAATCATTAACATGTTATATTTATTTTTTACATGAGTTACACATCATTATTTTACCCATCCAAATAATATTATATTGAATAACAATTACACCACGACGTGGAGACGGTAAGCCGTACGTACGCACGTATGGTGACATGTTATTCAAAGGGTGGATAGAATAATAAATATGGTTGTACCATATTTATAATAACATCACAGTATATATATGATACTGGATTTATTATTTTAGAATGGTAACAACAAAGGAAGAAGAAGTGGAAGAAGAAATGAACTTAGAAAAGGGTGGTGAAATCATTACCTCTTCTTCGGGTTCTTCCTTTTGATTTGATCAAAAGGGCTCCTTAGGTTGGCTTTCTGATCAAACTAAGGCCCCTAGGTTGTAGTGAGGGATGTTGGGAGAGTATTTGGGTAGAGTTTGGCCGAACCAAAAGGCTTTTACGGTGTGAAGAAATGAGAAGGAGGAGTTCCCTTTTATAAGAGGGGTGAAGGGCACCTTTGGAAAAGCTAGAAATATTAATTTATAATAAATTCATATTCGGTTTCTAATGGATCCAAAGTTGATTATTCAAAGGTTAAGGTGGGGATGGGTCGAAAAAAACTCAACCAATATAATTTAGACAGGTTTGGTTACTTATATTAACCTTATCTTTAAGTATTAACTCTAAGTTAATTAGGTTCACTTTTACAGTGTCTCTTTGTATTTTTATATAATATGGTTAATAAACGTACTACATACATCCAAGAGACCCCCCGAGTGGTCCATTAATGATGAACCTATCATGATATAAGTCTCTTGTCCGATCCTTAGATTTTTAGGAATTTAATATCAATTAATAATATAATATTTGTTTTAACAACTCTTTTATGTCAATTTTGACACTATTCAATAGTTGATTTTTTTGAAACTCATAACAGATTGATTACTTCGAACAAAGTCAATTAAATAAATCCTAATATATCATATTATCCTAGAAAATTATTTTAATTCATTAAAAGTTTCATATTATATTTATTTGGGTATTTATAATATTAATTATTTTAATTTTTCACTATTATAGTAATTACTGCATCATCATTGTGTCATAAATAAAGTAACTTATTTAATGTCTAAAAATTATAAATAAAATATCATTATGCAGGAAAGCTTTTTATCTTTCTAATTAATATTTATAATATAATATCCAACATATATAACCCTATGTAAAAATTGTTTTGCTAAAAGATATATTCTTGTGTCATTTTTGTATTTATTTTAACTTAATTAAAATAAAGTGTCATTATCACTTACAAGTGGATCCATGGGGTCCCAAAATAGACCCAAAGATGCCCATGGTCGACCATGTATCAACAAATAGGGTTAAGACATGTTTTAGGGTAATTTAGTATTATTATAATATTATTTTTTTTAACCCTTATTTACCGGATTTACCCTTAACCATGGTAAATAAAATATTTACCGCAGTAATTATTCAAAATGTCTAAAAATAAAAGTTACCTATTTACACAATTTGAACAACTTGACTCCAAATATGGAATCCATTTTCCTAAATTCAAAACACAGAAGTGGCATAAATTAATTTAAAATTAATTCCCGCTGTCAAAACAAAAAGCGTGTTTTTAAGAGATAATAACTATCAAAAGATTGACACTTGTTTATGTTCGGTTTAATTGTAAAATTATGTCCAATGACCAACATTATATTAAATGGTAAAAATATATTCTAAATATACTTTAAAACTACTAAAATTCATAATTTATCACTATTAATTATTTATGATTAAAAAAGTTTTTTTTAATTAAAATTTAGTAATTTTCACTATTCATCAAAATATGAAAGTTATCCGAAAAGTACCAAAATTTCACCTTAGGCTATATTAGATATTCTGAATCCAAAAATGAAGTCCATTTTGAAATATTAAATATATATATAATTTTAAAAAGTAGGTATTACTATTCATAACGGCTAGTTTGATTGGTTGTTAGAACTCGGTGTTGCGTACAACACACGCTATCGCATTATTCAAAGAGAAGCGTACCGTAGAAGCTTGGGGTGTTACATTCTCCCCTCCTTCAAATAATTTCGTCCTCGAAATTTATAGAATACTATCGCATGAAAAGACTCGGGTGGTTCTTCATCATAGGTTCCTCAGGTTCCCACGTTGCCTCTTCCATCTTATGGTTTCTCCACAAAACTTTTACCAGACGCGTCGTCCGGTTTCTCAGTACTTGTTCTCTCGTATCAAGAATCCTGACGGGCTCTTCACAATAGGAAAGATTGGGTTCCAGTTCTAATTCCTCATAGGTGAGTACATGCGTTGGATCAGGCATGTATTTCCTCAACAGTGATACGTGGAACACATCGTGATCATTGGAGAGACTTGGCAGCATTGCCAATCGGTAAGCTACAACCCCAATTCGTTCTAGAATTTCGAAAGGTCCGATGTACCTGGGACTCAATTTACCTTTCTTACCAAAACGTATGACTCCCTTCCGTGGAGATACCTTCAGGAAAACATGATCACCGACTTGAAATTCCAAATCCTTCCTTCGATTATCGGCATAGCTCTTCTTCCTACTTTGAGCTGCTTTGATGTGATTTTGGATTACTTTCACTTTTTCCATCGTTTCCTCCACCAGTTCTGGGCCTACAAGTTTTCTTTCACCAACATCATCCCAACAGGTTGGTGTACGACATCTCTTTCCGTATAACGCTTCATATGGTGCCATCTGAATACTCAAATGGAAGCTATTGTTATATGAAAATTCTACCAGTGGTAAATATTGATCCCACATACCCTGAAAGTCAAGTGAGCAAGATCTCAACATGTCTTCTAAGGTCTGAATGGTCTGTTCTGATTGTCCATTTGTCTAAGGGTGGTAAGTAGTGCTCAAAGGAAGTTCAGTATCTAGGGATTTCTGATGACTTTTCCAAAATATTGAAGTAAAACCGGGATCCTGATCATAAACAATTGATAAGGGTACTCCATTAAGTCTCAAAACTTCATTAATATATAGTCTTGCTAAACGTTCCAGAGGTAGATCTTCTCTTATAGCAAGAAAATGTGATGACTTGGTAAGACGATCAACAATAAACCATATTGCATCATTCCTTCTAAGAGTCTTTGGTAGCCCCATGACAAAGTCCATCATAATATTGTCCCATTTACACTCTGGTATGGGAAGAGGTTGCATGACTCCTCCAGGCTGTTGCCTTCCAGCTTTCACTTGTTGACAAACCATACATCTCGACACAAAATCAGCAATCTCCCTCTTCATGTTGTCCCACCAAAAATGTTCCTTCAAATCTCTATACATTTTTGTGCTCCCAGGGTGTATAGAGAAATTGGAACTATGAGCATCATCCAACAATTCCCTTTTTAGATCAGGTAAATGAGGAACACAAAGTCTCTTCCCGAATTTCAAAATTCCATCTTCATACACAAAGTCTCTCAATCTCCCATCATTCACAGCTTTAATCTTCTTTTGGAATTCTTCATCATCGGTCTGAGAACTCTTAATCTTTTCTAGTAAAGATGGTTTGGCAACCATTTGAAAAAGCATTGATGTTTCACCTTCCCTTGTTATTCCCATGTCCACCTTCACTAGATCCATGAAAATTGGATCCCTTTCAATTCTCATATTGTTCAAAACTCCATGGTCTTTTCTACTAAAAGCATCTGCCACCTTGTTTTCCTTCCCCGGGTGGTAGTGTATCGTACAATCATAATCCTTGAGTAATTCAAGCCATATCCTTTTCCTCATGTTGAGTTCTTTTTGTGAGAAAATATACTTCAAACTCTTGTGATCAGTATAAATCTCAAATTTTTCACCATAGAGGTAGTGCCTTCATATCTACAAAGAAAAGATCACAGCTGCTAACTCGAGATCATGAGTAGGATAGTTTTGTTCATGAATTTTCATCTGTCGTGATGCATAGGCAATAACTCTATCATTCTGCATAAGGACACAGCCAAGTCCATTCTTTGATGCATCACTATAAATAACGAACCCATCATTCCCCGATGGTAGAGTCAATATAGGAGCATTGACTAATCCTTTCTTCAGTTCTTCAAAACATTATTCACAGTCTTTTGTCCAAACAAATTTAACCCCTTTACGTGTGAGCTTCGTTAATGGGTTAGCCAATCGGGCAAAATTCTGGACGAAACGTCGATAATAACCTGCCAAACCAATAAAACTGTGTACCTCAGTTATACTCATAGGTGCTGGCCATTCTTGGATTTCCTTGGTCTTAGAAGGATCAACAGAGATTCCATCTTTAGAGACAATATGGCCAAGAAAAGAAATCTCATGAAGCCAGAATTCACACTTGCTAAACTTCCTATATAATTCATGCCTCCTCAGAGTCTTCAAGATAATGCGCAAGTGATTTTCATGATCTTCGTAGGTTTTGGAGTATACCAAGATATCATCAATAAATACCACCACAAATTCATCGAGATACTCCTTAAAACTCTATTCATCAGATCCATGAATACAGAGAGTGCATTAGTCAATCCAAACGGAATTACAGTAAACTTGTAATGCCCGTACCTGGTTCGAAATGCTGTCTTCGGAATGTCTTCCTTCTTCACACACAACTGATGGTATCCAGATCGAAGGTCAATCTTTGAATAGTATTGAGCTCCATGCAGTTGGTCAAATAAATCATCAATACAAGGTAGGGGATACTTGTTCTTTATCGTTATAGCATTGATCTCCCTGTAGTCGATACATAACCTCATAGATCCATCTTTCTTTTTAACAAAAAGAACAGGGGCTCCCCATGGAGAAACACTAGGGCGAATAAATCCCTTATTACTCAATTCCTCTAGTTGTTTATTTAGTTCGACTAACTATACAGTGGCCATTCTATAAGGGGTCTTCGATATAGGCCTTGATCCAGGAATCAAATCAATGGAAAACTCAACTTCTCGTTCTGGAGGATGTCCAGGCAAATCTTCCGAAAATACATCTAAAAATTATTTCACAACAGGTACATCCTCTATTTGAACATTCCTTTCCTCACCGACAGTTATTTCATTCTCTTCCTCCCCAATAATTGAATTATGTTGAGCTATTGTTGGTGGATCTAAATAAGAATTAGGTGGTGACGATTCTTCTCTAAAGATAAGGTGTTCCTTATCATTATCATCAAGAATCGTAACCTCTTTCTTCTTACAATAAATCTTCGCATCATAGTCTGAAATCCAGTCAATACCGAGGATTATATCAAACTCAATCATAGGTATGACGATGAGATCAGCAGATAAAGAAAATTTATGTGCTCTAATGGGGACTGATTCACAAAACTTTGTTGCAATGATACTTCCCTTAGGAGTTTTAACTGACAACTCCCTTATTAAATAAAATTGGAAATATCTAATTTTCTTAGCAAACTGGGAAGATATGAAACAATGCGACGATCCAGAGTCAAATAATGCATTTGCTAAACTTGAGGAAACCATTAAATTACATGCCACCACGTCTTTTGGAGCTTCTACCTCTACAGTAGTGATAGCATAAGCCTGGCCTTGATCCCTTGGCCTTTTCTGAGGTAAGTTCTCCTGACACTTAGGACATGCATTTGAATAATGTCCCATCTCCCTGCAATTGTAGCACTGAACGTTGGTAGATTCCTTTTTCCCCTTGCAATCATGAGCTTGGTGGCCTTTTTCACCACACTTGTAACAGACTCCCATTCCCTTCATGCAAGTACCAGGATGTTTCTTCCCGCATTTACCACAAGATGGATATTCAACCTTTCCCTTATTCCCCTTATTTCCATTCCTAGATTGATCAACAGGTCTCTTCTTCTCTTGCTTTGCTTTAAAGTCATAAGACTTAGAGAATTCCTTTTCGGTCTTGATAGAACATGAGATAATGTCTTAGTACGATGAAAAGGATTGTGAGACTAATGCTCGACGGAGAAATGGTTTTAACCCATCAAAGAAACGATCAATATTACTTCTTGGGTTTCGAATATAATCTCCAGCATACCTTGCTAACCTTGTAAATTTAGCCTCATACTTTGTGACATTCTCATCCTCCTTTTGTCTCAGACTCAGAAATTGCCTTAAAATATCTTCTCGATGGTCGCGAGGAATGTATTTTTCTAAAAACAGATCTTTGAACTCCCTCCATTCAATATTTAATACTTCATCATCTTCCTTCATGTTTTGAATCAATGACCACCATTGATCAGCATCTCCAGTGAGGCGGTAAACTGCCATGATAACTTTTTCCCTTTCACTGCTCCCCAAAGCCTGAAATATTTTCTCTAGGGAATTTATCCACTGCTCGACTACTAAGGGATTTGTATTCCCATTGAACGTTGGTGGTTGTTGCCTCATGAATCGATCTATCATTGATCCTCCACACTACGGATCAGGGTGCTCCATACGGGTAAGGTTATTATTCATAACCTGAGTAAGTTGTCCCAGTATGGTGATTAGCTGATCGGCACCAGTTGCATCACCAGCCCCACTATAATTATCTTGAGCAGGAGGGCAATCCCTACATGGAGTGCGTGCATTGATACAGTTTCCATTTCTTCCACTAGGCGCCATTTCTAAACAATGGCATAAACTAGATCAGTTTATGAATCAAAATACATAATCCCATACTTATAAAACACTTAACATAAATTGAACTATTTATGGATATAATCCGTAATCATAAAAATGTTTTCTTATAAGAAGTATATACTCATAAACCCTTCATAATGATTTGTAAAGAAAATGAGAGGTATCCTAAGCATATCCCCTGGGAGTGTCGTAACCAAGAGTGCAGCAAGGCCCGTTGTCGTGCACCAGTTCCCATTCGAGTCTAGCTCAAAGCGGTGTTTTCGGGTTTTACACCTAGGTACATCTGTGCCAGAGCCGCCTCTACCTGCTTGTTTCCAGACAGGGATGTATTGCTAGGAAAACTCACAAAATCTCTACAATACCAAAATTCTAGGAAGTTCTTCTATACTAATCCTCAAAGTTCATCTTAGGTCTACGTGCTCTAATCAGAGTTTATCTAAATCTAGCTTCCAAGGTTTGTACTAAACTTCCTCTGATACCAACTGTAACGCCCCGACCCTAGTTACCTAGAGTCGGTGCATTATTAAATAACATTGGCATGATCACAAGAATGATCAAATCTCGAAAGACCGATTGGTTTAGTAGCCTTGGAAACACTAGATATATTCATATGTTTTACATTACATCATAAAATGAAAAACTACTACAAAACATAATGTCTCCATAATCCACACTCATATCCCCACATAATATCCCTGCAGGTCATTCATAATTTACTTCTTCACTTCCTGGGAAAAATAAAACATAGAAAAGGGGTGAGCTCAAATGCCCGGTAAGGATAACAATATAGCGGAAACTTTCATAAATAAGAATAAACATTTAAGGCAATGTATAACTAAAACAAAAGCCTTTCAAATATGAACTTTCAACATGCTATAGCATAAATAAAATGAAATAATTCCATTTACTTATTCACATGGATATTCTACTAATCGAATAATCACATGAAAAAATCAATAACCACTTTCATAATGTTGGAATGCATAATGCCAGACTATCATAACCACATAGTCAAGGCCTCGTGCCAAGACTACAAATAAGATTTTGTCAAGCCCTTGTGCCAAGACACTAGTTTGTTTCATGAGACCTACCGATGCATCGAGGAGCTATAGCGGGCTCCACCCGTCACTTACTAAGTCCAATGCATTCCCATATGAAAAGGTTTAAACATAACATAAACATTCGTATTAAAACTAGCATACAAAATGTCAATAATTTCACCATAAACTATGAATGGTATAAAAACAGCACATCCACAGTCAAACATATCACAAAACCTTCAATACAATATAGATGATTTGTATCATAATAAATCAACTTCAAATAATATTAAAATCCATCAAAGGATGTTGACATAGATAAAATCAAAATTCTTTTTAAAGAAATATCTCCTTTTATTTTGAAATCATTTAAGATCCATATAAAATAAAACATTTTCTTTGAATATATTCTTATAAACTTGTAAGGGAAGCTTTGAAGATTTTATAACGGCGGAAAATAGCCGCACCCGCCGTATAAGTTAAAAAAACATTCTTACCTTAATTCTGTCGAAAAGGTTAAAAAGGACCTTGTTTTGAAAACGACAGAAAGATTCCTTTATAAACCTCTTATAACAAGTCAACCAAGGGTATAAATGACTTTAACCCATATTCTTGTAAATAAAAAAAAATTTTGAAATACATTTTTAAGAAAACATGGATGTGGATGATAAAGAGATCCCAGTAGATTATTACATATAAACATTCTCGGATAATGAAGAGATTGTGAAATAAACCTTACCTTGTACTTTTCTTTGGTTGAGGTAGGTTAACCTCCTGTATAATGGTGAAATAATTGTTATTAAATTATACAATAATCATATACATTAATATGATATCATATATGATCTTTTAATATTGATTTGATAATAATATCATAGTATTATCGTTGTTTCGGGTGTTAACTTACTTGTTTTCTTTTATATGTTTTGTTATGTAAGACATGTTTGTAAAGGATAGGTTTTATTTTATTCATATCCATAATTATATAAAGTTCTTAAACATAATTTTTTAAATCATCAAATGATAATTATACTTTAATGGATACGATGGAGAATGAATCTCATCGCGTTCGTGGAGACGGTAGTAAGTACGTACGCACGAGCGACAATATCATTCTTTTGATATTAAAATAATATATAAATGGATGGTATATCATATATACAGAATCATTAACATGTTATATTTATTATTTACTGTAGTTACACATCATTATTATACCCATCCAAATAATATTATATTGAATAACAATTACACCACGACGTGGAGACGGTAAGCCGTACGTACGCACGTATGGTGACATGTTATTCAAAGGGTGGATAGAATACTGAATATGGTTGTACCATATTTATAATAACATCACAGTATATATATGATACTGGATTTATTATTTTAGAATGGTAACAACAAAGGAAGAAGAAGTGGAAGAAGAAATGAACTTAGAAAAGGGTGGTGAAATCATTACCTCTTCTTCGGGTTCTTCCTTTTGATTTGATCAAAAGGGCTCCTTAGGTTGGCTTTCTGATCAAACTATGGCCCCTAGGTTGTAGTGAGGGAAGTTGGGAGAGTATGTGGGCAGAGTTTGGCCGAACCAAAAGGCTTTTACGGTGTGAAGAAATGAGAAGGAGGAGTTCCCTTTTATAAGAGGGGTGAAGGGCACCTTTGGAAAAGCTAGAAATATTAATTTATAATAAATTCATATTCGGTTTCTAATGGATCCAAAGTTGATTATTCGAAGTTTAAGGTAGGGATGGGTCGAAAAAAACTCAACCAATAGAATTTAGACAGGTTTGGGTACTTATATTAACCTTATCTTTAAGTATTAACTCTATGTTAATTAGTTTCACTTTTACAGTGTCTCTTTGTATTTTTATATAATATGGTTAATAAACGTACTACATACATCCAAGAGACCCCCGAGTGGTCCATTAATGATGAACCTATCATGATATAAGTCTCTTGGCGGAACCTTAGATTTTTAGGAATTTAATATCAATTAATAATATAATATTTTATTTAACAACTCTTTTATGTCAATTTTGACACTATTCAATAGTTGATTTTTGTGAAACTCATAACAGATTGATTACTTCGAAAAAAGTCAATTAAAACAATACTAATATATCATATTATCCTAGAAAATTATTGTAATTCATTAAAAGTTTCATATTATATTTATTTGGGTATTTATAATATCAATTATTTTAAATTTTCACTATTATGGTAATTACTGCATCATCATTGTGTCATAAATAAAATAAATTATTTAATGTCTAAAAATTATAAATAAAATATCATTATGTTTGAAATCTTTTTATCTTTCTAATGAATATTTATAATCTAAAATCCAACATATATAACCCTATGTAACAATTGTTTTTCTAAAGGATATATGCTTGTGTCATTTTTGTATTCATTTTAACTTAATTAAAATAAAGTGTCATTATCACTTACATGTGGATCCATGGGGTCCCAAAATCGACCCAAAGATGCCCATGGTCGACCATGTATCAAACAATAGGGTTAAGACACGTTTTAGGGTAATTTAGTAATATTATAATATTATTTTTTTAACCCTTATTTACCAGATTTACCCTTAACCATGGTAAATAGAATATTTACCGCAGTAATTATTCAAAATGTCTAAAAATAAAAGTTACCTATTTACACAATTTGAACATCCAGATTACAAATATGGAATCCATTTTCCTAAATTCAAAACACAGAAGTGGCAGAAATTAATTTAAAATTAATTCCCGCTGTCAAAACAAAAAGCGTGTTTTTAAGAGATAATAACTATCAAAAGAATGACACTTGTTTATGTTCGGTTTAATTGTAAAATTATGTCCAATGAACAACATTATATTAAATGGTAAAAATATATTCTAAATATACTTTAAAACTACTAGAATTCATAATTTATCACTATTAATTATTTTGTTTAAAAAAGTTGTTTTTAATTAAAATTTAGTAATTTTCACTATTCATCAAAATATGAAAGTTATCCGAAAAGTACCAAAATTTCACCATAGGCTAAATTAGATATTCCGAATCCAAAAATGAAGTCCATTTTGAAATATAAAATATATATATAATTCTAAAAAGTAGGTATTACTATTCATAACGGCTAGTTTGATTGGTTGTTAGAACTCGGTGTCGCGTACAACACACGTTATCGAATTATTCAAAGAGAAGCGTACCGTAGAAGCTTGGGGTGTTACAAAAAGACTATTATTTATTTTTGGGCATTATGAATAGTAACTACAGTAAAATTTATTTACCATAGTTAAAGGTAAATCAGGTAATTAAGGGTAAATATAAGATTATAAAATTACACTAACACCTTCCAAAATCTTATTGGATGACTAAAAGTCGACCCAGATCACCTAAGGATCGGATTAGATTCATTTAATGGACTTTTGTCAATGAAAATTAATATATTATTATTAAAACCAAAGAAAGTGACAACATGTCACTCTCTTAAATCTTATAAGTATATTAATTTTAACATAGTGATAAACTTCATGAAACATTGAAAATAAATAGTATCCAGAAATATAATAAAATTATCTACATCATATGAATTTATTTATAATTTTTAGGGATTAAATAATTATCTTTAATTGTGACACAATAGTGATGATGAAATTGTTTATCTAGTGAAAAATCAAGAATATAGTTTTTATTAACCTAATAGTGACAATAAAAGGCACAAAACCCTTACCAAAACTTATTGGTCGTGTACATTTAAACTATAATCATCCAATGGTCGAATATGTTACAATTTGGTGAATTATAAAAGCAATTATGACACTTATATTATTTTATTTTAAATGATGCCAAATTTGTCACATTCATAATTTAATAAATATAACAATTTAAATATTGTGATTTTAAGATGATAAATTCGAGTAAAAGTATTATTGTGAAAGGTAATAGATTTATATTCATCATTGGAGTTTATTTTTAATTTTTATGCAACAAATATGTATATTAAATAATTATAAAAAAATGTTGTAGTAATTATTTTATTAATAGATAAACCAAATAAATGGTTTTAAAAATAATAAAATAAATATTATATGAACTATTTAATGTGCTCCACTAATTTTCTAGATACATATGACATTTTATGAATCTATTATAGCTTTTAGTTTGAACATATCTTCTGTATTTATTTTATTTAAATTCAAATAAATAAATCGTGTCAAAATTGACACTATTGTTATTTTATAAAAATAACATATTACAAAATTGTTTAAAAATCACAAAAATATTTACAAATTATAAATTTAAATTTATATTGTCTAAAACGTTATTATGTATCCAATTATGGATAATTCACAACAAATAAGTATTTATTTGTTATAATTTAAAATTTAGAATGTTTTTACCACCAATAAAATAAAATTGATTAAATAAGGATAAATCAAGTTGATAATGTTTAAAATAAATTTCTAACATGTATAAATTTTATTGGTTGATGAGATTACAACCCTATATTATCTAATATTTTATTATGAGTAATTTTTGGAGGTTTTTATGTGGGGTTAGATTTATTATAATTTAATATGTTTAAGATTTCCAATGGTTCCCCTCTCCTCCCTTATAAATGGGCACCTACTCCCTCTCTTCCTCACACAACATTAAGCCTTCAAGATCGGCCATACCCTGCCAAGTTTTCTTCTCCACTTCCCTAGAAACATCCTATAGGTCCTATTATACTTCACAGACCAATATTATTTCCCTATGAGGAGGTTTTAAAAAGGCGTATCGAAGAAGAGGTAATTTCTTCTACCGATTCTTTCAAGATTACTTCTTCTTCAACTTCTTCTTCTTTAGTTGTTTCAATATAAATTAATAACATAAGTATCACTAATATACTTATATGTTATTGTATATAGGAATAAATTCCATTTCACCTTCAATCCATCATACGGAAAACAAAATCACCATGCGTGCGTATGTACGGAATACCGTCTTCACGCCGTGGTGTAATCTGTTTTTCCACCAACACCTTGCATGGATGTGTATAATGGTGTAATGAATAACTATGCATAGTTATTATAACATCATACTGATTCTGATATATTGTATCATCCACTCCAATTCAATTCTATAATTATTGAAATGATATCATCGCTCGTGCGTACGTACGGACTACCGTCTCCACGACGCGATGAGATTCATTCTCCATGTTAACCATTTTAGAATGATTATAAAGTATATATAAGCAATAATAATGAAATATATGACATTATAAAGCTACTGGATTTATGTATATATATATATATATATATATGTCATCTACTTAATTCCATTCAACTCAATAAGGAAATGAAAACAACGTACATGCGTACGTACGACCTACCGTCTCCATGAACGGTGTATTTCGTTCCATTTATCGATATATTATATATATGTATATTCTGAATATATATTGTATATAAATCATATTTTATATTCTGGAATTAATTAATCATGATCTAAGTAATCATATGAATAATTACAAGTCAAAACACAGACGATAAATGAAACGATTTTACCCAAAACACTCTTTAACATGGAATTTACAAAAGAACGGGTAATATAAAGTCATAAGTGAACCATATATGATATCATAATAATGAATATGATTCTGTAATAAGTCAATGACATTATATAAATCATTATACAGGTGGTTCGGATTCATACAAAGCATATCAGACAAAAGGTAAGAAATAATTTCTCAATCTCATTTTTATCTGAGATTATTTATTTGTAAGTATTTATTGGGGTTATCTTTATCATCCAATCCCATGTTTTCTAAAAATGGTTTCATGTATGTTTAATGTCATTTTTAGCCATTTTTGACTTTTAAAACATGGTATTTAAGGAATCTATCTTTTTTTTACGTTACGAGGTACTTTTTGACTTTTCCGGCAAAAGTACGAGAAGAATGTTTTTTTAACATATACGGCATGAAATGATTTTTACAGTTTTATAAAGCCATATTTTCATGAAGCTTACTCCCAATTATTTCATGACTATTATAAACAAAATCCTTTTCTTTTAAAATTTCATGACGTTTTGTGAAATGAAATTGTTTTTGGAAAAGAAAGGATATTTTCCTCAAGAATTCATTTTAAGTGTTTTATGAAAACCATTTTACATCTAAGATGACGTTATTTCATATGTGTGTGTTTCAAGTATAAATTCTCTATGATTTACATAGTTTCACTTTTCTCATTATGAAATGATATCCATTTATTTTATATGGATTATGTGATGATGGGATGATGTTTATGAAACCTATTTTATTTGTTGGGTTATTATGAATGATGTTAGTTTATTTTGTGGCACAAGTAAGAATGATTTCATTATGAGATGGATGGGACCTATATATCCCTCAAATTCATTGGGTAAAGATTTATATCTCATGAGATAGACATGGATAGAATGGTAAGTTAATCTGGTTCAGTGTTACAGGACTGAAACGAGGAGTGAACTCGATTCAGAAAGGGACTTTGTCCACTAAGATGGTCTTGGCATAAATGCCTTGGCTACTATAGAAATCATAACAATTGTTGAATGGTTTCCAAAATTACATGTTTTATTCTCATTATATTTTATCGTGATTGATGTTCCTTTATGTTATATGGCTTACTTACTTCAAAGATTTATGTCTTTGCTCAAGGTTTTATTGTTTAGATTTCATGTTCAAGTTTTTGCTTTAAAATATTTATGGATTGTTTTATGTTCTCTATGTTTGACCTTACTGAGCATTTGAGCTCACCCTTTCTATGTTTTATTTTCCCCAGGAAATAAAGAAAGGTTTTAGGTAAGGAAACAAAAAAAGGAAGATCATAATGGGAGATGTTGAAGATCTTTCAAAATGACTAGTTGTTTATATTCCGAGTTTCCAAAGGCACTAAACTATTATGGTCCTTCTGTGATTTTTTGTTAGGTATTAAGTATTATGAAAAAGTAATGTAATGTCCATGTACGCCAAGCTTCGGGTCCCTACAGTGTTCACCATATTAATTGTCCCAAAAAATATCTTGTGAACTCCAATTCTACTTTATCCTCGACACTCTACTAGGTCACTTCTATATTGTGTCTAAAAGTGACCTTGAATTCTACACTAATTTCATTATATATAAAAAGTTTTAGGCTAGTTCATCCAACTAATTTATGAATTACATCATTTCCTTGCTACAAAAACACTCCTCCATACACCTTTTTCTTCACTCTAAAAACATTTAGAGGCATGGTACTCGTTCACCATTTATCAAAAGGTTGTTAGCCAGATGTCCATTTCATGATATTAGATGGTATACCTAAACTCGTCCCCAAAATGACACTCCCTTGTTAACTCAAATCCATAAAGAGTTGGTGAAATGTAATGGAGATCCGTGAAATTAGTTGAGTAACCCAAGATAGTACTAGTACCCTTACCTATATGTTTTAATTATCAAGCTTGATCAGATCTCTTCATCTCTGGGAATAAACATAAAATCTAGGACGGCTTTCAATAAACACCATAGTTTGTAAATGATATACAAACATGATTTAGAACATACTAACACCCCTTAGAAAATATTTGAGTCATGTAGAATATGATCTACACTATCCTTTCTGAAGGTGTCTCCAAATATCAATGATTACATGAAAAGCCTCTAATCAAGGCTTAGAAGCCTCAGGAACACACTCCCTTGACAATTTAGGATTTTTGTCTTTTTTGGAACTCTGTCATCAATCCATACGTAGTGGGTGGATGCTAGGTATCTCCCTCAATGGACAATATTTGAAACAAAAAACCCCTCTTAAAACAAAGAGATAATTCCCATCCGGGACTGACATGACTTCTACTGGCGGCCCCATATGGGTCACTATAATTGGATCAAGTCCCACCATAATAATAGTATGGTTGTGACATCTCCCGAACACTCAACCCTAGTCCATCATGGATGAATATATCTACAATTCAAAACACACACCTCAAAATAAGACATAAAGTATACACTAATACACATATTATAATGAGATAGTTATAAGGCCACACTTCAAAATTATAACTAATCAAACTTCCCACTTCTAATGTTTAGAAAAAATATAATATTTCATGTAACGCCCCGACCCTAGTTACTCAGATTCGGTGCATTATTACATAACATTGGCATGATCACAAGAAAGATCAAATCTCGAAAGACGGATTGGTTTAGTAGCCTTGGAAACACTAGATATATTCACAAGTTTTACATTACATCATAAAATGAAAAACTACTACAACAACATAATATCTCCATAATCCACACTCATATCCCCACATAATATCCCTGCAGGTCTTTCATAATTTACTTCTTCACTTCCTGGAAAAATAAAACATAGAAAAGGGGTGAGCTCAAATGCCCAGTAAGGTTAACAATATAGTGGAAACTTTCATAAATAAGAATAAACATTTAAGGCAATGTATAACTAAATAAAAAGCCTTTCAAACATGAACTTTCAACATGGTATGGCATAAATAAAATGAAATAATGCCATTTACTTATTCACATGGATATTCTACTAATCGAATAATCACATGCAAAAATCAATAACCACTTTCATAATGTTGGAATGCGTAATTCTGAACTTTAATTTTTTTTTCAAGGCCTCGTCCCAAGACCTTGGGGCTAACTGTAACCGGAACCCAACCCGGAGTGCTTCTAATAACCAGACACCAACCCGGAGTGCCTCTAATAACCGAACACCAACCCGAAGTTCCTCTAATAACCGGAGACCAAACTGGAGGGCTTACTTTTACCAGTCCCTAACCTGGAGGGCTTACTTTAACCAGTCCCCAACCTGGAACATACTTGTCCAACACATTCTTATGAAGTGAAGGTTGAAATATAACATAAACATTCTTATTGGATCTAGCATACATAATGTTAATACTTTACTCATAAACCATGAATGTTATATAAATAGCACATCCACAATCAAACATATCACAAAACTTCATTACAATATGGAAGTTTTATATCATAATAAATCAACTTCAAATAATCGTAAAATTCATCAAAGGGTGTTGACATAGATGAAACCAAAACACTTTTTAGAGAAATATCTCTTTCTATTTTTGAAATCATTTAAGAGCCATATAAAATAAAACATTTTCTTTGAAAAGATTCATATATTCTTGTAAGGAAATCTTTGAAGATTTTATAATGGCGGAAAATAACCGCACCCGCCGTATAAGTAAAAAAAACATTATTACCTTAATTTTGTCTAAAAGGTTAAAAAGCACCTTGTTTGGAAAACAATGGAAAGATTCCTTTACAAACCTCTTATAAAAATTAAAACAAGGGTATAAATGACTTTAACCCATATTCTAGTAAATAGTAAAAATGTTTTGAAATACATTATTAAGAAACATGGATGTGGATGATAATGAGATCCCAGTAGATTATTACGTATAAACAACCTCGGATAATGAAGAGATTGTGAAATAACCCTTACCAATTTGGTAACTTATGAAACATACAACCCATGAAAGAGGTATCATACAATTAATATGTAAATACACATAAATTAAAGTGTATTACACAAAGAATATAATTATGGGCAGTACATACACCATACAAAAGGTGATGGTGGCAATATGGCATGAATCTCACGGGAATAAGGAGTGAGATGAAAACCCCTTAACACGTTAATCAACTGAGTCGTATGGCCAAAAGTTAATAACCACCAAATGATTTACAGAATAACATGAATATAAAGAGAATCATGATAATATATATCAAATGGCAGTACACAATACACCACATTCAATAATTTAGTGGCGAACAATGGAAATCTCACGGAATTGAATGTGAGATAAGAAAATCCCCTACCACGTTAATCAACTGAGTCGTATGGACAAAACTTAATAACAACCAAATGATTTACAGAATAACATGAATATAAAGAGAATCATGATAATATATATCAAATGGAAGTACACAATACACCACTTTCAATAATTTAGTGGCGAACAATGGAAATCTCACGGAATTGAATGTGAGATAAGAAAATCCCTTACCTTTATCATTCCCTTAGTCGATGCTATGTTAACCTCCTGTATAATAATTAAAACATTTATTAAATTATACAATAATCATATACATCAATATGATACCATATATGATCTTTTAACATTGCTTTATTAATAATATCTTAGTATTATCGTCGTTTCGGGTGATAATCGATTCGTTCTTTTTAAATGTTTGGTTACGTAAGAAATGTTTGTAATGGATAGATTATATCTTATTCATAATCAGAATTATATTAACATTATTTTTAACCCTAAAATGAGAATAAGACTTGAATGGATACGATGGAGGATGGATCTCACCGTGTTCGTGGAGACGGTAGTCCGTACGTACGCACGAACGCTACTTCCATTTAATTTTTAATTTTAAAAGACTTGAATCCAAATGATACATAGGTATATTATTATTCCAGTATAATATAATATTTTATATATGTTACTTATGTTCATTAACACCATTCTTTATACGTTCCATGTGTGGTATGAACGAGTCATATCATTTTAAGGGGGCGGTAGTCCGCACTTCCTCAAATGAAATTATCGTATGTATATACAACATGAAACGAATAATGGTATGAAATAAAATGGAATTACAGAACCTTATATATAAAATATGTATCATTAATATCTCACTTAATTACAGTGCCATCATAATGGCCACCATGAGAGGCGGTAAGATGTATTTGAACAATCATCGTTTCGTGAGGCGTTAGTTTTCCATTCACAGAAACATTATGTTCATCATCCAATAGATGGAGGTGTGTGTATGTGTAGTTATAATCCTTCTTATAAAAACATTCTAGTATATTTAGGATACTTTTTTTACAAAATAAAGGAAATAAAAAGAGTTTGGGGGTTGGAGAAGCAAAATAAATGAAAATAATTTAAGAGAAATCGTTACCTTTAATTTAGGTAACTCACTTTGGTTGGAACCAAAGTACTTCTTGAAATGCTTTTTGCCTAAGGGGAAGCTTCAAGGAGGAGGATAGGGATGTGGGGATCTTATTTGGGCAGAGTTTGGACGAGCCAAGTGGCTTGAGAGGTGTGAGGAATGAGTATAAGTGGTCTCCTTTTATAAGGGAGAGGAGGGGCTCTTTTGGAAAGAGTGAAAGTATTACTTTATAATATAATTAAATTAGGTTTATAATGGTCCAAAAATAATTGAGTTCGAAGATAAGATGACTCATATTCTAAATAACATCAACCGATAAGAATTGGGCAGGTTTTAGATAATATTTTAATCATTATAATCTTATTTATTTAAATGATTTATTAATGAGGTAAACATTGCATCATTATTGTGTCATTAATAATTTACATTATTTGATGTCTAAAAATTATAAATAAAATATCATTATGTAGGAAATCTTTTTAGATTTCTAATGAATATTTATAATCTAAAATCCAACATTTATAACCCTATGTAAAAATTGTTCTTCTAAAAGATGTAAGCTTATGCCATTTTTATTTTTATTTTAACTTTATTAATATAATGTGTCCCTACCACATACAAGTGGCTCCAAGGGGTCCCCAAATCGACCCAAGGATGCCCATGGTCGGGTATGTGTCCACCAATAAGGTTAGGACACGTTTTAGGGTAATTTTGTATTATTATAATATTATTTTGTAACCCTTATTTACCGGATTTACCCTTAACCATGGTAAATAAAATATTTACCACAATAATTATTCATGATGTCAAAAAATAAAAGTTACCTATTTACACAATTTGCACATCCTGATTCCAAATATGGAATCCATTTTTCTAAATTCAAAACACAGAAGTGGAAGAAATTAATTTAAAATTAATTCCCGTTGTCAAAACAAAAAGCGTGTTTTTAAGAGATAATAACTATCAAAAGATTGACACTTGTTTATGTTCGGTTTAATTGTAAAATTATGTCCAATTACCAACATTATATTAAATGGTAAAAATAAATTCTAAATATACTTTAAAACCACTCAAATTCACAATTTATCACTATTAATTATTTTGATTAAAAAAGTTGTTTTTAATTAAAATTTAGTAATTTTCACTATTCATCAAAATATGAAAGTTATCCGAAAAGTACCAAAATTTCACCTGAGGATAAATTCGATATTCCGAATCCAAAAATGAAGTCCATTTTAAAATATAAAATATATATAATTTCAAAATTTAGGTATTACTATTCATAACGGCTAGTTTGATTGGTTGTGGCGTGTGTTAAAACTCAAGGTTGCGTACAACACACGCTACTATTTTATTCAAAGGAATGCGTACCGTGGATGCTTGGGATGTTTCATTTTAAATTTTTTGATGTCCCAATTTATTCAGATAGTTTAAAATATTTTATTTAAAAAGGTTTCACTATTAAAAGTTGATAAAAGTGCAATACTGAAAATGAATCTGTTCTTGCATTATGACTAAGAAACTCATAATAGGGATTCTAAAATTATAAGGATTATATAAAGTTCAAAATGTAGTTAATACTATTCATGACCTCTTTTAATGGCTTTTTTTGTACGTCATGGTGTGATTGAACTCGGTGTTGCGTGTAGTGCAAGTTATTGAATTATTTTTTAGAAATAACACACTATGAAATCCTGGGGTGTTACATTCTCTCCTCCTTCAATAAATTGTGTCCTCGCAATTTAAAATTGTTCATCGAAAATAAAAGGTTGAAAGTAGAAAATATATATGTGGGAAAACCCACATCGTAAATTGGGTTACTAAAATTTATTCTTAATATAAGGAAAAGAGAAATGAAAGTGTCACCACCAAATTATGATCTCGATTAGGAGAACATTGGTGGCAATTAGAGACATATAATTGGAGGAAAAATGTAAATATTTATAGGTAGTGATTGAGGTCATCAATCAAAAACAATTATGAAATTGAGGTCCTTAAATTCATCAATCTATGATGATTTGAAATACCATCGGTTCAACAAAACATAGGGTATTAGGATAACAAATTTTTGACGTTTCGAAATATCTTAGTTGAAATCCCACATCGAAAAATGAATTAATGAGGCCTCTATTTAAAATAAAGAGTGGAAAGTATGAAGATTACCGAAAACAACACATACTAGGGTTCCATGTAGGAAAATAAGGATATGGAGGAGAAATATAACCATCAATTATCTGATGGAGAGTGGTAGAAAACATGGCTATGAAAAGGCCAATAATCCCAAAGCCATAAATTAGTGATGATTTAAGGTACCATCTAGGAAAACATTTTTGTTCTAAGTTCTTTTTATTAATGTTGAGGAATTTATTTATGAGATTGGCTAAGATCATAAGGAGATATACTTACATTATAATTAGAGTTTTATCCATTAATTAGTTTCTACCACAAACTCATCTTTCACTCTAAAAGATAATAGAATGTAATTTTTTTTTATTTATACTATACGTACAGGGTTCCAAAATAAATGAATTTATAATTTATCTACAAGATCTTTAAAAAAAACAACATTATTTAATCCAGGACATCTCGTGGGCCAGTGGTAGGTGATACACCCTTGTCGCCCTTCGGTTGCGGGTTCAAGTCTCGTAGCCTTGCCGGACGCGACGGGTTGCCGCCCGACCTCCGGGTTGTCCTTTTATGGTAATCCAAAATAATCCAAACTAGAACTATCCAAAATACATCTGTCCAAACTCACAGTCCAACATTTATAAGGAAGGTAAACATAATATAGATCCTTTTTACCTCGTAATAGCATATGAATACCTTTATCTTGTATTCTTTTAATAAACTGAAACATCATGAATTACCATATTCCTTATTGATTACATTCATGCTCCCCTATTCCATATAGAATGCTGGATATACTTCATCAATCCAAAAATGTTTTAAACCCCAAAAAAATGATTGAATATACAAATCATTAATCAGTTTCAAGGTATTCAATAATATCCAATATAATTTATCCAAATCAATCATGTATTATTCTAAAATCACTAACTCGGTATCAGAACCATATTATGGTTTATCTTTCTCTCAACCATATATTTTCCAAAAATTTATCCTGCTATTGAGTCACTTTTCTTTGTTCCACACAATCTCATGTCCTTAATGAAATAGTACTGCTGTACAATCCTTATATACTCCATAATTATTATAACAAGTACATTGTTGATACAAAACTCAATTGACATAATCAACATAAGAACTCTAATCATTCATCTTCATCTGTGGTAGTATCATAACTTGATTATTATCCAATAGCATCATTTTCGGCATAGTCTGATGACTGGGACATAGGTTCACGTAGTGCCCAAACTCCATGCAAATGAAGCATTGTACATTTGAAACCATTTTCTTACCCTTGCAGTCACGTACTTTGTGCCCTTTTCCTCCACACTTATAACAAACTCCCATTCCTTTCAGGAAAGTTCCAGGGTGTTTTTTTCCCACAGTTATCACATATGGGAAAATTCTTCTTTTCCCTCTTTCCTTTATCCATCTTTATCTCTTCCATCCTTTTCTTCTCTTGCTTCCCTTTAAAGCCATAGGACTCAGTAAAATCTTTACTTATATTATCAACACATAATATTATTTCTTCATATGATGATAATACATGGGAGACTATTTCTCTTATAAATTCTGGGTTAAGGCCATGAAAGATATGATCCTTCTTTCTCTTTGGATCATGTGCATTGCTGGAGTTCTCATTCCTTCTATTGGGCACCATTTCTAAACAATGGCATACACTAGATTAGTTTATGAATAACAATACCTAATCCCAAACTTGTAAGACACATAACATGAATTAAATAGTTTATCGATATAATCCATAATCATATAAATTTCTCCTTTGAGGAAGTAAATCCACATAAACCCTTCATAATGGTTTGTAAAGAAAATGAGAATTATCCTAAGCATATCTCCCGGGAGTGTCGTAACCAAGAGTGCAGCAAGGCCCGTTGTCGTGCACCAGTTCCCGTTCGAGTCTAGCTCAAAGCGGTGTTTTTGGGTTTTACCCCTAGGTACATCTGTGCCAGAGCCACCTCTACCTGCTCGTATCTAGACAGGGATGTATTGCTCAGAAAACTCACAAAATATCTACAATACCAAAATTCTAGAAAGTTCTTCTATACTAATCCTCAAAGTCCATCTTAAATCTATGTGCTCTAATCAGAGTTTATCTAAATCTAGCTTCCATGGTTTGTACTAAACTTCCTCTGATTCCAACTGTAACGCCCCGACCCTAGTTACCCAGAGTCGGTGCATTATTACATAACATTTTCATGATCACAAGAAAGATCAAATCTCGAAAGACCGATTGGTTTAGTAGCCTTGGAAACACTAGATATATTCATAAGTTTTACATTACATCATAAAATGAAAAACTACTACAAAAACATAATATCTCCATAATCCACACTCATATCCCCACATAATATCCCTGTAGGTCATTCATAATTTACTTCTTCACTTCTTAGAAAAATAAAACATAGAA
The DNA here is from genome assembly GCA_963277665.1 of Viscum album. Taxonomy (NCBI): domain Eukaryota; kingdom Viridiplantae; phylum Streptophyta; class Magnoliopsida; order Santalales; family Viscaceae; genus Viscum; species Viscum album. Next base: position 1,682,017,965 of record OY728161.1, on the reverse strand, counting down.
AAGGGGTGAGCTCAAATGCCCAGTAAGGTTAACAATATAGTGGAATCTTTCATAAATAAGAATAAACATTTAAGGCAATGTATAACTAAAACAAAATCCTTTCAAACATGAACTTTCAACATGGCATGGCATAAATAAAATTAAATAATGCCATTTACTTATTCACATGGATATTCTACTAATCGAATAATCACATGAAAAAATCAATAACCACTTTCATAATGTTTGAATGCGTAATTCTGAACTTTAATTTCTTTGTCAAGGCCTCGTCCCAAGACCTTGGGGCTAACTGTAACCGGAACCCAACCCGGAGTGCCTCTAATAACCGGACACCAACCCGGAGTGCCTCTAATAACCAGACACCAACCCGGAGTTCCTCTAATAACCGGAGACCAAACCGGAGGGCTTACTTTTACCAGTCCCTAACCTGGAGGGCTTACTTTAACCAGTCCCCAACCTGGAACATACTTGTCCAACACATTCTTATGATGTGAAGGTTGAAATATAACATAAACATTCTTATTGGAACTAGCATACGTAATGTTAATACTTTACTCATAAACCATGAATGTTATATAAATAGCACATCCACAGTCAAATATATCACAAAACTTCATTACAATATGGAAGTTTTATATCATAATAAATCAACTTCAAATAATCGTAAAATTCATCAAAGGGTGTTGACATAGATGAAATCAAAACACTTTTTAGAGAAATATCTCTTTCTATTTTTGAAATCATTTAAGAGCCATATATAATAAAATATTTTCTTTGAAAATATTCTTATAAGCTTGTTAGGAAATCGTTGATGATTTTATAATGGCGGAAAATAACTGCACCCGCCGTATAAGTAAAAAAAACATTCTTACCTTAATTTTGTCTAAAAGGTTAAAAAGCACCTTGTTTGGAAAACGATGGAAAGATTCCTTTACAAACCTCTTATAAAAATTAAAACAAGGGTATAAATGACTTTAACCCATATTCTAGTAAATAGTAAAAATGTTTTGAAATACATTTTTAAGAAACATGGATGTGGATGATAATGAGATCCCAGTAGATTATTACGTATAAACAACCTCGGATAATGAAGAGATTGTGAAATAACCCTTACCAATTTGGTAACTTATGAAACATACAACCCATGAAAGAGGTATCATACAATGAATATGTAAATACACATAAATTAAAGTGTATTACACAAAGAATATAATTATGGGCAGTACATACACCACACAAAAGGTGATGGTGGAAATATGTCATGAATCTCACGGGAATAAGGAGTGAGATGAAAACCCCTTACCCCGTTAATCAACTAAGTCGTATGGCCAAAGGTTAATAACCACCAAATGATTTACAGAATAACATGAATATAAAGATAATCATGATAATATATATCAAATGTCAGTACACAATACACCACTTTCAATAATTTAGTGGCGAACAATGGAAATCTCACGGAATTGAATGTGAGATAAGAAAATCCCTTACCACGTTAATCAACTGAGTCGTATGGCCAAAATTTAATAACCACCAAATGATTTATAGAATAACATGAATATAAATAGAATCATGATAATATATATCAAATGGCAGTACACATACACCACTTTCAATAATTTAGTGGCGAACAATGGAAATCTCATGGAATTGAATGTGAGATAAGAAAATCCCTTACCTTGAACTTTCCCTTAGTCGATGGTATGTTAACCTCCTATATAATAATTAAAACATTTATTAAATTATACAATAATCATATAAATCAATATGATATCATATATGATCTTTTATCATTTCTTTATTAATAATATCTTAGTATTATCGTCGTTTCGGGTGATAATCGATTCGTTCTTCTTAAATGTTTGGTTACGTAAGACATGTTTGTAATGGATAGAATATATCTTATTCATAATCAGAATGATATTAACATTATTGTTAACCCTAAAATGAGAATAATACTTGAATGGATACGATGGAGGATAGATCTCACCGTGTTCGTGGAGACGGTAGTCCGTACGTACGCGCGAACGCTACTTCCATTTAATTTTTAATTTTAAAAGACTTGAATCCAAATGATACATAGGTATATTATTATTCCAGTATAACATACTATTTTATATATGTTACTTATGTTCATTAACACCATTCTTTATATGTTCCATGTGTGGTATGAACGAGTCATATCATTTTAAGGGGGTGGTAGTCCGCACTTCCTCAAATGAAATTATCGTATGTATATACAACATGAAACGAATAATGGTATGAAATAAAATGGAATTACAGAAGCTTATATATAAAATGTGTATCATTAATATCACACTTAATTACAGTGCCATCATAATGGCCACCATGAGAGGCGGTAAGATGTATTTGAACAATCATCGTTTCGTGAGGCGTTAGTTTTCCATTCACAGAAACATTATGTTCATCATCTATTAGATGGAGGTGTGTGTATTTGTAGTTCTAATCCTTCTTATAAAAACATCCTAGTATATTTAGGATACTTTTTTTGTTACAAAAGAAAGGAAATAAAAAGAGTTTGGGGGTTGGAAAAGCAAAATAAATGAAAATAATTTAAGAGAAATCGTTACCTTTAATTTAGGTAACTCACTTTGGTTGGAACCAAAGTACTTCTTGAAATGATTTTTTCCTAAGGGGAAGCTTCAAGGAGTATGAGAGGGACGTGGGGAGCGTATTTGGGTAGAGTTTGGACGATCCAAGTGGCTTGAGAGGTGTGAGTAATGAGTAGAAGTGGTCTCCTTTTATAAGGGAGAGGAGGGGCTCTTTAGGAAAGAGTGAAAGTAATACTTTATAATATAATTAAATTCGGTTTATAATGGACCAAAAATAATTGAGGTCGAAGATAAGATGACTCATATTCTAAATAACATCAACCAATTAGAATTGGGAAGGTTTTAGATAATATTTTAATCATTATAATCTTATTTATTTAAATGATTTATTAATGAGGTAAACATTGCATCATTATTGTGTCATTAATAATTTACATTATTTGATGTCTAAAAATTATAAATAAAATATAATTATGTAGGAAATCTTTTTAGATTTATAATGAATATTTATAATCGAAAATTCAACATGTATATCCCTATGTAAAAATTGTTCTTCTAAAAGATGTAAGCTTATGCCATTTTTATTTTTATTTTATCTTTATTAATATAATGTGTCCCTACCACATACAAGTGGCTCCAAGGGGTCCCCAAATCGACCCAAGGATGCCCATGGTCGGGTATGTGTCCACCAATAAGTTTAGGACACGTTTTAGGGTAATTTTATATTATTATAATATTATTTTTTAACCCTTATTTACCGGATTTACCCTTAACCATGGTAAATAAAATATTTACCACAGTAATTATTCAAAATGTCTAAAAATAAAAGTTAACTATTTACACAATTTGGACATCCTGATTCCAAATATGGAATCCATTTTTTTTAAATTCAAAACACAGAAGTGTCAGAAATTAATTTAAAATTAATTCCCGCTGTCAAAACAAAAATCGTGTTTTTAAGAGATAATAACTATCAAAAGATTGACACTTGTTTATGTTTGGTTTAATTGTAAAATTATGTCCAATGACCAACATTATATTAAATGGTAAAAATATATTCTAAATATAATTTAAAACCACTCAAATTCACAATTTATCACTATTAATTATTTTGATTAAAAAAGTTGTATTTAATTAAAATTTAGTAATTTTCACTATTCATCAAAATATGAAAGTTATCCGAAAAGTACCAAAATTTCACCTTAGGCTAAATTCGATATTCCGAATCCAAAAATGAAGTCCATTTTAAAATATAAAATATATATAATTTCAAAATTTAGGTATTACTATTCATAACGGCTAGTTTGATTGGTTGTGGCGTGTGTTAAAACTCAAGGTTGCGTACAACACACGCTACTATTTTATTCAAAGGAAAGTGTACCGTGGATGCTTGGGATGTTTCATTTTAAATTTTTTGATGTCCCAATTTATTCAGATAGTTTAAAATATTTTATTTAAAAAGGTTTCACTATTAAAAGTTGATAAAAGTGCAATACTGAAAATGAATCTGTTCTTGCATTATGATTAAGAAACTCATAATAGGGATTCTAAAATTATAAGGATTATATAAAGTTCAAAATATAGTTAATACTATTCATGACCTCTTTTAATGGCTTTTTTTTTGTATGTCATGGTGTGATTGAACTCAGTGTTGCGTGTAGTGAAAGTTATTGAATTATTTTTAAGAAATAACACACTATGAAATCCTGGGGTGTTACATTTCATGTCTCAATTGAAAAGGATAAATTTTTTGTGGTGTCAATTCCATTAAATAAAATAAAACACGCTTTAATATGAAATTAGAAAATCTATTTAATGGAATCCATTTAATTATGAAACTTATTATTTAGTATGTCCTATTATAATGGTTTAGTGATACTGGTTTTCATTCATCTTTTCGTAAGAAAGAAAATTATATGTTTTAATTACCTCTCAATTTATCATTATAATTCAACAAGACATATATTTCTAGGATGAAATATATTTGTATATAATTATTCATTTTTATAGTTTTCAATGCCAAATTAATATGAGCATAAAAAGATAAATATAAAATTAAATTTTATTAAAATGTTACAACAATACATTTTAGATCATTTATAAATGGTTTCATAACATTGACCATGATATACATGGTCATATATAGTTCCGTCATAATTATATATGGTTAAAATCCATTTAGGATTATGAAAAAAGATTATGTAACAGATTTTTTATTCTTTTACATGCAAGAAATGTTATAAAAAAAATTCTATCATAGAAATCAATGGGAATAAAATAAGACACAATAAAATACTTTAATAAAATTTGAATGATATAAATATACATACATTCCTATGATGTTACATGATTTGATTCTTTCTTTTCGTATTATCTCATGGGTGTAATATCAAAAAACATATCATCAAATAAAATGCATCATCCAAAGGTTTAAATAATATAAAAATAATATGATAATTACAGAACAACGTATATCAACACTATTAATGTGGATTTTCCACATAACATGACTTAGCTACTCACATTCACAACATAATTATATAATTCTAAAACATCTAAGTCTTAGGTATTGAAACACATAATAGTAAATCAAGGGAAAATAAAATTTATATAATATTATTTTGTGACATCATTATAATTCATTATAACCACATGATTAGTTTGATTGGACACATGTCCTCAAAACCATCTCCCCATATTCCAGAGGCTACAAAAAAGTAGTGATCACTTATAGTTATATGGTAAAGATACTCTATACTCTTTATTAGAGTGAAATTAAGTGGAACAGGTAAATTTTAACATAATAGTTAATAAAGAAAATATATATTATATCTTGATAATAAAATATATATTTAAATTTGTAAAGAGAATCATATTCAAATGATACCACAGATATAAATAATACAATGTAGGTGTAATGTGGTAACTAAAATTAGTAGAGAAATATTATAAACAATAGGAAAAAATAGTAAAAAAGTGATTTCCGTGATCATGTTGATAACATCCTAGTTTCTTTCCTCCCATTCTCCCATAATAATATGAAATAAATCATCAAAATTAAGGAACTTACTTCAATTCTTTTCTTATATCCATGAAAAATACTTTAGTACCTAACAACAACATGCAATGGGTGTGAGTGAAACTCAATAGGGTAACACCAATGTTTTGTAATGAAAATAGATTATAATAATTGAAGATGAAATAATGTGCTGGTATAATAAATTAATGTCGTACAAAAGAATATAATTATTTCGGGCATGGGATACACATGGGATACAAAAATATCCCTTCATGCTTATTCCTAAGATACATATCTCAAAAAGATAACCATTTTGTTTAACTAGATACCCAAAGAACATATCCTGGGATTCCTATAACAACTTTATGTAATCCATGGATATCTCATGATATTCCTGACATTTGGTTATCTTTCCCACATGTAGTGATCAAACGGGATGTTGGAGTATATGGTTTTTTAATATAAGAAAATTTGTTATTCCTTTGATTTACACAGTAAAAAATTTCATTCCAAACAATATAAAACTGTCACTATGAGTTAATTAGGCCTCAACTAGAACCCATGAGGCAGATCTGAGGCATTCATTTCAAGAAACAATTCAGTTGAACCTAGGAAATCATCACAAAAACTATAAAAATTATTGAGAAATTGAAAAATCTAAAACAAGATGTTGATAAATTCATAAAATTATGATTGAGAAAAAATCCAACAAGGGTGTACTATATGGAATTCACATCAATGAATTAGGAGGAATTTAATGAGTTTTTCTAAGGCATCCCAAAATAATCCTAGTCTTCCTCAAGTAAGGACAAATTTTAAACAGTGTGGTCAATTGAATACCTGAAACCAATATATGAATTGTAATAAGTCCAAATTCCACACTTTCATCCAATTTAATAATTCAAATAATGCAATTATATCCTTCCACATACATGTCAAAAATCCAAAAAACACTAAAAGTGTTTATTATGTTACACATGCAGCAGGGTTTTCATAATGGAAAAAATCTAACACGACAGATGGGGTGCTCAGATAAAAATAAAAATAAGGGGTTTAACGGGTTATAAATTTAAAGGAATTATCCAGGTCTATTAGGTGTGATGAAAAAATAAATAATAATATTCATATATATTGTTTTTTAAATGTTATTTATAACCTACATATTCCATATAAAAGTCTCATCTCCTATTATCTGTCATATATTTGAACTGTAATGAAAAAAATCCTAAAAAAAGAAATAATCGATGAAAAAGTGATATATTATCTCCCCTGATGATAAAACATAAAATGGTGAAGAAACCTAAGGATGGATGATAAATGGGTGTCTGGATTATCAAGGATATTCAAATGATTTAGATGGAACTTGAACCTAAGGTGGAATGGAGAAGATCCACTACAGACTCACAAAGTATTGAAGAGGGACACATATAGACTACGACATGAAAAAGAAGTAGGATGAGAAGAATAGTTTTTTAATTTTTATTAGGGTGAAATATAATTTTAAACACATTCATTTTGGTGCATGGTATTTCCATATTATTATCCAAATAATGTAAAAACCATTTATCCCTATAGTCTAAGAGAACCACACCTCATTTAGTTTAGTTTCATGGTTAGAAAAACCATTCCAAAACAATGGAATATGAACCTGTAATAAATTATAGTGGAAACATGGTTCTGGTATCAATTAAAATGGTATATCTAAACTTTATCCCTCTATTCTGGGTTTTATAGTTGTTTTTATAGTTTTCCAAAATAAGTGCTAACTATGTTCCTCATCCCACAACATAAAAAATCGTAACATTTGGCCCTAACACATTCTGTAATGATCTTCAAATCTCATTTATACATTAGGTAAATTCTATAACATAACCTAGAGGTTTTGATGCAACATAAAAAAATATATACCGCACTGAAGAATATACTACATAAAATTTTAAAAAAATCATTTTAAACATATTTCTATTATAAATTTAATTGACACAAATATTACAAATATTAGATTCATTCCTCAATATATGAAACTGAACATGTTATAAAATATTAATATGTTCATATTAAATGGAAATTTTTTTCATATTCAATTTCTGAAATATATATCATCTATTTTTAATTTTAGTCATGTAGAAATAAATTTTTTTGTGAAATATTTCATGAGATTTACAAATGTTAAACATGTGATTTATAAATTCAAAATATTATTTTGGAATAGGTTTTTAATATATATATATATATATATTATATTAAGGGGATCCTTATAATATAATGTACTTTTCAAATAATAATAATGATAATTAAATGGAAATTAATTATTTTTACTTTTTATATAAAAATAAACTATTGTAGAAAAATTTAAAATAACACATTAGAAGGTAAAATTGATATGCTAAATCCAAAAATGTATTCAATTTGGATTATTTTTAATAAAAAATTAATTATTAATTTATGAATTGAAAATGTAGTTGCAACTATATATCCTAGCTAGTTTAATAGTTATAATAATCCTCTTGAATAATTTAATTTTATTAATGGTTCCATGTTTTAATTTTTTTTGATAATAGTATTTAATATAAGATAATAAATGAAATAACTATTATTGGGATTGAATCATTAACAACATGTCTTTTTATTGTTTTTATATTATGGGGACTCGGTATGAACTAGTAGAAGAAAGGTGTTTTTAGGATAACCTTAACTAGGTTATATAAGTACTTGTTAATGTATGTCACATATTGACAGTTTAAATATTGAAAGGTTCACATAATCCATTAATAAAAATAATCAAAATAGTTATTTATAAATTATAAAATAATCCAGTACTATTTTTAATAGGGTTTATCCATTGAGAAGGAATATGATTGATGTCCTCAAAAACAATTCAATAAGAAAAAAATGATCATGTGATGGTGTAATACAAAAACATAGTTGGAATTAGTAATGAGTTGTATTCCATATTGTTTTATGAAATAATGAAAATAGAAAATATAGAATTTACATTAATGGACCTAATAATAATATTTCTTATACTTTAATAAATTTGTATCGAAACACCTAACTATAATTAAACCAATAATCATTCCTTTTAATAATCCAGTGATATAAATTTTTATGAGAATTCAAAATGAATGCTAATATTCTTGTGGAAGTAAATACCAAAAATAATTACTATTGAATACAGTAGTTTTAGTTTCCATTGAAAAAATGGAAACTTATTTTCTCCTATTTTAACATACAATTGAGTGGAAAGATTATCATGGATAAAAGAAAATGTTAACCCTTAGGAAAAGAAAAATAGAACCCCATGATTAATCAAATTCCAGAAAATGGAAAATTATATTGCAATTATATAATAATATTCCCGTAAACAAGTTCTTTAAATGTATAATAACTAACAACATTAAAAATATTTAATATAAGTATTTCAATAATTCTTATAGGAAATAAGATATCAAAAGAAGAATATTCTCTAATGATATCATCTCCTCCCTCTAACTCTAGTTTTCTAGCTACTTTGTTGAGAACATTTCTTTTAGTCTTGCTCCCCCTCATTTATTTTCTACCATTCTCAATCATGTGTCCACCAATGTCTGATTTTTTGTGTGATCTCTCAAATAAAATTCGTAGTTTTTCGTTATTTAAATTGGGAACCAATGTAAACTTCAAATCCAATATCACCAATATCTATTTTGATTATCAACTTTGTATTAACCATTTGTCACACCATTATGTAATTCATTTTTCGTAAATTTGACTCCAATAAATCTTCTATCTATGTGAACTACCCAAAATTCTATTATATTCGGTTGTAGGAGAAATATGATTTATCTATTATATCATTCCAGTAATCTATAAATGTTTCTATGAGTTACGTAAAGTGTTCTTCATAGCTTCCCTTTTTAATTCAATATAATATAGTAATTAAATTAGTTAAAAATAAATAAATTCATGACATAAGGTGAATTTAATAAATAATTAACCAAAAAATTTCCCACACAAAATAGGTTCTCGTATTGAGTATTCTTAATAAAAACCCGGACCTTTATAATTTAATCACTAAAACGATGGTTATAATGATGAATTTAAATGAAACTCTTTTATATAATTGTTTGAAAACATATTCAATAATTTACCATTAATCCCCATGTTTAATAATGATAATATTAATAATCACTCAACATAAATATAGAATCATGTAGTTGAATATGGAAACCACATATTCTACCAAACATGTGATATTGTTTTTCTACAGACAATCCATTATTCAAATTCAATGTTACAAATGATCATTCAAAAATATAAAATGTAATACAAAAAGAAATTTTGGAAATTTATTTTTTCCCAATATACCCTCCAAAGTATTTAATGCCTTTTCCCTCAACAGGTAAAATTGAAATATTGAAAAGTTGTGTTCATGATTTCCAACTATATATAAATTTAATATGTTATACTAATTTAACATAATAAATTTTTATCCAATTGAATCATGCAAATATCTCTTTAACTATTGATGAAAAAATAAACAGTTGTCTTTTTTATAGTTAAATGTAGAATCATAATTGTGTGGGAAGAAAGTTAATGGTTATAAAAAATTTACCCACCCAGTAGTAAATTTCCAATGAATAAATTATTTAATTAATATTATAATTTTCATTTGATATCACATTTTGAGGGATATCTTGTTTTTTCAACTCATGAAAAAAAAAGATCAATTAAAATAAGTATAGTAAAACATACATTTAGTGATTTTATAGAAGCCTTATTTTGAAGAAATATATAAAATTATTGTCCCAAAAAATCTATGGAGTAATAAAAATTAACCTCTACAATGTGGAAGAAGTACCTTCCAATTTTATAATAAAACTTTTCTAAAGGAAATTTACTACTAGTCCCTGAGGATCAGAAACATTTAGTGGTTTTTTATGTCCATACCATTGATATATAATTCAATATATTATAAATCCCATCCCCCTCACTTTAAACCCATATTTTTTCCGATGTTGAATTATTTTTTTTAATAATAATTAATGTATATTTTTAATAAAATATTACAATAATTTTTTTCATATGGTCATAAGAGTCTTCAAAATGCATTTTTTCACATTAAATGATGCATTCAAAAGGGACATACTAGATAGTATATAGGAAATCCATGTGTAATACGATGCATCAACAAATGATTTTTCAAAACTAACATCATAAATGATTTTTTGATGGATACAAAATATTATATGATTAAACAATATATTCTCAAAATGTCTAGAAAACAACAGTAATGACATGAGATCTTAAAAATTGAATATATAAATATATAAGGGTAACTTCCTTAAAATATTGGCATAGTTTATATTTTCAAATAGTTTATAATTTTTACCAAAATAATGTAAGAAATAATGTTATTAGAATTAAAACCATACTTCACTTTAGAGATCTATTATACAATTATGTTATCATATGTCATTCTCTCTTTATTAATTAAGATGGATCCCTCATCTATTATTTCATGTTCATAATAAATTTTGATCAGATTAACAGGTGTTTAAAATTGGTAAATATTCGATGAAATGGAGCACAAAGTTCATGTTAGGGAGTTTAATGAAAATTATATAGGGTTATTTTTATTTTGGAAGAAAATATACCTTGACATTCATTACTAAAAAATGGATATCTCAATAAATTCATTTCCTTATTTATGACAGTAGACTGGTTGCATGGTGACATCAACTCATGATAGATTCTTCATAGTATATGATTTATTTAATAGTTATATGGTCAGTTTTGTTCCTCAGGAAATTTTTTACATAGTGTAGTCTTATTTTTTAATGGAAGTTGTTTAACCACACATTTTTGTTTTTGGAACACTAGTAGGATCACATACACTATTTTTGATGTATGTTGATACTCTTTTATGTGATCAGTCAGATTCATTATCAATTTTTGATAATGTAGCTTCTTTATGTTGTGTGTTGTCTTCAAACATGTCCAATTCACATTGCCACTAAACATATCAGACTACTAATTATCATCTTGTATAGTGCATCTCATTTTTTACAAAATAGAAATTTTTGTTGATTATCCTTTAGGGTTATTCCTTTCCTCTCATCTCGTTGTAACCAGTTCATTATTGTGATTCCCTCATTGCTATTTTTATCAGTTGGTCAATTTAATGACCCCAAGGATAATTCTTGTGGTGGGATGACTGGCCACATGACAACAGCAAATCATGATGGTCATGGCCTTTCATGGTATCATTTGGTATGGAATACAATATATTGATATAAATTAAATTTTATGACAAATTAAATGCATATACTCATGAAAACAACGAGTTTCATACCATATAGTGCAATGTTTGTAGTCTTTAATAATAAATACCGTTAATATATATCCATATTCATTTTAATTTATTATTTATTTATTATTTTAAAATTTAATATATAAATTATCTTTATTCTATAGTGGTCTTTAGGGTACCAATATGGTCTAATGTCAATATAAAATATTCTAAATCATTAAGACTAATAATCATATTACTAGTATCTTTATTCAAATGAATTTCAATAAAATCAAAATATATGGTTTGAATATGACTATAAAAATAATAGTAATGATAGAGTTAACTCCAAAATTACTCCCTATATATTAAAGAACCCGTCAAATAATGATTAATTTCATTTACAAAGAACCACCCTCTCATGGATTGTTGGATAAAAATAAATTCCTCCAGAACTAGCCTTCTCGATAGATGATGGACGAGACACTAATTATATCATAAGAAATATTTTATCTCTATGACTAATAGTTCAACATCCAAATATTTTCATTACATCGGTGATATAATTATTATCAATTTTGATAAATCTATCCAAAGTCTCAATTTTTATACACTCAAAATACTAGGAAAATACTATTATGATAACTTCTAAATGGAGAAAACAAATATAACACAAAAAATAAATTTCAATAATAAATATAGTTAATGGTTAGATCCGTATTATTCAATTTTGATTGTAAAATATGGGACTCTCTTATATTTATGTTTTTGTAAATAGTGATAAATAACCTAAAAATCTATCCCAACACAAGGTTCTTGACTAAGATAATCCTTTTATTTATCAATATAAATGTGTTTTCAATACATATATAATGTCTCCGTAGTAATTCTAGTAAATATATAGATTTAGATTCTATATTAATATATGAAAATTATTTATAATTATTATGATATAATTTTAACCTAATCACTTTTAAAATTGCCTCTTCAACCCTATTAATTGGTATGTATATATCAAAATGATTTTTTCTCAAAAAACTAAAACACATTAAGAAAAAAACAGGTTGTTGTGTTAACCTTCAATTATAAAAATACTTGGTAAAACACAAGTTGGATTGATTGTTTTCCTAATTTAATTAGATATTTTTATTCCCAAAATAATTAATGTATAATAAAATAAGAGGGAAAATTTATTTCACAACCTTAGAAACCTAGTAATCCCCCCTCCAATATGGATGAATGACTGTACAACTAAATAATTGAACATACATAACAATTTCATTATTATACCATATATTAATACTCTAAAATAATGTAGAAGGAATAAGATTCATTCTAGAACCTATGTCCCAAAATTATTTTAGTTCCATACATTCTCATATACTTTATTGAATAAAAAAACTAAAATAGTTAATTTATTTTGCAAGAATATTCATATACAGAACAATACTATAGGCCTCAATTAGTTATATTATATCCAACACTTCCCAATCATGTATTTTATCCAAAAACATATTATAAAATTTCAATAATTATAGAATATTTCTTATGTCTATTATATAGATAATTTTTATAATTATGGTTTCAAATAGTTATAGAAAATTCATGTAGTCATGTTTCATCATTTTGTTTTCTGAATTTGTATAAAAAATGGGACAATGTGGACTAATTTAGTAAAACATGTTATCTGTTAAATTCTCATCAAACTATATTTTTATTCTGATTTATTTTTAATTCCCATTTCATTATCCATTAAAAAAATTGTAGTTTAAAATATATCATATTTACAAGTTTGGCCTTTTATTATTGAAATAAATCTTTGAGAGTTCAAAAAGTTTGATTTCTTGTCTCCGTTAACTCCAATACACCATCTTTACTGGTCTTCACCATTAAACATTCTTCTATTTTGAGGACACATCTAATGGTTACAACCATATCATTATCACATGGTTTGGGATCAAATTTAAAGCATATATTTTACTTATATATTCATCAGGAAACTTATTCAATTCAATAAACATAAGTTTTTAGGTTTTAAATTATAAACTGATTTGTTTTAAATCAATTTGATCAATTTCATATAAAATACATCTATAGAATTATTTTAATTTAAAGGCCATAAAATAATTTTAAATGGTTTTACTTGATGGTTTGAGTAACCATGTGTATAATCAAATTTTCTGTCACCCCTTGGTTGCTCAAAAATATGATTGAGTTATTTTTAGCTAGTATTATGTTTTTTTGGAAAAATATAATTATTTCCACATATAATATCCCTAAAATCCATGAATTGAGTACTGTTAATGGGATATATAGGTTTTTTAATGTTGATACATAAGTTACTAGTCTTAGCATATATATATATATATATATATATAATCGTTGTATTATTACGTGCGTGTGTAATCATTAACTATAGTATCATAATGTTTTGTTTCACTCCTCTTAATTTTTTTTTCCTAGAAAACTAGTTATGGAATTTAAAGGGAATTTTATCTAAAATTTGTTTGAGCTATTTTATAGTCATGTATAAAATACACTTGTTTGAAACATTATATTTGATACAATGTGAGATGAGAATGTATTTATTTAAGAATAATATTTTCTGTTAAACATTAAATCGCCTAAAAATCACAACCAAAAATTAACACAAAGTTTCATGCATTTGAGGATAATTTGAAAAAGAGACGTATTTTATGAGACTTATTAACATTTATCCATAATAAAACTACACTAGAATATGTTATCTAAATAATTTTATTTTATAATCATGTAAATTAACCAATGTATTAAAAAATAATATATGTTTGATATCAAGCCCTCAGAAATGAAAAACATATCAATATGTCATCAAGTGTTACAAAAATTAATATTTGAAATCATTAGTAAAAGTGAAGTACCTTATTAAAATAACATTTAATAATAACATTTTTCTATAAGAATTGATAGAATTTGATATAAAATAAAATTAATCAAATGAAATGTTCAATAAAATTTTTATATAAATATAATATCGCCATGATTTATGATTAATAACAAAGAAAAAAAAGAAAATAACAAGAATATGTCATATTGTTCCCAAACACAATCATGATCACCCACTATGATGTGCACAAATAAAATTTTGTATACCCATATAATAGGGGAAAATATAAAATTACTTCTATCACTATATTTTTTTTATCCTATTTTTTCAAAAGTAACACCCTCAAAATTTATATTAAAATAATAAAAATACTGATATATTTCATAACATGTAACAACAAGCATGAAGAAAAATGGTATGTATTATAGAAATATTATTATTCAAATTGGACCTATCTATTTAATATAATTGAATAAATATGAATAAAAAAGTATGATATAATATATATGTATATCTTATTCGAGATCCATAGAAATTTATTGACTAATTATTAGTAACGAAACACAAATTTTTTAATGTTTTCATTTTATGATTCAAAAATATTTTTTCTTCAAAATTTATTATGGAACTACGTGCATGAATGTTATAATTAATTTATTCCACATTTTGAAATTGATTCATTTAGAATAAAATATGGTTTTGAAATCAACATATCTAAATAATCATAGAGATAACATATTTGATTTTTGTGAAATGATTTATTATTTTTGGAATAATGAAAAAAACCAATTGTTCTGTAATTTCATTTTTAAAAATAAAATAATTATTTTAATTTTAAATTTATTATACCCTATAATTATTTAATTATATATTATCTAATAAAATAAGTAGGAATATTTATTATACAAGAAATATGTATATGTTCACTTTTGGTATTAATAGGTATTTTTACTCAAACATGATTGTCAATGAGTTATAAACAGTTATATTATAATTAACTTCAAACACATACAAAAATTAATTATTGAATATTGTGTTTAGTATATGGATTTATAAAGATCATATTTTTTTGATTATACAATTTTTATTTATTTATCATTAATAATAATAACCATTGTAAATATTGTCTCCTCAGAAATGGTAAATAAGGTAATAAGGTTCAAAAATAATATTATCATGTCTAATAATAACACTAATACTTGTTTTTAATTTAGTGTATTCATGGGTTTCTAGAATACTCATCTAGGATTCTAATTAATGTAAATTTTATTCCTATTTCACTGAAAAAAAAAATTATATCTTACATTAAGAAAATATAAAGTAAAAAAATATCATTATGTTGATTTTAATATATAATTATTATTTAAAATGAAAAAAATATATATTTTGTTATAAATATTTATTTTACATATAAATTATTTTGATTATGTAAATTTATTTTTATTTTCTGTGGTTAAATAATTAAATTAAATTTTTACGCAACACTAAATTCGTTCTTGTAAGAGCAATAGAAAGATGAAGTAAATAATTTCTATAACTCGAGGAGTAATATTTTTTAAATGAAAATTGTTTCAGATGGAATTTAATTTAAAAAATATAAAAAAAAATTATGTTTTATAAGATAATTATAATATTTTCGTATTTTTTAAGGATTCAAATTATGTGAATAGTTATTCTAATGGAATTAAGATTATTTTATGTTAAATAAGGTTTTATAACGCCATTTAAAAAATAAAAAAACATGAAAGACGAAAATTATGACAATTAATGGGTTAAAATTCCATCCAATGACCATTCCAGAGATAATTAGAACAATATTAGTATAAATAAAAACCTTTATTATTTAAAATTTCATTACCACCATTAATATTATAATTTTTTAACCAATTGGTTTATCCAATATATAATAATAATGAAAGTAAAAACAATAAATAATTAATGTGGAAATTTTATTAAGAAAGTATAATCATTTTATATGGGTAAATGGGTTTTTATAATATAGTTACCATACATTAAGTCATATTATATTATAATATTTTATGTGTATCCAGAAATTGAGTTAATGATAATTTACAATAATTTTTATTAAAATTATTTAAATTTCATAAAAGTAAGATATTTATAACGACCCATACTTTACATACATTGTTAATACTTCAAAATTGAAGTACACTTATTACAACATATGACAAAACCACAAAGGACCGTATAGGTATAGTGTCTTTAGAAACTGGGAAACATAAACAACTGGTTCATAAATCTTCTACAGTGTCTCCCATTTATTTCATCATATCTAGGGTCCCTTTTAGCATATTCTACTTAATATCCATCTTCTTGACCTGGGGAAAAGAAAATATAAAAGGGTGAGCTCAAATGCTCAGCAAGGGCAAATAAAGGAAATAGAAATCATATCATATCTTTATGAAAATCAAAACCTGCAAAAGAGATCATAATATCTTAACATGGAATAAATCATAGAAGTGAAAATGAGATCCCCATAATCATAACATAAAACTTGAAACTTTGTGGCATGCACACATAATCATGGAAAATCATTTCTTGTTAGTCATGACTCATTGCCAAGACAATCTTAGTGGACAAAGTCCCTTTCTGAACTGAGTTCACTCCTCATTTCAGTCCTGTATCACTGAACCGAAATAACCTTCCGTTCCAGCCATGTATATCTCATGAGATATAAAATATTTACCCAATGCATTGGAGGGAGATATAGGTCCCACCCATCTTATAATTAATCATTTCTTATGTGTGCCACATAATCATAAAACATACATCATCGCATAACACATGTAACAAAATGGGATTCTTGAAACATCATGACATCATAAATCAATTCATATAAGATAAAAGAATTCATAAAAATAATTCCATCACAACATGATCAAATCAATTTAATAATTGGGATAAAAACAGAACCCTTTATTATCTTAGATGGAAAATAATTTTGATAAAACACTTGAACTCCATTCTTGAGGAAAATATCCTTTCTTCTTCAAAAACATTTTTCCTTTCTTGACATGTCATAAATCTTTAAACTAAAAGAAGTTGATAAACTTGAAAACTTGTAAAGGAAGCTTCTTTGAAATAATTCATTCATGCCGTATAAGTTAAAAAAACATTCTTTGTACTTTTGTTGGAAAAGTCAAAAAGTACCTCGTACGAAAAACGACAAAAGATTCATTTCTTATCTTTTACTAAAATTCATCGAAGGGTAAAATTGGATTTAAAAAATTGTAGGTGGATGGAAATAATATTACATATTGAGGAAACATGGATGTGGATGATAAAATACACCCCAGTAAATGCCAAAGTAAAAAAAATCTCGGATAAAAATGAGATTGTGATATTTTCCCTTACCTTAGGTCCGATTAGCTTTGTATGTGTCCGAAGCTCTTGTATAATGGTTTAAATAATGTTATTGACTTATTCCAGAATCATACATATTGATATGATATCATATATGGTCATATTCTTAGCTTCTTGTTAGTAATATTTCATTGTTACTTGTTACTCGGGTCTTTATTGCCTTTTGTTCTTATGCGTGTTTTGCCGAATACATTCTTATTCTTCTTTTAAGGTTATAGATACCTTATATCCAGAATGGTATTAGTGTAACATATATCATATTTATTCATTCAATTAATTTATATAATTACTATGTAATGATGATCATGTAGAACGAGTCGCATCACATCGTGGAGACGGTATTCCGTACGTACGCACGAGTGATGATATCGTTCCTATGATCGTGGAATTGTATTGGAGTATATATATATTATTTCAGTATCAATATTACTTCATAATAATCATATATAGTTACTCATTACACCATTATACCCATCCTTGTAAGGTGATGGTGGAAAATAGATTACACCACGGCGTGGAGACGGTATTCCGTACGTACGCACGCGCGATGATTTCATTTTTCCGTAGGATGGATAGAAGGTGAATTAGGGTTGTTTCATATTTATAATAACATATCAGTATGTAAGTAATACTGATGTTATTACTTTATCATGAAACAACTAAAGAAGAAGAAGTTGAAGAAGAAAGAAATTGAAAAGATCGGTAATGGATATTACCTCTTATTTGGAACGCCTCTTTGAATCCTCCACTTAAGGAACTAAGATTGGTCTTTGGAGAAGACCAGGACCTCTAGGATTATTCTAGGGAAGTGGAGAGGAGAAAATGGCAGGGGTTGGCCGAGCTTGAGTGCTCAATTTGGTGTGAGGAGGAGGGGGAGGAGGTTCCCTTTTATAAGGGAGGAGAGGGGCACCTTAGGAATATCTCAAAATATTATTTTATATTAAAGTCAAAATCGGTTTATAATGGTTCCAAAGGGTCTTATTTCGAAGCTAAAGTGGGGATGGGTCGAAATCCTATAAACCAATAAGATTTAGACAAGTTTAGGGTATTATTTTAACCTTATCAATTAGATTTAACTCTAAGTTAATTAATTTAACTTTTACCGTGTCTTTTTGTTTTCTTTCACTATATGGTTAATACACTTACTATAACATGCCAAACGAACCCCAAATTGTTTATTATTAATATATATATCCTCATATAAGTCATTTGGCCGAACCTTAGATTTTTAGGAATAAAATAACAATTAATAATATAATATTTGATTTAAAAACTATTTTGTGTCAATTTTGACACTATTTGATATATGATTTTTGTGAAAGTCATAACAAAATTATATGTTCAAACCAAGTTGATTAAATCAACACTAATATATCATAGTAACCTAGAAAATTAGTGTACTTCATAAAAAGTCTCAAATTACATTTATTTTGGTGTTTATAACATCAATTATGTCAATATTTCATTAATAAGATAATTACTGCATCATCTTTGTGTCATAAATAAATTAAATTATTTAATGACTAAAAATTACAAATAAAATACCATTATGTAGGAAATCTTTTTAGATTTCTAATGAATATTTATAGTCGAATTTATCTTATGTATAACCCCATATTAAAATGATTTACTTATTAAACTTTGATTTTAACTATTTTAACCCTTCTTTAAATAAGTTAATAATAAATGTCCTAATCTAATCCAAGTGGGCCTAAATGGTCATATTTTATTCCTAAGTTTGTTTTTGGTAGAATTACACTTGTCCAATAGAATTAGGACATGTGTTAGGGTAAATTGATATCATATTTACCCTTAGTTACCCTATTTACTATTAACCGCGGTAAAAATAGTAAAAAGGTACTATTCACCAAAAAATTATTTTCATCTCATTGAACCACATTTTAGTCCTTGATATTAACCGTGTCTCTCGGATTTTTGAAATTCCATTCACAGAAGCGGTAAAATTAAGTTTTATGCAAAATTCAGTTTTTAACCTACCACTTAGTGGTTTCACTATTCATCAAAAATTGAAAGTTTTCAGAAAAATACCAAAATTTCACCCTAGGCTAATTTCGATATTCTGAGTCCAAAAATGAAGTCCATTTTGAAAAATAAAATTTATAAAATTTCAAAAAGTGGTTATTACTATTCATAACGGCTAGTTTTAATAGCATATTGTTGTTTAGTGAAACTCGGTATTGCGTACGACGCAAGCTATCGAGGAAGGTCGCGATTGTGTGTACAGAAAGCCAAGCAAGTGTTGTGTAGAAAAAGATTCCTTTGATGATTTATATAACATAAAAGTCTCGGGTGTTACATTCTACCCCCCTTAAAAGGAATTTCGCCCTCGAAATTCATCACTTTGTAACAAACAGATGAGGATAATTCTCCCTCATCATATCCTCAAGCTCCCATGTAGATTCTTCAAGTTGGTGGTTCCTCCATAAAACATTCACCAAGCGAGTGGTCTTGTTTCGTAGGACTTTTTCGCTACGATCTAGAATCTCTATCGGCTGTTCTTCATAAGAAAGATCTTGCTCCAGTGGTACAACTTCTGAGCTGAGTACATGTGAAGGATCTGGTATGTATTTTCTCAGGAGAGATACGTGGAACACATCGTGAACTTGAGAGAGATTCGGTGGAAGCGCCAATCGGTAAGCTACCTTCCCAACAAGATCCAGTATTTCGAAAGGACCGATATATCTAGGTCTCAACTTCCCCTTCTTTCCAAATCTCATAACCCTCTTCCAGGGAGATATTCGTAAGAACACTTTATCACCCACTTCAAACTCTAGGTCTTTTCTTCGATTGTCGGCATAACTTTTCTGTCGACTCTGAGCTGCTCTTATGTATTGTTGAATAGATCTGACCTTTTCTGCCATTTCATCAACGAGATCAGGTCCTAATAGCTTTCTTTCCCCAACTTCATCCCAGCAAGTTGGAGTCCTGCATTTCTTTCCATAGAGAGCTTCATAAGGAGCCATCTGAATACTGGAGTGAAAGCTATTATTATATGAAAATTCTACCAAAGGTAGGTGTTGATCCCAACCTCCTTTGAAATCCATAGAGCAAGCTCTCAACAAATCTTCTAGGGTTTGAATTGTTCTCTCAGACTGACCATCTGTCTGGGGATGATAAGCAGTGCTGAAACTCAACTCTGTATCCAGAGTATGCTGAAGACTTCGCCAGAACATCGAGGTAAATCTCGGATCCCGATCAGATATAATAGAAAGTGGTACTCCATGCAATCTTACCACTTGCTTTACATATATCCTGGCAAGCTGATCTAGAGGGAAATCCTCTCTAATAGCAATGAAGTGTGCAGACTTTGTAAGACGATCAACTATGACCCAGATAGCATTATTGCCTTTGGATGTTTTAGGAAGTCCTGTGACAAAGTCCATAGTGATGTTTTCCCATTTCCATTCGGGTATGGGTAATGGTTGTAACATCCCCTTAGACTTTTGTCTCTCAGCTTTAACTTGTTGACAAACCAAGCATCGAGAGACATATTCAGCAACATCTCTTTTCATGCCATCCCACCAGAAGTACTCTTTCAGGTCCCTATACATCTTCGTGCTTCCAGGATGAATAGAGAATGAAGAACTATGAGCCTCATCCAGCAGCTCCTTCTTTAATTCGGGGATGGGAGGAACACAAACCCGATTCCTGAACTTTATTATCCCATCACAATCAAGGTTGAATTCAGGAACATTTCTCACCTTCTTTTGTAACTCGGCATCTTCTTTCTGTACCTCTTTAATCTTCACATGTATAGATGGTTGACCATTCATTTGAGAATGATAAGATTTTTCCCCTTCCATTATAATTCCAAGATCCATCCTTTGTAAATCCATAAATATTGGATCTTTTGTGATCCTCATCATTGATAAACTAGCATGGTCTTGTCGACTTAATGCATCTGCCACCTTGTTTGCTTTCCCAGGGTGGTAATGGATTGAGCAGTCATAATCCTTAATCAGATCCAACCATCTTCTTTGACGCATATTCAACTCCTTTTGTGTGAAAATATACTTTAAACTTTTATGATCAGTATAAATATCACACCTTTCACCATAAAGGTAATGCCTCAAAATATTTAATGCAACGATTACCGCAGCCAACTCCAAATCATGTGTTGGGTAATTTTGCTCATGGATTTTCAACTGTCGTGAGGCATAAGCTATCACCATATCATTTTGCATAAGAACACACCCCAATCCCTTCTTGGATGCATCACTGTAGATCACAAACCTTTCTCCACTACAAGGCAGTGTGAGAACAGGTGCACTGGATAACCTTCTTTTCAACTCCTTGAAATTCTCTTCACATTCCTCTGTCCAGACAAACTTAACTCCTTTTCGAGTCAACTTGGTAAGTGGATTAGATAATCGTGAAAAATCTTTTACAAAACGTCGATAATATCCAGCCAAACCAAGAAAACTTCGGATCTCAGTTACTGTTGTTGGTCTTGACCATCTTTCGATAACCTCTGTTTTTGCTGGATCCACAGATATCCCCTCTTTTGAGAATATATGACCCAAAAATTCAACTTTTTGAAGCCAAAATTCACACTTGGTAAATTTGGCATAAAGCTTCTCCTTTCTCAGGGTCTTCAATATAATTATCAAGTGATCTTCATGCTCTTCATTGCTCTTTGAATAGACAAGAATATCGTCTATAAAGACTACCACAAATTGATCAAGATAGTCTCTAAAGACTCTATTCATTAGATCCATGAAGATAGCAGGGGCATTAGTAAGACCAAATGGCATCACTATAAATTCATAGTGTCCATACCTTGTACGGAAAGCCGTCTTTGGTATATCCTCCCTTTTGACCCTTAATTGATGATACCCTGAATGAAGATCAATCTTGGAAAAGTATTGAGCTCCGCGTAGTTGGTCAAATAAGTCATCAATGCGTGGGAGAGGATATTTGTTCTTGATAGTGATCTTGTTAAGTTCTCGATAATCAATGCAAAGTCTCATTGATCCATCTTTCTTCTTAACAAATAGAACAGGTGCTCCCCAAGGTGACGCACTAGGGCGTATGAATCCCTTATCAAGATTCTCTTGGAGTTGCTTCTTCAATTCCTGCAACTCAATTGGGGCCATTCTATAAGGTGTCTTTGAAATAGGAAAAGCACCCGGTACGAGTTCTATTGAAAACTCAACTTCACGATTTGGTGGAAGACCCGGTAATTCCTCCGGAAAGACATCATCAAACTCCCGTACAATGGGCATATTCTTAATCGTGAGTTTCTCACCAACCATTTGAGATAAATAACCTTCATTTATTGGAATCAATACCCATAAGATGGAAGAAATTTCCACTGGAAGGTTATGTTCATCCTTGCATTGATAGACGATCGTAGATTGATCTGGAATATGAAATGTGACTTCCCTTCTTTGGCAATCGATATGAGCTCCATGTAGAGAAAGCCAATCCATTCCAAGAATCACATCAAATTCCACTAAAGGAAGGATCACAAGATTTTCAGGAAGCACTTTCCCACAAACTTCGATCGGAGAAGAATTATAGACTTTTGATGCGATTGATGTGCCATTAGGTGTTGTCACAGCTAACTCAACATCTAATTGTTGAGGTAATACGGTGATACCCTTAGAAAAGTCTTCAGAAATAAAAGAGTGGGTGGATCCAGAATCAAATAAAACATTTTATACTTTAGAGTGGATGGTAAGTGTACCTTTCACCACATCGTTATCGTACTCCACATTGCTGATAGAAATTGCATGTGACTTTCCTTTGTCTTTAGCCTTAAGATTTTGTTGACGTCGACCATCATCATCAACCCTTGGATTTGTGCATTGATTGGCATAATTCCCCATCTCCTTGCACTTGAAACATTGAAGTGTAGTAAGTTCATTCTGTGTATCCCTTCCTTTGTTTGCGTCATTAGACATCTTCTTCCCATTATCACGGCATTCAAATGCCCGTTGACCTTCTTTTCCACATTTAAAACATTTACTTGTCCCTTTAATACAACTCCCTCCATGTTTCTTTCCACACTTTGAGCATAAGGAAAAGCTCATCTTCTTTTCCGTGTGCTCTTTAGATTTTTCTTTGAATTCCATCTTCCTCTTCTTATCAAACCCATGTGACTGATGGGTTACTCCAATCTCCATCTCAACTTTGAGAGCACATCGAATGATTTCCTCGTAGCTATTGAAGTCCCTTATGGATAACGCCCTTCGAAGACTTGGTTTTAAGCCGCTAAAGAATCGATCGATCTTACTCTCAGGTTGGATAATAATACCAGAAGCGTACCTTGCAAGTCTTGTAAAATTTTCTTCATAGGTACCAACAGATTCATCATCCCTTTGCTTCAGTTCAAGAAACTCTTTCTCCATCTTTGTTCGGAGAATACGAGGGAAGTACTTATTGAAAAATAAGTTCTTGAACTCTTCCTATTCCATAGACTCAATTTCATCTCTTTGCCTCGTATTCTTAATAAGATTCCACCATTGATCAGCATCTCCTTCCAAACGATACACTACTAGGATGACTTTATCATGTTCAGAACATTGAAGAACTGAAAATATCTTTTCAGTAGTACTAATCCATTGTTCAGCAACTAATGGATCAGTAGACCCACTGAACGAAGGTGGACGCTGCCTCATGAAGGATTCAACAGAATGTTGCTCCTTCCTTTGCTCGTTTGGAAGTCCTGCATGATTCATAGCTTGAGAAAGTTGTGTGAGCATGGATACAAGATTTTGCATTCCAGCTCCCATATCGTTTGTTTGCTCAGGGGGACAATCAATGCATTGCCCATCGCATTCCGCATTAACACGGTTCCTTCGGGTTCCATCCATTGACTAAAACCAAGAAGAATAGTGTGAGCAACACTAATTATAATAGGAATCCACATAATTCAAGAATAAAATTTTCATGCTTAAGGTCTTATCCTAGGTTATTCAAGGCCATTTCTAAAACACTAAGATTGTGTTCTATGCCTAGACTTATCCTTAGGGTTCTTACTAAGACTTTCACATCCTAGTTTCCAAAGGTTGACTATAACCTCCCTCTGATACCAACTATAACGACACATACTTTACATACATTGTTAATACTTCAAAATTGAAGTACACTTATTACAACATATGACAAAACCACAAAGGACCGTATAGGTATAGTGTCTTTAGAAACTGGGAAACATAAACAACTGGTTCATAAATCTTCTACAGTGTCTCCCATTTATTTCATCATATCTAGGGTCCCTTTTAGCATATTCTACTTAATATCCATCTTCCTGACCTGGGGAAAAGAAAACATAAAAGGGTGAGCTCAAATGCTCAGCAAGGGAAAATAAAGGAAATAGAAATCATATCATATCTTTATGAAAATCAAAACCTGCAAAAGAGATCATAATATATTAACATGGAATAAATCATAGAAGTGAAAATGAGATCCCCATAATCATAACATAAAACTTGAAACATTGTGGCATGCACACATAATCATGGAAAATCATTTCTTGTTAGTCATGACTCATTGCCAAGACTATCTTAGTGGAAAAAGTCCCTTTCTGAACTGAGTTCACTCCTCATTTCAGTCCTGTATCACTGAACCGAAATAACCTTCCGTTCCAGCCATGTCTATCTCATGAGATATAAAATCTTTACCCAATGCATTGGAGGGAGATATAGGTCCCACCCATCTTATAATGAATCCTTTCTTATGTGTGCCACATAATCATAAAACATACATCATCGCATAACACATGTAACAAAAATGGGATTCTTGAAACATCATGACATCATAAATAAATTCATATAAGATAAAAGAATTCATAAAAATAATTCCATCACAACATGATCAAATCAATTTAATAATAGGGATAAAAACAGAACCCTTTATTATCTTAGATGGAAAATAATTTTGATAAAACACTTGAACTCCATTCTTGAGGAAAATATCCTTTCTTCTTCAAAAACATTTTTCCTTTCTTGACATGTCATAAATCTTTAAACTAAAAGAAGTTGATAAACTTGAAAACTTGTAAAGGAAGCTTCTTTGAAATAATTCATTCATGCCGTATAAGTTAAAAAACATTCTTTGTACTTTTGTTGGAAAAGTCAAAAAGTACCTCGTACGAAAAACGACAAAAGATTCCTTTCTTATCTTTTACTAAAATTCATCGAAGGGTAAAATTGGATTTAAACAATTGTAGGTGGATGGTAATAATATTAAATATTGAGGAAACATGGATGTGGATGATAAAATACACCCCAGTAAATGCCAAAGTAAAAACAATCTCGGATAAAAATGAGATTGTGATATTTTCCCATACCTTAGGTCCGATTAGCTTTGTATGTGTCCGAAGCTCCTGTATAATGGTTTAAATAATGTTATTGACTTATTCCAGAATCATACATATTTATATGATATCATATATGGTCATATTCTTAGCTTCTTGTTAGTAATATTTCATTGTTACTTGTTACTCGGGTCTTTATTTCCTTTTGTTCTTATGCGTGTTTTTCCGAATACATTCTTATTCTTCTTTTAAGGTTATAGATACCTTATATCCAGAATGGTATTAGTGTAACATATATCATATTTATTCATTCAATTCATTTATATAATTACTATGTAATGATGATCATGTAAAACGAGTCGCATCACATCGTGGAGACGGTATTCCGTACGTACGCACGAGTGATGATATCATTCCTATGATCGTGGAATTGTATTGGAGTATATATATATTATTTCAGTATCAATATTACTTCATAATAATCATATATAGTTACTCATTACACCATTATACCCATCCTTGTAAGGTGATGGTGGAAAATAGATTACACCACGGCGTGGAGACGGTATTCCGTACGTACGCACGCGCGGTGATTTCATTTTTCCGTAGGATGGATAGAAGGTGAATTAGGGTTGTTTCATATTTATAATAACATATCAGTATGTAAGTAATACTGATGTTATTACTTTATCATGAAACAACTAAAGAAGAAGAAGTTGAAGAAGAAAGAAATTGAAAAGATCGGTAATGGATATTACCTCTTCTTTGGAACGCCTCTTTGAATCCTCCACTTAAGGAACTAAGATTGGTCTTTGGAGAAGACCAGGACCTCTAGGATTATTCTAGGGAAGTGGAGAGGAGAACATGGCAGGGGTTGGCCGAGCTTGAGTGCTCAATTTGGTGTGAGGAGGAGGGGGAGGAGGTGCCCTTTTATAAGGGAGGAGAGGGGCACCTTAGGAATATCTCAAAATATTATTTTATATTAAAGTCAAAATCGGTTTATAATGGTTCCAAAGGGTCTTATTTCGAAGCTAAAGTGGGGATGGGTCGAAATCCTATAAACCAATAAGATTTAGACAAGTTTAGGGTATTATTTTAACCTTATCAATTAGATTTAACTCTAAGTTAATTAATTTAACTTTTACCGTGTCTTTTTGTTTTCTTTCACTATATGGTTAATACACTTACTATAACATGCCAAACAAACCCCAAATTGTTTATTATTAATATATATATCCTTATCTAAGTCATTTGGCCGAACCTTAGATTTTTAGGAATAAAATAACAATTAATAATATAATATTTGATTTAAAAACTATTTTGTGTCAATTTTGACACTATTTGATATATGATTTTTGTGAAAGTCATAACAAAATTATATGTTCGAAACAAGTTGATTAAATCAACACTAATATATCATAGTAACCTAGAAAATTAGTTTACTTCATAAAAAGTCTCAAATTACATTTATTTTGGTGTTTATAACATCAATTATGTCAATATTTCATTAATAAGATAATTACTGCATCATCCTTGTGTCATAAATAAATTAAATTATTTAATGTCTAAAAATTACAAATAAAATACCATTATGTAGGAAATCTTTTTAGCTTTCTAATGAATATTTATAGTCGAATTTATCTTATGTATAACCCCATATTAAAATGATTTACTTATTAAACTTTGATTTTAACTATTTTAACCCTTCTTTAAATAAATTAATAATAAATGTCCTAATCTAATCCAAGTGGGCCTAAATGGTCATATTTTATTCCTAAGTTTGTTTTTGGTCGAATTACACTTGTCCAATAGAATTAGGACATGTGTTAGGGTAATATTGATATCATATTTACCCTTAGTTACCCTATTTACTATTAACCGCGGTAAAAATAGTAAAAAGTTACTATTCACCAAAAAATTATTTTCATCTCATTGAACCACATTTTAGTCCTTGATATTAACCGTGTCTCTCGGATTTTTGTATTTCCATTCACAGAAGCGGTAAAATTAAGTTTTATGCAAAATTCAGTTTTTAACCTACCACTTAGTGGTTTCACTATTCATCAAAAATTGAATGTTTTCAGAAAAATACCAAAATTTCACCCTAGGCTAATTTCGATATTCTGAGTCCAAAAATGAAGTCCATTTTGAAAAATAAAATTTATAAAATTTCAAAAAGTGGTTATTACTATTCATAACTGCTAGTTTTAATAGCATATTGTTGTTTAGTGAAACTCGGTATTGCGTACGACGCAAGCTATCGAGGAAGGTTGCGATTGCGTGTAAAGAAAGCCAAGCAAGTGTTGTGTAGAAAAAGATTCCTTTGATGATTTATATAACATAAAAGTCTCGGGTGTTACAATATTTAGAAAAATGAATTTTATTTTGTTTGTGATATCTACCAATTACCTTTTATTGAAAACTTGTCTTTTTATGGAAACAATCATGACCCTTAATTATTAAAAAACATTTAATTGTTTTATTTTTTAGTAGGGGAATATGGGGTCAAAACAAATAGATATGTTTGGAACAATATCAAAAACCTGTTCACATTTTAATTAATAAGATAATGTCAGTCCATGCTATGATTTTATTATAAATATAAAAACTTTGAGTCACATGTTTCTGAATATTTATTTATATAAATCGAATACATTAAGTAATTTTAATAGTGGTCCTCTCCTAACATGTTAAAGAGAACCACTTCTCTCATCCTCACACCATTTTAGACATTTATATCAGAAGACCCAATAAAAATACTCTGATAAACTCTCAAATAAATTTAATAGATGCTATATTATTCTTAGTCTACCATTAAATTGCTACATATGAATTGGCCTAACTAAATAATATCAACTAATCTGTAATCAAATTTAACAACAATTTCAAGTTTCATTCTTCTTTTACATCATATAAATATATTATTGTCATAAAAAATAAAATATATTGTATCATAAATATTCATATATGTAATTTTTATTTTCGTATAACCATTTAACATCTCTATCTCATCTGGAAAAAATATAATACTACATGTAACAGCCCGAGATTATATGAAAAATATTCTTTTTTATTTCACTAATGTCTTTTGTTGTACGCTACACCAAAAGGAGCTTGCACAACACGCATCCTTGACTTGCCTTGCATTACACGCAATCGCTACCTTCCTCGATAGCGTGTGTGGTACGTAATACTGAGTTTTACGAAACAATGATATGCTATTAAAATATTATTAAAACTAGCCGTTATGAATAGTAATAACCACTTTTTAAATTTTAGAAATTTTAAAATGGACTTCATTTTTGGATTCGGAGTATCGAATATAGCCTAAGGTGAAATTTTGGTACTTTTCAGATAACTTTCATATTCTGATGAATAGTGAAAATTACTAAATTATAATTAAAAAAAACTTTTTTAATCGAAATAATTAATAGTGATAAATCATTAATTTGAGTGGTTTTAAAGTATATTTAGAATATATTTTTACAATTTAATACAATGTTGGTCATTGGATGTAATTTCACATTTAAACTAGATATAAACAAGTGTCAATCTTTTGGTAGATATTGTTTCTTAAAAACACGCTATTTGTTTTAACAGCGGGATTTAATTATAAAATTAATTAATGCAACTTTTATGTAATGAATTTGGTAAAATAGACTTCATTTTTGAATTCGGAATATGAAATATAGCTTGGGATGAAATTTTGGCATTGTTCTGAAAAACATCAATTTTTGATGAATAGTGAAACTACTAAGTGGTAGTTAAAAAAACTGAATTTTTCATAAAACTTAATTTTACCGCTTCTGTGAATGGAATTTCAAAAATCCGAGAGACACGGTTGATGTCAGTAAGTAAAATGTGGTTCAATGAGATGAAAATAATTTTTGGTGAATAGTCACTTTTTACTTTTTTTTACCGCTGTTAATAGTAAATAGGGTAACTAAGGGTAAATATGATATTAATATTACCCTAACACATGTCCTAATTCTATTTGACAAGTGTAATTCGACCAAAAACAAACTTAGGAATAAAATATGACCATTTAGGCCCACTTGGATTAGATTAGTACATTTATTATTAATTTATTTAAAGAAGGGTTAAAATAGTTAAAATCAATGTTTAATAAGAAAATCATTTTTAATATGGGGTTATACATAAGATAAATTCGATTGTAAATATTCATTAGAAAGATAAAAAGATTTACTACATGATGGTATTTTATTTGTAATTTTTAGACATCAAATAATTTAATTTATTTATGACACAATGATGATGCAATAATTATCTTATTAATGAAATATTGACATAATTGATGTTATAAACACCAAAATAAATGTAATTTGAGACTTTTTATGAATTCCACTAATTTTATAGGTTACTATGATATATTAGTGTTGATTTAATAAACTTGGTTCGAACATATAATTCTGTTATGACTTTCACAAAAATCATATATCAAATAGTGTCAAAATTGACACAAAATAGTTTTTAAATCAAATATTATATTATTAATTGTTATTTTATTCCTAAAAATCTAAGGTTCGGACAAATGACTTAGATAAGGATATATTTTTTAATAATAAACAATTTGGGGTTCGTTTGGCATGTTATAGTAAGTGTATTAACCATATAGTGAAAGAAAACAAAAAGACACGGTAAAAGTTAAATTAATTAACTTAGAGTTAAATCTAATTGATAAGGTTAAAATAATACCCCAAACTTGTCTAAATGTTATTGGTTGATAGGATTTCGACCCATCACCACTTCAGCTTCGAAATAAGACCCTTTGGAACCATTATAAACCGATTTTGACTTTAATATAAAATAATATTTTGAGATATTCCTAAGGTGCCCCTCTCCTCCCTTATAAAAGGGAACCTCCTCCCCCTCCTCCTCACACCAATTTGAGCACTCAAGCTCGGCCAACCCCTGCCATTTTCTCCTCTCCACTTCCCTAGAATAATCCTAGAGGTCCTGGTCTTCTCCAAATACCAATATTAGTTCCTTAAGTGGAGGATTCAAAGAGGCGTTCCAAAGAAGAGGTAATATCCATTACCGATCTTTTCAATTTCTTTCTTCTTCAACTTCTTCTTATTTAGTTGTTTCATGATAAAGTAATAACATCAGTATTACTTACATACTGATATGTTATTATAAATATGAAACAACCCTAATTCACCTTCTATCCATCCTACGGAAAAATGAAATCACCGCGCGTGCGTACGTACGGAATACCGTCTCCACGCCGTGGTGTAATCTATTTTCCACCATCACCTTACAAGGATGGGTATAATGGTGTAATGAGTAACTATATATGATTATTATGAAGTAATATTGATACTGAAATAATATATATATACTCCAATACAATTCCACGATCATAGGAACGATATCATCACTCGTGCGTACGTACGGAATACCGTCTCCACGATGTGAGGCGACTCGTTCTACATGATCTTCATTTCATAATGATTATATAAATGAATTGAATGAATGAATATGGTATATACTACACTAATAACATTCTGGAAATGAATTATCTATAACCTAAAGATATGAATAAGAATTTATTCAACAAAACATGCATAAGAACAAAAAGTTATAAAGACCCGAGTAACAAGTAACAATGAAATATTACTAACAAGAAGCTAATAATATGACCATATATGATATCATATCAATATGTATGATTCTGGAATAAGTCAATAACATTATTTAAACCATTATACAGGAGCTTCGGACACGAACAAAGCAAATCGGACCTAAGGTTAGGGAAATATCACAATCTCATTTTTTTTCCGAGATTGTTTATTCGTAAGTATTTACTGGGGTGTATTTTATCATCCACATCCATGTTTCATCAAAATGTAATATTATTTCCATCCACCTAAAATTTTTTAAATCCATTTTTACCCTTTGGTGAGTTTTTAGTAATATGTATGAAAGGAATCTTTTGTCGTACGAGGTACTTTTTGACTTTTCCGACAAAAGTACGAAGAATGTTTTTTTTAACTTATACTGCATGAATAGATTTTTAAAACATTATTTCCAAGAAGATTCCTTTACAAGTTCTCAAGTTTATTTTTAATCAACTTATTTTATTTTAAAGTTATATGACATGTTATGAAAGGAAAAATGTTTTTGAAGAAGAAAGGATATTTTCCTCAAGAATGGAGTTCAAGTGTTTTATCAAAATTATTTTCCATCTAAGATAATAAAGGGTTCTGTTTTTATCCCTATTATTACATTGATTTGATCATGTTGTGATGGAATTATTTTTATGAATTCCTTTATCTTATATGAATTGATTTATGATGTCATGATGTTTCAAGAATCCCATTTTTGTTACATGTGTTATGCGATGATGTATGTTTTATGATTATGTGGCACACATAAGAAAGGATTCATTATAAGATGGGTGGGACCTATAGCTCCCTCCAATGCATTGGGTAAAGATTTTATATCTCATGAGATATACATGGCTGGAACAGAAGGTTATTTCGGTTCAGTGATACAGGACTGAAACGAGGAGTGAACTTGGTTCAGAAAGGGACTTTGTCCACTAAGATAGTCTTGGCAATGAGTCATGACTAACAAGAAATGATTTCCATGATTATGTGTGCATGCCACAAAGTTTCAAGTTTTATTTTATGATTATGGGGATCTCATTTTCACTTCTATGAATTATTCCATGATAAGATATTATGATCTCTTTTGCAGGTTTTGATTTTCAAAAAGATATGATATGATTTTTATTTCCTTTATTTGCCCTTGCTGAGCATTTGAGCTCACCCTTTTATGTTTTCTTTTCCCCAGGATATAAAGAAAGGTTTTTAGGTAAAAAAAAGGGAAGATCTTTATGGGAGATATTGAAGATCTTTCACCACGATTAGAAGATTACGTTCCGAGTTTCCAAAGACACTAAACTATTACGATCCTTGTGTGTGTGTTTTTGTTATGTACTAAGTATTCCGCAAAAGTAATGTAATGTCCATGTACGATAATCTTAGGGTCTCTACAGTTGGTATCAGAGGAAAGGTTTAGTCAACCTTTGGAAACTAGGATGCGAAAACGTTAGTGAGATCCCTAGAGATATTTCTAAGGTATGTCTAGGGATGTCCCTAGGGATAAGTATACGTATAGGTTATAGTAATAGAATTACGCTAACGATCATAGAATTAAACCTAAGATGTTGGATATTGAAGGTACTCCCCCTTTATTATGTTTTTTTCCCTAGCATGATTTTTGCCTCTCACACTATTCTTTTTGGGTTTTAGACGATGGCTGGAACTCGACGGAACCGTGTTGATCAATGCAATGGACAATGCAATGATTGCCCTCCTGAACAAACAAATGTTATGGGAGATGGAGTGCAAAATCTTATTGCTATACTTACACAAGCTATGAATCATTCTGGACTTCCAAATGAGCAGAGAAGGGAACAATATTCTATTGAGTCCTTCATGAGGCAACGTCCACCTTCTTTCAGTGGGTCTTCTGACCCACTTGTGGCTGAACAATGGATCAGTACTACTGAAAAGATATTTTCAGTTCTTCAATGTTCTGAACATGATAAAGTCATCTTAGCAGTATATCGTTTGGAAGGTGAAGCTGATCAATGGTGGAATCTTATCAAGAATACGAGGCCAAGAGATGAAATTGAGTCCATGAAATGGGACGAGTTCAAGAACTTGTTTTTCAGTAAGTACTTCCCTCGTATTCTTCGAACAAAGATGGAGAAAGAGTTTCTTGAACTGAAGCAAAGGGACGATGAATCTGTTGGTACCTATGAAGCAAATTTTACAAGACTTGCAAGGTATGCTTCTGGAATTATCATCCAACCTGAAAGTAAAGTTGATCGATTTTTCAGTGGCTTAAAACCAAGTCTTCGAAGGGCATTAGCTATAAGAGACTTCAGTAGCTATGAAGAAATTGTGTGTTGTGCTATCAAGGTAGAAATGGAAGTTGGTGTTACATATCCATCTCATGGTTTTGACAAGAAACGAAAGATGGAGTTCAAGGAGAAATCTCAGAATAATGGTGAAAAGAAGATGAATGTTTCCTTATGCACAAAGTGTGGAAAGAAGCATGGTGGATATTGTCTTAAAGGGACTATAAAATGTTTTAAGTGTGGAAAAGAAGGTCATCGAGCAGTTGAGTGTCGAAGTAATGGAAAAAGGGTTTCTAATGATGCGAATAAAGCAAACACTGCAGAGAACGCACCGCCAACACTTCAATGCTTCAAGTGCAAGAAAATGGGGCATTATGCTAATAATTTCCCTAATACAATGGTTAGTGATGATCAACACGAGCAACCACTGAAGGAAAAGGACAAAGGGAAATCACATGCGATCACTATTGGCAATGTTGAATATGACAACGATGTGGTGGAATGATTAAGTGTTTATGTAATGGGATTCCAAAATAATGTTGTATCATTGAGTATTGCAATATTTATTGATGTGGTATTCAAAGTGATTGAGATATTTTTTGGAAATAAGATGATATGCGCATAATGAAGACGAGAAAATGAAATGTTTAATAGTATTCATGAGCTCATGATTGATATAAGGACTAAGTGATATCATGGTTTGAGTATATAGAATTTTGAGGATTTTGGTATGTGGAAAGTGTTAACTTTTAACTGCACTCATGTTTTCACTAAGGTATTCAAGAGAATACACGATTAAGGACTTTTAATGTTTGGAATGTGACCAACAAAACATATCTTATGATATGTGGGGATCAACGACAGTATTAAATCTCTGGTAATCGTTGTCACTATATTATGAGAGTGGACTGCAGTATTATGTATAAGCCTAAAGATTAGACTGGATTATGTTGGACATAAGTTAGTATTGTTTAAGGATAGAAGATTTTCGATATTATTGATGGGATGTTATAGTAACGTAGTTTTAGAAAAAGGACAACCTGCAGGACGGGCGACAGCCCATCGCTTCGGACAAGGCTGTAGGAATCAAACCCACAACCGAAGTGCGACTGGCCTTTATCGCCTACCACTGACCTACAGGAAGTCCCTGTTTAGTAGAAACTAGTGTTATTATATTAAGCAGTATGATATATGAAGTATAAGCCCATTTTAGGAACCATATATGATTAATCCCACTATAGATCGACTTATGTGTATAAATTTTGCTAACCTTTTGAGACAGATGGAATGACCCGTCATTCTATCACATGATCTGCTAACACTTCATGAATAACAAATTCAACTTCATTTATTTAAGAGATGAAGTGGAAATTGTTAAAGGCACGAACAACAGTGAGATTGTACCAAAATAAAGTAAGTATTTATTCTAATTCAAATTCTTTAACTTTAGGGAAATGATCTTGAAAACCAAAAATGTTGTCCTAGTTCTCTTATACCTGATGAATCAGATGGTACCTTATATCGTCACAAATTTATGGATTTGTGATTACTGGCTTTTCCATAGC
Source organism: Viscum album (assembly GCA_963277665.1). Lineage (NCBI taxonomy): Eukaryota > Viridiplantae > Streptophyta > Magnoliopsida > Santalales > Viscaceae > Viscum > Viscum album. Next base: position 1,681,982,109 of record OY728161.1, on the reverse strand, counting down.
CATGTTCTCTACCACTCTCCATCAGAACATGATGGTTAGATTTCTCTTCCATATCCATATTTTCACCTATGTGGAAACCCAGTGATTAGTTTATTTGGGTAATCGTTACATTTCATACTTTAGTTTTTAAAGCCACGTTTTGGTATTCCTTTTTACGATGTGGGTTTCTATTAAAGAAACTTTCGAATAGTAAACCATTTATAACCCCGACGAATTTCGAGGGCAAAATTCATTTTAAGGGGGGTAGAATGTAACAGCCCGAGATTTTATGAAAAATATTCTTTTTTATTTCACTAATGTCTTGTGTTGTAGGCTACACCAAAAGGAGCTTGCACAACACGCATCCTTGACTTGCCTTGCATTACACGCAATCGCAACCTTCCTCGATAGCGTGTGTGGTACGTAATACTGAGTTTTACGAAACAATGATATGCTATTAAAATATTATTAAAACTAGCCGTTATGAATAGTAATAACCACTTTTTAAATTTTAGAAATTTTAAAATGGACTTCATTTTTGGATTCGGAGTATCGAATTTAGCCTAAGGTGAAATTTTGGTACTTTTCGGATAAGTTTCATATTCTGATGAATAGTGAAAATTACTAAATTATAATTAAAAACAACTTTTTTAATCGAAATAATTAATAGTGATAAATCATTAATTTGAGTGGTTTTAAAGTATATTTAGAATATATTTTTACAATTTAATACAATGTTGGTCATTGGATGTAATTTCACATTTAAACTAGACATAAACAAGTGTCAATCTTTTGATAGATATTGTTTCTTAAAAACACGCTATTTGTTTTAACAGCGGGATTTAATTATAAAATTAATTAATGCAACTTTTATGTAATGAATTTGGTAAAATAGACTTCATTTTTGAATTCTGAATATGAAATATAGCTTGGGATGAAATTTTGGCACTGTTCTGAAAAACATCAATTTTTGATGAATAGTGAAACTACTAAGTGGTAGTTAAAAAAACTGAATTTTTCATAAAACTTAATTTTACCGCTTCTGGGAATGGAATTTCAAAAATCCGAGAGACACGGTTGATGTCAGTAAGTAAAATGTGGTTCAATGAGATGAAAATAATTTTTGGTGAATAGTAACTTTTTACTTTTTTTTACCGCGGTTAATATTAAATAGGGTAACTAAGGGTAAATATGATATTAACATTACCCTAACACATGTCCTAATTATATTGGACAAGTGTAATTCGACCAAAAACAATCTTAGGAATAAAATATGACCATTTAGGCCCACTTGGATTAGATTAGGACATTTATAATTAATTTATTTAAAGAAGGGTTAAAATAGTTAAAATCAATGTTTAATAAGAAAATCATTTTTAATATGGGTTTATACATAAGATAAATTCGATTGTAAATATTAATTAGAAAGCTAAAAAGATTTACTACGTGATGGTATTTTATTTGTAATTTTTAGACATCAAATAATTTAATTTATTTATGACACAATGATGAAGCAATAATTATCTTATTAATGAAATATTGACATAATTGATGTTATAAACACCAAAATAAATGTAATTTGAGACTTTTTATGAATTCCACTAATTTTATAGGTTACTATGATATATTAGTGTTGATTTAATCAACTTGGTTCGAACATATAATTCTGTTATGACTTTCACAAAAATCATATATCAAATAGTGTCAAAATTGACACAAAATAGTTTTTAAATCAAATATAATATTATTAATTGTTATTTTATTCCTAAAAATCTAAGGATTGGCCAAATGACTTAGATAAGGATATATATTTTAATAATAAACAATTTGGGGTTCGTTTGGCATGTTATAGTAAGTGTATTAACCGTATAGTGAAAGAAAACAAAAAGACACGGTAAAAGTTAAATTAATTAACTTAGAGTTAAATCTAATTGATAAGGTTAAAATAATACCCCAAACTTGTCTAAATCCTATTGGTTGATAGGATTTCGACCCATCACCACTTCAGATTCTAAATAAGACCCTTTGGAACCATTATAACCCGATTTTGACTTTAATATAAAATAATATTTTGACATATTCCTAAGGTGCCCCTCTCCTCCCTTATAAAAGGGCACCTCCTCCCCCTCCTCCTCACACCAATTTGAGCACTCAAGCTCGGCCAACCCCTGCCATTTTCTCTTCTCCACTTCTCTAGAATAATCCTAGAGGTCCTGGTCTTCTCCAAAGACCAATATTAGTTCCTTAAGTGGAGGATTCAAAGAGGCGTTCCAAAGAAGAGGTAATATCCATTACCGATCTTTTCAATTTCTTTCTTCTTCAACTTCTTCTTCTTCTTTAGTTGTTTCATGATAAAGTAATAACATCAGTATTACTTACATACTGATATGTTATTATATTTATGAAACAACCCTAATTCACCTTCTATCCATCCTACGGAAAAATGAAATCACCGCGCGTGCGTACGTACGGAATACCGTCTCCCCGCCGTGGTGTAATCTATTTTCCACCATCACCTTACAAGGATGGGTATAATGGTGTAATGAGTAACTATATATGATTATTATGAAGTAATATTGATACTGAAATAATATATATATACTCCAATACAATTCCACGATCATAGGAACGATATCATCACTCGTGCGTACGTACGGAATACCGTCTCCACGATGTGATGCGACTCGTTCTACATGATCTTCATTTCATAATGATTATATAAATGAATTGAATGAATGAATATGGTATATACTACACTAATACCATTCTGGAAATGAATTATCTATAACCTAAAGATAAGAATAAGAATTTATTCAACAAAACACGCATAAGAACAAAAAGTTATAAAGACCCGAGTAACAAGTAACAATGAAATATTACTAACAAGAAGCTAATAATATGACCATATATGATATCATATCAATATGTATGATTCTGGAATAAGTCAATAACATTATTTAAACCATTATACAGGAGCTTTGGACACGAACAAAGCAAATCGGATCTAAGGTAAGGGAAATATCACAATCTCATTTTTATCCGAGATTGTTTATTCGTAAGTATTTACTAGGGTGTATTTTATCATCCACATCCATGTTTCATCAAAATGTAATATTATTTCCATCCACCTACAATTGTTTAAATCCATTTTTACCCTTTGGTGAGTTTTTAGTAATATGTATGAAAGGAATCTTTCGTCGTACGAGGTAATTTTTGACTTTTCAAACAAAAGTACGAAGACAGTTTTTTTTAACTTATACGGCATGAATAGATTTTTAAAACATTATTTCCAAGAAGCTTCCTTTACAAGTTCTCAAGTTTATTTTTAATCAAATTCTTTTATTTTAAAGTTATATGACATGTTATGAAAGGAAACATGTTTTTGTAGAAGAAAGGATATTTTCCACAAGAATGGAGTTCAAGTGTTTTATCAAAATTATTTTCCATCTAAGATAATAAAGGGTTCTGTTTTTATCCCTATTATTACATTGATTTGATCATGTTGTGATGGAATTATTTTTATGAATTCCTTTATCTTATATGAATTGATTTATGATTTCATGATGTTTCAAGAATCCCATTTTTGTTACATGTGTTATGCGATGATGTATGTTTTATGATTATGTGGCACACAGAAGAAAGGATTCATTATAAGATGGGTGGGACCTATATCTCCCTCCAATGAATTGGGTAAAGATTTTATATCTCATTAGATAGACATGGCTGGAACGGAAGGTTATTTCGGTTCAGTGATACAGGACTGAAACGAGGAGTGAACTTGGTTCAGAAAGGGACTTTGTCCACTAAGATAGTCTTGGCAATGAGTCATGACTAACAAGAAATGATTTCCATGATTATGTGTGCATGCCACAAAGTTTCAAGTTTTATGTTATGATTATGGGGATCTCATTTTCACTTCTATGAATTATTCCATGATAAGATATTATGATCTCTTTTGCAGGTTTTGATTTTCAAAAAGATATGATATGATTTTTATTTCCTTTATTTGCCCTTGCTGAGCATTTGAGCTCACCCTTTTATGTTTTCTTTTCCCCAGGATATAAAGAAAGGTTTTTAGGTAAAAAAAGGGAAGATCTTTATGGGACATATTGAAGATCTTTCACCACGATTAGAAGATTACGTTCCGAGTTTCCAAAGACACTAAACTATTACGATCCTTGTGTGTGTGTTTTTGTTATGTACTAAGTATTCCGCAAAAGTAATGTAATGTCCATGTACGATAAGCTTAGGGTCTCTACACTACATCCCTACGTAAGTAGGACTAATTTTCTCCACATAGTGGTGAAATCTATGTTTTGTAACCATTTAATTTGTATGGTTATATCTATGGAAACCATGAATATATTTTATATTTATTACTCAATTATTCTTATATAATTATAAAATCTTATCTATATTCTCACAATCCAATCCATAGGAAGATGATAATGTCACTCATGTGCACATATGGACTACCACATCCAAGAAGTTTTGTTATAAATTTTTAATTTCTCATTTATATGGTTAGAAATAAGGATATATTTAAGGAATATATATAATTTATGTTATATAATAATTATTATATGAATTTTAATTATTATATTCCTTTATTTCCTTTAAAATGTTGAAATGTGAGAATAGAATTCATGCGTACATAGGATGTATCCTCTCCCAAAAATTGTCTTTTATTTTTCAATATATAACATTAATGGATTAATCAATATATATAAATAATTAATATATAATATAATTATATTTTGGTGATTATTATTCATATTACGAAACCATGATCAAAGTAAAAGGATCATAATTATAGAACAAAAGTTATATTCAAAAAACAAAACATTTTAGACCGAAAAATGATCATTTTTATATTAACTTATTAATAAATGGGGTTAAAAGTGTTATTATAGAGAAATATATGATATAATATGTATATAATTGACTACTTTATATAAGTATATATAATTTTAATTTATCATTTAGGATATTAGAGAACATTAGAAGTATTTTTTGCATAAGGTAGGGGTTTATTATATCAAGTTGTCTTCATTATGACATAATTAATGTTATCCTCCTATAATCATCTATTTTATACATCTAAATAAAATTTTCCATGTTATAACATGAACAACGAAATTAATAATTATATTTAATTTTTTATATATTTTATCTTTTCATTAGTATAAGGATCCAAAAATAACAGAATGTGTTGTGGTATTTTTGTTTAAATATCAATTTAATTATGATTAATTACGATGAAATTTCAATAAATGGAAAATGTATGATCATTTATTGATAAATCAATTATAATTTCTTTTTCTCTATTTCTTTAATTATAATATATGTTTTCCAATCATTTTAATCGCTTCATGTAATCAAGAGACTGAATCAATGTTCTTATGGGAAAATGAATTTATTTATCTCTTTAGTTGAAAATAATTTTTTTTCATGTATATCCATGTATATTTAAAATTATATTCTTTTATATTCTTATATAATTTATTATAGAAAATTTTACCCATGATTAAATTTTTACAAATTTTTTTAATGGAATAATAATTTCATTTTCCCAATGTGGTACTTTTATCTTTTAACAAAAAATTTGAAAGGAATATTTGTCTTAACATACATGAAAAAAATACATTTCATTGTAACATGTCACAAAATTATTTTTATATTATATTAAAAAATTTATATTTATTTTAAAATAATTTTCCCCTTTATAATTTTTAAATATCAATATTTTAAAAAAGTGTTATCAAAGTGAAAAGTTTATCTTTCTCAAGATGTGTTCGATTGACCATGGAATGTACCTTTTTATTTTAGATAACATCCATTTATGTTAAGAAGGCATAAAAGAGATATGATCTAATTATATCATCTCTATTATTTTTCTTGATCGCATATGGTCATGATGATGATATATTGATGAAACCCATTTTATTTTGTAGGGGTTATATTATCATTACAATATTATTGACGTTTTTACATACATATGAATAAATTTATGATTATGTGATGGTTCGAATGATAATTACATATCCCTCTCAAGAATGAGTTAATGAATAATGTTTTATGAGATCAAAGGGTATAAGTGTTGTTTTCCCAATCATAAAATACAGTGTACGAGAAGATAACTCATGCTTGAAAGAGTGTTTATGAGAGGATATGAGATTACAAAAGGTGGGTATGCAATAGTTTATACCATGATCAAACTAGGTACAACAGTAGCTATCCAAAGAAGAATATGATACTAATTCCATAGTGGGGATCCTTGACTTATTATTTCTATGTTTCTGATTATTTTATGTATATGACAATCCTTTATGACATGAGTGAATGAAAATGTAATTTTATTATGGATGATATTATTTTATTTCATTATTATTCATCTCTTATTAACATTCATGTATTATTCCATTACTCATGTTTTTGATATATGAGTTTCTTGGTATGATTTTAAAAGTTTATTCTCATGTTCTCAATCCTTTTAAGTTCATGTAATTTTAAATAGAAATTTATATGTTCATTATTTATTTACATTCATTATTTGATTTCACCCTATTTTATGATCTATTTTTTATATGGTATGAAGAAAATATTTACTCCTGATATGTTTTAGAAGGGTGAAATTTGGAATGAAATATGATGGAGGTATTATGGTAATTTTATGAACTTGTTTTATATGTATTCATTTACATGTAGGAATAAATATTTTATGATTAATTAATAGGTCATAATGTTATAAAATAAATATTAATCTTGTAATATGTGATATTTTTTTATGAAAAATTTATTTCTCTATATCCACCATCTAATGATTTCAAAAAAATCTTTGTATACATATTATTTTTCTGAATAAACATTATCATGTCAATGAAACATAATATCCGGAGATAGAATCCATTAATAAATGAATTAGAGGTATTTAATATACCCAAACCTTTATACGAATTTATCAAACATAAATCATCAAATGTATTTATAAAACCCAATACATCTTCACCTAATATCTTAACCATGTTTTCTGAGGACTTTATCTGACCAAAACCTTCTCTGGAATTTATCAAACGAAAAACTACATTGGGTACTAACATTCTCAAATAGTCTAATGACATACTCTGACCTAAAAATATCATAATTTTAATATATAAACATGTGTGTCAAAAAAATCAATCCAATATCATAATATTAAGAAAAAGTAGAAGTAAAATATGTATCATATTGACTCAGAATAATATCAACATAAATGATATCAATGGTATATCAATTGATACGAAACATTCCTTCACCAAAAAAGATTTTTTTTATAAAATAATTTATAATGTGACACATGAACATAATTATTTATAAGATTAATATTTTATAGATAAAGAAAAAAATGGAAGTGAATCATGAATGTATTTTTTTAAAAAAAATATTATAATATTTTCATAAAAATAATAAGTTAGGAATCACACTAAAAAAGATAACCATAGAAATATTAAAAATAAACAGTTTAAAATTTAAATATTTTTCTATGAAATTTAAATAATGGATCATCAATAAATGTATAAATTTTTGGAAAAATTATATAAAAACATTTATTAATATTTCCTTTTTAAAATAGTATTTAAATGTGGAACCTTTAATAAAATAAGAAAAATTTAAACGAGAGGTATTTTTTCAAATAAAAATATAATATAGAAATAGTTTTCAATAATATATATTTAATGAGATATAATTGTTTTCAAAGAAAAAGGATCTGGTTGTTCCTCGAATGGTGGATGAGAAGGTTGCTATCGGTAATATCCCCCCCCCCCCCCCCGTCTGACCAAATTTTTAATGGTGTCGATAAGTCACAGGTCTCTATCCTGGGAAAATCTAAAGAGTTAATGTAGCAAAAGAGTATTGCTACATCTGAAGCAATTGAAGATAAAGAGGAGATGAACATATTGGCACATAAAGTCTCTCCTAAGCAAAGAAAATAAGATATCATTGATGATAGCACTGATGCTGAAACATTACTAGAAAGACTTAAGTCTCTAACCTCATATAGGGGGAGAGCAAGAGGTCAGGGGAACGGTCGATGTAGCGCGGGATGGCCTGTTTTTCAAGAGGAGGAAATAAAACTCACTGAAAGGTTGATGAAAAAGATAGGCATGTAACTGTTGGTTATGGACTTTGGTCATTTTTATTCTTGTACTATCTTCGACATTTCCTTTATTTATTTTAATATAATAGTTACAACCTATAGCCTTTTAAAACTAGATATAATTGATTTCAAAATTAAATGTAATGTGAATGATAAAAATAATACCTGGAAGTGATGGAAAATAATTTGAATATTTGAAATACCATTGTGGAAAACTAATGATATAAAAAGTTTTAGTATAGATTTCCACCCAAAAGAGGTTACTAAATATAATATGATCATATTAGTAAAAAAATATTTCAATTTCAAAAAAAAATCAGAAATACATTTTAGAGAATAATGACACCGAAAGGGAGGAAAATTGTCTTTAAAGGAGATGTGTATTTTTTAACATGATTTTCTTTTATGATAAATAAAGTCCCATAGAATGACTTATTGAGATAAAAATTACATTTTCCATTTAATTAAAATAATAAATATCTAATAAAATTGGAAATTGGATAATTTATCAATCATAGATAAATGATGCACAATGAATAACATTTCAAAAAAATAAAAGTAAAAATGAGTTATTGAAATACCTTACAGATATCATAGTTCATGATGAATTATACATTCACATAGGGGGAATAAGGTTGAAATTTTAATAAAATAGAATAATATAATTATAATGTAATAATGTCATGGAGTTTGTTATGACCAATGTTTTGTAAATGTGTTAGAATAGTGAAATTCTTAGGAAAGTGGAAGTCTAAAAAATCATGAATGACATTTTTATTTTTCATAGATGAAAATAATGAAATGTTGATAATTGTTATTAAAATATTATATTAAAAATACTTTTTTCCATAACACATCCCAGAGGGGACCATTCACCAATTTTACAGTCCCACCTCATGTAGGATAATGGCTGATAAAAAGCATTGAGTATGTGTATTATAAAAATGAGAGGCCTTATATTAAAGAATCTGTACCCAGGACCATGTATATAATCCCATAAAATGTAGAAATTAAAAAGAAGTAATAAACCATACATGAAAACATCAATATACTACCACTAGAGTATGATGAAATGTAGTGTAAAGTTAAAAGTCCCAAATACATTTCCACTAAAAAGAGTCAGAATACTAAGCCAAATTGAAATTATATAAGTACACTAATGTAAAGATAACTGCATGAACTGACCATGGTCTCAAAACATATAATGGTTATGTGTATAACATTGAATTTTATCCATAACCACATATTTAAAGGCTAAAAACTGTTTTCATATCAAGGAATAAAATTGACTCATTTATTTGATGTATTTTAGTATATTTTTGTTTGTGATAAATTTTTCACAAATTCCACATTCAGAAAAAGGTTATGTCACTTCAAAGTTAAATACCATGTTCTAAACATAATGGTATCCTAAAATTTCTAATTCATACCACTATTAATGATTTATTATACTTTTTCATGATTATTATGGGCATATGAAATTAATATATTTAATAAATTTTAATAATTTATTCTGGGCACACCTATCCTAAGAATCACATGTCATTTTAGTGCATAGTCAGTAAAATAATTTATATAATATATTAAAATAATATATGGAAAATCTGAGTCATTACTTATCCCCACAATGTGGATTTATTTCCCAAAGATTCAAAACAATGGACTAAATAAAAATGATGTTTGTATTGAACTTGAGTATGAGCCTCCCTCGCCTATGTTCTCTCATGAAGACAGTCATGATACAACCTGACACCCAATAAAGAATCTATCACCCCTAAATTATCCTCTCCATCCTATCATCTATCTCTACTAGGTACTCGAAAAATGTAGCTCCATCCTCCATGTACCACTCTCCCCAATTGATAACTTAATAAGATAATGTGTGTACTTATCTATTGCAACACATGAATGATATTAGGAATCCAAATTAACAACTGTGGTATAGCTAAGTGTAATTCCACCTCTCTAACCATACAATGTATCTAGAAAGGGGAAATGAATCATGGATATTTACCTTCACCCTAACCAAATATATACCATCTAAATAGAGGTGAAACCCATATGAACTTGATGTCTCCCTCCTTGAACTCTAAAGGCCTTAGTCATTAGTCAACATACTTCTTCTTATGGCTTAGTGATATTCTCATATTCTCCAATATAGTTTTATCCTTATTTATAGTGTCTTCTACAAACATGGTTCACATTAGTGATGACTCTCTTATGAAATTTTACTATTGTGGTGGCTTGCAGGGCAACCTATACAAGGCCTGAAATAGTTCCATACTGCTGGATTAATGATTGAAGTTATTAAATGAAAATTATACCAATAATAGTTGATCCTACAAACTATGACTAGATTTTTACACGAAAACTCACAGCATGTCCTCAAGATCCTAATTTGAATGCTCAATCTTGCTGTTAGTGTGGGTGTGAGAATTTTTTTATAACAATTATTCCTAAAAGACTCCTCGAATCCCTTATATAGAGGATATGTGAAGGGAGTATCATAGTTAAAAAAATTCATTGAGGGGAATCCACATATTTTGACTATCTCCTACACATACAGTCTACTAAAGCTATTTACTTATTTCTTTTCTCGTATAGCTTGGCATTAGTTTGACCTGGTTGGTCATTCTACGATCACATCGTGTAAGATATATGTACATTGTAGGAACAAAAAAAGGTTGATTTAAATCTCAAAAAATATCCACCTTGTAATCTCATATTTATGATCTAAACCCACTAGAAAATGATTCTCACCCTTCTATTATTTATATGTAATGTATCAAGTGACAAGCTTTGTAACTTCCTTCATCATCTATGGCCATTGGAAACTAATGTCAATGGTACTGGTACATCTTTAACACCTACGGATTTATCAGCAATGGATATGATTTAAATTTTCTCAAAACACCCTCCCATAATGTCACTAGTTGTATTGTGTATCCAATAAAAATAATTACATGCTCCCCACCCTTATAAATTTTATTAAAAGATTGTCAAGTGGATACCAGAGTATATAGGATCTAACAGTCAGCATCTCCTTCGCATGCCTTTCTAACATCATGTATAATATAATTGGAATAACCATTGAATGGTTGTAAGATCATCCATCTATATAGAAGATGAATTATTTCAATGATTCCAATTTCTTAGACAACTCACTATATTACTATGAACTACATCTACTACTGAGAGTATCTACAACCACGTTCCCCTTCTATGAATTATAGAAAATTGGAATGTAATAATCATTAAGGAACCCAATCCATCACATTAGTTTCCTGTTATAATTCTATGAGAACATATAATTGAGACTCTTATAGTCATAATATATGTAAAAATCTCTCCCATCAAATAGTATCACCACATATTCAATGTGAAGATTTCCATTGAAAACACAAGATCATGGCTCCCATAGTTCTATTCATGTTCCCTCAATTAACATGAAACATCAAAAATAATTTCAGATCACTATATTAGAACAAAACAACGCCCATTTTTTTGATTTATCATAGAATACTACATACATGTCCCAAGACACTTGAAATATCTTGATTGAAGTACTCTATAATATCTTCTTGAACTCCTAGAAATTGTAATTAAACCTACATATCAACATGACTGTCTATCTATTTTAAATTAAGTCATTCATGTGAGATAATATCATTGAGAAACCAAGTTTGAATCTACAATAGTATCTTGCAAACCCATTCAATCTCCAAACCATTAACACTGTCTTAGGTAGATCCTAATCTAACACTTCCTTATACTTCTTCATGTCCACTACTATACCTTCTTATAAGATAACTTTTCCCAATAATTGGAGAACCAAAATCCAGAATATACACTTTGAGAGATTTTTGTCAATCTAAATTTCTAGAAGTATCTCTAGAACCAGAATAATGTGTATCTTGTGATACTCCTCATAATCCATGTACTTTTGGATATCATTGACAATGACCACCAATAAAATGTCTCAAAATGGCAGAATGATCTGGTTTCTTGAGTCACAAGAACATGTGTTGTGTGTTCTTAACACCAATGGTCATCACCATGTACTCATTGTGACTATAGAAACATATAAATAATGTCTTCTGTGAATCCTCAACATATACTCGCAACTAGTGATAGAATAATATGAGGAAAAACATTGAATACCATTGTCCCTTTCTCAATTAAACAATGATTTCATCGATCCTAATTAATGTATACTCTTTCATTAATATTAGCTCGTATAGGTGGGAATAGTCCACACATTACCTCATGATGTCATCCATATTTTCAGCGAATAATACTAGGGCTTCCCATGGTGAAAATATGAGTCTAAAAAATTTATTCCTACGCATGTAATCCAACTACATCAATAGATCGTGATGATTTCTAGGATCTATTATATATTATGGAAGAAATATCTATGTGATCCCTTTGGTTAAACCGATATATAAGTCTATCTATCAATGGGGATTTATGTTAGGAACATCAACAGGAAGGAAATAATCTAACACTACCACCACTAGTGGAAACCATAAACTCATCACATCCACCACAAAAAGGTTCATGAAAGTTAATGGATGACTAATCATCTACTCCACCATTCATGAGTCGATTCTTTACATCCTATGTCTTTTTTTCACCCATAACAAAAAACCTATTCACTTAAATGTGAACACATCACCTCAATTTCAAGGAATAATATATCTGGGAATTAATATTTGATAAATTTTCTAGATATAATAGGATACCATAAGGCCTCATCACAAGTAAAAAGTGATCACAATATATAATCACAAAATAAGAGTTTGGCGCACTATTTTCACAAGTGCTTGATCGTTGAGTAATCCCTAGTAGGAGTCTCCATGCACATGGTTCGGGCTAATGGATCAACCAAAATCGATATGTATCAAACTAGAAATGTGGAAAATAATAGAATGACTATAAGTTATGTCTCATTGTACTACGGATAAGGTAAAGATTCATATATCTTACATTGTATCATCCCTGGATCCTCATGGTCAGAATCATTGACTACCCGCAACATCCATGCCCTTATACTTCAAATCCATGAACCTATTTTGGACCATCAAGGGGTGGTGGTGGTAACATGTCAAAGAGTCTACCACCTCTAGTTGATCTCACAACTCCGATTCCATGTTCGCCACCATGAATAATAGTTTGTTCCAACAACTTCATCTACCATGGAAGCCAATCCACTATCTCCCTATTTGTTATATGGTGTCTTGGTCAATCTGATTTGTGATGTATCATATTTTCACAAGATTAGTACCACCTATCACAAGGAATAATATTCCTATCATTTGAGTAATTCACCTCATAAACTCTAATTTGGTACATCCTCCTGAAATTTCTCATATTTCCTCATCCGAAAGACTCACATAGACAACCTTCTACCGATGACTTTTCTACCATGTTCCCACTACAAGTAATCTTTGTCTGTGTATTCTTAACAAGGAAACTCGCAACATCCAAATCAAGATGTTGAACCCCAACATATTTAGGAACACATATTGGTATAACCCATTATTATACGAATTTATTATATTCCCTTCTAAAATTTATGATCCTCAAATAGCTTATCACAAACAATATTCATCGACTACAAAGAGAGGATAGTAATCCTCGATGAATAATTATCCAATTTAGTAATACCATATTAAAGCTATATAATATCATGGATATTTACATCCCTTAATATGGAATGAACTAACTAATCTCTAATAATTTGATCTGACTCTAACCATGCATGTGTCGCCTCATCATATAATTGGGTTACTAAACCCTACGATTTTCATATCGATCCTTGTAGAAGGATTAGTACTCGAACCACATTTTGATCTTCCAGTATCTTAAAATGACTGAAAACGTTGTTCAACACCACATTCCATTACCCAACCACCAAAGGGTCAAGTAAACATTGGAATCTAAGTGGTCACTATCTCTGAAACTCATGAAATTTTCTCAGCTTGTAGACCACATCATCCAGTATAGTGGTTATTATCTGCTAATCATGTACTAGTATAAATAGTAAACCGCCTAGAGGTGACATCTCTAGAACATGAACATGAATGAAAGCCATGTCACTGATGGAATCATTTTTATAATCTTGATAATGATTCCTATCTAGAATAAAATACTGAGGTATCTTAAAATTGACATGATATACCAAACTAATTTAGTATAAATTAAGAACTAAATCTAGAAGGACATTGAAATTATAACATTTCTCTATATGATCCATATACCATTGTTTTCCCTAAAACTACTATATTAATGTACCATGTAGAAATGTAGATTATCATAGATCTATTTAATGGATATTTTGTCCACCACACCAGCACCGGAGTCCCTTTCCTCAAATCATAACATGAAACACAAAACACTTCTTCACCAATCCTATCTAAAAGACTCATATCAAAAGGTAGAACAGATTTCATTGTTACCACATTTTCATGAACCATCACAATAGATCTTGTTCCCTGATTCCCTAGGCCCACCTCCAATAGTCCATCGGATGGTGGCAAACACTAAGTAGGCCTACCAGTTACATTAGATTCCTTAGCATGAAATTCCTAGACAAAAAAATCCTAAATCCCATACAATGCTGAAATGTAAAAGAACTGAAAAAACAATAATATATACATCTAAATCCCATATCTATAGTAAAATATAAATTTATAAAATATAAAAATAAACTAATAGAATCCTACCATAAATAGTATAAATACATAACCATCGTGAAATTGTAGATGGGGACTGAGGTCAAGATTACGATAGGAACACACCTCAAAATTTATGCCTCCCTAAGAATTACCTAGTCTTTGTCCATATATGACTACATCAATGGATTGATCATCCATATAATACATTACATGTGAGTTGAAATACCATGTATGGGGTGAGTATAACAACTACCATTAGGGCACCTAGATAATAATAAGAATTAAACAACATGAATACTAAGCATCTCTCCACTGATATATGTCTAAAAGTCGAATAAAATGAATATCCTTATCAATTCATCCAAACCATAGAGTTCCCTGATAATGTCCAAATCGCAGTTATAATCTAAGAGTAATGCTAATGGTTTCATCAAAACACCCATATTAGAGAAGACACATTGGGAGTCACATAAAACAGATGGTGTCTATCCAAGGTGGCATGCTCCTCATATCTTCTTATATTGTGTATATGCTGAAATTTAGTAGAAAATGATTCAAGGATGATGATCAAACCAAAAGAAATCTAGTGTATAAAACAATTCATTATAGAATAACAAGCTAAGTTGAGAATTTCTGATAATGTAGTGTTTTTCACAATGATTCCCAGAACTCCATCAATGGGATAGATTAGGATACATGATCTCCCACCAAGACTCATAGAAGGATTACTCAAGACTACCCAAGATGAATTACTATATGGATCATTATCCTATTTTTAAGATTAAATTATATAATATCCTTAATGTAATGGATATAGGGAACCCACCCTAAAGAAACATGTCTAAAAAAGAGGGAAATGGATCTAGTCCAACAATGAATGATTACATATTGTGTACAAGTAGTACCTAGAGTGTCCCACAAAAACAGAGTTTTTTCATGTGTAATAAATTCCATGTAAATACCCATATCATTATAGATAATGTCACAAATTTAGTGTACTCTTTACTATGTCAGAGTACACAACTCTTAACATGTACACCAAGCATGGATATTTCAATATTAGAGTACACATCATATACATGGCCCTCTACTTTTATACATGTCCCTTTACCCTCAATGGTATACAATGAGTTTCCAAGTTTTATTAAAAAATATGGGATTAGTTCACATGTTGTGATTTAAATAGAAACACTATGAAAACCTAGCACTTCACCTGGGGTCCAAGATGACCTCTAATCATTTATTACACACTATTCTTCATGAAATTTTACTAAATCCAATATGAAACATCCCATTACTAGTTCAGGTATTCCTAAACAATCTTGGGTTAAATTATTAATATCTTAACTTAGAATAAAATATTTATTAGTGAAATTTTCATAAATGTGTTAAGGGGCATAATTAGCAGTTAACATCTAAGAATATGCACAAGAATATATTTTCTGTTTCACACTGAATTGTTGCATGATCCCGTGGTGCACAAAGGATCTAAACAGAAAGAATAAAATTATTAAATATACTATTTTAATCATGTAATTTTTATTCAAAATATCTGAATAACCCAAAAATGGTGCATCATTTAGGAAATCATAGACCATTATTAGGTCTAAAATATGCTCTTTACCCTAGGAGGTGTATAACAAGAAACATTCACGAAATATGGATCCCTTTCTCAATAGAAAATGTTATGAAATAATATATAATGTATTATATTTTAAAAATTAATTAAATACCTTCCAAATGGTGCATTTTACGGTTAATACAAGACCACATATGGGTCCGATATAAAGGGATTTAACCCAGAATGGGTATAAAATTTTTAGGGTTTAGGTGTTTGGATGCCTCACCCTCAAAGATAACACTTTTATTTTAATTAATTTTTTAGACTTATTTTTCAATAATAAATCATTAATATCTATAAAATAGTGCATCTTATGAGAAATTTGAGACAACTGTTTGGTCTGAAACGTGGTGTTCAACCTAGGTGGGGTAAAACATTCATTAATAACGATTGTTTGGTCACGTCACTTATTAATTGATGTTTTTAATTATTACATTAAATAATTAAATATATTAAAATTTTTTCATTCTTAATTTAATTAATAATATAAGAATAAACTATTCATCATCACTTTTAATGCAAAAAAAATAATTTTTTAAACCATTGGAGGTTTTCAAACACCCGATTTACCACTATTTACACCATAATCAATTTAAATCCTTGTTAATAAATGAAAAGATATGATGTTGTAATAGTTTTTTGGGAGGAATCAATGCTTAAAAGGGTTTTTTTTAATTTTTACACTATACCTATACCAATTTAGGTTTTTATACCTAATTGTTTCTCTTTTTGGATCGATCCTATCAAAACCATGTGACCCCAATACTAATAGTGGGGTGATATAATTTTTTATTGAGTTGTAATCTTTTTCAATGGCTATTATTCTAGTGTGGTTATGGTTCTTCCTATCATCATACCTAGAGATCAATTTTGGGGTGTTTTGGTAATTTTTCATTTATTTATTTCCATTTGAATTTTTCTATTATTTCATAAATTATATTAAATAATAATTTTAAATTAAAAAAACAAGACCTATTTTGTCAACGGATAATTCATAAACTAATTGAAAAATTATATTTATTAAAATTATCAGATCTTCGATAAATAATTATCATTATTTTCTTTCATCATCTTTAGAAAATTTAATTGTGTGATATTATTCATGATATATTTGTAAGGTTTTATAAAAAATTATTTGCATGAAAATTTTCATGGATAGTTGTTTTGAATTATTAAATGATAATTACTTTGGTCCTTCAAGAGATTATTTTTAAATAAATCATCAACGGATAATTGGTTGAATGTTTCAAAGGTTAAATTACAGATAAATTATCAACATATAATTTTTATTTCATTATCTATGTATATGAAATAAAATAAATTTCAAAATATAATTCTGAAGAATTGTCAAGGAATAATAATAAATATTTATCAATCAATAATTACTCAAAATTATCAATGAATAATTGCATCTAAATATTAAAGATAATAATATAAAAATTATTAAATTAAAATTCAATGGTAATTATCATGATACATAGATTATCGAAATTATCATGTGATAATCATTTGTTTTTCAATGGATAATTTTATATTTATAAAATGATAATTTGGAAATTAACCAAGAGAGATAAAATAATTTTTCTTGTAATATTTTAACTGATAATTTAATATTATCTAAGTTAGAAAAAATATTATCTCATATAATATTTTAACTAATAATTTGAAATTATCATGGAGGGAAATGTTTTATGAAATCTTATACTTTCATTGATAATTTCATTTTATCAAAGAGATATAAAATACTATCGCATGAAATTTTTTTATTAATAATTTGAAATTATTCAAGAGAGATAAAATTTTATCATATTGAATATTTTAGTCAATATTTCTAAATTATTCATGAGAGATAAAATATTATCACATGTAATACATTAATTAATAATATTAAAATTATTAAGGAGAGAGAATGAATAATTCACATGTTATTTTATTATTTTTAATTTTATTATAATATAATATTATTGTTATTGGTTCTAGGAACCCTTGACAATCATTGATCATAGGTGTGTCGACTCTGACAATAATAGGGTCACGAGGAGGTGTATTTAACCACACAGGGTGGTTTAGCATTTCCACCAACACTAATGGCCTTGAGGTATGTGGTTCCGTTTAGATTATCCATATTCATTATCCTTGTAGTACTTTATTTATATCTATTATTTATTTAAATTTAATTTCTCTAATTTTCATTTAATTAAATTGAAAAAACCCGATTCAAGGAAATAAATATATTTGAAATAGTTTTGGCATAGAAGTTTCAAAAAACCCGAATTTCCATTCAATTTGGTCTGTTTATTGAAATTAAATGATATAAATTGTTTAATTTAAATTGTAGATCTAATGGAAATGATTTCAATTAAAATGATGAATTTTAATGTTGAAATAAATTGTGCAATGATGGTGTTTTTTCATTCATTTCAAACTGGTGAGAATGGATTAAAATGATTTGATAGAAACCCAATGGATTTATCTTATGAAAAAGGAAATTATTTTGAATAAAACTGTTTTGTATTTAAATTAAAATAAATTGAAAAATTTATAATGGATTAATGGGATTTATCATATTTTTAACAAGTCTAAAAATAGGTCATCCATCATGTAAGGAAACATGCAAGACTTAGGTATTTGGTGAGTTATTTGGATACACTATACGCTATGAGAATGCCCTAAAACATACTTGCAATGGTTCACATCCCTGATGGGTTGGGGATGAGTCTCCTTTGGCCCTTATCATAGGGACATGTGTATAAACTTTTTTCTCAATTCAATTATAGAGTTTGGAATCCTATAGCTGGTTAATACTATAATATCTTTTTGTATATGACCATCTGGCACATTTAAATATTTATAATTGAAATATAAATGTATGCCAATGGTTTTGATGTGCTTTACATGCATGATGAATTTACATAGACTGTTTTATATAACTTTTTTATTTAAGCTATTGTTTTATAAATATTCCATAATTTTTAAAATAATTGGTTAAAATATGTATTTTCATCATTTTAATTGTACATAATTTTTCACTTAAATATGTTTTATAATGATGAACATGTTTATCATTAAAAATTAAAAGAATTATTTTAATAATCAATTGTAGGAATCTGTTATAGAATCTATGGTGAGAACCTACATGAATTTTTATCTCACACCCTACTATTTCCTTTTTTTGTTTGTATACATTCTCTTTCTAGGACCATGTAAGGGGATATGATCTCTTGGAGGAGGATCTAGCTGTTGAGTATTGGTCTAGTTAGTTTTGTTACTTGGGACCTTGGGTTGTTTTCCCAATTATCAGTACATTGTTTGTAGTGTATTGGGATGTTTTATTCCTTATTGACCTCTAGTAAAATACATCCTATGAATTATATTTTGTTATACATATTGTCTTGTTTTTTTTCTTTCCCATTTTTGGTGAAAAAGTCTTTCCCACATTCATGATCTGTGATGCAAGGTGCTAGTTTCCAACCTGTGGGGATTAGGAACACCCTTCAGACTATGTCAGGGCCCGCTCAGTTATCATGATTCATGGGAACCTGAGCTGGTTCATGACAAAATGGTATCATATGATGGTTTATGTGTTGTCTTTATGTCAAAATGCTTTTGTGAAATCTTCTTGGGAACAAATAGGTAGAAGAGATTGAGTTCATGTACATCTCTCACTGCAATGAACCTTAGGTTTCCTAGGGTGGTTATGTCATGATCTATAATGTATTATTTATAGTATGTTCCCTATTTATATTTTGATTTAGTGAAATCCAAATATTTTTTATTCTTTCTTTGGGGATTAATTTCCCTCATTCCTCATTATGAGCATATTCAAATATCTTCCTTGTTGCCTGATGATGTTTTGTAACATCATGCCTTAAAGAATATGTGTGAGTCTTATATAGGAGAGGAATGATGTTGAACCTCATCTAGAGAATCCTATTGTGGATCAGAATCAATATGAGGTAATCATGTTTATTTTTGAAGATTTAGGGTAGAAACGACCACCTGTCCTTGTTCAGGCTCCAACTTGTGATCCTTATGGGGATGTTCATTGAAAATGTTCTCAGGAGTTCCTTATCCTGAAACCACATGTTTTAAGGGCTCCACCAATCCTCAACATGATGACGATTGATTGGGGGTGATAGAACATCTATTTGTGTTCTTGGAGACACCTGATGCGATCAATGGGAAGTGTTCCATCTTCATGTTGGAGGGACCAAGAAGGATATTGTGGGACATAATAGTAATGAAAGATAAACATAAGGGATTAGAGGGAAATGACTTCTAGATTCTTTTCACTGAAAACATATTTTCGGATTAACTAGTGTCGACCATCGCTGTTGAGTTATTCAAGATTGATAAGTTCAATAGAGCTATGATTTTTTTGGATGTTTAGGGCACTTTTAGATGTTCTACCACAACTTTAACACTCCACTCTATTGTAAGAGATAGTCAACACCTTCAAAATATATTGGGAAATAAACTTCTTCATGTATAAAGTGTTCCAACTATAGGAATCTAGAGAGAAGCTTCATTCGGATGTGGAAGAGTCTCCAGTGGAAGCATACATGAGTCTAGAAACTGTGAGAGGTACCCTTAAACTATCTTCTTCGTTAGTGATGAATCTATTTGATACTAATTCATCCCACTCATTTGATTCAACCCATATAATTAATCTTCTTAATCTTTTTATAGAGTTCTTATGTTGTTCAATGGATTTTATTACACCCCTTAGTGTGAATAGAGTGTAGGGTGTCTTTACCACTTCATGTGTCTTCTCTCTATCAGATATTGATCATGCATTGAGTTTTCTTTCTTTCCATATGATATCATTTGATGTTATATTCGGGATAGATTGGCTATTGAAAATAATGCACAGATTAATTGTTAACATTGACGGGTAGAAATTATTATACCCAATGGTGAGATTATCGTCATTTAGGGGAATAAGACTCATTGTTGAGTAGTGCCATACTATTTTTGTCCTGAGTTGGTGTAGTGATATATGTGTTTTCTTTTGATCTAGAGTTAGAATATTTGAGTAGTGATCTCGCTCTAGTAATCTTAAAATATCCCTATGTGTATCCTTTTTAATTCTCTTGTTTTCCAGCATTAAGCAAGGTTCGGTTTTCTATAATTTTTGACACTCAACCATTTTTAGTTGGTGATATGGTATTCTTGATGTTTTCACCCATGTTGGGTCATTGATGACTTTAGAAGAATGGGAAGATTTCTACTCATTTTTTGGACCTTTTGTGTTTTTTGATTACATGGGGAATTTTGTTTTTTGTTTAGCCTACCACCGCAGCTATTGTCAATAAATAATGTTTTTCCCATACCATGTCTATGAAAGTATCTCTATGATCCACCTCATGATTGATCTGGAGTGATATGGAGATTGAAAATGATTTATTTATGGCTGAATGATAGGTCCAGGTTGTGGATTCGGAGACCAAGAAACATCATTGGATAATGATAGTTATAGTCAATGTTTAATGAAAATCAGGTTTTGTTTCCCATGAGAAATGGGTGATCGAGACACTGATTAAGGGGTAGTGACCTCATCTTTTCAGAACTAAGTCTTCTTCATAGGCTTTCTAGGGAATAAATTTTCATATGGTGGGGAAATTTCAACATATTGTTACCGTTTTAAGTATTCAAAAACCCTATCTATTAAATTATTAATATGTTAAGTGGGGAAAATAATTTATCTCCAATATTTTGATAAATGTGTTAAATTCAATAACATCTAATTAACATCTTGGAATATTCAATTGAATATTTTGGGGGTCCGACATTGAGTAGGTGTATGATTATGAGGCCTAAAAAGGCTTAGTGAAGATAGAATAAAATTAATAAATATAATATATTAAGCACATGCTTTTTTTTCAAAATATTTGAATAAGTGAAATATGGTGTTTTGTTTGAGAAATCTATGACTGACATTATATCTGAAATATGATGTTACCGTAGAATGGGTATAACATTCGATGGCACCTGACATTTGGATTTTCTCTCATTAGAATAGTTTATGAACTAATCTGTAATATATTGTTTTATAAAAAATAATTAAAAACTCTTAAATGGTGCATCGTATTGAAAATCTGAGACCACTGATGGGTCCAAAACCAGGACTTTAACATATATGGGGTATAACATTTGTATGTGTTGGTCATTCGGATTCCCCACCCACAATAATAAGCTTATTTATTGTAATTAATTTATTATTCTGATTTTCAAAAAATCTACAATTAATATATTTCAAACCGTGCATCGTTGGAGAAATATGAGACCACCATTGGGTCCAGAACTAGGAGTTTACCTTATGTGGGGTATTAAATCCATTATAAATGAGTGTTTGGTAACATCATTGATTAATTGATTTTTGAATAATTACATTAAAGATTTATTTATATTAAATTGCATTAATTAAAAACGTAATTAATAAAATCAGAATACACTATTCAAAATCACGTTCAACATTTAAAACCACATTTTTGAACCATTAGAGATTTTAAAACGCCCAATTTACTACCGTTTAATCCCCTTTTAATTTTAGAACACCCTAATAAATGAAGATCAATTACTTGATCATTGTTTTTGTGATGAATCTGTGTCTAAATGGATTGTTTGAATGTTTATGACGGACATATACCCATTGATGTTTTTGTACCAGATTGTTTCAGTTTTTGGATTGACCCTATCAAAACCTTGTCACCCAAGAGGACTTACTGTGGGGAGATATTCATTGCCTTAGGTTTAGAAGCATGGTGGTTTTTTATTCTTTAGGTGGGGTAGTGTTTCTTCATCATTATATACAAATAACAAAAAATAGGATTGTTTTTGTTATTTTTCATTTATTTATATTTTTACAGTTTTTGAATTATTTTTAAAATTTTTGAAATTAGGGAGTTTAAATTTAAAAAACGAAACCAAATTTTTTCCAAAGATAATTCTTAAGTGAAATATTATTTGATAAATTTGAACATTATTATAAGTTCAATAAATAGTTATCATGATTTTTTTTCATCATCTATTCAAAACATAATTGTGATATATTATCAAAGACATAATTGAAGGGTTTTATAAAACATGATTTATATGACATTTTTCATGGATAGTTGTTTAGAATTAACAAATGAAAATTAAATAGGATTATAAAGAGATAATTTTCAAATAAATTATTAATAGACAACTTGGTGAAAATTTCAAAGGATAATTTTTATAAAACATACCAAATTTGTTTAATGTTTTTATCAAAGGATGTGTTATAAATAAATTAATGAATGGTAATTACAATCACATATCATGGTATAATAATGAATAATTATCATGCAATAATTACATCGAATTATAAATGAATAATTGAACCTGATTATTGATGATAATATTATTCAAATTATTAAAGGATAATTATATGGTAATTATCATGAGACATATATTTTAAAAATTATCATGGGATAATCACATATTATTTCAAAAGATAAGATTTATAATTATAAAATGATAATTTTCATAATTATCAAAGAGAGATAAAATATTATCTAATGTAATATTTAAATTGATAATTTGAAATTATCCAAGTGAAATAAAATATTACTACATGTAAAAGTTTATTTCCATAATTTTGAATTATCTAAGGGAGAGAAAATATTATCAAATGTTATATTTTAATTTATAATTTGAAATTATCAAAAAGAGATAATATATTATCACATGTAATATGTTTATAAATAATTTCAAATTATTGATCCAAGGTAAAATATTATAACTTTTAATATTTTAATAAATAATTTGAACTTATCCACGATAGATAATATATTATATCATGTAATATTTTAATTGATTATTTAAAAATTATCCAGCAGAGAGAGTGTATATTTACATGTGTTATTTTATTTTATTTTAAAATTAAATAATTGGCAATGGTTCTAGGAACCCTTCATGAGAATTGATCATTGGCATTTTGATTCTTACTACAATAGGGTCAGGGGGAGGTGTATTGAACCACATATGATGGTTTAGCATTCCTACTAACATTGGAGACCTTGATTTAGGTGGTTCCGTTATAATTATCCAAAATGATTTTCCTTGTATTTATTGATTTATTTCAATTATTGATTTAAGTACCATTTCTCAGATTTTCATTTATTTGTAATTATAAAAACTAGATTCTAGTGAGTCGAGATATTTGAAATGGTTTGTGCATGGAAATTTGAAAACACCCCAATTTTGTTGAATTGGGTCAGTTTATGAGAATTGGTTGATTTAAATTATTTAATTTAAATTGTGTATTTGATCAAAATGATTTAAATTAAATTGTTGAATTTTATTATGGAAATAAACTGTTTAATAATGAAATTGTTTTTAATGGATTTTGATCTAGTGATAACGGATTAAAATGACTTGATATAAACTCAGTGGGTTTATATTGAGAAAAAGGTATTGTTTTTTTATAAAACCTATTTTTGTTTTAAAGGGAATGAAATCTCCACCTTTGGAAAGGAAGAATGGGATTAATTGTATATTTAAGTAGTCTTAAAATACCTCTCCCATCATGCAATATCACTTTCAATACTAAAGAAGTATGTGAGTTATTTGGGTACAATCAATGATATGACAATGTTTTGAAACACACTTGTGGAAGGTCACATCCTTGATGGGTTGGTGATGAGTCTTCATTGGCCAGTGTTTTTGGGACCTCTGTGTACACATTTTTCTGAGTTCACATAGAGTGTGAAATCCTATATCTGGTTAATATTATCTTATCTTTTTGTACATGACCAAGTTTCTCGCTTTTATATATATATTTGGGAAATAATTCTATTACTGTTCGTTTGAATTGTATTACATGTCTTCTATTTTACATAAAAAAATTTGTGTAGCTGTTTTATTTAATATATTGTTTTAGAAATACTCAATCATTTGTAAAATCATTTCTTAAAAATTTTATTTCCAACATGTGAACTCTGAATCATTATTCATTTAAATAATCTTTATAATCACAAACCTACATATCTTTATACATTGAACACATTCCTTTTGGTTAATCATAAATTTTCATTAGTTATGGAAACTATATTGAAACCCTACTGGGATTTTTATCTCACCCCAAACATTTGGTTTCAGGTGTTTGAAGACTTTTTATTTCAGGGTTCGAGCAAGGGGAATGGATCACATGGAGGTGGATATAGATTTTGAGTGTTGGTCTTGGTGAGTTGTGTTTCTCAATAAATTAGCCTATTTTTCTATTGTTTAAACTTTTTTTGTAGTGCATTATATTTTTTAGGCCTTGTTGACTTCTTTTACATTACTCTTAATTTAATTTAATTTATTATTAATATTTTATTGTTTTCTTTTCTTTCGTATTTTTGGTAGCAATATTGTTCCCACATGCATGTTGTGTGATTCTGGGTGCTAGTCACCAACTCGTGGGGATCGAGAATGGCATTTCAGTCTATGTTAGGGACAACTTGGTTATCAGGTTACTAGGGTACCAAGGATAGTTCCTGAAAAAATGTTATCAGAAGGATTTTGAGTTTTTTCATGAGGTCAATATGGAATTGTGAAATCATGTCAGGACTTAGGAGGTAGCTGTGATTCAATTCAGGTAAAGCACTCACCACAATGAACATTATGTCTCTATGGGTGGTTAGGGAGTAATTTCATATGTATTAGTTGTAGTATTTTCCCTTTTTTTGGATAATGTGAAATCCTAATCTTGATTGTTTTTTTTATTTTGATTAATTTTCCTCATTGCATTATATGAGAATTATAAAAGGTCATCCTTGTTGTCTTATGATGTTGTGTAACATCAGGACTCCGAAAATACATGTTAATTAGATCTAGGAAGAGTGTTCCACTAAACCTCATCAAGTCAGTAATTTTTTGGATATGAATCTTGTTCAGCTAATCGTGCATACTATCTAAGGTTTAGGTAAGACACAACCACCACTCCCCGTCAATGCTCCTGCTTAGGATCGTCTTGGGGAAGTTCTTCATGATCGTAATGTAAAGATACTTCACAAGAATCCAACCATTTTCAAGGGATCCACTGATCATTAAAAGTTTGAGGAATGTTTGGGCATAATAGAATGTCTTTTTGAGTTCTTGGCACCATAATATGTGATCAACATGATGTGTTCCAGATTCATGTTGGAGGGACAAAGTAGGAAATTGTGGGACAAGATAGTGAAGACAAAAAAACATGATTCAATGGTGTTGGCCAAGGCTATGGAGTGTTTCATGTTTTATGTGGCTGATAAAAAATGTGGCTCTAATGGACATTTAGGGTACTTTTAGAAGTTCTACAACAACATTAACACTCCAAATAGTGGAACGAGATCATCAACACCTTCAAAAATTGCAGGGAAATCAAACGCTTTGCATAAAAAGGGTTGTAGCTACAAAAATCTCGAATGAATGTTCTTCATTCATTGTAAGAGTCTCCAAAGGATGTAGACATGAGTCTAGAATCTATAAGAGGTACCATTACTAAATCTTAGTCATTAATTAGTGCTCAATTTGATACTGGTGCATCTCACTCGTATATTTAGACATGTATTGTTAATATTTTTAATCTTTATATTGTAATTTTTTTCGTGAAATGGATATTATTACACCCCTTTGTGTTAATACATAGTACAGTCTCAGTAGTCATACATTTTTCATCCATCTATCAGTGGTTGAGCTTTTTCAGTGTTTTCTTGTGCTATAAGTGAAATCATTCGATGTCATATTTGTGATGGATTAGCTCATTACCAATAATTCTTATACATACTGTTGTCTTTCACGTGTCTACCATACTACACCCAATGGTAAACCTCTATTCATTTAAGGGGAATGAGACCCATGGTCGGGTTGGGATAGACCTTCTTATCCCATGATGGGGAAGTGATATTTGTGTTTTCTTTTGATTTGGAGTGAGAATCATTGATTAGTGATCTCCCTCCAGTCATCTCTAAATTTCCCAATGTGTTTCCTTCTGACTTCTCTTTTTTTTCACCTATGTGGAAGGTTGAGTTTTCTATAATTCCTAATACTCAACCGAGTTCTGTTGGTGACCAGGTATTCTTTATGGTTTCACCCTAGTTGCAACAATTATGGATTGGGAAGCCAGGGACGCTTTCATATCGTTTTGTGGGACCTTTCATTTTTGTTTATCTGGTGGGGAAAGTTGATTTCCATTTATCACTACCACTGCATTTAAATTTGATAAATAACATGCTTCATGTAACTCATCTTCAAAAGTATCTCTTTGATCCATCTCACATTTTAAGATGGAGTGATTTTGAGATTGAACATGATTTATTTGTGGATGAACAACTAGTCAGGGTTGTTGATTATGAGACCAAGTTAATTCATTGGAGGACAATACATATAGTCTATATGCCATGGTAGTATGGCTCTGTTTCTCATGAGACATGGGATAGGAAAGAATGGATGAGAGAGAAGTGACATCATCTTATTCATGTGGAGACTTTTTAGTAGGATATTTGGGGACAAAAATAACCTATGGTGGGGAGATTGTAACATCCTGTTTCTGTTTTAGGTATTCCCAAACCCTTTTTTGTTAAGTTATTAATATCTTATTGTGGAAAAAATGATTTATCAAATGTTGTATTGATAAAAGTGTTAACAGCCTTAAATATCCATTAACATCATGGAAGTTTCAATTGAATATTTTTGGGGTTTGGCACTTAGTTAAGGCATGATTCTCAGGCCCATAAAGGCTCGATGAAGATGAAATAAAATTATTAAATATAATATATTAAGTGCTCTTTTATTATTCAAAATATTTGAATAACTCCAACATGGTGTTTCATTTGAGAAGTATAAGAGAACTATTATATTCATATGTAGTTTTACCCTAGGAGGGGTATAACCTTCAATGGCTGCATATATTCTGATGTCTCTCTCATGAGATACTGTTATGAAAAAATATTTAATATGTTATTTTTTAGAAAATAATTATATATATCTTATGTTGTGCCTCATATGGTATATCTGAGAAAACCGATGGGTCAGAAATGAGGGTTTTACCGAGGATAGGGTATATAATTTGTAGGTGTCCTATGTTTGGACACCTCGCTTGCAAAAATAACCCTTTTTGTTTTTGATTAATTATTTATTTTAATTTTTAAATAAAAAATATTTAATATATCTCAAACGATTAATCAAATGTGAAATCTGAGACCACAGTTACTTCCAAAATAAGTTGTTTACCCTGGAAAGGTTATAACATTCATTATCAATATGTGTTTTATCACATCTCTGATTAACTGATGTTTTTAATAATTACAATAAATCATTAATTATATTAATTTAATTTAATTCTTAACTTTTTCAATATAATCGAAATACATTTATTTTCATAACATTCAATGCCTAAAACCCCATTTTTGAACCATCGTAGATTTTTATACACTAGATTTTCCAACATTTGAACCACCATTAATATTAAAATGCCCTAATAAATGAAAATCAATGACTCCATCATAGATTTGGGTTTCAATTAGTGTTTAAATGAATTTTTTTATTATTTATTCTAGACGTAAACCCACTGATGTTTCCATACTAGATCGTTTCAGTTTTTTATTCATCCTATAAAAACCATGTGACCCCAAGGCTACTTGCAGTGGGGCAATCTCCATTTCCTTAGGTTTGGAAGATTGTTCTGTGGATGTTCTTCTAGTGGGGAGATGGATCTTCCACTTTAAATATGCACTGATCAAATTGGGGTTGTTTTGGTTAATATTCAATTATTTTTTACTTTTACAATTTTTCCTTTCTTTCTTAAATTCTGGAAAATGAGGATTTTAAATTTAAAAAATTGATACCGGGTTTGTTGAAGTAAAATTCATAAACGAATTATAAAATGTTTTTATGATAATTATTGGATCTTAGATAAGTATTTATCAATATTTTTTTCTACCATCTTATCAAATGATTATTGTGAGATATTACTAAAGATATAATTTAATGGTTTTATACAAAATTATCTTCATGAAATTTTTCATTGATATTAGTTTAGAATTATATATTTATAATTACATAGGTTTTTTAGGAGATAGTTAATAAATTAATTTTCAAATGTTAATTGGGTGAAATTTTAAAATGTTAAATTCTAGATAAATATATATATAGGTAATTTTTATGTGTTTGTTGATAGTTGAGTTATAAAAAAATTATCAAAATATAATTACAAAGAATTATCCAAAAATAATAATGAATAATTATCATCAAATAATTACTTCTAATTATTAATGAATTATTGCATTCCATTATCGAATATAATGTTATTCAAATTATTAAAGTATAATTTAATTGTAATAATCAAGAGACATATATTTTCAAAATTTTCATGGGATAATTATTATAATTATAAAAAGATTATTTCTAAGTTTTCCAAGAGAAATAAAATATTATTGCATGAAATAATTTAATTGGGAAGTTGAAATTATCTAAGAGATGTAAAATATTATCACAAGTTATATTTGAAATAATAATTTGAAATTATCCATGAGGGGTAAAATATTATCTCATGTAATATATTTATGATTTATTTGAAATTATTCATGGGAGATAAAATATTATCATATGTATTATTTTATTCAATAATTTGAAATTATCCATAAGAGATTAAATATTATTGCATGTAATATTTTAGTAGATAATTTTAAAATTATCCAATAGAGAGAACATATAATATCATGTGTTTTATTCTTTTTAAGGAAATAAAATAATTGGTATTGGATATTAGAACCCATGACAAACATCTATCCTAGGTTTGTCTACATGTATAATAATAGGGTAGCAAGGACGTGTATTTGACCATACAGGATGGCTTAGCATTGCTGCTAACATTTACAACCATGGGGTAGGTGGTTCCGTTTCACATAGAAAAATTGATTGCCATTGTATTCCTTGATTTATTTCAATTTTTGACATAAATTCAATTTCACAAATTAAATTTCAACTAAATTTCAAAAAACCCGATTCTAGTGAATAGAGAAAATTTAAATGGTTTTGGCGTGGAAATTTGGAAAACCCCCATTTCAATTGAATAAGTTGAGTTTATAGAAATTCAATGATTTAAATTGTTTAATTTATACTTTGGATTTAGTGGAAATAATTTCAATTAAATTGGTGAATTTATTTGGGGAAATAAATTTTGTAATTATGGAATTTGTTCTAAATATATTTTAAACTTGTGAAGCTGGATTAAAATGATTTGATAAAAGCCTTGTGGGTTTATCTTGCCCGAATGACCGGAAGGCTTTATCCTTTATTTATTATTGATAACCCATAATTCAAGTTATTAGGGGGAACCCATAAAAGGCCCTTAATCTTAGAGAATATATTAATCATAGGTCTTTGAGGAAAATTACATACTATAACTACATGGAACTACTCCTCCCTCAAATCTTCATTGTGATATTAGCTCACCATATTCTCAGGGTTGTTTGACAAGGATTCTCATGCATGCACAATCTTATCCCAATGGAAAAACCATACAATCTCTTTATTCCACCTCATCTAGATTCTTCTGTGGTGAATAAACCTACTCTGAATCGTCATCTGAAGTCTACTCCTTATAGTGTCTGTCTAGTCCATCAAACACAATTTCAGGTGGCCTGAAATCCTTGAGGTGGCCCGAAATCCATGAGTTGTCTGAAAGCCTATGAGGTGGCTTGAAATCCATAATGACCCATAGGCCTTGGGTGTCGTGAATCCATTAAAGGACCTGGGGACCAAGATATTGGATTGAAATCCAAAATGAATGAATAGTTCTAGATGCAAAACTATCGATCAATACTTATTATAGTACCTATTATTGTTCCTTCTACAAAGAGTGATATAGAATTGATGAGGTACCTAAAAATATGTCTCCACATGGTTTTGAAATTGGTTCTCCTAGATGCATATTCTGAGTCCTCACCAACTAGGAAGAGGATATTGTTGTAGTGGTTGTATATTATAAAAAAAAAATTTGAATAAAACATGTGTTATATTTAATTGGAATGAAATTGGAACTTCTGGAATGGAATAATTATATTTTTTTAAGAAGACGTAAAATAGTTCACCCATCATAAAAGGGTTCATGAAATCCATAGGTAGTTAGTGAGTTATTTGGATACACCCTACACTACAACAATATTTTCAAACATACTTTCAGCGGGTCACATCCTCGACTGGTTGGTGACAAGTCTCCTTTGGCCAGTGTGATAAGGAAGTGGGTCTATATATTTTTCTAAGTTCACATAGAGAGTGTGATATCTGGTAGCTAATTATTACTATCGTACCTTTTTTCATATTACCGTGTTGCTCACTAAATTATTTATATTTTAGCTATAAATGTATTCCAATTCATTTGAAATAATTTATATGTCTATGGATTTTACATAAATTGTTTTATATACCCATTTTTTAAATCTATTTTTTAGAAATATGCCATCCTTTTGAAAATCATTACATAAAATATTTCATTCAATCATTCGAACTATACCACGTAATTTATTTAAATATTATATATAATACCATACTTATTTATAATTAAAAATTGTATAAATTACCCTAGTTAATATGTAGTTGGAATCTATTATGGAATCTGTGGTGAGACCCTACATGGATTTTTATCTCAAACACTAAATTCTCCTTTTAGTGTTTATTGAATTTCTTCAACCTGGTATGAGAAAAGGGAAAGGATCTCTTAGAGGTTAATCCAGAGGATGAGTGTTGGTCTTAAAAAGTTATGTTCCTTGAGACCATGGGATGTTTTTCTGATTTTTGGTATTTTGGATATAGTTATTTGGGCTATTTTAATCCTTGTTGACTTCTAGTATATTACTCCATGTGGAGTTTCTTTTGTTATGTATATTGTCTGGTTTTTATCATCTGCAATGTTTATGGAAAAATCATTCCCACTTGCATGTTATGTGGTTCTTAGTTCATGTATCCGACCTGTAGGGATCAGGAATCCATTTCAGGCTATAATATGGTTGGTATAGTTATCGGGTTACCAGGGTACATGGGCTGGTTTGTGACACCCTAACCATTTCATGTGTTTCTATCCACACCTACGAACATTGAAATGAGAACAACCTATCCCATAAAACAAGTAATACCCATCGACCGAGCCATTCAATCATCAAAAATCCTTTTTCATCCATTGAATCTGTTCATAAATCACTATTATCCACCAACCATCATCCTACTTCGAGTAAAAAAATATCATGTATCCCCAAATATTCGCGATTGACTATATATTCCATCGTAAATCAATCACATCATCAATATAAACCCTGTTCTAAGATATTGAATTTATGTTCCATGAATCGGGTGCACAAAATTGAATTTCTCCTGAATATGTTGAACCAAAAGTCAAATTAAACATCTATGAGGAATGCATGTAGAACATTGAGTGAAAACCAATAAATAAGAAAAAGTGAAAATAACATAAATAGTGTTCAATTGGAAATGATCCATTAATATTAAAATAGTTAATAAAGAATAAAAAATAAATAAATAATTTTCTCAATAACCCCCACCCCCCCAAATAACCCATCCCACCAAATGACTGTTCTGGAGATCAATATTTCGCAAGTTCAACATACATTCACTATGTAAACAATAAAACGGGGACAATCCAATCAAAACAATGTTATAACTCATCTTGAATCGATCCCCAAAAAGGAACTATGTTGTTTCAATATTTTTGGTGTGATTATTGGATTCTGATTCACATTGGTTGTTGATCATTGATCTAGTTTTTATTCTGTCATAGAACATCCTTCAATGACTACACAATGTTTTCTCCAAATTTT
Source organism: Viscum album (assembly GCA_963277665.1). Taxonomy (NCBI): domain Eukaryota; kingdom Viridiplantae; phylum Streptophyta; class Magnoliopsida; order Santalales; family Viscaceae; genus Viscum; species Viscum album. The sequence continues at coordinate 1,681,948,872 of OY728161.1, read as the reverse complement.
ATTTTATGTGTCTATCCCTTCTATTTTTCCATAAAAACTTATTTAAATGAGAATCTATGACACTATGTCATAAAACAGAAATAAATAAATAAATTTATTTTATTTTATTCATTTTATACATGTGATGAATTTTTTACAAATTTACCAGGTTGAAAAAGTTTATATCACGCTAATGTAAAACCAAAATTTTGAAATCAATAGTTTCATTATATTTTTTATGACAGCATTCAAGAGTAAATCAAACTGTTGAAGATAACATCATGGATGTGATATTAATTTATTCAATATATTTCTATAATTTATTCTTGGAATAGTGACCACTGGACTAAAAGGATGTCTTATCTCATATGAAAAAAAATATTTCTTATAATATCCAAAAATAATACCAGGAAAATTAAGGTCATCTAAAAAATTAATAAATAATTATGTAGTTATATGTGAATAGGAAAATTATACTTGTATATGTTTTATTGAAAAATAATACTTCTTAAATAAAAATTAGTCCGTAAATTGGGAACATAATATGTCTCCTAGAACACTCTATATAAGTAATGATCTAAGGATATATTAATATATAAATAAGTTAATAGGTGTACAAAAATATTCTCTAAAAGAAAAAAGGTATAGTTTGAATAAAAAACTAGAACTTTGGAGTGGTCATGAGGGTTGGTCAAAGGTCACTTTCATATTTTCTATGAATGGTCTTTTTTAACAATTTCATCTAAATATAAAGAGTGGGAATGATTAACATCTCATTGATACGAAAAAATTAAAAAAAATTCATTTTAAATTTGGTGTGTTCAATCTAAAACCTAAGAAATTATATATTAAATTATTTTTTATCATTATATTCTTTTTACTCTTTTAGATATCCCATTTCCTTATTTTATAGATTTTACAAAGGTATCTAGTTTATTTCTAATGTAAATAATTTTGAGTGCATAATAATAATGTTAAAATAATTATATAATTTATTCCCCATGAATTGAAAATATTAATCCATTTTTGTAATAAATATTTTTATATGATTGAAAGACTAATAATAACATTTGCACACATAACATATAAATACTAGTTTTCTAGAAAATATGAAATTTATGCATAAATTTTATCTATTGAAAAAAACTAAAATTTATATAATTCTACTGATATTTTATTGAAATAAATATATGTTATATGTAATTATAATAATTACAAATCATAATTTTTCTAGTATAATAATTAATTTCAAGAAAATTTCAAACCAGTTTTAAATTTGAATATATTAATTTATTTAATAAATTTTTAATATAGTTTTTTTTAAATTAATAATATTTTTATTAAGGTATAATATTACAGATTAAGTATATATCTTATCGTGAATAATGTTTTTAATTTCTTATATTATACATACATCTTCATATGACACAAAATATATTATTTTATCCCAAACATTTTAATTTGACTATTCAACAAAAAAATCAAATACATCATAAAAACCCTAAATAATCGGCTTATTTAATTTCTAACATGATAAATTAAAAATAAAGACAAATTTAAAAAATAATATTTAAATCATTATAAATTGAGCCATTAGTAGAATATATATATATATATTTGATTTTACTAAAAAACCCCCTTTAAAAATTTATATATTATGTATCATATATTCCATGAATTTTAAAATGATTAAGAATATTTTCCAATTATAATGGTATTAATTTCCATACTAAATAATAAACATATTATGGCTCATTTTAGTGTTATTTTTCATTAATATTAAGTTATCCAAAATATGTTTCTTTTCAAATATATTTCAAAACATCAGCTGGTCAAATTTCCCCATTAAATAAATTAATTCATAGTAATTTTTATTTATAACAACTAATTATGGGTACCTAAGAGATATACCTAACTCATTTCATAATATATATATAAATATCAACTAGTATAAGAAATATTTTTTTTCACTTATAATATGACAATTAAAATATTCAGTTTTTATATAATCATTTGTGTCAATTCACACCACATTAAAATGTATCATAAATCCAACAATATAATTATTTTTAAAATATTTATCATAGTCATCATTTTACAGATATATTATTTGAAGTTGGTGAAATCTAATAGGAGTTTTCCCATTTATTGTAATATTGAATCTGTTTGGTGATTGGTAATAAATTTCCAAAATAAAATATAATTGATATAAATGACATGTAATAAGATATTCGTGAAATAAATTCAGGATGATTAATATGGGGATAAAATAATAATATGTTTTTGGAGATCATATAAAATTATTGTCATGTTTATTTGATGCTCTCAGAAGAGATCGTAGGCCCTTTAGGGTAGCTATAACTACATTCTTATTGGGTATACAAATAATATAGAGTTAAGGGAGAGATTTTTTTTTACCTTTCTATTTTATGGTATAATTTAAGTAGAAGGGTTGGAATTATATTTACATTTTATCATGATTTATATAGTTTTTATGTTAATTATCTTAGTTATAGTTCAGTTAGTGTATCCTATTTCATAATGCGTAATCTCTTATAAGTAGTGGAATTAGACATTTTGTACCTCTATCTCATTTAATAGATTACCTGCCCCCTCCACTCAATAGTAATGATCTCGATGTACAACACATATATATTTCGAAACAATTATATGTTTCTTTATGTGTCTTAATGAAACATCATCCTTCTATTATTTGGTGATCTCATATGTTTTTGAAATATTTAGGTTACTAATCATATCATAAAATAATTGTGTTAGAATAAAGAATTTGTTTTCAAAACAATCTATAATCGAACATGGATTTTCAATAGAATAATTTGTACATTGTCCTTGAAATCCATTGACAACAAGGTTACTTTTTTCCGTAATCAATTACTAAAACCGAAATTTGTTTATTTTTTGTGAATAAAAATTCTCACAATAAGATAATTTTTAAAAGATGAAAAATTAAACATCGAAATATCATACTCATAAATTGATACAAAAGATTTATTTTTTAAAAAAATCTCTCTTTGTTCAATCTAGGATTATTTATAATGGGTTATCTCAAATTCTATAACCTAATTCAATATAAAAAATAATAATTCTTAATGGATTTTCAAAAGAGTATGATTAACGGAGCATATCTCATTTGAGTATTAGTCATGTTTTACAATTATAGGGCCTCTAATATTACACCTATGTGAGGATTTGGTTGACAGTCGATTATCCTTTTTCATTGTGATTACCTATATATTATACTATACGACATCATCAACCACATTCTAATATCTATATAAGGAAATAATTACTATTAAACCATGTAGAATCTGAATTACCATAACATTAAGATTTTTTTCTATAATATACACAACCATAAGATTTTTACAATGTTTATCTTTTAAAATTTATAAATATAACAATACTAGTCAACAAATATAAAGTAACATAGTAGTAATTTCAGTTGAAGAGGTTAGTTCCAACACACCATTCCCTGGTGATGAAAACACATTTATGAAACCTTGTACTTTATATAAAATTATATAAAACTATACATATTTTATATCATTTCTATTTGTTAGACATTTCATAATATAAATATCACACAATCCCAAAATGGAGGATTTTGTTTCATTGAGAATATGTGGAAAAAAATACATATTATATAATAATTATAAATATTTCACTGTAATAAAATTTTAATATGCTCAATTATAATCTTCAAATAATATGTACATTTCTTATTAAATATTTTATGGGAAAATAAAAATGGTTGAACATAATTACATATTAAGGGAAAACATATCAGCAAATCATCTTTTGTTAGATCCAAAGAATATGTGAAAAAATGAGCAAGAGATGATTATAACGATTGATCGAAGGCTATATAAAAAATAATAATCAAACATATACAATAAAATAATATTTTTAATCAAGGGACTATAATAATGATCCAGGATGTCAGAGAAATGATTGTAACATAAGTATATAAAAATATGATATTTTGAGAAAATGGTATCATCCCAACATTTTATGTTTTGTTAAAATAAATGGATGTTCACCCTTAATGTTTTTTAACAAATAAATGAATTAATATTCTGTAAAATATTTCCAAATTCAATAATTTCACCACTTTATTTTTCTTTAAAGCAATTCTATATATGTCCACACTTTAATATTGGTAATAAATAAAATAATTTTGATTGTTCATTATCTCATAATATTTTTAAAAAATCCCAATGATATAGAGGGATTTCATGGACCCAATAAAATTTCAAGATTTATCATATGAAACGTTACTTAGATATCTATCATAACAAAACCATATATTGATTTATTTGAACAAAAACACCTCAAGGATTTTTCGACAGAAACCTCCTCAATGAATTTCAAGACTAATCCATCTCATGGATTTCCCAATCCCAACATTATCAAAGGCTTATAGTACTAGTACTATCTAATGATGATATCCCATGCATATATCATTCCAAAAAAAATAAAATATTCAAATATTAGTAACACTTGAAAATTGGTTTTGATATCGTTTTTGAATGGAATCGAAAAATGTGATATAAAAATTTGGTCAGTTGATAAAAAAATCAGCATCCCAAAATAGTTTAATGTATTTGTAATATTTATTCATAAAAAATAAATCTATATGATTTTGTCTTCTTATATTTAATGTTTATTTTTTATACTAAAACGTATTTTAAAAAAAATATTATTATTTTCGTAAAAATAGATTGATATGTATCACTTTAAAGTAGAAAGAATCTGATGGATTGAAAATAAACAATTTGAAAAAATAAATTATATAATTAAATATAAAAAATTCATCTTTGTGAAGAAGAAAATTTGTAAAATATGGTAAATTGGATATATCATTGAATTATTTAATTTATAAATTAATCATTAATATTGGTGACATGAAAAAAAATATTTAAAAAATTTGTAATTACACAAACAATCAATATGTAATTAAAAAACATTTTAACAAAATACTCTAAATGGAACACCGAACTAAAATAATGGGATATATGAAAATAATATTTGGATAGTATAATATATTACATAAATAAGAGGCTCTAAAAGGATGTTACCATATTATTAAATATATAAGAAAAAATGAATAAAACTGATTTCATTAGAGATATTGTCCACAATATTATTCATTACATGGAGAATAGAAATAAATATCTTATAAAGAGTATTAACTATTCCAATCTCAATTAGAACATTAAATAATAAAATATTGTAAAAATAATATGATAGATAAATTAATGAATTATATAAAAAGATAACTATAGTAATCCAAAAATTTCATTAATAGATACTACATATTTCTTGATGAATATTCATTACCTTAATCTAATACTCTACAGAGGATCATAATGATATAGTGCCTCTGGAATCTTGAAAAAATACAGTTGGTTCACATAATGTATACCTAATTTCTAATTTATTTATAAAAAACTAGAAAACTATTTTATAGATCATGCTGAATATAGTTATTTATATCACAAGAAAAGGGTACATAAGAAAAGGGTGGGATAAAGTGATTAGTGTTGGTATTCATGGGTGATATCAATTGGTGATCATATAAAATCTTATGTTAAGGCTAATGAAAATAGATCTTGAAAATAAATTACAAAGTCCACTCCCATTATTATAATAATCATAATCATGGTTTATGGTATAAAATCAACATTTCAAAAGACATTAATCATAAGAATTAGAAATCCTCATAACACAATCATGAACCAGAAGTTCATTTCATAAATGTTCGTAGAGTCATCAAAAGTAGAGAAACAATTTAAAATTTAAATATTAAAAAAAATATCAGGAATAAATGCATGTTTCACATAAGGTATGAAGAACAAATACCTATATTCAACAAAAGATCAAGCACATCCACATTCTTTCCATAATGGATCAATAACATCAACCTGTTTCACATTATAGACTAAAAAATTAAATACATTCATATAATTATATAATTAGATATAATTCGTTACCCAATGCATTGGAGAGAGATATATGTACCACCGATCAAAAAAATTAAACCATACATATGTTTTCTACAATTATATTAATTATATTAGAACCCATATAAAATGGGTTTCATAAACATTTTTCCACTTCATAACACATGAAATAGAAATAGGTTTCATAAAATGATGCCATCATAAACAGAAATCATTCAAAAAAATATGGGTGGTATCATTGGATAATATCCCTTGTAAATCAAAAATAAAATCAAATATTTTTATCACATATAGAAAATAACATTGAAAAATCATATAAAATATATCATGAGGAAAATATCTGTTCTATTTTGAAATCATTTTTTTAATTCCCCAAAATTATAAATGTTAGAATAATTAATGAACATAACTATCAAATATTAAAAAATAAGCATGAAATTATTATTTCCTAATTATAATGGGAAAATATTTTTATTTGATATTAGTTAGAAAACACTCATTCCATACTATTATTATAAAAATTATAATAAAATTTGTTTTGAAAATGAAAAAAATGATTCCTCTCAATCCATTTTCTAAAAGACACTAAAATGATTTTAAAAAAGTTTATGAGAATATATAAATAATTTTAGAATTTTTTTTCATAAAAAGGACTTGGTAATGAAATATTACTCCACCTAGACATATTCTTATTAAATGTCTAATAATGAATTGATTGTGAAGTAAAAAATAATAAAATGTCTCACATTTCTTTGTTAAAATTAAAATATATAATATAATAAATATAGATTTGTTATAAATTTACTATATGTTCCTATATCTGTCATACCATATATGTTTTAATTATATAATCTAATCACCTTTCAATTAGTATAATGTTATTAAAATCAATCTTTTATGTGATAACTTCTTTGGTTTCCAAAAAAAATTTAGTTCAGAAGTCCCAACCCAATTTCTTTTATCATGGTACCTTTAATTTTAGAAAGATACTCTTGGTATAAAAAGAGTATATATTAATGATATAAATATTTATTATTATTCATTCAAATTAATTATTTAAAAATTAATTACTCTATTAATGGAGATGGTAGGTTGTCCATACACCTGAACTCTAGTTAAATATTTTAATTTATTGAATGAAATAAAGGTAAAAAATAATTCACCTTTAGAAAATTATAATTATACAATATATATCACATATATGAATATAATTAATCCTTATTACTATCTATTTGAATTATAAGTTAAAAAATAATCACATAACACTATAGAGATGGCAGTCACGCATACACACGAGTGGCGTCATCATTTCCCCAAATATGGGATGATAAAATGGGAGATATAATATTTTCATTAATAGAGTATAATTATTTTATAAATATAATATATATTTATATATATATTAACATTCATAATAACTATCCCAATATTATGGAGGACACAAATAAATTATATTTCTATACGGATAAATGTTTATGCATGAACGATATTTCTATTTCTCATTTGAAGTGAAATAGAATGTATAATGGAGGTATAGTAATAATAATAAAATTATAATTAATTTAGGATACTTATGATAATATTTAATTATTGGTAACATATATTTAGAGTATGTAAAGTGGAGTATGAAGGTGAAGTGATCAGTTAGACTGATTACAACTTCATTGAAATGACCCCTTCAGATGTCCCCTAATGGGATCTTAGGATGGTCTTTTGGTAAGACCAGGACCAAATGAATATATATATATTAGAGGATAATAGATTTTTGAAGATTAGTTTCAATCTATAAGGATAAATGTCGTGTAATTAAATGAGGGGGAAGTGTCCTTTTATAATTTAGGTGAGGTGAACATTTGTAATTTTTTAGAAGATTAGTTTATAATAAATTCAATATCAATACATATACCTCCAAATAAAATTTTATTCAAATATTTGTTGGAATAAGATCGTAATTCCTTCATACATTTTATTTTAAACATGTTTTTGTGTAATATTAATCTTTATAATTTTTTATTAAATTTCAATTACTAAATTCAAATTTTAACTATGGTAACAACATTATTGAATATTGAAAGGTTTTAATAGTAACACATATGGTGTATATTGGACCGTAATTGGTAAATTTAATATATTTTAAAAAATAAAAATTTTTCTTTATCTTTATGTTATGTTTTAATTATTTTAATATAATATAATTAAATTTTTTTTTCATTATATATTGTCAGTGTCAATTATGGCATTTTTCATTACTTTGAATATAATAAAATAAATACAACCCTCATAACTCCAAAAATATATTTAAGAATTCCCCACAGTGTAATTATAATTTAGGATATTCATGGATTATGTGAATTATCTAATGTAATAATATTTTAAAAAATTTCAATATCATTAATTTTATTTTCCCATTAATTATGTTATTACTACATCAGTATTCAAAAGAAATTTTGAAATTATTTCTTAGACAAAAGATAAAAATAAAATACCATGATAATGATAAAAACATTATATTTATATAATATTATTATATTAAATCATATCCTTTGGATAACCATATACTAAAAATATTGAAATTGATAAGAATATGTGTTTAACATGTTTGATTTTTCATTAACCAAAATATTATAATTGGTATAATATAATTAAGGTGTCTCCAAAAAAATCCTAAAATTGACTTTCAGATTATTATAATTGAAAAATAATTGTAAAATTAGTATTAAGTAATTGTTTTGGTAATTTAATAGTTTTTATAATTTTATTTGAATCCTTTAATTACCTTTTTTAAACTATATATTCGAAAAAAATGTAACGAAATATCCTACTAATATTGTAAAAAAAAGTTTTCTATTTTAAAATTTTGAAAATCATGATTCTAAATATTAAAAATAAATTTAAAAATTATAAAAATAATTCAGAAGAATAATTTATATTTATATTGTGAATCTCACAGGGAAACATTTTTTGAGGAAAAATCCATTTATAAATATAAATAAAATTATACAAAGTTCATATATAAAATTCATTTAAAACCCCCTAACAGAATCATTTAAAATAAAAATTGACTAAATAAACATCATTACTAAAAAAAATATAAATTTAATTTTTAAAGACTCAAAAAAATACAGCTTTCAGAAAAAATTATTATTCAATCAATATTCACTAAAAAATAATTTTCAGAACATTTTCAAAAAATCATCTTAAGAAAACGTTACAAGATTTGTGAAATTAATTATTTGTAAATATATTATATAAAATACTATTAAATTAATAATAATTAATACCATGTTTTAGAAAACATATTTTTGAAGAATGTAATGTCATTACGAAAAGTTGTATAATTTTTTTCTAATAATTTTCATTATGTATACTTTAAAATTGATTTTTATATCTATTACATATAATATTTAGTATTATTCATACCCTTTAGTCCAATTTCTAGATTATAATAGGCCAATAATATTTTAATAATATTACATGGTTCATTTGAATTCACTATTACATGCATCACATGCTATCGAAGGAATTAATTTATCGTAAGAGAAGTATTTCTTAAATATCATGGGATGATGCATTCTAACCCCCTTAAAATGAATTTCTCCCAAAAAAAATTCACTTGGATAAAAATTGAATATTATACCTTTGACATATCACAATATTCATGTTCCCAAATAGAATCTTCAAATTGGTTGTTTCACCATAGAAATTTTTTGAGCTGAGTGGTATTATAATGTTGAGCATTATATATATGGTCAAAAATGTATACCATTTTTTCTTTATAAGAAATATATTTCTATAGTGGTTTGAGTAATAATTTTAGTGCATTTTATGTATTAGGTATGTAATTCTTCTAGATAGATTCATTGAACACATAATAAATATGTAATATATTTTGAGTATGAACCAATATATAAGTTACCATTTCAATATAATATATAATTTCAAAATTACTAATATTACAAGGTCTAAGAATACCTTTCATTCGAAATCACAGAACTCTATTTCGGGAATATATTCATAGTAAATAATCATCACCATATTCGATCTCTAGATCCATTTGATAATTTTCAATTCAACATTTCTATCATGTCATAGCACATCTTATCTACTACAGAAAGGATTTAAAATTATCTTCTATTTCATCATTTATATTTTTTTCAGTTGTATTTTATTATCTATCTTCATTCCAACATCTTTCTGATATGAACTTCATTCCATAAATAGAATGATAATTACCCTTATCTATTCTTTAGTGAATGTTATTGTTATAAAAAATTTCATTCAAATTAATGCGTTGATACCAACCACCTATGAAATTTATAGAGTATGCTCTAAACATATATTATAGAATTTGAATGGTCCACTCAAACTATTTACTTTTCTGAAGATAATAAATAGTTTTAAAACATAAATCAACATCCAAATCATGTTGAATGGTTTTCCAAAACATTAAGGTAATTCACTTATCCTTAAGTGAGATAATGGAAGGTGTTAAACCAAGTAATCTTAAAAATTCATTTATATGTATTCTTGTAATATGATTAAAATAGAAATATTCACTTATAGAAAATAATTTCCCACATTTGAATTTTTATAAAATATAACCCATATATAATTATGACCATTAAATTTGTAGGGAGTTTTAAAACAAAATCCATGGTCATGTTTTCCCATTTCAATTTTGTTAAAGTTAATTGATGTAACATTAAATAGATTTCTATCTCCAAAAATTATCTTAATGAAAAAACGTGAACATAAAAATAATTTTGTGATATCACTATCCATTCCATCCCACCTAAAATATGGGTTTATATCTCTATTAATATTTGTACTTACAAAATGAATATATAATGATGACTTGTGATAATCATCCAACATGAGCATCAAATATATTGCCTATGGGACACATACATTATTCTATAACATTGTTAGTCCACCATAATCAAGATTAAACTTAGTAACATATCCCACCTTCTTTTCTACCTCTACATCATCTTAAATATTCCCATAAATTTTCACTTGGATAGATGGTGGATTATTTTTTTGATCTTGAAATTTTTCCCGCCATTCCATTAATATTTAAATATACATTATTTTTAAATTCTTAAAAACTAGTTTTGTTGTCAGACTTACTAAATATAATCTAGTTAGATCCATTGAATAAAAATAATATAACACGTTGGTCAATTTATTGTGGTTATAATTTATTAAGTAGTTTTATTAATTAATCATCTCTAACCATCTTCTTTTAACATGTTCATTTAATTTTTAGTGAAGATATTATTTAATATTTTTTATCAATATATATGTCACAACATTATACATAGAGATAATGCCTTCATATATTTATAGATAAAATTAACATAGATAATGCATTGACTCATATTTTGACCTGGGAGACATTGGAATATTTCTATGAAAGTCATTAAAGATATGCACTTTGTTTTTTTATGGATTCTATGGCCTAGAGAGCCTCAATGTGGTGATATTTAAAATATTAAATATATATTTTCATTCCTATGAATTTTTCATTAAAAAGGTGTTTATGTCTTGAAATTAGTGATGGATTATAATTTTTAGAATGTATTTTAGTTCAAAAGATAATTTTTATCCATGGTGTGACATACAATTTGTAATCATATAGACTTTGGCTGGAAGTGTGTTAGAGGAATGATGTCAAATGATGTGTTATTAATGTAGTGAAATTAAATTTAAAAGCACTTCTCCCCTCCCCATCCCTTTGGTTCACAAAATATAGGATCATATAACCATATCCACCCCCCACTATAGTGGTTGTTGAAGTGAAGACAGATCAATGGTGAAGAGGCATTGTTGATCTCTAATCTGGATGTTAATATTCATTAGTTAGATGAGAAGCAAGATATATAAATTTTGTTAGACCTAAAGCTTATTCTTTTAACCATAATTTACAAAAATATTAGTTTTAAACCATGATATCCAATGTTAGGTGTTTGTTTTCAGTTGTAAATACATATTATGATTGTTAGAAATTGCTTCTAGGAAAATCTATATGTTTTGGTGGAAATCCGGGATATTCATTCATCTCAAAGTGAAATTAACATCGTAATTCATGATTATATAACATCTAAACAAGTGATACACACAATTTGTTCTTAACATTTAGATAATACTACTTTTGTAGACTATATGTCATGCACTATGGATTCATGTCTTGTTTTGGCCCCATGTCATGTGTCCAGTGGGAATGACTAGAGAGGTCACATGATAGTGTAAGGTCATGATGATGTGAACAACCTAAGTACCTGGAAACTATGTTACATACATGTGAATATAAAAATTATATGTCCCTATGGCCATTTTTTTATGAAATACCAGTTACCATGGGGTACACTCCATGTGTGAGGTACAACTGGCTTATCTATGTCGATGGAGAACATAGTCAGCAGCCCAGGTTGGGCCAGACATAAAGGGTATAGCCTTTACCCATAGTTTATGGTCACATGGATATCTAATAGTTGCAATAAGGACATGTCCGGATAAATTTGTGGGTTGAAACAAGTTTTGGTCCCCAGTTAATTCCATATAATTTCATACGATCATCTTTAGGTTTCCTGGTTAGATATCTCCCACTTCGGGGCTCATAATGTGGCATGTGAGTAGTCTATCCTATGTATTCGTCAATGTTGAATGTTTTGGTGGCCTCCATAGTGACCAATAATATATTATGTTTAATTATTATCCCCTAAATGTTTTTTGGGTTTCTTAAACATGGGTATTCATCAGTGTGGATCACTGGGCTAATGTCATGGTCGGTTCCCTATCGTAACACCTTAGGATGTGTCCGCCCTAGAATATTTAGTCCATTTGAATTTTTACCCATTATAGTAATAGTGTATGGGTCCCATAAACATGGTATTATTATGATGCATTGTGTTATAATAAGGATTCCCCTTTTAGGAAATCATAGTTGATGGTGAAGATCGGTGTGGGTTTTATAGAGTTATACTAGAACTGTCACTCCACTATGGAATTCGGTTTTCGGTTTCCCTTACCACTCTATTTTTTTAGATGAAACTCACAACATAATGGGTGTGGGTCCTATACTCATTGATAATTTCTTCTAGGTTTGCTACCCCCATATGTATCATTGAATGGGTTTCTAGTATTTTTTATGTAGTTGAAGTTAGTGCTCCACTAATGATTCTATGTACATGCCCTCCATACTCATTTTATAGCTATAGTTGGTGCTCCTCTATTGAACCGAGGTGTAGGTCCTCTATTTTTTGAGTCAAAACTCTCTACTTTAATAGGTTATAGGTCCACCATCTGTGAAATTTATATAGAGTGGTTACACCATTACCGTGTAAGGGTGTGGGTCCTCTATCCATAGAGTTAGAACTCGCCTTCCAATCATGGTTGGAATATCTTTTAACAAGTTGTTCTTATTGTGTTGGTACTCTCCAATATACATAGGTTCAAATCCACTATCCTAGTGCCTATAACTACCTTTCATTCAAGGGTGTTCATCCCCCATAATGATCAAGCAGGTTGAATTTTAACCCCATTTCATACATGGGCGTGGTTCTTCTAGCCAAAGAGTGGAACACCCCTTACTTTCTAGGATATGAGTCCACTATATATCGAGTTTAATACATTTTTTTATAGGGGTACATGTCTTCTATATATTATGTCATACTCCCATGTAGTATTATGGTGTGGGTATTCATATACATATTGTACTCACTCTTCTTTGAGTAATGGCAGATAGTGGGTCCTCCACCAGAGTTAGAGCTCCCACAATTATGGAGTGATATTAAAAGTAGTGAGACCCTTCACATATTATCCTGGGATAGATCATTATGAAGTTCTATTACCTCGATGGAGTGTGCAATGGGCCACTCTATACTAGTTTGAATGATGATTCTTGAGTTCATTAAGACAATGGACTCCCTGTACTATATGGAAGTTGTGGGGTGCAGGTCCCTCTATTCTATCTCTTTAGAGAAGATGCATAGTGTGCATAGTCTAGAGTAGTAATCCCTTGACTACGTGTAGGGGTGAGGTGTGATCCTCTCCAAGTGAGATAATTTAGCATGTTTAGGGTGCGTGATATTGATTAAAGGACCTATTGTATTAGGCACATGATTTTGACATAGTGAGTCATTCTGGATGGAGCACATTCTCTCAAACGTACCATCTAGAATGGTAGATTTGTTCTTAATGGATTTTATGTCTCACGTGGGTGGAATCAAGGATTTTTGAGCTCGTGGATTCTGTTCTCCTAGTTATGTGTAACCTTTAGAACCTCATGTATAATCATATAGATGGATATATGGTCGAGATCTCATGAGATATGGATTCCAAGATGAGTATATCTTGGTGATTCTAGGAGTTTGTATGTTTTTGTCAAATGTTAGGGCTGACACCCCTTGTGGATTGATATGACTAAAAATCTATCATTAAGGAAGGATTGAGATGGAGTTATTTCTCATTTAGGTTCCCTTTGTTAGGGATGATCAGACTAATTCCATTCAATTTCTCCATTTCCTTTTGGGGATTAAGGGTCACCTCCGGAGTAATGTTATTCTCACCCCTACATGGGATTTTCCCACACATGTTGTTTCTCATGTACAGTACAAAAATATTGCCATATTCCTAGGAGGACCTATGGTTGGATGATTTTAGTGGACTTAGCTGATGAAGGTGTTTAACATAGCTTAACTAAGGGTCACTCTAACAGTTTTATTTGACAATTAACACTTATTCAGAGCTGGTTTGAAACATTTACAGTTATATTGTGGGATTTTGTTTTTATATTTTTTCAATTTAAATATTTATTTTTGTATATATTTTAAAATATATGAATGCATGAATTTTACGTTTCATATTTATATATCTATCCATATTTTCATAGCAGTGTGTTTGGTTGTGTTCATACTGGTAGCTTTGGAAATGGCCTCTCATTAGTGTTATATATCAATATGGATAATGTTTCCCACCCCTGACCTATTGGACGTGGGAATTATTAGTTGAATATAAGTCTATTTTGTATTATTTTGTGACATAATGGTATCATAGTGTGTTCAACTATGGGACCGCAACGTCATGAGACCCGTTTCTGTTACATAATAATATTGTTAATGTGTGTCGAGTTGAAATTTTAGTCCTGGGACTGTCATGTTTGTGTAGAAGAATATGTATCTATTCACTATCAAATCTTTACCAAAAAATTTATTTGGAACATTAATAAATTATTAATGTGGACTGTTTAGTTCATGCGTAACATATGACCAGGTTATGAATTTTCTGGTCATTCATGAGTAAGCTCCCTAGAAGTACCCATTAACCATTGTGAATTGTGATTATATTATAGAATTCCACAAAAATGATGGGTAGATGGAGTTAAACATCATTATTTTTATGATGATGATGTTTATAAACCTATATATGTTTCTTTAGTGAATGTAATTGGGTCTCACGTTGTACATCTAGGTGGGCTGACAGTTGAGAGACCACCCATTGAGATGTGGGTTGGGATAATAGTTCAGGATGAGGATTCAAATAGGCTGAGTGTGTTACGTGTGTTCCAAAGGTTGAGAAAAAATATTTAATAAGGCAATCCTGACCCCCATTAATCTTATTGTAGGATTTAGGTGGTCGGGTTTTTTTTCCTGCGACGATACCTCTTGATTAGGTGTTGGTCCTAGCAGTGAGCCTTCACCATGGTATGGCCATGAATTGATGGTGTATAGTGATGAAAAACCAATATAAGGGAACACCCAGATGGGTTTATTTTGAGTGGCTCTTCAAGGAAGATTTTTACCCTTCCACATTTAGTTAACTCTATATCTAAGAGATTATACAACTTGGACAACATTTTATGGCCATGTAAATATATTCTGAATGGTTCACAAAACCTATTGTTTTACTCCCTTGATATGGTTCTAGACCTATTTTTAGTGCTCTTGAATTTTATTAGGACCTCTATATAGACCTCATAGTGGGTTTGTTCTTCATGTGCCTTCCCTCTTGTGTGTTGGTACTAAAGTGAGCTTTGGATGTAGAGAGTTTCTTGTAAGTGAAATTGGAGGATGTGGCCTGCAGTGGTGTTCATGAGGATATGAAGTTTAGTGCAGTTGGTAGATGGAATATGAATGGATCTTTGTTCTGAAGTTGTACCAATTCCCATATCCAAACACAAGGGAATATAGAGAAGAATCCACACTAGGGATCCAGTCTGCCACATGAGAGGCAATGTTATGCTTCGAATGGCTAGATAAATCATCCTTGAGATTATTATAAAATCCAAATAAAAATAATATCATTATAATAATTAAACTAATTATATAACATGTAAATGGATAATTATATAAATCACATAACAAAAATATTTTTTGAATAATTCATATATCTCACAGAGGTTAAAGTGAGATGAGAAACCCCATATAAATTTTAATTAGAAGAAACATACACCCCATAAAAGTAATATGTACCAAATATAAAATTTTATAAAATTAATATAATTAGAATTGTGATATTATATTTTAATTTCATGTATTAATTCACCTCAAAAATTAATTTTTTGTTGAATAAAGAATATATCTCATAGATGTAAAAGTGTTATTAGAAATCCCATGTTGCTTGTCTCTATTTAGTGTCGCATTATTTAACCAAATGTTTAATTGTTTAAATAATTATAATAATCAATTAAATAAATATTTTAATAATTATAATATCTTAATAGATCCATTTCTACCATATTAAAATATGATTCCTAATAATATACCATTATTTTTATTGGTTCAGGTGTGTTTATTTAATGGTTTCATGATCAGTTTATTTGTTTATAGTTATGAATTATCAATTAAATTGGTAATAAAACAAGAGAAGTGGATATAAATTTTATTAATTAAATTATATGATTATTAATTTCTCCATATATCATTTTGAATTCAAATATGATTATGATTTATTATAAAAAATGCTAATAATTAACATTTAGTTTATTTTTGTGGGTTTTTTCCAAATAACAAGAACCTGCATAATTTTATTCATTATTATGTGTATATATTAGTTTTAGAACGTTATATATGTTCTAATATAGATAATCTAATATTATTTGACTTGAATAATATTTTTATGAGCATCCACGTAGGCAGTAATGGGAAAAATGAACATTATGCATAAGGGTGATTAAGTAGCATAACTGGGGAAATAGTTTCCCTTCATTGAATAATATGATAAAATAAAAAGTAAGCATATAAAAAATTACATTAAAAATATAAAATTCTATTATTTAAATGATTCTATAAATATAATCCCTTTATCGATGACAGATAGGAGGGTATTATATAAAGAGATACTAAAATTATAAATGTTTTTGAGAAAATGGCCTTTTGAATTTTTCATCCTTGAGAGACCCTTGAGGACCTCTGATTTGGTCTTTTGGGGATTCCAGAATAAAATGGATGTGGTGATAGTAAGAAGGAGTAAATTTGTTTAAATTATTTTGGAAAAATAATGTAATGGCCCAAGCCTCTCCGGTCCATTCCTTTGTCAAGAAGAAGGTCACGAAGTGTTCTGGAGGGTAAAATGGACTTTTCCCACACTTTCCAGAATTTTGTATGTACATCTCGTGTAGTGTGAGTACATTCCATG
This sequence comes from Viscum album, assembly GCA_963277665.1. Taxonomy (NCBI): domain Eukaryota; kingdom Viridiplantae; phylum Streptophyta; class Magnoliopsida; order Santalales; family Viscaceae; genus Viscum; species Viscum album. Next base: position 1,681,931,272 of record OY728161.1, on the reverse strand, counting down.
TACCACTTTTCCAGGTAAACCCCGTGTTGAAGGCCGTGTCCTTGCCGTGTGAAATAAATGAGTACACTTTGTGTATCCAATACTACATGTCATATAGTCCCTCCCCGCGTATGTGTTACCATGTGTTGACCTGACAATGGTTTTGTGCCATGTTAGAGCTGTGTCCTTGTCATGTGAAATAAATGAGTACAAACCATGTATCCAATACTAAACATCGTGTAATTCCTCCCTGCGTACGCATTACCGTGTGTTTACCAGTGATCGGCCGTAGAGCAGTGTTGAAAGTCGGGTGGTGACCGTGTGAAATGGCCAAGTACACTCCGTGTACCATAAAGTACACGCCGTGTACATTTTCTTTTCTCACCTATAAAAGGAGGGGTCCCCTCTTCCTTTTCAACTCACTCCTCTCCTCCCCTTCCCTCTGAGCAGAGCTCCCCCTAGAGACTCGAAGGCTCCTTTTTCTTCCATAACTTCTTCGTCCGAGATCCGATTTACGATCTGTCAGCGGCCACGGGATCGTAACAACGAGGCGGACCTTCTGAACTTGGATCTGTTGTCTTTACTTTGACCTTTCCTTTCAATATTCCACCTGAGGAGGTTTTTTTCGGGACTCGACAGAGGTTATGGATGCCGATAGACGTCTTCTAAGGTTGATCCGGAGGAGTGTTGTGATCGTAACCATTTTAGGTAGGGATCTTACCTTCGTCTCTCTAAATTATGCATCATGTGGGGTGGGTATCCTTTTGTTTTCATGAGAAATAGTTGAACCATTAAATAATGATAATAGCTGGTTAAATAACGGGGATGGGGAAGTTGTTATCTTTATCTTATATCCTATGATTTTTTCTTGTGAATTGAATAGGCTTATGCCTACTGAAAATCACGGTCGTTGGGGGCCTTTGCTTGTGCAATTAAATGTTACCCTATCTTCTAGACCGTTTTTTTGAATGGATACTTTTGGAATGTGGAATTTGGTTAATCACGTAAAGTTGTCTGATTAAATACATGGAACCATTGTGTGATCTCCTCGGTTGAATAAACTCAAATTAATAATCATTTGGGTGCTGGTTAGGGTTTGTTTATGTGAAACGGGGGGGGGGGGTGTTTTGTGGGTTGTTTCGGATCGGGTTAGCAGCGGGGATACGGTCGGCTTAGTTATGGGTTGGTCTGAATGTTATGTTGGTGACAGACAGTGGGCTACGATAAATGGTATTAAAGGGATAATGATGTATGGGTTTCGGTGTGATTGTGGTTATGGTGGTTGGCAGCGGGGCTGCAGGGATGGGCTTGAATGTGAACGAACTATGGGTTGTGAATAATAAATAAAAATTGGAAGAGTTAATGAATGGTGGGTCATGGTAACGTAACGAGTTTAATAATCAATGGGTTGGTTGGTTAATAAGGAAGGACTTGTTTTACTTCTTTTGTTTTCATAACTTGAGTTATGTATGGCAGGGATATGTTTCACAAACGATTGATGTGGTTGGTTGTGGATAGTTTCTTAGTAGTTACGGAACTAATAAACAAATTCTTATGAAACGTGAAAACCTAAATGGGGATGGGTTGTTTATTGTATGCATGATTCGTAGTAGCAGTGTCGAGGAACGTGATCAGTATCTCTGTTTAGAAGCCATAGGTTGGGTTGTGTGTTTTGTATACATACATACATATATATATATATATATATATATATCTTCGTGTTTTATCGCACCCCACCCATGTTGAGAACTTAATGCAAAACACTCCCATTTCATGGGAGAGGGTGTTTTCCCCTTAGTTACTAGCTCCTTCCAGCTCCTTCTTCCCTAGGATGTGATGGATTGAGGTGACCATACACCAAATACCCTTTAGGTAGGTTTCAATTGGGGTGGTTTTAGCCCAAGACTCATTGGGCAGGTTTTACTGTTTATCAATAATCATCGGGATGAGGCCCAGGTGTGTGTGGGCAGGATACGTGGTTGTGACGCCCAGGTGTCTGCCGGTGGGATACACGGTTGTGAGGCCCAGGTTTGTGTGGGCGGGATATGTGGTGGTGAGGCCCATGTGAGTGGGGGTGGGATACGTGGTGGTGAGGCCCATGTGTGTGCGGGCGAGATACATGGTGGTGTGACCCAGGTGTGTGCGGGCGAGATATGTTGTTGTGAGGCCCAGGTGTGTGCGGGCGGGATACGTCATGGTGAGGCCCAGGTGAGTGCGGGCGGGATACGTGGTGGTGAGGCCCAGGTGTGTGCGGGCGGGATACGTGGTTGTGAGGCCCAGGTGTGTGTGGGCGGGATACGTGGTTGTGAGTCCCAGTTGTGTGTGGGCCGGATGTGTGGTTTGTGAGGCCCAGGTGTGTGCAGGTAGGGAGTGTGTGGTAGCGTCAGGATGTTCACCGTTAGGAAGAGAAGCTATATAATGGAGAATGGTGCGGGGTACCCAATACTCTTGTTCTTATATACTACTACATGTTGTGTTTGCATTTTTGGTGAGTGTGGCTGGTGAGGTTGGGTGGATAGATTTCCTTCCTAGGTTTTTTCTGTTGTTCTCACGGGACATTAGGATGTATCCCCACTAGTTCATGAGATCCTTAGGATTTTCTATTGATTATACTTGTATTCTCACCATACTTTTACTTTTAGGGTTCCAGGAGGACTACCAGGGTCGTGCGGGACCCTACTAGTCAGACAGTTGGAGTTGTTGCAGTTGTAGTACTCTTGTTTTCTTTAGGTATTGTACTTTGAGATTTCTTGTACTTGCACCTTGTTATAAAATTTTTTAAACATTCATGTGGGCTTGATTTGGGTTTATTTTTCCTTTACATGTTCCTCTTTCTTTTGGTGTTTGACTCCTCATATTTCCCGATCTTAAAATAATAAAAGGGTATTTCCTCCCATATTTGTGAACTCATACCCTTGGTTCTAGTCGCCACTCCAGGGCCTACTGGAGGCAGGACTCGGTGGTCATTATCTCCCTATCACCATTGCCAGCTCAGGAGGGGCATCATTGGTGGGAGGGGGTCATGACAGAATGGTATTAGAGGTGATGGTTGAGAGATAGGATGGATTCTCTAGTTAGGAACAGTGAGGATTGCATGGGATGGTAGGGAAACAGTGTTTGTTAATCTTGGTTCATGACATAGGTTAGGGAGGACCGTCTATGACACGAGATTTTAGGCCCCCCCATGATCCGATGCAAGGACTCTGAGCCTACCAAAAGACCTGGTGATACTACATTGATTTCAGGGTAGAGACCCTGGGGAAGGTACATGCATCATCATGATTTTTTTACTATATTTGAGTTTTCTATGAAATAAATTGAAATAAAAATGATAAAATAAAACCCTGAGAAATATTACTTACTACTTGGTCATATGAAATCTATGTTTACCATACAACTCTGGCACCAGGACGTCGTCCCCGAGTGGCTTTGATGACCGAGGCCTAGCAGATTCAGGCGGTGGATCAGTTGAGCATTGACCAAGAGGAGGAAGATAGCCAGTGGGATAAGACTCTCCATTCTTTCTAGTGGAAAAACCTCAAGAAATACAAGGGTAGTATACTGGATATGAAGACAGAGGGGTGTATTGAGGAGCTATGGATCGCTTTTATCTTGATCCATGCTCTGAGGGAGTACTGGGTTCCCCTAACAATCAGTCAGCTGAGAGGTGTGGCGTGACAATGGTGGATTCCCTACCTCGGATAGAGGATAGAGGCAGAGGTTCCATGGGATGACTTTGAGAAGGAATTCCGAGAGGAATTCCTTTCTTCCTAGATCACGGCGGAGAAGCAGCATGAGTCACTATCCCTTCAGCATGGGAGTATGTCAGTATGAGAGTTGGGGATCAAGTTCAAGGATCTCTTGCGCTTTTCTCCTGATCTCTTTCCGGATGGGGAGTCTCAGGAGAGAAGTTTGGAGGAGGGGCTTCATCCTTCGCTCTAGTATGCTATCACCCCCTTCACTATTCCGATGTACTTGGAAGTAAAGAATAAATAAGAGGTTGTAGAGAGGATGCACTCGCAGGGAGGTGCACCACGAGAGGTGACCCGACCTGGTTCGTCGAAGGGGAAGGCAGTCAGCAGCAGGTCTCATGCGACGGGACCTTCCAGTTTCAGGCCAGTAGTGAGCAGGCCCCAGTAGTTCCAGTTCAGATCTTCGGGTCCTCGTCCCTTTTTCACGAGCCTAGGACTGAAGTGTTTCTCTTGTGGAGGTTTCGGGCACATTCAGAGTCGGTGCCTGACCCATGCTCAGTACGGTGGAGGTGGGCAAGTTCATCGCCCGCCTCAGCAGTATCAGTTGCCGACAAGACCCTTCCAGTAGAAACATGCTACAGTCCATCTTAGGGGAGATGAAGCAGGTGGTGGCCAGCCACAAGGAGTTCCTCAAGGATCCCAACCTGGATGTGGTCGAGGAGGCGGATGTCAACTGAGAGGTAGAGGTGCTGGGTGCGGACAGTTTCATGTAGCAGAGGTGGCATCTCTAGAAGGACCAGGGATCAATAGAGATGTTTTTGGGTTTTCATGAGTGCTCTCCTTTATGTTTTGTTTGGGAGAATTACACTCCATTGATTGGAACTCTTTTTTTGCTAATTCATTGGGCATGGACCTTGTTTTTTTTTGAGTTTTAATGCTAAGTAGTTTCCCCCTTTCCTTTAAATGTGTGTGAAGGGTCCTAACATGTGGGGAGAGGCGGACTTGATCTCCAATCGAGACGCATTAATTTGGATGCGATTAAACACGTGCATGAGAGTCAGTGCCACCTAATGTGGATAATATCTCAACATGGGAGAAAGAATTCCCAAATACATGTGTTTGGGAAATGTTTGTTTCGTTTATACAGTGCTGGGGGAAGTGTGAGTTTGAAAAATCCTTATATATGGAAGTGGGAAGACCCAATCCTTAATCGATACGCATTAATGCAGATGTTATTGAACCCGTGCAGGCGAGTCAGTGCCACCTAAAGCGGATAATATCATGACATATGAGAGGGAATTCCTAACACCTATGATTAGGGTCGTTTTTTGGGTTCCTGTTATAACGCCAACCCTAAGAGGTATCTTGTTGGGTTCCTCTGGGTTGGTTTTTTAATTCTCGGGGACGATAATGTTTTAATAGGTATCTGATGTAATGGACCAGACCTCTCCGGCCCATTACTTTGTCAAAAAGAAGGTCACGAAGTGTTCTGGAGGGTAAAATGGACTTTTCCCACACTTTCCATAATTTTGTAAGTACACGCCATATAGTGTGAGTACACGCCATGTACCACTTTTCCACATATACCCTGTGTTGAATGCCATGTCCTTTCCATGTGAAATAAATGAGTACACGCCGTGTATCCAATACTACACGCCGTGTAGTCACTCCCCGCGTACGCGTTACCGGGTGTTGACCTGACAATGGCCATGTTCCGTATTGGAGCTATGTCCGTGTCGTGTGAAATAAATGAGTACACATCGTGTACCCAATACTACACTTCGTGTAATCCCTCCCCGCATATGCGTTACCGTGTATTGACCAGTCAACGGCTGCAGAGCCGTTTTGAAAGCCGCGTGGTGATCGTGTGAAATGGCCAAGTACACGCTGTGTACCACAAAGTACACGCCGTGTAATTTTTCTTTTCTTGCCTATAAAAGGAGTGGTCCCCTCCTCCTTTTCAACTCACTCCTCTCCTCCCCTTTCTTCTGAGCAGAGCTCTCCCAAGAGACTCGAAGGCTCCATTTTCTTCCATAACTTCTTCATCCGAGCTCCGATTTACGATCCGTCAGTGGCCACGGGATCGTAACGACGAGGCGGAACTTCTGATCTTGGATATGTTGTCTTTCCTTTGGAATTTCCATTCCAACTTCCACCCAAGGAGGTTTTTTCGGGACTCGACAAAGGTGAAGGACTCCGACGGACATCTTCTATGTTTGATCCGGGGGAGAGTTGTGATCAGGAACTATTGAGGTAGGGATATTACCTTCGTCTCTCTAAATTGTGCATCATGTGGGGTGGGTATTCTCTTGTTTTCATGAGAAACCATTGAACCAATAAATGAAGATAATAACAGGTTAATGAATGGGAATGGGGAAATTGTTATGTTTATCTTATATCCTTTGATTTTATCTTGTTAATCTAATAGGCTTATGCCTACTAAAAATCACAGTCGTTGGGGGCCTTTTCTTGCGCAATTAAATGTTGCCCTATCTTCTAGACCGTTTTTGTGAATGGAACCTTGTGGAATGTGGAATTTGTTTAATCACGTAAAGTTTTCTGATTAAATACCTAGAACCCTTGTGTGATCACCCCGGTTGAACAAAATCAAAATAATAAACATGTGGGTGGTGGTTAGGGTTTTTTTATGTGAAAGGGGGCGGTGTTTTGTGGGTTGTTGTGGATCGGGTGAGAAGCGGGGCTGCGGTTGGCTTGGTTATGGGTTGGTGTGAATGTTATGTTGCTGACTGGAAGCGGGGCTGCGATAAATGGTATTAAAGGGATAATGATGTTCGAGTTTCGGTGTGATTGTGGTTATCGTGGTTGGCAGCGGGGCTGCAGAGATGGTCTTGAATGTGAAAAAACTATGGGTTGTGAATAATAAATAAAATGTGGAAGAGTTAATGAATGGTGGGTCATGGTAACAGAACAAGATTAATAATAAATGGGTTGGTTGGTTAATAAAGAAAGACTTTTTATGCGGCTTATGTTTTCCTAACTTGATTTAGAGATGGCAGGGATATGTTTCACCAACGATTGATGTGGTTGGTTGTGGATAGTTTCTCAGTAGTTAAGGAACTAATAAACTAATTCTGCTGAAACGTGAAAACCTAAATGGGGTTGGGGTTGTTTATTGTATACATGCTTCGTAGTATCAGTGTCGTGGTATGTTCTCATTATCTCTGATTAGAAGCCATAGGTTGGGTTATGTGTTTGGTATACATATATATATCTATATCTTTGTGTTTTATCGCACCCCACCCATGTTGAGCACAGAGTGCCGAACACACCCATTTCATGGGAGAGGGTCTTTTCCCCATAGTTACTAGCTCCTTCCTGCTCCTTCTTCCCTAGGCTGTGATGGCTTGAGGCGACCTTACACCTAAGACCCTTCAGGTAGGTTTCGATTGGGGTGGTTTTCTCCCAAGACTCTTCGGGCAGGTTTTACTGTTTCCCAAGAATCTTCGGGATGAGGCCCAGGTGTGTACGGGCAGGATACATGGTTGTGAGGACCAGGTGTGTGTGAGTGGGATACATGGTTGTGACGCCTAGGTGTGTGCGGGAAGGATTCATGGTGGTGAGGCCCAGGAGTGTGAGGGTGGGATACGTGGTTGTGAGGCCCATGTTTGGGGGCTGGATACGTGGTGGTGAGGCCCAGGTGTGTGCGGGCGTGATACGTGGTGGTGAGGCCCATGTGTGTGCGAGTTGGATATGTGGTGGTAAGGCCTAGGTGTGTATAGGCAGGATACGTGCTTGTGAGGCCTAGGTGTGTGCGGGCGGGATACGTGGTTGTGAGGCCCAGGTGTGCGCGGGCGGGATGTGTGGTTTGTGAGGCCCAGGGTTGTGCAGGCAGGGAGAGTGTGGCAGTGTCAGGACGTTCGCCGTTAGGAATACTAGCTATCTAATGTGGAATGGTGTGGGGTACCCAATACACTTGTTCTTATATACTACTACCTTTTGTCTTTGTGTTTTTTGTGAGTGTGGCTGGTGAGGTTTGGTGGATAGATTTCCTTGCTAGGTTTCTTCTGTTGTTCTGATGGGACATTTGGATGTCTCCCCACTTTTTCACGAGAGCTTTAGGTTTCCCTACTGAGTATACTTATATGATCACCCTACGTTTACTTTCAAGTTTCCAAGAGGACTACCAGGGTCTTGCGGGACCCTACTAGACGGACAATTGGAGTTGTTGTAGTTGTAGTACTCTTGTTTTCTTTTGGTATTGTACTTTGAGCTTTCTTGTACTTTCACCTTGTTATAAAATTGTTTAAACATGCATGTGGTCTTGTTTTGGGATTATTTTTCCTTTACTTGTTCCTCTTTCTTTTGGTGATTGAATCATCATATTTCCCGATCTTAAAAGAATAAAAGGGTAATGCCTCCCATATTTGTGAAAACTAATACCCTTGGTCCTAGTCGCCACTCCGGGGCCTACTGGTGGCGGGACTCGGGGGTCATTATCTCCCTTTCACCATTGCCTGCTCAAGAGGGGAATCTTAGGTGGGAGGGGTTGTGATAAATAAGGATCCTGGGTCAAAATGTGGTGATGAGGGTGGTATTTATATTTTATGATACAGAAGTTTGAGTGATTTTAATAATGAATATTATAAATTTAAAGACAACCAGTTAGAGCTGGCATTGATTTAAATGATGTTGGATTCAAATTAATACTTTTGGTGTTTTATATGGTCTATAAACACCACATATGATAAATAAATATTTTATTTTTTATTTATTTTATTTCATTACCATTTTAATGCCAACTATTTTAATTTGTTTACAAACACCATGATAAATGATTTTATTACCCTGGTTACTTTTTTATAACTAAAAAATAAAATTACCAAAAAAAATACTCTGAATCAATTTATTCCAATTATAGAATCAATTTGACCAAATTAAATTCAACATATTGGAAAAATAATATTTAAATTTAATCTTACAGACAAAACCAATTGTGGGATTTTAAAATAAAATGGTCAAAAATATAAAAAAAAATTATATCCAATTTAAATGTGAGATTTATTAAAAACGACCTAATTTGTCATTAATTAACTACTATGGAACAAATTTTACGTTAAAAACAATTATATATATATTCTAACTATATTAATAAAATATACAAAAAAATTATTTTTGAAATAAAATGAAGTATTTTTCACTCTTTATCAAAAAATATAACTAATCAGAAAAATATAATAATTTTACCCTGAGATAACATTTATATTAGAATTTCAAAAAATAGTTTATATTTTTTCAAACAAACTCTTAAAATTTTATAAATTATATTTTAAAAATGTAATTTATCGATAGGCGTTAAGACTATATTTAGAAATATATTTATTTTTATGCATAAAATTTGTTTTATTCCTATCAAAATACTATAAAATATATTAGATGAATAAGAATATTTTTAATCAAATATATGAAATATATATCTCATTATTTACTTTTATTAATAGCGAATAATAAAATTTATTAATATAAAATTTCATTGTTGGGAAAAGATATTATTTAAAAAAACACATCCATTATGTTCAATTTGTTCTCATTTTTATTTATAATCAATTTTTAATAAATGAATTTATTTTATAAACATGTTAGAATATTATTTTCATAATTTATTTAATCAAATTAAATCCCAACATGCTAATTTCTAGCTGATAACTACTATAGATAGATAATAATATTTAATCGTTTATTTAACCGCGAAGCTATGTTTAATGTAACGCCCCGACCCCAGTTACCCAGAGTCGGTGCATTACTTCGTTACATTGGCATGATCACAAGAAAGATCAAATCTCGAAAGACCGATTGGTTTAGTAGCCTTGGATACACTAGATATATTCATAGGTTTTACATTACATCATAAAATGAGAAAATACTACAACAACATATTGTCTCCATAACCCACACTCATATCCCCACATAATATCCCTACAGGTCATTCATAACTTACTTCTTCACTTCCTGGGAAAAATAAAACATAGAAAAGGGGTGAGCTCAAATGCCCAGTAAGGATAACAATATAGCGGAAACTTTCATAAATAAGAATAAACTTTTAAGGAAATGTATAACTAAAACAAAAACCTTTCAAACATGAACTTTCAACATGGTATGGCATAAATAAAATGAAATAATGCCATTTACTTATTCACATGGATATTCTACTAATCGAATAATCACATGCAAAAATCAATAACCACTTTCATAATGTTGGAATGCATAATGCCAGACTATCATAACCACATAGCCAAGGCCTCGTGCCAAGACTACAAATAAGATTTTGTCAAGGCCTTGTGCCAAGACACTAGTTTGTCTCATGAGACCTACCGATGCATCGAGGAGCTATAGCGGGCTCCACCAGTCACTTATTAAGTCCAATGCATTCCCATATGAAAAGGTTTAAACATAACATAAACATTCGTATTAAAACTAGCATACGAAATGTCAATAATTTCACCATAAACTATGAATGGTATAAAAATAGCACATCCATAGTCAAACATATCACAAAACCTTCAATACAATATAGAAGTTTTCTTATCATAATAAATCAACTTCAAATAATCTTAAAATCCGTCAAAGGATGTTGACATAGATGAAATCAAAATTCTTTTTAAAGAAATATCTCCTTTTATTTTGAAATCATTTAAGATCCATATAAAATAAAACATTTTCTTTGAAAATATTCTTATAAGCTTCTAAGTAAAGCTTTGAAGATTTTATAACAGCGTAAAATTACCGCACCCGCCGTATAAGTTAAAAAAAACATTCTTACCTCAATTCTGTCGAAAAGGTTAAAAAGGACATTGTTTTGAAAACGACGGAAAGATTCTTTTATAAACCTCTTATAAAAAGTCAAACAAGGGTATAAATGACATTAACCCATGTTCTTGTAAATAGTAAAAATGTTTTGAAATACATTTTTAAGAAACATGGATGTGGATGATAAAGAGATCCCAGTAGATTATTACATATAAACAACCTCGGATAATGAAGAGATTGTGAAATAACCCTTACCTTGTACTTTTCCTTTATTGGGGTAGGTTAACCTCCTGTATAATGGTGAAATAATTGTTATTAAATTGTTCAAGAATCATATATATTAATATGATATCATATTTGATCTTTTAACATTGATTTGTTAATAATATCTTAGAATTATCGTCGTTTCGGGTGTTAACTTACTCATTTTATTTATATGTTTTGTTACATAAGCCATGGTTGTTGTATCTTATTCTTATCCAGAATGATATCTAGTCCTAAAAAATAATTTTTAAATCATCAAATGATAATTATACTTGAATGGTTACGTTGGAGAATGAATCTCATCGCGTTTGTGGAGACGGTAGTCCGTACGTACGCACGAGCGACAATATCATTCTTTTGATATTAAAATAACATATAAATTGATGGTATATCATATATACAGAATCATTAACATGTTATATTTATTATTTACATGAGTTACACATCATTATTATACCCATCCAAATAATATTATATTGAATAACAATTATACCACGACGTGGAGACGGTAAGCCGTACGTACGCACGTATGGTGACATGTTATTCAAAGGGTGGATAGAATACTGAATATGATTGTACCATATTTATAATAACATCACAGTATATGTGAGATACTGGAGTTATTATTTTATAATGGTAAGAACAAAGGAAGAAGAAGTGGAAGAAGAAATGAACTTAGAAAAGGGTGGTGAAATCATTACCTCTTCTTCGGGTTCTTCCTTTTGATTTGATCAAAAGGGCTCTTTAGGTTGGCTTTCTGATCAAACTAAGGCCTCTAGGTTGTAGTGAGGGATGTTGGGAGAGTATTTGGGCAGAGTTTGGCCGAACCAAAAGGCTTTAGAGGTGTGAAAAAATGGGAAGGAGGAGTTCCCTTTTATAAGAGGGGTGAGGGGCACCTTTGGAAAAGCTAGAAATATTAATTTATAATAAATTCATATTCGGTTTCTAATGGCTCCAAAGTTGATTATTTAATTTTTAAGGTGGGTCTAGGTCGAAAACCACTCAACCAATAGAATTTAGAAAGGTTTGGGTACTTATATTAACCTTATCTTTAAGTATTAACTCTAAGTTAATTAGTTTCACTTTTACAATGTCTCTTTGTATTTTTATATAATATGGTTAATAAACTTACTATATACATCCAAGAGACCCCCAAGTGGTACATTAATGATGAACCTATCATGATATAAGTCTCTTGGCCGAACCTTAGATTTTTAGGAATTTAATATCAATTAATAATATAATATTTGTTTTAAGAACTCTTTTATGTCAATTTTGACACTATTCAATAGTTGATTTTTGTGAAACTCATAACAGATTGATTACTTCGAACAAAGTCAATTAAATCAATCCTAATATATCATATTATCCTACAAAATTAGTTTAATTCATTAAAAGTTTCATATTATATTTATTTGGGTATTTATAATATCAATTATTTTAATTTTTCACTATTATAGTAATTACTGCATCATCATTGTGTCATAAATAAAATAAATTATTTAATGTCTAAAAATTATAAATAAAATATCATTATGTAGGAAATCTTTTTAGCTTTTTAATGAATATTTATAATCTAAAATCCAACTTATATAACTCTATGTAACAATTGTTTGGCTAAAAGATATATGCTTGTGTCATTTTTGTATTCATTTTGACTTAATTAAAATAAAGTGTCATTATCACTTACAAGTGGATCCATGGGGTCCCAAAATTGACACAAAGATGCCCATGGTCGACCATTTATCAACCCATAGGGTTAAGACACGTTTTAGGGTAATTTAGTATTATTATAATATTATTCTTTTAACCCTTATTTACCGGATTTACCCTTAACCATGGTAAATAAAATATTTACCGCAATAATTATTCAAAATGTCTAAAAATAAAAGTTACCTATTTACACAATTTGAACATCCTGATTCCAAATATGGAATCCATTTTCCTAAATTCTAAACACAGAAGTGGCAGAAATTAATTTAAAATTAGTTCCCGCTGTCAAAACAAAAAGCGTGTTTTTAAGAGATAATAACTATCAAAAGATTGACACTTGTTTATGTTCGGTTTAATTGTAAAATTATGTCCAATGACCAACATTATATTAAATAGTAAAAATATATTCTAAATATACTTTAAAACCACTCAAATTCATAATTTATCACTATTAATTATTTTGATTAAAAAAGTTGTTTTTAATTAAAATTTAGTAATTTTCACTATTCATCAAAATATGAAAGTTATCCGAAAAGTACCAAAATTTCACCTTAGGCTAAATTTGATATTCAGAATCCAAAAATGAAGTCCATTTTAAAATATAAAATATATATAACTTCAAAAAGTAGGTATTACTATTCATAACAGCTAGTTTGATTGGTTACGGTGTGTTAGAACTCGGTGTTGCGTACAACACACGCTAGCGTACCGTGGAAGCTTGGGATGTTTCATTTTAAATTTTTGATGTCCCCATTTAGTCAAAAAGTTTAAAATATAGTATCTAAAAAGGGTTCACTATTAAAATTTGGTAAAAGTGCAATACTGAAAATGAATTTGTTCTTACATTATGTCTAAGAAACTCATAATATGGATTCTAAAATTATAAGGATTATATAAAGTTTAAAATTTAGTTAACACTATTCATAACCTCTTTTGAACAGATTGTTTGGTAAGTCATGGTACGATTGAACTTGGTGTTGCGTGTAGTGAACGTTATTGAATTATTTTGAAGAAATTACACACTATAAAATCTTGGGGTGTTACATTCTCCCCTCCTTCAATAAATAGCGTCCTCGCAATTTGAAATTGTTCTTCGAAAATAAAAGGTTGAAAGTAGAAAATATATTTGTGGGAAAACCCACATCGGAAATTGGGTTACTAAAATTTAGTCTTAATATGAGGAAAAGAGAAATCAAAGGGTCACCACCAAATTATGATCTCGATTAGAAAAACATTGGTGGAAATTGGAGACATAAAATCGGAGGAAAAACGTAAATATTTATAGGTAGTGATTGAGGTCATCAATCACAATCAAGTATAAAATTGAGTTCCTTAAATTCATCAATCTATGATGAATTGAAATACCATCGGTTCAACAAAACATAGGGTATTAGGATAACACATTTTTGACGTTTCAAAATATCCTAGTTGAAATCCCACATCGAAAAATGAATTAATGAGGCCTCTATTTAAAATAAAGAGTCGAAAGTACGAAGATTGCCGAAAATAACACATACTAGGGTTCCATGTAGGAAAATATGGATATGGAAGAAAAATCTAACCATCAATCATCTGATAGAGAGTGGTAGAGAACATGGCTATAAAAACGCCAACAATCCCAAAGCCATAAATTAGTGATGATTTAAGGTACCATCTAGGAAAACATTTTTGTTCAAAGTTACTTTTCTTAATATTGAGGAATTTATTTATGAGATTGTCTAAGATCATAAGGAGATATACTTACTTTATAATTAGAGTTTTATCCATTAATAAATTTCTACCACAAACTCATCTTTCACTCTAAAAAAAATTATATTTATACTATTCGTACAGGGTTCCAAAATAAACGAATTTATAATTCATCTACCAGATCTTTTAAAAAAACTACATTATTTAATCCAGGACATCTCTTGGGCCAGTGGTAGGTGATACACCCTTGTCGCCTTTCGGTTGCGGGTTCAAGTCTCGCAGCCTTGCCGGACGCGACGGGTTGCCGCCCGACCTCCGGGTTGTCCTTTTATGGAAATCCAAAATAATCCAAACTAGAACTATCCAAAATACTTCTGTCCAAACTCACAGTCCAACATTTATAAGGAAGGTAAACATAATATAGATCCTTTTTACCCTGTAATAGCATATGAATACCTTCATCATGTACTACCATATTCCTTATTGATTACATTCATGTTCCCTTATTCCATATAGAATGCTGGATATACTTCATTAATCCAAAAATGTTTTAAACCCCAACAATGATGGAATATACAAATCATTAATCAGCTTCAAGGTAGTCAATAATATCCAATATAATTTATCCAAAATAATCACATATTATTCCAAAATCACTACCTCAGTATCAGAACTATATTATGATTTATCATTCTCTCAACCATATATTTCCCAAAAATTTATCCTGCTATTGAGTCACTTTTCTTTGTTCCACACAATCTCAAGTCCTTAATGAAATAGTACTACAGTACAATCCTTATATACTCCATGATTATTGTAACAAGTACATTGTTGATACAACACTCAATTGACATAATCAACATAAGAACTCTAATCATCCCTCTTCATCTGTGGTAGTATCATAACATGATTATTATCCAATAACATCATTTGCGGCATAGTCTGATGACTGGGACATAGGTTCGCGTAGTGTCCAAACTCCTTGCAAATAAAGCATTGTACATTTGAAACCATTTTATTACCCTTGCAGTCACGTACTTTGTGCCCTTTTCCTCCACACTTATAACAAACTCCCATTCCTTTCAGGCAAGTTCCAGGGTGTTTCATTCCACAGTTACCACATATGGGAAAATTCTTCTTTTCCCTCTTCCCTTTATCCATCTTTCTCTCTTCCATCCTTTTCTTCTCTTGCTTCCCTTCAAAGCCATAGGACTCAGTAAACTCTTTACTTATCTTATCAACACATGATATTATTTCTTCATATGATGATAATACATGGGAGACTATTTATATTATAAATTCTAGCTTAAGACCATGAGAGATATTATCCTTCCTTCTCTTTGAATCATGTGCATTTCTGGAGTTATCATTCCTTCTACTGGGCGCCATTTCTAAACAATGGCATAAACTAGATTAGTTTATGAGTCAAAATAAATAATCCCATACTTAAAACACTTAACATAAATTGAACTATTTATGGATATAATCCATAATCATAAAAATGTTTTCTTTGAAGAAGTATATACTCATAAACCCTTCATAATGGTTTGTAAAGAAAATGAGAATTATCCTAAGCATATCCCCCGGGAGTGTCGTAACCAAGAGTGCAGCAAGGCCCGTTGTCGTGCACCAGTTCCCGTTCGAGTCTAGCTCAAAGCGGTGTTTTCGGGTTTTACCCCCAGGTACATCTGTGCCAGAGCCGCCTCTACCTGCTCGTATCCAGACAGGGATGTATTGCTCGGAAAACTCAAAAAATCTCTACAATACCAAAATTCTAGGAAGTTCTTCTACACTAATCCTCAAATCTCATCTTAGGTCTACGTGCTCTTATCAGAGTTTATCTAAATCTAGCTTCCAAGGTTTGTACTAAACTTCCTCTGATACCAACTGTAACGCCCCGACCCCAGTTACCCAGAGTCGGTGCATTACTTCGTTACATTGGCATGATCACAAGAAAGATCAAATCTCGAAAGACCGATTGGTTTAGTAGCCTTGGAAACACTAGATATATTCATAGGTTTTACATTACATCATAAAATGAGAAACTACTACAACAACATATTGTCTCCATAACCCACACTCATATCCCCACATAATATCCCTGCAGGTCATTCATAACTTACTTCTTCACTTCCTGGAAAAAATAAAACATAGAAAATGGGTGAGCTCAAATGCCCAGTAAGGATAACAATATAGCGGAAACTTTCATAAATAAGAATAAACTTTTAAGGAAATGTATAACTAAAACAAAAACCTTTCAAACATGAACTTTCAACATGGTATGGCATAAATAAAATGAAATAATGCCATTTACTTATTCACATTGATATTCTACTAATCGTATAATCACATGCAAAAATCAATAACCACTTTCATAATGTTGGAATGCATAATGCCAGACTATCATAACCACATAGCCAAGGCCTCGTGCCAAGACTACAAATAAGATTTTGTCAAGGCCTTGTGCCAAGACACTAGTTTGTCTCATGAGACCTACCGATGCATCGAGGAGCTATAGCGGGCTCCACCCGTCACTTATTAAGTCCAATGCATTCCCATATGAAAAGGTTTAAACATAACATAAACATTCGTATTAAAACTAGCATACGAAATGTCAATAATTTCACCATAAACTATGAATGGTATAAAAATAGCACATCCATAGTCAAACATATCACAAAACCTTCAATACAATATAGAAGTTTTTTTATCATAATAAATCAACTTCAAATAATCTTAAAATCCGTCAAAGGATGTTGACATAGATGAAATCAAAATTCTTTTTAAAGAAATATCTCCTTTTATTTTGAAATCGTTTAAGATCCATATAAAATAAAACATTTTCTTTGAAAATATTCTTATAAGCTTCTAAGTAAAGCTTTAAAGATTTTATAACAGCGTAAAATTACCGCACCCGCCGTATAATTAAAAAAAACATTCTTACCTCAATTCTGTCGAAAAGGTTAAAAAGGACCTTGTTTTGAAAACGACGAAAAAGATTCTTTTATAAACCTCTTATAAAAAGTCAAACAAGGGTATAAATGACTTTAACCCATATTCTTGTAAATAGTAAAAATGTTTTGAAATACATTTTTAAGAAACATGGATGTGGATGATAAAGAGATCCCAGTAGATTATTACATATAAACAACCTCGGATAATGAAGAGATTGTGAAATAACCCTTACCTTGTACTTTTCCTTTATTGGGGTAGGTTAACCTCCTGTATAATGGTGAAATAATTGTTATTAAATTATACAAGAATCATATATATTAATATGATAGCATATATGATCTTTTAACATTGATTTGTTAATAATATCTTAGAATTATCGTCGTTTCGGGTGTTAACTTACTCATTTTATTTATATGTTTTGTTACATAAGCCATGGTTGTTGTATCTTATTCTTATCCAGAATGATATCTAGTCCTTAAAAATCATTTTTAAATCATCAAATGATAATTATACTTGAATGGTTACGATGGAGAATGAATCTCATCGCGTTTGTGGAGACGGTAGTCCGTACGTACGCACGAGCGACAATATCATTCTTTTGATATTAAAATAATATATAAATGGATGGTATATCATATATACAGAATCATTAACATGTTATATTTATTATTTACATGAGTTACACATCATTATTATACCCATCCAAATAATATTATATTGAATAACAATTATTCCACGACGTGGAGACGGTAAGCCGTACGTACGCACGTATGGTGACATGTTATTCAAAGGGTGGATAGAATACTGAATATGATTGTACCATATTTATAATAACATCACAGTATATGTGAGATACTGGAGTAATTATTTTAGAATGGTAAGAAGAAATGAACTTAGAAAAGGGTGGTGAAATCATTACCTCTTCTTCGGGTTCTTCCTTTTGATTTGATCAAAAGGGCTCCTTAGGTTGGATTTCTGATCAAACTAAGGCCTCTAGGTTGTAGTGAGGGATGTTGGTAGAGTATTTGGGCAGAGTTTGGCCGAACCAAAAGGCTTTAGAGGTGTGAAGAAATTGGAAGGAGGAGTGCCCTTTTATAAGAGGGGTGAGGGGCACCTTTGGAAAAGCTAGAAATATTAATTTATAATAAATTCATATTCGGTTTCTAATGGATCCAAAGTTGATTATTTAAATGTTAAGGTGGGGATAGGTCGAAAACCACTCAGCCAATAGAATTTAGACAGGTTTGGGTACTTATATTAACCTTATCTTTAAGTATTAACTCTAAGTTAATTAGTTTCACTTTTACAATGTCTCTTTGTATTTTTATATAATATGGTTAATAAACATACTATATACATACAAGAGACCCCCAAGTGGTACATTAATGATGAACCTATCATGATATAAGTCTCTTGGCCGAACCTTAGATTTTTAGGAATTTAATATCAATTAATAATATAATATTTGTTTTAAGAACTCTTTTATGTCAATTTTGACACTATTCAATAGTTGATTTTTGTGAAACTCATAACAGATTTATTACTTCGAAAAAAGTCAATTAAATAAATCCTAATATATCATATTATCCTAGAAAATTAGTTTAATTCATTAAAAGTTTCATATTATATTTATTTGGGTATTTATAATATCAATTATTTTAATTTTTCACTATTATAGTAATTACTGCATCATCATTGTGTCATAAATAAAATAAATTATTTAATGTCTAAAAATTATAAATAAAATATCATTATGTAGGAAATCTTTTTATATTTCTAATTAATATTTATAATCTAAAATCCAACTTATATAACTCTATGTAACAATTGTTTTTCTAAAAGATATATGCTTGTGTCATTTTTGTATTCATTTTGACTTAATTAAAATAAAGTGTCATTATCACTTACAAGTGGATCCATGGGGTCCCAAAATTGACACAAAGATGCCCATGGTCGACCATTTATCAACCAATAGGGTTAAGACACGTTTTAGGGTAATTTAGTATTATTATAATATTATTTTTTTAACCCTTATTTACCGGATTTACCCTTAACCATGGTAAATAAAATATTTACCGCAGTAATTATTCAAAATGTCTAAAAATAAAAGTTACCTATTTACACAATTTGAACATCCTGATTCCAAATATGGAATCCATTTTCCAAAATTCAAAACACAGAAGTGGCAGAAATTAATTTAAAATTAGTTCCCGCTGTCAAAACAAAAAGCGTGTTTTTAAGAGATAATAACTATCAAAAGATTGACACTTGTTTATGTTCGGTTTAATTGTAAAATTATGTCCAATGACCAAAATTATATTAAATAGTAAAAATATATTTTAAATATACTTTAAAACCACTCAAATTCATAATTTATCACTATTAATTATTTTGATTAAAAAAGTTGTTTTTAATTAAAATTTAGTAATTTTCACTATTCATCAAAATATGAAAGTTATCCGAAAAGTACCAAAATTTCACCTTAGGCTAAATTTGATATTCCGAATCCAAAAATGAAGTCCATTTTAAAATATAAAATATATATAACTTCAAAAAGTAGGTATTACTATTCATAACAGCTAGTTTGATTGGTTACGGTGTGTTAGAACTCGGTGTTGCGTACAACACACGCTAGCGTACCGTGGAAGCTTGGGATGTTTCATTTTAAATTTTTGATGTCCCCATTTAGTCAAAAAGTTTAAAATATAGTATCTAAAAAGGGTTCACTATTAAAATTTGGTAAAAGTGCAATACTGAAAATGAATTTGTTCTTACATTATGTCTAAGAAACTCACAATATGGATTCTAAAATTATAAGGATTATATAAAGTTTAAAATTTAGTTAACACTATTCATAACCTCTTTTGAACAGATTGTTTGGTAAGTCATGGTGCGATTGAACTTGGTGTTGCGTGTAGTGAATGTTATTGAATTATTTTGAAGAAATAACACACTATAAAATCTTGGGGTGTTACATTTAATGAATGATATCGATGAAATTGATGATATTTCAGAAAATACAGAAAATAAAATATTTGTTCATTACATATAACATCGACACTCAGGGTACAAAATATTTTCTATTTTGATACATTATTTCATTTCATAAAAAAATTTGTTATTTAACCCAAACCATCATGGATCATGTTTCATTACAAAACAATACTTCTAGTAGCCAACTTTTTCTAACATTACAATTTTTGGGAAAATATCACTTCATTATTAAAATAATCCTTATAAAAACATATTTTATTTACTATATTTAAAGAAAAATCCTTTTTCTAGTTTGCATAAACTTGTCACCTTATGAAAAATGGGGAACATTTGGAAGAAAATATTTTTTGATAAATAATGTTTTTAAATTTGTGTAACCCATTCCAAAATTATTAGTTTGTGGTCTAATTTTTTTAGATCTTATCAATGTTATCGTCCATAGAGGTAATCTTATATATAATTCCATTAAAAAATGTTTAATATATTATTTATATAACTATATTTTTATCCTCTATTGATATAGTATGAAAACTATGTTCTAAAAAATTATTTTATAATCTAGTTTCATAGAAATAATCTTCTCAATATATGTTGAAATAATAACATTTTTTAGAAAAATCATCATGATATTTATAACGATAAGATATTTTGTTAGTAAGAAGATTATATTTTGAATCTACCATTTTATGTATTTAGTTGATATTATAATATTTTTTTACAAACATTTCATTTCTCATTAATCAGATGTTTATACATCAAAGAAATATCTTTAGAGCAGGGGATATTATTACCCTCAGAAGCTGAGGAAGGTTATTCATCAAAATATATATAATTGTTTTTTTATTTGGATAGTATTCATTTGAATAAATATGGGAAATGGATTATGTTGTGTCTACCCTTTCCAAAATACAATGATTTACAATAGGATTATCTAAATAATATTCCACTGTTCCACCATCAAAAACATTAATCATCAGATGAAATTTATGAAGAACCTATACCACTGTGACTCCATGTGTTTTATGATTTTAAAATTTTCATACCTTTAGACTGATAATATTTCAAGGAATTTCTATATAAATTTTTTTCTTTCTTTATTTTTAGCATTGGATAATGAGGATGAATATATATTTCCTTTTAATCTTCATACTATGTAACCTAAGAATCCATTCAATCACTTTTATCCTTACGATTCATTTTATATCGGTATTGGAAGTATTTCTCTCCCATTATATTATTCATCCATTATCCATGATTTTTACCTTATTTTTGGAAGATGATGATAGACTACAATTAAATTAAATGAAAATATTATTCATTCATCATGACATTAATACAAATTATACTAACTGAAATTTACTTTGAATAGTAGAAGTCATAAAAATAAAGACTCACCAATTTTTATTTTTATTTTTTTTAGAATCTCCCTTTAACAACCATAATACTGAATGAGGATATAAATAAGATCATTGAAGGTATTATTTTTGAGCTTCCTTATGTCATCCAAATTAGGTATTTAAGATCCCCACTCAATAGGAATTATAACAACAATGTTTTCAACTAGAATATTATCATTCGGAACGTTTTCACCTAAAAAATGTAAACTATAGAGAAATATCTTAAACTTTCGACGCATCTTGGAAAATGTATCTCCAAGTTTAAAATTAAAGTATTGATAATCCATGAAGCATATCTCTTCTTATTACATTGGATTTGTATGTAACATTATATGTGAATTCCAATATACTACATATGTTATTATAAGCTTCACAGTATGATATCCAACTATATATATTCCTCTTTATAGATAAAAATAATTTATTTCTGAAATGTTACATCAACTGATATCCTATATTTTCAACATTATAAAAATAATAAACTTCCTTGTCATTGAATGTTTTACATCCCATTATGAATTATGTAATAATCTACTAATGTGTTGATAAAAAATGTTTTTATCCAATATCCACATATTAAATAGGCATTCTCATTAAAAATTAGTGGTTTAGAATGATTTTTATCATCAGTAGATGCAATATTGAATACATATATCATAAAAATTTAATCTAGTTTTAAATAAGAAATAATTGACAATTTTTATAAGAAAATTTATAAATAAGTAGGTTATAACAAAACATCACTAACATGAACTTTATTCAAGGAGTAAAACACATAAAGATAATATATTAAAACCTCCATTGACACCAACTGTGGGATCAATGAGTTACTAGAACGTTACTTTTACCAGAGGGGGTGAATTGTAATTTAAAACATTAAACTAAATCATAATATAATACCACTTTCATTTAATAAAATATAAATTATAGACCATCCATTGATCAGTGTGTATGAATCAGAATCACATATGGTTTAATTATATCAATGTGTACATTAATCATTATCATAGATACAGGAACAAAAAATGATAAACAATAATTGTAAAACAAAAAAATATATAATAATATGTACAATATAATAAAAAAAAATTATAAAATTAATACATTATATTGTAAATGATACAATGACTTAGAAGATATATTAAAAGAATTTAAATATTTTAAAATTAAATGTAATAGTATTATTCATCCAAGAGTAAATGTATCCATAGTTTTAAAGATAATGTAATGTTTATCATTCCTTACTAGTAATGCCCTCGATAACAGGATAAAAATATATCTTATAATAAATGAAATCCTTTGATCTATTGGATGGGATTTACCATCCTTGAATCCTTAGAATCCCTCAATCAGTAAAATGATCAATCATACGATACAAAATAAATTTTTATAATGGAAACAGACATCACAATGATATCAAAGAATGAAAAATCATTAAATCTTTAGAAAGAAAATGAACAGTCAACTGACACAATGAAATATTTTGATGTTCTAAGATTAAAAATGCATCAGCTCCCAACATTTTATATAACATTCTATTTCTTAGAAAACTCTTATGGTCATATTTTTGAGTTAGTTACAATGGCCTCAAATAGCATTCACATGAAAATATGGAAATAAGTGAATTGATTACTTCATTTTTCCTATAAATACAACCATTTTATTTTTTTCTTATGATAGAACCATGACCATATATTCTGATAAAAAACTTTTCATAGTATGGTATACATCCTCGTTAATTTTCTATCTGATTATCATAATGAGTTTCATCTTGATTTATTGTAACCATGGTTACACTAATGGTGAATAATTTTTTTATTAGGATAAATAACCGATATGTTTAACCCCTAATCAAATCATTGTTACTTAGATTTATTAGAAACACTTTCATTCCAATGGACCAATTTTACTACTTAATGTTTGTATTTGTAATAAATTAAACTCATTTATATGTTTAGTATAATGTAATGTTTTCTAAAAAGTCATACTAAAATACATACTAAATATAAAATATAGTAGGTATAGTTTTAAGAATGTGTTTTTGATATCAAAAACTAATATGAAGAGGAATGAAGTTAAAACTATGAGTTAACCCCAAATTCATTTCTATGTTTTATTTGGTGATAATTTTTTTTGTGGAAGTAATAATTTATTAAAATATTTTTTTCTTGGACCTAAAATATTATATCCCTACAATTCCTTATCTAATGATGGATAACTCATGAGATAACAAGTAGTAGAACGTGGTGTTAACCCAATTTGGTAAAGGACATTATCCAACATGATATTCTTGGGAGTGAACCATGACTAGTTATATGACTGAATGGGGAGTAAAACCAATCCACTATGATATTTATGGAAATGTTCCTCGAAAAAGATAATGACATTCTAGGATAATTTTTATTCCACAAATGTATATTTTATAACATTATTACCCTCTCATGGATCATGTTGCTTAATTCCTTTTTGAATTGCATTTTTTGAAATTTTATAAATTAAAACATGTCACAATATTGTTATCAATGATATATTGGGTATTTTTTCTCAAATTTTGTGAGATCATTTTTATATAATTATTATTTTATAATGCATAAATGATCATTTTTTTAATTTGTATACTTATTTATAATATGATTTCATTCTTTTATATGATTCCTTTCTATATGTTATGAAAATGGCTTTATCAATGTTATGTTTTGACGGTTTATAATTATTAAAATCTAAATAGTGGATGATGTAGATCTATTATGAACATGATTTTTTATGTTTTCATTTATCCAAAGACACTAAACTTATATTATTGGGGAATAAATCATAATGATATGTCATTGATATTCATATTATAATGTCTAATATTTATAGATTATATGTATTGGTCATTAAAATATTATTTTTCTATTTTAATATATTTTTTATTTTTATGAACTAATATATAAATTTTTATTATATTGATTATTAAAACTCCAACAATATTTTTCATATATTTTAGTTGTATATATAAGAAACAGAATAGTGATGATATGAAAATAACTTGTGTAAACTACCTTTTAGAGAAATCAACAATGGGTGTGTAATGTATTTATTATATAGTTAATATGACTTTAATACAATTGATTAATGAAAAATCTCTCTTGATTATTTCACACAAATTTCAGGGATTCCCATTGGTTGTGTTCACTATTTCTTTTTATCCAATAGAAAAACATTATTTAAAAAATTAATTCACTACACATCTCTTTATTCATTTATAAATGATTATTTTTATTGTACCTTTTCAAATGACTATAATGTTAACAATTTTGATGATCCTAACTAGGAAGAATCATGGAGTATTATATTTCAATAAAATAAAAAAATATATTAAAGAAATTATAAATTAAATAAAAGGTATTTTAACATCCTTGAATAAAATGGAAGCTCAAAAATATGTGTATGAAAATGATGATACAATTATTATTTTTCCTCTTTGAGTTTTAAGATATTTATGATGATAAAATTATAGTGGTCTTATCCTAAGATATATATATCTTTAAATTTTTAATTAGTTTTAAAAAAATTCATATGACGCACTTGTGAGAGATCATGATGAACGAGAGGAATATTTTAAATATATTCTTGAAGCAGAAAAGGATTGTGATTCTCCCTTTTTTTCAAAAAAAAAATCATTTGTACAAATAAATATTTTGAGAATTATTATCCACCCAATTAGTTGTAGATAAAGAACAAATGATTGATTTTTACATGCTTCCCCTATCCCTAACAAAATACTATAATGGGACTAAGAAAAGGAGATAAAATTGAAGTTATGATTATTAAAGGTGGTATTCTTTCTTTGATATCATTTATATTATGTTTTGTTAAAATTAATTGAGAATTACATATAACAACATTTAATTATTAGATTTACCCAACCCATGGATTTAATTAGTGTATTATGAACCTGATGATTCATTTAATGGGACCTCATTACCAGTGGCCCTACAAGAGGAAGTCATGTTTCCAAATGACCAACATGAAAGGTGATTTTTTACATATTTCCTTTAAATTTTAAAATTATTTAATATTTTTTCACTGAATTGATATTTGTTTATCATTATAATAAATATTGAAATGGTGATTCACTAGATGATGGTGATAAGTTTTTTTTCGGGGTAATTGAAAAATAGAAGGATCCATTAATTATCTTTCCCTCACCATACATGTTGTACCACATATCATATAGAATGGACCAAATTTATTATATCCATGATTTATTAAACAAAAATTATAAATGGATAATTATAAAGGAAAATTGTTTAGTTGTTTAAAATAAATAATACATATCATTTATTTAGATAGGGGATGTGTGTTATCACTAGATGAATTTTTAATGTATAAACCCAACTCCCACACTGGGTTAACTATGTACTCTAAATTTTCTTCAAAACCCTTCTCGTGTATTTATTTATTTTTCATTGAAAAATTTTATTAAATTTTTTATATATTATACATTTTTCTATACCGGATTATTATTAGACCTTATATAATAGAATTAACTAGAAATTAATTTTTTTTGTATCATTCATTTTATTTGGGTTTTGTCCCTTTATTATTATATATCACTCATATTAAAGGAATGTTTATGAAATATATGTGGGGGGGGATTTTCAACCAACATATATGTTGTTATGTTTTTTTATTCTATTTTCATTTATAAGAATATTGATATTCATATAATATATTATTTTTTCACACACAAATTTATTTTAAGGGAGTTTAATTGTTTTTGGGAGAAATGTTAATTAAATAATTTTGGATGTGGATCTTTTTATAGGATTATAATATTCATGAATTTTAATGAGTTAGAAATTTTTGGAAATTCATTCCCAAAAAATGTGGAATTTAATAATTATTCATACACTGTGAGTTATTATGCACTCTTTTGACATATTAATTATAATAAAAATCATTCTTCAGTGACATTTTATTATATATATATATATATAATAAAAACTATTAATGATGACTTTTAAATATTTGGATATCATATACTTTTTATGATAAGATATTATTATTTCTCTAGAATTGAGACTCAATCATGAGGTCCTCCTAAAAAATTTCCAATATGGATCACATATAACATTGAAAAAACAATATAGGTTTAATCTATATTTCAAGCTGATTTTTCCATTCCAAAAAACAAACATAATACTTTTGAATGATATTATATGTTTGTGTATTGTAGGATAATCAATAATGTTGTTTAAATGAGATTTTTCATATTAATTGGAGGAGTGAGGTGTGTGGAAACATTTTTTTTCATTTGAGTCATGAAAATAATCCATTATTCAAAATACATAATTTGTATCATTTAGTTCATCACAAGAAAGAAAATAAACATAATAAATTATAGATGTGTTTTAATTATTCTTTTAACATTAATTTATGAGTCGTTCGCTTCAAAAAAAAATTAATGCCTTGATTTCTCAATCATCCATTCTATATTATTTTGCTATCAACATCAATGAGAAATGAAAAAAATATTGAAAATATTGAAAATTAAAAAATAAAATAAATTTTATGAATTCAGTCATTGAATTATTTTTTTCAATCATGAATCATGATATCAAAAAACTAGGGTTTTGTGATTTTAATATTTTAAGGGGAACTTATTAATAAATTTCCTGTGTTTTACCTTGAATATAAATACATAAGTATTTAGTACTTAAGACTCCTATTTTCAACCTTCATTGAAATTTTTTTTACAGCAAACCCTTTTACACATTATTTTAATTAAAAATAAACCCCGTTATTTAAATTTCATTATATCTCATGGTTTGAAGGTATGAAAACATTCAAATTATGGTAGTGAAAACCATTTTATAAGTACTAGGGTAATTGTACATTTTTTTATCAGAAAAGTAGAGTGAAATATAATTCATTATGAGGTATGTTGTGATAATCCCAAAGACTCATTTGTGAAGATAAATAACCAAAAATATGAGGTATAAATATTAAATGGGTCTATTTTTCAATGATTATAAATGATTAAATTCCTTTTTTGAAAATATATTATACATTTTATCACATATAATTCTTGAGTGTATTTTGATTCGAATATTTGATGATATCCAGGGATTATAGTGATTATTTTCATGTAAAAGATGAATATTACATTTTAAAAAACAATTATTCTATTAATAAATTCTTTAAATCCAATAAATTTCATAATTATAATTTATTTTCCAAAATATATGTTTTAATGCCATTTTAACACAATTTTAAAATAGTTTAATAACTGAATATTAATATTATTATATCATCCATTCCTCTTGATGATAGCAATTTTAAAAGTAATGAAAATATAAATATTTTTTTATGGTTGTAGTATTAATGGTATACATTTAATCTAATAGGATCCACAGAATAATCATATATAGTAATGCCTAAAAAAATTAATTTCATACATTATAAATTGTGCTCTGATTAAATATTTTTATTATTGGCACATATCACACAACGCTCTTTTCTAAATTTGATAAAATATCTCATAATGATATATGAGATGGTATGGATTATTTTTTTTAATTATTGTATTACATCATTCTAAATAAATATAGTTATTAAATTCAATAGAAATAAAAGGAAGGGAATTTAAAAATTATTCGATGTCATAAAAATATTAATTGCTAATTTGTTTATAAAATTATATACACATATAAGACAAATATCGTATATCTTGGGTTCCTGATAAATTTCTAGTAGAACAACATTATATATTACCACATTCAAAATTCATTCATTTATTACCCTTAACAAGGGAAAATATTCAAGGTTAATTTTTCAAGGAAAAATGTGCCAATAATTCCGATATATATTGGTTCAACCACTACCTCTAAATTATTATGAAATTTGAGTTGACAATATCAAATATTTTAGAAGGGGCTATCATTCATTAATAATTAAAAATAATTTATATTTATATTATTTCATTATTTGTTTTTCATTTTAAATTTTTTTATTTTATCAATGTGGTTTTCAATTTCTATGAGAATGTGTAAATATCATTAGTGTATTGTTGGGGGAGAAAATGTTTTCATGTTTGAGTTTTTATACTTCATTTTATTCAAATATTTTTATTCTAATAATTATAGTTGTGGGGAAACTAGTCATGCTGTAAGGTCACCCTTCAATCTATAAAGTGGGTTCCTTCATCCCATCAATATTTATTCAACTCCTTCATTGACATAATTATTCACATATAACGTTGGTAAAGGATTATAGTAATTATATAATAAATATTATCTTAGATATAGAAGTTTTTTGTGGGTTAATAAAAATTCAAATGTAAAGGTGTTAAATGATAAGATTGATCCCTGTATTGGGTAGAGTATTGAGATTATAATATAATTAATATGTATAGAATTTTTGTAAACTCTATAATACATTAATAATTTATAACATGTTTTAATCGTTATTATTTATATAAATTCATATATATATATGATAAAATTTATATATTGATAAAATTTATTCTTTCAAACTCCGATTATATTTATAGGGTTTTATAATATCATATTTATTTATTATAAAATGGGATAATATGGGAATCATGTGTGTGAGGGGAACCCTTGAGAGATCAACACATGGGGTGAACAATATTTCTTGATAATGTAATAAAAATTTATTGACAATTATTACGAAAATTTCCAATTTTCATAGAACTTACTTTATGTTTTAATTCCTAAAAAATTGACTTGGTCATTGAATAAATCACATTTTATCCATCTAGTATATTGTTAAATTGGATTCCCCTTATTCTAGTGGATGATCAAATCATATTTCACGTGGCTTGGAATGTTCATGAATTCAATTAGTCTATTTAATTTATATTTTTTACATCGGTTTTCTTCGTATGATTGGATAAATTTAAACATGGTTAATATTTAATCGATTATATGTTAAATAACATACACAACCACCCCTAGATGAGCTATTAAACAAATACTAATATATGAATATTACCATTATCAGAATATTCACATTATAGGTATATCATAAATGTTAGGTAATAATAACATATATAAATAAATACACCTTGATGAATATATATGATTATATCGAATTCCATAAGATAATTGGAAGGTCAGTCTAAACAATAAGTTGACACAAATTATCTCATGAATACACACCACATGTTTTTCATCACATATCAATAAAACCCATACAAATATATAACCATGATAAATTAGGGACCATTATATGTAAAACATTAATTGGACTTTTTCATTACACAATTAATGATATGTAAATGGAAACACACATAGGTGAAAGAAAAAATGGGGATTTATATTATTATATATAAAAATATGCCTTATGAAACTATCACATCAATATCATTGGTATAGTGTTATAGTTTTCTCTAAAATGAAAAGATTTCTTCTTATGTGATAAAGATTTTATAAATTGATATACTACATTATAGTATTTGGAAACCACATAACTAATGCTATCACACTTCGGAAAGATTATTCCTAAAATATTATATTCGAGAAGGTTGTGTTTGTTTATATTGTTAGACAAATATTACATTTTATTTTTGATAAATATATTATCATAATAATAAATATAAATTTATCCATTAATTATATAATACACCACTAGTTTATATTTGAGGATTTTAATTCAAACAGAATAAATTATATTGTCTAATGTAGTGATATTCTCACAAACTAACATCTCTCATCCCTCGATTGGTAACCCAAGTAAGCTCGTGACATTCATGTGGGGATTTAACAATCTTTATTTTCTGGTAACAATGATATATTAATGATATAATAATCCATGTTAATTACTTCACCCTGATAAAAAATATTCATTTTATAGTGGAATTAACAGAATTTTTTTCATTTTGTGTCAAAACATTTTACATCCATAAAAATAAAAAAATTATAATTTTTTTATTACAAATAAAATGAGACCTAATGAAATATAGACTCATCTAAAATAAAAAAAATTCTAAAGTAAACTATTAGAGAATATGGGTGTGACCAAACCTATATAACTGGAATATAAATTAAATACCCAAATGATCAAAAATTCATCTTCCCTCAAGATCACAGTCCTTCAACCTAACAATAACACATGATGAGTGATCCCAAACCTGAATGTAAACCTAAAAAACTATATTGTGAGTTATAAGAATGTGTTACATGATTTCGTGTGAAAGTTATGACTATTTTTGAAAACATCAATGATTCCATTAAAATGTTTCTCCAAAAAAATCCATAACTGAGAGTATTAAAATACATTTAGAAAAATAGTTTTTCATCCATTAATAAAAAAATATATAACCATTCATGAAATAAAAATAAAAAAATGAAAACATGATATATACAATCCAATGATAATCATTCCATAAAATTGTTGTTTAAACCCAAATATTTTAGTCCTACTTTGGAAATAACCATTAAATGGCACTCAAAAAGCATGGGAATTAAAAATGTAATATCAACTAACTAGTCAACTGAGACAATGAGTGAGAAATTATTAAAATAATAAATTCCATTTTGAAATAAAATAATTTTTATATCATGATCCCTAATCCAAATTTAACACCTATGTAGTTTTTTAAAAAATCAAATAAATTTAAACTATTCCATTTTTCATTTCACACAACATTGAATATGTGATGTGTTATATGAAGGAACCATGTAATTATTTATATGAATGAAAAACCTTGTTTATCATGTAATAAAATAAACAGTTATATAATATTTTGGTACACAAAAAACTGTTTGGATTCTATTACACAATATGTCAAATTCAATTGATACTTCTGTTTCATACAAGACAAAGTATTAACGAATATTAATATAATAATATTATTATTATTACAATATTATTAAAATTTTAACCATATCATTGTAATGAAGGATATGAAATATATTAATTATATTATTAAAATATGTTTTTTTCATTTATATTAAAAAAATTGTTCCCAATTAAATAGAAATGAAAATGAATCCCTTTTAAAAATATATAAAATCTTATACATGAAAACTGTATTTAGAAAATTAAAAAAAATTAAATAACTAAATTTATTAAGAATGTTTTGAAAAAATATTTTCACAATTTATATATATATATATAATTCATTCAACTAATTAACATTAATCTTTTGTGTTGTCTTGATAATAGTTAAGAATATATTAAATTTTATAGATAAAGTTAGATATTTTTCTAAAATTAATTTTCACCACCTATTAATGGGGAACCTATTTTAATTATAAATTTTGACACATTTATTAATTATATTATATAATTTAATAATTATTTTTGAAATCATAAATAAAATTATTGATTGATTTTTTTCTATGAAGTTTAATTTTGAAATTAATATGGAAAAATATTGAATTTTAATTCAAAACAACATTTTCATATTATTTTTTACATGGATAAATTATAAATAAAATTTTTCTTCAAGAATATTAAGATCAATTTAAAATTTTAAAATACAATCATGTCATTATAATCAATTTATTATAGAGATTTTATATAGGGAAATATTAAAATTTTAACGTTTTCATATTTAAAACCTATTGCATAGCCCTGTTTGCCGGAATAATTTAAATTAATTTATGCTAAATATCTATATAGAATTTGAAAAATAGAACAGATATTTTTCATATTAATAATTTATATGTTTTATTATGATCATTTTTTTACTGAAAATATTAGTAAATGTAATTAAGAGTAATTTAAGCAATTAAGGTAAAAATATGTTTACATAGTTGTTAAAAATAAACTTACGGGTGAAAATAACCCTAATACGTGTAAAAAATATATTTTTCCAAAGTATTGTTAACCTGTAATCTAAAAATTGATCATGTACCAATATTAGAGTCCTAATATTTAAGAAGGACCTCTCCATATTGTATTCCTTTTTATATTTACATGAATTTCATTCTAATGCCAATTTAAATCTGTGCATTCTCCCATCATTAGTTCACACCTATCAAACACATTGGATCATAAACAAACTACAAAAATAAGATCCCAACTTCCCTCATATAATACTAGAATAATAAATATTTGAATAATGATCACCAAGTTATTCTTTTGGTAAAAACCAAAAGGAATTTCTCAAAGAAGAGGTGACATCCTTCAACATGAACTTTTGTTTTATTTATTTCTCCACCCATAGATTATTCATATCCCAAGGTTTAATGAAATTATTAAATAGATTAATTATACTTATATTTTTATATGATTATAATTAAATCTGAACTTGTACAAACTTCTATCAAATGAGATACACAATCATCATTCAACTACGCGATATACTACCACCTCACGAACTGATGTATTGCATTCTTCTATTACCACCGTTAATGATTTGGAATAAAGATATTTTTTATATTTATATATTATATATGATTTTCATTATTTATTAATTCATTAGTAATTTCTATATAACACACAGTATCATACATTTAGTTTATAGAATTATGATTTCTTTGTATGTGTATGTGTAGACTACCACACACTAAAAGTGATGCGATTCGAAAAATATTTCAATGGAATTTATTAAGGATGTTTTTCGTAAATGTATATGATATATATATAATAATAATTCTAGTAGAATAATATATATAAAAACAAAAAAAATTCATTGACATTAATTCTTTCAATATAAAAAGAAAAAATCAATAGTGTTCCTACATACATACGGTCTACCGTCTCTATGAATGGTGTATTCCATTTATTATTTATGGATTTTATATATTGTTTTAAACATATATATTCAGAATGTATAAGTTATTAATGGAATTTTTTAAATTCAATGAATATGAAAACCATGATCTATGTAATATTATCTATAATGACAATTCAAAACATAGGTAAAAAACAAATTACCTATTAACAGAAAGTTATCATTAAAATGTAATAGTTCATAAATGTGAAATATAAATTCATAATAAGTTCATATATGGTATTATATATAATACTATGGTTCTGGGATATAATTATAATAAAATGATATTTATTAGACCTGATTATTGAATGTTTCTAAATAAATTCATGACTTAATGTACAGTTTTTCTCATCTCAAATTTTTTTCTACGAGAAATATGTTATATTAAACACATATTATTGTTTTTAGGTATATAGGGTAACCCATTTAATGTTTTATAATGTATTTACATTATTTAACTATATTAATATTTTTATATTATTTAATTAATTCATGGGGATCATGATTCAAATGTTACTCATGTAGGATGATATTTCTAGTCTCAGTTTTATTTCAGCGAGACAAATTCCATATTAACCATAAATGTTTTTTGGTGTATATATATAGAATGAATTTATTATATTATTATAATCCTTAAATTTATGGGTATTCCACTTTACATTGTATGATTAATATTTCATGTGGTTTACTGTTCCAATGTTACAAAATTGGTAATGTAATTTTGTCTCAATTTACCATCATTGTCCCAACTATAATATGATGCTACTACATTCTTTTACAAGGTGTATATGATTTCCTTAAACTTGTTATATCATGAATAATATTCTTATCAATAAATTTTAAGCAACACATAATTTTATTCCTTCATCGGTGTTATGATTAGATGTTAGTGAAGTGTTAAGAGATTATTTCTATAATCTAATAGTTTAACCAAATTGTTTAGTATTATTATTAAATTGATGAGTAATTATGATCCATCCCTTAAGATCTCTAAATAATTTTATTTTACCATCATATTTCATCCTATCTTCATTTGGGTTACAAATTTCCCCCACACTTTTGTAAATAATTTGACTAAGAAAATGGTTTTATGAATATCTCACAATATTTAGCTTTCGGTCATAAATCTATTTCTTAACAAAACAATGTTCTTGAAAAAGGATTAAAAAATATATTTGAAGATGATTTATAATTTATCAAATATATTTTCATTGAATTTTTTTCCATATTTTCTTTATAATTATAATATATATTTTTAAATAAAAATCTTCCGAAAAAATTATTCTTAAAAATGATTTTAAATGATTAGAAAATATCTCATTATATATATTCAATGTTTGTTATAAATGTAAATGATTAGAATTATTTCTATGCTTCCAAAAAAAAATTTATATATATTTTCAGATAAAATGCTATTAAAAACTATTTATGTTTAATTTTTTTTCCTACAAGTAATTTATGTCATCGTCATCAATTTTTTTTAATAAATAATTAATAAAGTAGTTTTTTAAAAATGTTTTATTAGTTGTATTTTAAAATAATGTTTATTTTCCCTTAGAAGTCTGATAAGTGAGTTATAAAAATCCTTCTACATCAATGATGTAATCCTTTGATAATTTTTATTTTTTATTGTGGATGTTGTGTAACGACGCCATTATTTTTCATTCATTGAATGGTTTATGTTCAAATATAATATTTATTTATGAAACTCGTTTCAAATAAATAGGTTATACCATTATAAAATTCATGTGATAAACTATTCCTTTAATTGTTTTTTCTATGATAAATTGATAAAGAAACCTATCTCTTTCAAATTGTTTATCATATGAATAATTTATAATAAAACACATTTCATTTCATCGGTTATGTTATGAAGTTTTTGAAATCAAAATCTATTTATGGGTCATGATATAATGATTTTTTATTTATCATGAGGAACATATATGTATGGTGTCATTATTTGATGGGTGGGACCAGTATCTACATCTAATGTATGGGTACAAATTTATAACTCATGAGGGAATGATAGGAAACATGTTGACCATCCTGTTCCACATTGGGAAATAAGTGTGTACAAATCATCAACAGGAATGATGTGTGTTCTAATCCATAATCAGAAAAAAGTAAATATTGGTCCAAAATGGGAAACAGGTGTGTACTGATCGACAATGGGAAATAGGTGTGTCCTGATCCACAATATAAAATAATTGTTTCCTTATCTATAATAGGAAATTGTTGTTTCCCTATCCACTATGTTTATTGTATTGCGAGTGAGTCTTGACTACAATGATGTTATGTGTTTAATTGATTACATGTTTACAATGTTATGAATGGACCTGGTTTCAAGTCTATGATTATGTGATGTCATGACTTTATGTCCATAACTTAATGAATGCACATGTTTCTAATTATACATGTTTTCAAGGATATAAGATAATTTTTATGCCAAAAATCTATTTTTTTAAGTCGATGGTATTATCACGTGGTTTAGGTTTATGATAATAATATGATTCATTTAATAATAAAATACAATATTTATGAAATGAATCTTGATTTTGATCTGTCAAATATAGTATATTATTTCCTAATGTTAATATGAGGTTTTCACAACAATATTCTCATGATGATACTTATATATATCTTTTTTAAACCTATCATTTACTTGATCTCACCCATTAATTTTTTTTCATTTCCCCAAATTGAAGGAGAATAGATTTCAGTGGGATTAGTAAAGGGGAATATATTTAAGGGACATTTTAAAGATCATTCAAAAAGGAAAAAATTATATTTATATGTTATTAAAATACACAAAAATATTATATTTTTTGGAAATGAGTTTTCATAATGTTCTAAATACTCATTTAAAATAATGTAATATCTTTTTATGTTCATCCTGGGTCACTACAGTTGGTAACAAAGTAAATGTTTAGTTAACCTTCATAAAATATGATGAGAAAACATTATTGATATCCCTATGGATATTTATTTGGATTTTTTGGGATTTAACTATGTATAATAATGTGTTGTTATATATTTAAAGTTAAAATTTATGATTTAAGCATCTAGTAATTGATTTTTCCTGATTTTATGGTTCCCTAATATGATAAGTGTTTATCACACTATGATTTCTGATATTAGTAAATATTGGTAACTATAATGAATTGGGATCACATTAAATGATTAATATTTTAAATGTATGATAATTATAAATATTAATTCTTATGTCTAAATAACATGAAGTTAATTAGGGAGGTAATACATTTATTGGTTTTATTTAATAATATAAAATAAAACATAAATGACCTGTGAAAGGTATGAGATGTTCTAACACTATTATTTTCAATATATTTAAGAATCATGATTAAATTAAGGTTGAGTAGTCATAATAAATTATTTTTATTTCATATAATAGGAAATAAGTATTAAATATTTAGATGATGATTCATATTTAATGGATTAAGAAATATGATGGATGATTGATGTGTATATTTATAGGAATTAATGAATTATGATCTTTGAATAATGAACTATATGTTTTCAAATATGGATTTGAAAAAATATATTGGAATGTGTTGATGAACATGAAAAATGTATTTAATGGAATGGTGATGTCATTATTTGTTGATATAAACCATTATTGTGTCCCTGATGATGATAAAATTGTGATTATATAGGTTAAATACATGATTTATTTACTAAATGTAAATTGGATCATATTGATTACCCTAGAACTAATTCCCAACTTTCTAAAAAATAGCTCTATTTTATCATGGATGAAGTTTACAACCATTTTAGTGTTTAAATAATATATCCAAAAATTTTATAATTTATAAAGAATAAATGGTTTTAATATGGTTTTTTGGTAATTTAGGTTATTACCATGCTCTAATGGAATTCAAGATAAAATGTATTCACAAGTTTTCATTGCGACAACCAAGATCAACATTATAATATATTGTGATTAATGAATATATAATTTTGAGAAATTTAATGAACATATTTCTAAATTATTTCTGTTTCATATTTTGCATGGGTAATAATGTTAACCATTTATAGAATGGTTTATGTTAAACTCAGGAAGGCGTTTTCAATATTATTGTTTAATCTCTCCATATAATCATTTATAAATATTATATAAGATGTTCACAATATTTTATCTTATTGTTAATTATTTATATAGGAAATTAATTATCATTATTCTTATGTATCTCACTATCTATTGGTTATTTAGGAATGAAAAATTCACCTTCATTCTCTATAGTTTGATATAATTTCAAATTTGATCACGAAATATACGAAGTGTGATATTGTGCATATGGAATGGAATAAAACATTTTATGTATATCTTCATGTGAAAAAATTAAAATCATTTGGAAAATAATATTGGAATAGATTTATCCAAATACTATCAATTTTATTGAACCATTGAACTTATAAATTATCAGATATTTATGGTTTTGAGGCCATTAACTATCAATAGGTCATTCAATTTATTGTTATCTGTGATCTTTACCAGTAAATACTATTATTTATTCTATTTATCTATGTATAATATTCACTTCCACATATGTTCTATAATGAGAAATACTAGTGATGTGTTAATTTAGGTATCCATTATGGTTAGAAAAATAATTTTTTAAAAGTTGTTTTAGTATGCATTATTTCGATGTTTGTTTCTATGAAAAGATCTTACAAGTATTAAACCATTGATAACCAAGATGTATTTTGAGAGAGAAATTATTTTCAATTGGGGAATAATGTAACATCTGGATATTTTTAGAATTATTTGTTTCCAAGATTAATATAAATTATTTCATATCTTTCATTTAAAAAAATGAATATATCTTGGGTTATATGAAAGCACCATATTATTATTACATTGCACACATCACCATGTTGATCATGGGATATGAACAACATTTATAATAGTATCAAATACACACTAAATTTTTTATATCTTGTGTTACAAAATATATTAATTTACTCCAATATCTTGTTTTATGCATAAGATCTTGGTTTATAAAACTACAATGTAGTATAAATAACATTTTAAAATTTTATTATACTTTTCACCTTGATATTGTAACAATGTTTAATAATAATATAAATTAAATTATAAGATTATGGTTTACATATGTATATATAAATAAATATTTTGTGACCAATTAACTATAAATGTAGTTAAAACCCTTTGGAATATGTAGTAAATCATTTTCTAAAAACAATATTTATGAAATCAAAAACATTTTACCTAAATAAATTAAGGAAACATATTTTTTATTTATTTTCATGATATATATATATATATATATTCATTTAACTAACTAACAAATAACATAAGTGTTTTAAAGTTTATGTAAAATAATAAATTTAATTTAATGCATAGAGATATAAATTTTCCTATATGGTAATATTACCAACATTTAATGGAGTGAAAATTTTAAATATAATCATTGAAAAATGTATAAATAATATTTGAAAAAATATAAATAATATCTGAAAAAGGAATATAAAAATTAGCTTAGTTGGTCTTTTTGTAAATTTTATGAGAAGTTATATTTTTTGAATAATTGTGAAAAATGATGATTATTAAATCAAAATAACAATTTTTTCGAAATTATTTTTATAGTTAAATTTTATTTTACATTTTCATTCATTATATTTAGATCAATAATAAAATTATTAACACAATTTATATCATTTTAATCAATTTCGAATTGAAATTATTTTTTAAATCATTTTTTCTATTGAACATATTCACATTAAAACCACCATGTCCATCATGTCTATGCGATTAATATTAAATTAAATTATACAATTTTTTTAGAATATGAAAAAAATGGATACCATATTTCATTTCAGAATAGTTTATAATTTATATTATAGTAATTTTTTTAACAAAATAATTTGTGAATAAAATTTAAATTAATTATATTAATTAAGGAAAATGAGTTTATCTTGTTGTTAAACATTTTATTAACAGGTCATATTACCTCGAAACACATAAAAAATAAATTTAATAGATATATTTTTACAATATCTTCCATTTTCTAGAAAATGGACTTTTATTGAAGGCACATGATAAAGAAATACTTCTCAATAGTGTTTATCATCATATATTAACAAGATTTCCTCTCGTCGTCTACTGTAAATGGGTACTCACCCCTTTATTTATTCACACCTCTCATGCACTTTGATTCATTAAACCCTAAATCAAAAATATCACATTTTCCTTTATATCATCCTATATGAATCACAATGTAATTAATGTAAACTAATTTATTCTTTTTGGGAAATCCAAAAGGAATTAACCAATGATAATGAAGCATCATTGAACAAGAACTTTTGTTTCATTAATTTCACCACTACATAAAATATTATTATTCATTGATAACATAATAACCAAATTACAATCAAAATAAATAAATTTTTATATTTTTAATGTTAAACCTACACCACTCACACTTCTATCACATAGAATATGGAATCAACATTCAGGTGTATAATGGACTACCACTTCACGACAACATGTCATTCATTCATCCATTAAAAACATTAAATGTTAGGATTAATAATGTACTTACAATATTCTTTAGATATATGTTATTTTTATAATTTATTTTTTCTTATGTAATTATTATATAACACTTAGCTTCACGCATTCCATTTTTTTGAATATAATAAATTCTTTTGTGAACATGTGGCCTAATGCTTCTTTAAATAAAGGTGATTTGTTCACACCTTACTTGTAATGTTTTAGGTATGGGTTTATTAAAAGTAGAATATATATATATATATGAAATAATAATAATATTTGAAATATATATATATATATATATGTAATTTACATTCATTCTTTTAAAATGACTAGAAAATGAAAACAATGGTCAGTCATACAAATTACATACCTTCTCCATGAAGGGTGTATTAATTTTGAAATTTTTATAATTGAATAGTTATTATATATACTTATATACATAATATATCTAGTATTAATATCATGTTTAAAATTCTATAAATAATTAAATCCTGATTTATGTAATAATATCAAATATTAACACGTCAAAACATATACAAAATTGTAGTTATTTTTTCAAATTAGACTTTAACATGAATTTGTTAATAAATGTGTAATATAAAGTCATTAAAAAAATTAATATATGGAATTATATATATACAAATATAGTTATTTTTTATATTTATAATGAACATATATTTGATATAATACAGGTTCAGTCATGTTTGAATAATGTCAAGATGTTAGCTTAAGGCATTCTCTTCTAACATTTATTTATTTAAGAAATGTGTTATTTTAAGAAATTATTCAAATTTTATGGTGTGTATAAGGAAAAAAAATTGTAATATCATCAATTTCCATAATTTATGATGTTAATGGTTTAAATTGATTTAATTAGTTCATTGGGATCACTAATCAAATTTTACTGCTGTTGTAAGTGGATTTTTAGTCTCACTTTTATTTTTATGAGATTTATGCCATAATCAGAAATCGTTTATTTTATGTGGTGTATATGATACCCATTAATATATTATAATAACCATATCATTTAATTTATGATTATTTACATATCAATTTGACCATATCTCTTTTGTGGGGATTAATGCTCAAAATTAATTAAATCAGTAAACTAATATGGTCTCAATGTTATTTCTGTGAGACGCATGTCGTTTTATGTACCTATATTCTTGTTTGAGGAGTATATGGTGTCCTTTGTAATTTTGTGACATCAATATCCATATTTTTATAATAATTTACGAACATTTTATTTTTATTCAATAATTTCCATTATTATTCATTACTATCAAATTGGAAACTCTTTATTGATACATTCTCATTGTTTACCAGGATTGTTTATGATTATGCTTCTACTTATGAAAACAAATTCTCCTTCTATTATTATATATTTTTAGTTTTTATCTCATCAATTAATTCAATTTATGACTATTTTGGAACCATTTTTCAACACATTGCCTATTAAGATTAGTACGACGCAAAATTTATTAAAACTAAATTTATTTCCCTCTTCACTCACAATTTTATTTTCTTCCAAAACATTAACTTCTAAAATGTTATTAATAATATTTTATGAATTTTTTTTCTGTTTAAAAATATAATTTTAATGAAAATAATTTCAAAATTTTTCACGTCGCTTTTTATGTTTCAATGTATAATTTAATAGAAATTGTTTTAAAATAATGAATATTATTTAAATACTATTTTAAACAATATTAAATGATTACATTATAATTTTTCAAAAGATATTTTCAAAGGAAATATTATCATTGATTTAAAATAAAACAATTCCATATTTTAAATATACATTCAAAAAAAATGTTTTATTAATAATAAACAATTTTTGAAAGAGAAAATGATATTTTCTTTGGGTACGTTTTGAAATGGAATTAAAAAAATGATTTCTGAAAATATATCATGAAAGGGGTTTTGAATGATATATTATTTTCCTTAAAAAATGTTTCATGTTCTATCTCAAAATTAGTATCTATCTACATTGTCATACTTTAATATATTTTATGTTTTACAAAGGATATTATCCAAAGTGACCATTCTTATTCATTCGTTGAATGCTTAATGTTTAATTTGATGATTTATTTAAGAAATCAATTTCTCTTCAAATGGTTATATAATAATAAAATCTCTGTAAAAACCCTCATCCTTTAACAATTTATTCTAGTAACAAAATTTTAATTACCATTCCTCTTTTACACATGCTATGGTGAGATGAAATAGTAATAATTCCAATTTTCATTTCATGGGTAATGATATTATGATTAGGAATCCCATGTATATATATGGGTCACAATATCATGAATTTTTTATTATCTCGTGGAACAGGTTTTTGTGGTTTCGTTATGGCAATGGTGGGATCTATATTTTTATCCAATGATTTGGGTAAATATTTATACATCATGAGAATATGATGGGGGCCAAATTGATAGTACGGATCACATTGGGAATCTAGTGTTTCTTAATCCATAATTGGAATCTACTATGTCTAGAACCAAAATGGAAAACTACTGTGTCCTGGTCCATAAGGGGAAATAGGTCTGTCCTGATCCATAATGGGAAACAAGTGTGTCTAGATCCACCGTACGAAATGAATGTTTCCGGATCCAATATGGTTATAATCATGGAATTCAACCTTGACAACTGTGATTTTATGTGTGAACCAGATTACATGTTCACAATGTTATGTATGAAAATTTAGCGAGTCCAAATGTTTAAGGGATATCCTTATTACATGTACTTAACATAATGTGTGAACCTATTTCTACTAATACAGATCCACAATGTTATATAGTAATTTTTATTCATTAAATATATATATTATACGTATAATATGCACACATGGATCATGTAATTTTTCATATTGTGATTCATAACTTATAATGTACAAATATTTATTTCATAACTCTTGATTACAATATTTGACATGTGTGTTATGATATATTAATTTTTTAAAATTGTTATTTAACATTTAATTTCATGAGTATGCTTACACCAATCCTTGTTTATCCATACTCATCCTTTTATGTCACCACTTTATTATGTTTCCTTCTTTAGGTTATGATGAAAACTATGAATTAGGAGTAATAAAGGGTAAGATATTTAAGGGGTATCCTAAATATTTTTCTCCATGATACAATTTTATGATTCCAATTTCGTAATGACACAATAATATTATATTCCACAAGAATTTAAATTTCTAATGTATTGAATATTCATCTAAGATGATGTGAAGTTGATTTATGTCATTCTTGGTTCTCTATAGATTATATAAAAATAATTTTTTAAAATCCTTTTGATACTATTTTGAAAAATTATTTTTAAGGTCCCTCGAGATATTTATAATGATATGTACAAGGATTTATCCAAGGATAAGCCTATAGTGTTATTAATTTAAAAGTATATTTTATTAATCAGGCACACTATGAGTAATTATTCATGATTATGTAATTTTCATCTATGATTAGGGTTTCTCATTATACTCATTATTATCAAAGTCAATAATAGGAAATATAAGTTACTATGATGAAATTGAATTTTTCATATTTTGAATGTATCACTATTATAGAAATTGGTCTTCTCTATGTAAGACTTGTGAAGATAATCTTGAAGTTGTTTTAATATTATTTTATACTACTATAAATTAGGATAGAATAAAATACTTTCGAAAGTCGTATGATGTTCTAATATTATTTTTTATTAATATTTGTAAGAATCGTGATTTAATTTGGGGGTTGGAACCTTATAAAATGATTCATATTTCATATTGTGTGAATTGGATTTTAAAAAATAATATTATTATTCATATGTAATGGTTTAATAATTAGTTAGGGTGATTTAAGGTTATATGAAAAAAAATTCAAGAATTATGTTTTAAGAATCATGAAGTATACATTTTACATTATGGATTGTATCAAATATATTGAATGGTGTTGCCGAACAAGAAAATGTATTTAATGTCATGATACATATTTTTAATGGAACGTAACCCTTAATTTGTCTCTCATGTTGAGAAATTGTTTTTATCATGTATAAAGAGAGTATTTATAAGGATTATTTAAATTTGATAGTACATATTACCATAAATCTGATTAATTTTTTTTGACAATGTAGTTCACATTATCATGTATGATGGTTACATCATTT
This sequence comes from Viscum album, assembly GCA_963277665.1. Classification (NCBI taxonomy): domain Eukaryota; kingdom Viridiplantae; phylum Streptophyta; class Magnoliopsida; order Santalales; family Viscaceae; genus Viscum; species Viscum album. Next base: position 1,681,887,397 of record OY728161.1, on the reverse strand, counting down.
TTTGGATAAATAGAATATATCCGATAATCTATTTAATATTAATGAATACATGTTTTGAATATGGTTTTATGGTAATTAATTTTGTTTCCATGATTCAAGAAAATACATAACAAACATATTCCAATTTTTGGAATATGATAACCATGAGAAACATTATGATATATTAGTATAGATGTCACGTATATATTGATAATTATTTTCACCTTCTAGATAATGTTCGGTGTTTTTTTCTTTTAAAAGGGTTAGAATGTCAACCATTCTTGGAAGGGTTTATAAAAATATTCAGACGAGGTTTGAGAAATTAATGTATTATCTCTACTTTTGAGGATTTATGCATATTGGAAATAATTATCTTAACATTTTTATATTATGCTAACTAATTATAGATGAAATTATTTATCATTTTATATAGGGATCACATTATCTATTATTTATTTAGAAATGAAAAATTCACCTTCATTCCCTCGAGTATGTGATTATGTAGGAATTGATCATTGCACATCCCAAAGGTGAGATTGTGAATTTTGAATGGAATCATACCATGTATGTAAATATTCATGTGCATATTTATTCATCCAGAGGAAAATTATATATATTATGATTTATCTTAACAACTACATTTATATTGATTTTAGGTTCCTATAAATAAACACAACACTATGTTTTGGGGTCCCTTAATGTTCTGTTAATCATTAAATTTCTTGTGATAACATATATTTTAACAACTTTATTAATATTTTAAATTTTCTTCCATGTTAAATATTTACCTTCAATCAGTTTTATCATATTTTGAAACCTGGTTATTAGTTATAGTGGGTATCTATTATATTTCATACATTGATTTTCAATGGAATATTTAGTGTTCCCTTTTATACTGTGGGTTTCTATGATAAGAAAATCCATGTATTAAACCATTGATAACCAAAATGAATTTTGATAGAGAAATTAATTTTCTCTTAGTAGAGTGTGTCATCACATGATTTTTTGAAATACGTATTATTTGACTTAATTTAAACTATTCAATATTTTTTATTTCACACATCTCTGAATATTTCTACTATTATAAAAAATTGCATGTTTTCCTAGATTAATATGTAGCGCCACGTTGCTCATGATCTTAGATTTGGTGGCATAAAACCAAATACATTGTACATTATACATTAATAAATATCATATCACATATTTACTTTTAACCTATGTGACAATGCTTGTTATAATTTCATAAGGAAAAATTTTTCACTAAAGGGACATATCAGATCCCTAATACGATGAGAACATGGAAGTTCCATAAAACTATTCTTGAATATTTTTTATATGGTTGAATGATATTTTTTCAGAACTAACGTAATACAAGCCATTAGTGGTGGGTACTCATAACACATCGAGGAACATTCTCATGGTGTGCGCCCTTGGAAATTACTAGGAGGATATTATGAGAATAAGGCCCACCAGTAGGAAATCAACATTTTATAGTCTCATTGGATGTTCTTATCTAAAGAAGTGTGTATTGGTCCATATACATTACGATCATTATTAAAGGTTATTAACACTCACAAAAATAGATGTATTGTTGGAAATTTTAACCACACAATCATCACAGTGAGGTAGGATATGATGTGTGCATCACGAGTAATAATAAATTTATAGTTAATGAAAGAAAGGATTGGTCCCTTCTATTCCAGAATGGAATTTGATGTCTCATGAACTTTATATAACTTATATATCCTAAATATATCTACGGTCATTGAAATGAATACATGAGTTCAATTCTACAAAGTCATAGAAATAGTAATTGAGAACATAGTTTGATTCCACTGACATGCAACCCAACGGATTTGAGATACCGAGACAAAGAGATTACATTATATGGTAAGAATTCGTAGGAGGTGACACATCATTGCAGCTTTAACATCATTGTATATGGGTGCCTTAGTGTGATTCTAATCATTAACCATGGACTTTAGGTAGGATCCTCCTAATGCCATTGGGAAATATGCCTAGAGGGCCACATATTAACTGTGTCCAAATATCTCTGTTAAATATTCATTTAACATGTTGAATAAAGAATATTCCCAATTGTGGATCAATAATTTCTAAACGATGTCTGATCACATTTATTTTGACACTATTTATTAGATTGAATATATTGTGGGTGAAATAATATATTTATTAGTGGGCAATGCAGTGATATTTATTTATGAAATAAATAATATTTATTAAAGGTATAATAAATTAAGCTGAAGAAATAATGAAAATAGAAAATCAAAAAATTACACACCATGTATATTAATATATACATGCCATGTGATTTTTTTGGTGATTTGTGAGGGATAATATTATTTATTTAATTAAATAATATTATGTTCAATTCATTGGGTTCATGTCATGTTTTTATAATAGTCAACTGTTATTATTATACATGGGGTCCTACTAATAATTAAATGAAATGAATAAATGATTTCATGTAATTAATTCAATTTATTATTCTATGTAATAAAATCCAAGTTACATTATTTTCATTAATCTAGCCATTATTTAGTGGGTGTGCAAAATGGGTCTAGAGAAATATCTCAAGCCAAGAAAGAATTATTTTCCTCCAAGAATGCTCCCAAGATACGAGAGAGATCCTCCTCCATGGGATAAAGGGGAGATATTTTGAATTATCTCTCAAAGAGATCGAAGGAGGAAATCACAATATAAGGCAATATTGTGCTAGCACCTGAAGATCCCATCGGCGACATCCAATGATAAGTGGATCCCATGATGATCACTGCTTGATGATGCCTACACATGGCTTCTACAATGCAATGATGTATCACATTAGATCATGACTCGAAACATCATCCAAAAGGGAATTCCCTCAATAGAAATTATTATCTTTATATTAATTTAATTATAACCTATATTTGATGACCCTCTCTAAGGTTTCTGGAGAACCATCTTTCTTTTTTGTTTTTTTATATTTCAATGATCTATCATTTTATCATCATGATGGATCTTAGATTGATCATTTTTAATGACAAAACATGAAGTTGGTTACACCATTCACATGATTACACTATGCCTCAAACCAACAAGTGGTATTGAAGAGGTCCTATCATTTATTAAAATTATTTATTTTTACATTGATGATTTACGCATATAATTAATTTTTTGTTTCAATTCACTCTAATCATTTCTAAAAATCTGAATCTCGATATTTGTTCCTTCTTTTTCATTTCTCATTCTCCATAAAAAATGATATGTTTCATTTAATTTTGATTAAAATAATTCATAGGATCTCATCCAGAGGTTCCATATCATCGTGGTTTTTAAACTCCAAAATACAATGCATGTATTCGGTAGTACACATTGTGTAGTCCAGTTTCCATGCACTGGGACTAGCCATCCAAACCATGAAATGTATTGGAGTCTATCTAAGTCTTAAATGACTCAGTCTGTTGATGAAAAATAGGTGGCACACAGTTTCTATATTACACACCATGTAGACCATAGGACACGATGTTTTTCCCTGCGGGTAAGGGTTGGACCATCTACCCCATACACATATTACCCAGTTGGAGACCATGTAATGCAGACACTACATTGCATGTGGCCCAATGGACATGTTGTGTACTTTGAAGATTTCAGATGTTCATTTAAACATCCTATCACAAGGCATGTACTTTGGATGGACGACGAAGGATAGTACACCCCATATAGTTGAATCTATAGGTGGTGTGCTCATCTAAATTATTTACATTTATTAAAATTTATTGTTATATTATATAATAACTTCATTTATGTACCCTGTTGCAGACATAAAGCTAAGGAACAACATATTATAAGAGCTTTATACATATATGTTTAGTTTAACATCATCGAAATGTTCATTTCTACTCATTGGGTAGTTATGAATAGTAATTCCCAGGGGTTCTTCCAAGGTACAAGTTACATACAAATATATTTTTTAATGAATTTATTTATTTAAAATAATATTGGATGAGAATCTCAAGGAAATTAAGAAAATATTTTTAAGGTAAAATAATTAATTAGTTAAAGATAATTAATTGACTCAAGCATGATTTATCTTTAAAAAGAAATATTAAATAATTAAATGATAGATTTATTTTTGCGTAAATGTCGTTGCATGAATGGATGATCATGAGCTATACCATTACCTTTTTATGTGTATAGTTTCTTGATATTTTTTAATTTAAATTAAATTTGTTGGCCTACAAGCCTTCCCATTATTAATATGTTGGGCATCTGTGCCCATGGTTTCTTTTATGTAAAACCATGTATTACCCCTCACCTATGAGTGAGATAAAAGCATATGTTACGGATGGATATCCCAAAAAAGTGGAAGAAGCTCAATTTTGGAGGCAATGTTAAATAAATCCCAGAGGATACAATGGTTGACCATGGGAAAGCATTAAACACGAACACAAAAGGTTAAAGTTGTGTCTCCCCTAGTTCGTAGGTTAGTTAATCAATAGATTTATAAACTGACAAATAGAAAAAGATCATGAGAATACCATTTATTTTATTTATATCAGTTTCATGGTTTATTTATTGTGGGTGTGTAGTCGTGATCGAACAATTAATAAATTAATCAAACATTCAAGATAGAACTAAAATTTGATTGGCTTATACATAAAAAAATATCTTATATAGGGTTAATAACTTATGTATATCCCACTTAATATTAAAAATCCTCTAATAAATGATAATAAAATGTAAATTTCATATAAGGATATAATCATTAAAATAATTATAAATTTGGTATAGCTTTCCATAATCTTGGTTAGAATACAACCATAGTTCAATGTACTTGACCAGCCATAGTTGGGGTGCTTTCCATTATTGGGGAATTATAATTCATGGTTTTGGGTTTAATTGACATGGTTCACATCAAGGCTTGACAGCTGCAATACATGGTGTGACCAAGTGGTAAATATTGAGGAAACCAAAAACAAAATGGATTTCATGATTGGGGAGTCCACTCAACAGGTCAAGGAAATGCGAGTTAATGATGATAGAATTTTAACTGCCTACCTAAAAACCTTCAATATCCTTAACCAACCCTAGTTGGAGGAATATTTAGAGAAGAATAGATCTTTTGTACTAGAATATTCAGGCAGCAGAATATTGCGGTGTCAATGATGAGGGCTATTAGATTTCGATAAAAAAAGTTGGTGACTAATAAGTATTTAATTATTAATTTATACATTATTATCATGATAAAGAACAGAATATTTCCTCATCATAATTTTAAGAAATAGAAAGTAAAATGACTTCAAACATATTTTTTCAAACCACACACAAGAAAGAAAACCATCTCCCAAGAAACAATTTCCAGGAGTGGCAGAGCCGTTTACTCGTTATCTTTCACCATGAGAGGATATCGTGTGCACTATAAGAGCCTATTATTATTGAGACTAGAAGAGAGGCCAATAATGAGGAACTATCTATATATATGAAATTTATGGATTATTCCACAGATGTCCAAAGTTTTATTCTATCATACTTGTCTAATGAGCTCTTGAAAAACATGAATACATGGACACATATACCATGATGTATCACATTAAGGATCTCTATCAAGAGAAGGTGAGACAAGATATATATGAGGTCTCCAATGCTTGGTTCACAACTAATATTGGAGAGTATCTTCCATATGGGGATCATGTAGTCTATCTTATTGGATACATTGAACTCTTAAACATCTTAGGGATTATGTTAATGGATGAGTTGCATACAAATATTATCCCATCATCACTTCCCAAGACCTTATCTAGATTTATTGTCTACTACAACATGGGAAACAATGAGAAGAATCTATTAGAACTATTGATGTCAATTCGTATGGTTGATTAGGTGATGTGGTGTGACAAACCCACATTCCATATTGTGAATAAGAAAACGAAGGACAAGGAAAAGGGGAATGGATTTATAAACATTTGGAAACCCCTGAGCACCATCCCTCTTAGAATGGGAAGATCCTAAGGTACGGAAATGAATGGGATGAAGTGTAATTTGAATGTAGAATGTCAGGCCACTGGAAGAGGAACTACACCCATAAGTGTGGGGATGCTAACGGTTCATTCGTTATAGAGTGTAATATTTCCATTTCTACACATTCGATATTAGATTTAGCTTATGGGGATCACATCTATATTCAAATGTAGGTACCAAGTTGATTTTGAATTATTCTTCAGAGGAGAAGTGGAAGTTAGAGATTCCAATGAGGCGAGGTTGGCTTCATCATCCATTGGAGATAACCATATCTCATTGAAAACTAGGATTCTTTAGGGTATACATAACTGTTCTTATGTTACATGTGTTACCATGAACATAATTTCTGCATAATTTTTGGATATTGATGGTAATATTATTGTTGTTTAGAAATATAGGTTGTTATATATTATAATAAAAAATTATGTTATGGTATGGTGAATTAAAAAAAATGTTTGTATGTATTAAATTAAGAAAATAAAGTGTTGGAAATAAATAATGAAACTAACTCACATGAGTCATACAATACCTAGTTGTGGCATCTCCATCATTGTAATATAAACAAGAACAGATTGGAAAAGATCTTCCCATATGGATATTTATACTCTACTGGGATAAAACAACTTGATAGATGTAACACATATATACAAGGTAAAATGACAAAGACTCTTTTTAGTGGAAAGATTGAAAGGGCCATAGGGATTTTAGGATTCGTGCAAAAAGATGTGTTTGGACCATTTCCAGTAGATCCTAGAGATTTGTATTCTTAATTCATTATTTTTTCTAATTATATGAGTAGATATGGTTATATCTAATTAATGACGTATAAGTTGGATTCCTTAATGATATTTAAGGATTTCAAGAATTAATTATTGAATTAGTTTGATAAGATAATAATGTAGATTCAATCGGATCGAGGTGAAAAATATCTGAACCAATAATTCAATGAACTTGTACGAGAGAATGAGATTCTTTATCAACTCACTTCTCCATATAATCAATAGTAGAATAGTGTGAGTGAAATAAGGATCCACAATTTTTTGGAAATGGTGAGGTCAATCATGCTTCATAGAGATATTCCTATATATTTTTTGGTATAATCATTACAAAAATCAACATACACATTTAACTGAGTTCCAACTAAGTAGGGAAATGGAATTACCTCTGAGTAATGGAATGGAAAGAAACCCATTTTGTCTCACACAAATATATTGGGAAGTGAGGAATTTTATAAGGCCTACTCACGAAACCAACTAGCACCTTGAGTCACGAGGTGTATCTTTATGCAATATCTAATGGAAATTAAAGGTTACTACCTATATAACACTTCATAAAAGAATGTTGTTGTCACTAGTAAAGCCATATTTTTTGAGAGGTATCACAAAATCCAAATGGATAGTGGGATGAAGATATACTTAGATGATGTTGATGCTCAATATACACTAGAGTTTGTATAGGAAGAAGATCCACAGGTCCCCATGGAAGAATTTCTAGAAACCCATGTACTTTGTTGGAGCTTAAGAGAGGTACAAGGACCAGAGAGATTTGGAGTCCTAGTAACTGAGGATGGAGAATCATTATTTTTAGACAATGATAAACCTCACTCTGACAAGAGTGTAGTAGAGATATCAAATAAACAAGGTGGCCTGAAGATATGAAATTGAGATGGAATCCATGTATCAGAACCATGCATGGGTTCTGGATAATGAGCTGATTGTTGTAAATCCTTTTGGATGTAAATGGGTATTCAAAAAAAATTGGACATAGAAGGTCCTGTCAGAACCAAAAAAGTAGGGCTTGTGGCTAAAGGATTCATGAATCATCAAGGAATTGACTGTAATGAAACCTTCATGCAAGTGGCCATATTTAAATCAATAAGAATCTTACATGTGAGACTAGATTACCAAGACTACAATATTTGAAAAATTGAAGTCAAAAAAACATTCCTTAATGGTAGACATTAAGAATATTTCTATATGACACAATCAGAATAGTTTGTGACAACAGTTTAATCCAAATGGGTTTAAAAGTTACTAAATTTTAGTTAAGGATTAATGCAATCATCCATGTCATAGAACATTCAATTTTATTAATCCTTAAAAGAATTTGTCTTCAGTAAAAAAATGGGATCCTTGTGTTTATAAGTAGTATAATGGTAATGTGGTCATCATCCATGTTTTATATGTTGAGGACATATTATTGATTGGAAATGATATTCCAGTCTTACGAACATTTATGGACTAGTTGAACAGGTGTTTCTCCATGAAGGAAATGGGAGAAGTATTCTACATTATAGGGATCACGATCATTAATGATAGATCCAATAGGATTCATGGACTTCTTCCTATTATATATATTGACTAGATATTAAAGAGATTTAGTATGGAACAATCCATGAGGTGGATGGTTCCAGTATCACATGGCCTATATCTTTATAAGAGAATGTGTCTTCAGACATAACAATAGAATGAAAGGATGCGTAAGATCTCATATGCTTCCGCTAGAGGATCCATCATATATTCCATGTTATGTTCCAAGCATGGTGTTGCCTATACACTGAGCGTGGTGGGTAGATATCAAACAGATCCAATAGAATATCACTGGACTATTGTTATTATTATACTTATGTATTTGAGAAGAACTAAGGATATATTCCTGGTGTATGGAAATGAGGACGAGCTTATCATTAGAGGGTATGCTGATGGTGGTTTTCAAACTAATCAGTGCAATATGAATTCATATTCAGGATATGTTCTCTATCTCAATGGACCATCTGTGCGCAAGAAGAGTTCAAGGTAGCCAGTTTTATCTGATTCTATAGTGGATCTCGAATATATTGGGGCTTCTGATACTGATAAAGAATCCATCTATATTCAGAACATTTTCCAGGATCATGAGGATGTGCGTTATAATAATGATCTTATTCCATTTTATTGTGATAATTCTACTGTGGTGAATCATAAAAAAGAACCAATTTCACTTCCACTAACAATTCAAATTCATTGGAAGTATCACCTCTTGAGGGATTTCTATCAAAGGGGTGAAGTTGTTGTGATAACAGTGCTCGCAAAAGAGAATGTGGTGGACCCAATGAAAAAAGGCCTATCATAGTAGGGTAATCAATATCATGTGAGATATAGTGGGATAAATGTTGTTAGTAGTTTTCTCTAATACAAGTGGGATTTTGTTGTATTTGGTGGCATTGATCCAACAAAATTGTACTTTATTCAGTAAAAATTACCTTATCACATATTGATTGTTCTCCTACATGAAAATGCACGTGATTATGTTTTAAAGAGATCTATTTCAATAATGTTTCATAGTGGATCCCTACTATGATGAGATCACAGATGTTCCATAACACTATTCACAGTTATATGTTCTATTACCGGATGATGTTATTTTAGGAACAAAAATAATACATACCATTAGGGGTGAGGACACATAAAACATTAAAGCACCTTCTCATGGTGAGAATCCTCGCGAATATTAAGGAGGATATTATTAGAACATGACCCGCAAAAAGAAAATCCACATTTTATAGTGTCATTGGATGTTTTTATATGTGGATGTGTGTTTTGGTCCTTATATATTAATATTATTATTAATGGGTATTAAAACTCACACAATTAGATGTATTATGAAAAATACTTATGGAAAACTATCCGTAGAGTGCTTGGAAATATTGGTTGTGTCATGAGTAATACTTGATTAATTGATAACAAGAAAAAGGATTTGTACCTTATGTTCCATAATAGAAGATGATATCTCAGGCCCTTTGATGGAATTGATATAACCTATGTAAATCCATGTCCATGGTACGGAATAGGCCAATTTTATTTTGGAATGTCAATGAAAGAATAATCGAGCACACATGTTGATGGAACTATCAAGAAACCCATTTTATTCGATATATCGAGACAAAGGGATTATATTGCACAATAGGATTTCATAAGAGGTGACAGGTAATTGCAGTATTAACTTCATTCTCTATGCGTACCTTGCCATGTTTCGATTCCCTAATGAGGGTTATTAGGCATCCTCCACCTAATTCCACTGAGAAAGAGACCTAAAGGGTCACACACTGAGTGTGTCTAAGTATAATAGTCAAATATTAATTTAACAATTTTAATAAAGATGATTCCCTATTGTGGTATAAAAATTAATCAAGGATTTCTAATTACAATTATATAGACACTAGTTATTTGATAGAATATATTGTGGGTGAAAAGGAATATTAATTAGCAAGTAATGTAGTGATATATATTTATGAAATAAATAGTCATTATTCAATGTCTAATAAATGTGGTATATGATATAATGAATAAAAAGTACACACTTTGTATATTAATATATACACTCCATGTAGTCGTTCTAAGGATTTTTGAGAGGTTATATTATCAATTTAAATAAATAATATTAGATGTAATTTTTGGGAGCTTGTCAAGTTATAATAATAGTAAACTGTTATTATTAGACATTGGTGTTTACAAATAATTAAATGAAATTAATAAATTCTTTTGGGTAATTAATTCATATAATTATTCACTGTAATAAAATTCAAAAAACATTATTATCCTAAATCTATAGATTTTTTAGTGGGTGTTCAGAACAGATATAGAGAATGGTGTCCATCCAATATTGAATTTGTTTCCCCCACGAACGCTATCAAGATACTGGAGATTTCCTCCTCCACAAGGTCAAGGAGAGTGTTTAGAAGTATCTTTCATGGAGATGGAAGGCATACATTGCAAGTGAAGGCTCTTCTCCGCTAACTCTGGGAGATCCCTTTAGTGATGTCCAGTGATACATAGAGAAAGTATGGATCACCTCTAGAATAATACAACACCTGGATTTTATGATGAAACAACAGATAGCATCGGATCGTCAATGGAAACTTCAATGAAAAGTGAATTACATAAAAGGTTATTCGTTCCATTTAATTAAATAAATTATAAACAACATATGATGATCCTCTCTATGGTTCTAATAATTCTCTATTTCTATTTTTTTCATTATATTCTGATGATCTGATGTTTTATCATCGTGACGGATCTCGGATTGATCATTGTTAACAGTAAAAATTAATGTTGAGTACACAATCCTCACACTTATGTTGCTCTCACAACCTACACATGCACTACATAAAAACATAGATCATATTTTGATACATAAAACACTATCTTTTTTTCAGTTACAAAAAATGTTGTGTTTCATCAATAGTTTTTATTACTCTCAAGACCTAGTTTTATTAAACTATAATTTACTATTAATATTTTTCATAACATGTAATAATATTTTCCACCCAAGCATAGGAATGGCTATTATGATTCATTTAAATTTAATTATTAAAATAATTTTTAAACATGACTATAAAAATTATTATTTGGTTTCATATTAACAAGAAATAAAAATCAAAACATTATTAAAATATAAAAAATAGGTTTATCAAAAAATAGATTTATTAAATAAAAAATATTTAGCTAAATAAAATAATTAAATAACTTTTGATAAATTATTCTAATTATATATATACTATATTAATTGAATAATTTATCATTAATTTTTTTTCTAGACAAGAGATTATAATGAGTATAATTTTACCCATAATTATATTGATTTATATCAAAGTTAATTTTACTGCCTTTTAATAGAACACCTATTTTAAATAAAAAAATTCACACTTTTATAAATTATATTTGATAAAATAAAAATAATTTTTTAAATAATCACATTGAAATTATCTTAGTTTTTTTTTATTTTTTAAGATTATTAATTTATGGGTGAATAGTGAGAAACACTGAAATTTAATTCAAAATAGAATTATTTTCCAATTTATTTATATTGTTAAATTATTTAAGAAATTGATATTAAAGTATATGTAGATCACTTAAAAATTTATTTATACAATTTATGTAATTTTAATCAATTTCACATGGAAGTTTTATATAAAAACATTTCATACTCGTTTAGTATTTACACATTAAAAATACTATCTCAATTCTTCTATGGGACAACATTAAAGTAAACTTGTGGAAAATATTTAATTAGAATTTGGAAAAATTAACCCTATATTTATAATCATAATTTTATATATATTTTTATAGTAATAATTTTCATCACCAAAATAAATAGTAAAATAAATTTAATTTATTTATATTGATTAAGGTAAAATGTGTTTACGTAGTTGTTAAATATTAACATAATGGGACAAATAACCCAATAACATGTCAAAAATTCATTGGATGGTCATATTTTGAACATATATTCCCTTTTATCAAGCATTTATCATAATTATAGGCATATGTTGTTATATATACATGTCAATATTGTTTATATGTATATACATAAATGAATTCCACTAATCAGCCAGTATAACAGGGCACTCATCCCACCCCACACACACACACATTTCTTCATAACGCTCTAGACCTTTATATAATCCATCCCTAAACAAATATCTACAAAATATCATCCTATCATCCAAGAATACTATCTTTGGGACTAAATTAAACCATGTTAGCATTTGGGTGTTATCTAAAAGGAATTACCCAAATAATATGAAACAAAATACAACAATCACATTTGTTTTATTTATTTCTACACCCCCAAAATTATTATTTTTAAATGATTAAATAAAGTCCAACAAATCATAAATACACAGATATGTTTACAATTTCTTGGTTTTACCTATTCCTACAAAATCTTCTATAATATGTGACTTGCAATTATTATTTGTATTTATTCCATACTTCCACCTCCTGAAACAATGTAATTCACTCTTCTGTTTCAATCATCCAAGGATAGGAATAATGATGGATTCAAAAATTTTATTTAAAATATATGATTTTTTTACTTCTTTATTCTTATAGAATTAATATATAACACATACCATCATGCTTCCCACTTTTTGGGAATACAATAACATTGTTTGTGGATGTGGGGATTAATGCATCCTTGAAGCGATGTTATTTGTTCAAACAACACTTGTAATTAATTAAGGGTGTTTTTATTATACATATATTACATATGGGACATAAAAATTATATTTTAATATATATATATATATATATATATATATTATTTAATTTATTTTTTCAATAGTAAAGGAAAATGGAGATAATGTTGATGCACATGTATGATATACGATCTCCAATAACAGTGTATTCCATTCCATATATCAATATTTTATATAGTCCAATACATAATTATATAAATAATATATTTTATATTTATATAATTTTATAAATTATTGATATAATTAAATCATTATTTAATTTAAAGGATCGTGTATAATAATTCAAAACATAAAAAAATTAGTTCATACGCAAAAGGTATCTTTAACATTAAATTAACAAATAAAGGGTTATATAATGTCAAAATCATATCATATATGGTATTACAAATAATAATACAGTTATATTGTATGTAAATAACATAATTATATTCATTTTAAAAGAATTTTTAATGTGTATTAGACTATCAAGACTTAAAGTAAGGGTTTTCTTGTGTCACGTTTATTTTAGTGAGAAATATTCTTTATTCACCAATTATACTATTTGTGTTGTGCATATCTCGCCTATGGAAGGTTATATTGTTAAATTAAATAATTTAATTGTATTAAATGTTTTCATTTATTTTATTATTTCATGTATATCATTATTCAAATGTTACTCGTGTAGAAAGTGGATTTTTAGTGTCACTTTTATTTTTGCCAGACTTATGCCATATTCACCACTCATTTAGTTTATGTAGTGTATATACATTCCATTAATTCATTATATTATTACTCTACATAAATTAATAATATTTAAAATATCATTATGATTTTCTATATTTATTGTGGTTTATGGTTTAAATGTTACTAAAGATGTAAAGTAATTTTGTCTCAATTTTCCTACTTTGAAAAACATTCAATGTTATGCACTTAAATTCTTCTATGTGTTTTATGTATTTAATTGTAACATGTTATATATTTAATATCTTTATCTTAATGATATTTTATTCTTCATTAAATATTATTATATCATGGTTATTATGAATCAAATTTATGAAAGTCATAACAGTTTATTGTAACAATCTCATCATTTCTCCGGGTTGTTTATCATTATAACTTCATTAAGATAAAATTGTTCCATATCTATTGAAAAATAAATTAATAAATTATAAATACTTTTTTCAAGATATATTCATTTATTGGAACAATTTATTCTACTCCTCAGTACTTATTATGATTAATAAATGTTTTCTTATGATAATGTGAATTTCTCTCTATTTTATAAAAAATCAATTTTCATTGAAGGCCATGTATTATAAAATAGTGTCCAAAATGTTTTCATAATTCTTATATTTGTCATAAAAATCTTTTTTACTGAAAATTTTCAGACACCTTTTTACGGATTTCATTGTATATTCTCAATGATATTTTCAATCATTTTTTTCATAAATGTTTTCTGTTTAATATCATTAAAAAAGGGTTATGGAATAAACATGTATAATTTTTAAAATATTATTTTCAATAGGATGGAATTAAATTATTTATAAAATTAAATTATATGTATTACATTATATATTAAAATAATATTCAATTAAACATGTTTTACAATTAAAAAAATTATTCAAATACATAATAACAATTTCCGAAGGAAAATTTTTAAATTATTTTTAAAAAAAATGGAAAATTATTTAATAAACTATATTTAAAATAAAAGCCATTTACATAAGAAAACATCCATGTGATCACTCAAAATCATTATTAATTTAATATGTAATACCTTATTATAGTAAATTATTTACTAGGAATATGTTGCAAGGAAACCATTATTATTATTTTCTAGAATGGTTTATGTTTTAAATGACATGCTATTTATGAAAATTATTTCTTTTAAATATGTTATACTAGGATAAGATGATTTTGAAACCCACTTACATTAATTTTTTATTCTTTGATATAATTATTTAGAATATTTTATATTTTATATAGGGAATGATAAGATGAAATATTTATAATTCCCTTTTCATTTCAAGTCATATGATATGATGTTTATTAAACACATATATTTTTATGGGTTATGATATAATTATTGGATTAATATTTTATCACATATGTTGTAAATGTTTAATTATGTTATGATTTGGACCTATATATCCATTAAATGCATTGGTAAAAGATTAATATCTCATGAGATTATGATGGGAAACAAGTCAATGACACAAATCAACAATGGGAAACTTGTGTTTCCTAATCCAAAAATCTGAAATAAGTGGATCCTAATACAGAAAGTGAAACATCTGTTTCTTGATGCAAAAGGGAAAATTGTGGTGTCTTGTTTCATAATGAGAAATATATAAGTCTCGATCCATAATAGGAATTAAATGTTTCAAGATCCATAATATGAAATAGGTATGTCCATATTCATTATGTTTATATTCTTTTGAGTGATCCTTGACTACTATGATGTTATGTGTGGACCTAATTACGTGTTCATAATGTTATCAATGGACATAGGTTCATGTATATATAACTATGTGTGGTCCTGAATTCATGTCCATAATGTAATGACTGAACATGTTTCTATTAATAAATGTTACAAATGTTATAAGGTAATATTTATGAATTAAATCTATGTTTTATGCCTAAGATATTCCTACAAGTTTCATGTTATTGATTATCTTATGAATCATGTCTTTTTAATAGAAATTATTTTTCCAGGAATCTTGATTATGATCATTTATATAAAGCGTATGATATTCCAATGTTATGATCATATACGCATACCTTTATTCTAGTGATTGTTCTTATATATCTCATAGTTCTCCCTTACAAAGAATCTAATCTCAACCATTTCTCATGTTTACATTCCCCATGTTATGAAGAAGTGTATTAAATAAGAGTACTAAATGAGAAAATAATTAAGGGGGATTTTGTAGATATTTCAGCATTATAGAATATTATGCATCCATGGATCCCAGTACAATAAACAATTATGGTCCTCGAGAATGTATTTTTTGTAATTTTTTTAATATTTATCAAAAATGACGTAATATAAAGTATGTTAATAATGTCCCTCTATCACCAACTTGTGATTTACTTTGATTACCATTACATATATATATATTTTTTTATATACATGTCATTATCATAGAATAATTGTATTGATACTTCTGTATCAATTATATTTATGGTATTGTACATAGATTACATTTCATTTAAATATTTATTATAGTTCATATACTATAATATGATCCAAGAGATACTATGATAGTAATATGAAAATAATTTTTCATTTCATAGATATATCATATTAATAGAAAATATATGATGTGACATTATCAGTTGTAGGGGCGCTCATAAGCCTTGATATTTCATCTCACAACATTATCACATAGTGATCTCTCATTGTTGAGAACATGAGGACATACACGCCCATAGGAACACCCCATGTTTTGTTTGACCTTGGTTATTCCTATCTATGGAAATGTATATTGTAATCCTAAATTGAGTTCATTATCATTTTAATCCCTATATTCATGAAATTTTATTCAAATATAAAACAATTACAAAGAAGTAATGGGGAGTCCGTTTGTGATCGGTATGTCATTGGTGGAACGACCATGGTTAAATTAACAATGTTGAATTTTTCCATCCATGTATAAAAAGTGATATCTCTAAATTAGATGATCTATAAGGTATTAACTTCCTAAATCCATGACAGTGTTAGTCAATGATAATTTCATAAATATAAACTGAGTAATAATAATGAATTAATGGATGATGACACATGACTGTGTCCTATTTTATGATATATCACACGAGGAAGAAATTATATTACATGGGACTTGTTCATGGGATCATTTTCAATGAAATAGCTATTATGTGTCTCTTCAGGGGCCTTTTTGGGTTGATATTCTCTACCCTTGGTAATTAAATATTATTCAATGATATAGATATATCATCTTAGCGGGTCAAACACAATATCACATTTTAGAATCATCCATGTTCCTATGAATATCTATATAGGACATGGTGGTCCCCATCATGGTGTTTGAGGTATGTCCATGTTTTATTGATCACTGATTAAAAATAAACTCATTATTATTCATATTAAGAATAAATTAGTCTCACATTATTTATTAATATAATTTACTATTGATTATGTAAATAGGATAATTAATATTATACAAATGAATAATATTTTAATATTCCATGTCAGTTTAATATTAATATTAATTTTAGTCAGGGTAATGACATTGGGTTATTATGTAATAAATTTATCATATATTATAAGAATGTGATGAAATATAAATAATAATAATGACAAAGTTTTTTAATAGTAATTAGTTATATATTACATATTTAGTTGATATTAAATATAAGGTGGTTGGAGAACCATTACTATCTAATTTGACTTCTACAATATAAGTGGAAGTAATATAATTCAAATGAACAATTTCTCTATTAGTAATTGATAGCTTCTCTATCATTCAAACCCATAGAGAGAGAATCACTCAATCAGAGCAAGAGATCCAATAATCCCGTCACATATCGAAGGCTAGTGATCATAGTGATCATCACACCCTCAAATAGATCATCGAAGATCCATGAAAGCACATAGAATCAAATGAATGCTATAAACACATATTCAAGAATAATGTGATAATGATCTAGAGAGATTCATTGTTAAATACTTTGAATGACGATAACCATCTACTTGTGAATGATGTTCATTCATGAAATAATATTGGGTTACTCGTGAATTTTACTTTCTATTCTCATATTCTACCACACAATATCCTTAGATTGTTTTAGAATTCATATTTATAGAGATGATGTAGTTTCAATACAGCAGTGATAAAATTTTTAAAATCTCCATCCCTACAGCTTTTTTTACATTCCTTTGAATCATCAATTAGTATCATTGGAATTTTAGGGTTTTATAAACTATTAAAATTGTTTAAAATTAAATTTTTTATAGAGGGTTTTAAATTGGTCACAATAAACCCAATTGTGTGTCGATCAAATTTAAGATAGCCAGGTTATCGCCACACAAAATGTATTTTTGAATCAAGATGGTTTATTTCATATTTAAGAATTTTAATATTAATTTTATTTTGAATAACACATTTTATAAATATATATTTTTATCATGTTCCTATAAATGGATTGTTTTGTCCATGAATTGGCTGGAATCCTGCCACCAAATTTATTTTTGAAGGTGACCAATTAATTCCTCAAATAAAAGAAATTTTTTTTACAATTATTTTTAAAATACATATATATATAGGGTGTAGAAATACATTGATGGGTGTTTATTTTGCATTGAAATATAAAGATAATATAATGAAAAAATGATCAACAATTTTTTTTTATAATTTTATAATGTTTAGAAAAATAAATATAGACATAATTTCATAATAACTAGATCACCCCTATGTGTCTTCTCATTCCTACATGAAACATCACTTTCCTCACTCACCTTATTTGAGAATCATGGCTTCCCTCCCTATCCTATTAGAGTAGCTCGGCAATGACCTAATTTTCTATATGTGGGATTGAGTAGTAATCCACCAAGGGATCCACACAATATCCTATCAAAATGGACAATCCCATCATGCAACTGTCGACTAAGGTTGTAATGAAATTCGACAACACCCTCTTCCGTGTTGTGGCCAAATTAGGGACCACTGACACTCTCATGAACTAATAATGTGCCTCTGCATCCTTGGCCACCCAATCTGGTAGGTTATACTATATAATGTGAATGATTGACCATGAAATCATCCAAGTGTTATATCATCATTGTCTCTATCCATATCAAACTACATGCAACCCTTATCTAGTCCGGACAGATCCCACCGGATGTTGCACTTATCGAGGATATAACGCTAGTCATCAAAACACATACCCACACATAACTGGAACCCCACATCCATTAAACGTTCCTCAATATGTGATCCCCTTTTATGATTCCTCTTAGGTCATGTGGTAACTAGTTGTAGTTTTAATGGGTCCAATTAGACCTGTTTCATCCAGAAATGTTGCATTGATGGTCCACTGAGTCCAAAATGGGTTTTCGAAGGACTATATTTCCCATAACAACCACATGATAAGTCTAATGGGCCCCAGATGTGTCTTTGGGATTGAGACCCAATCAACAAATGGATTTAGTGGGTTGTTTAGTTCCCGACTAAAATTAATGGAACTAATAATTAATTAAACATATTAATTATATTTAAAGATAAAATAGATGTTTTTAATTAAATATGGGGTATGAAATTAATAATTTTAATCTTCTAATTATTCATTTCATTTTATTATTAAAATAAAATTATTAATTCATTTAATTTTTGGAATTAAAATTAAATTAACGACTAGACTAAATAAATAACATTATTTTAATTTTCAAAATTTTAATTAATTTATTTAAATACCCTTATTATTTTTAATATATTGAAATATAATTTTTTATCATGTTTGGATTTAATATATCAATAGTTAGTGAGGAAATTGATCAATCATATTCTTTTCTTTATTTTTTTTTAATTATTTATTACGTGATCATGACAATTTTATTTATTAGGTAATTAAAAGACGGTCTATGCATCACCTTTTAATTTAATATTTACAAGGGAATGATTTTCACCTTATATATTGTATATTATTTCCCTAGAAACTAATTAATTAATTTAATAATATTTAAATGGTATATGATGGGGATTTAAGAAGCAGTCAGAACCAATATAAGGCCATACTCTAGAGAAGAAGAGAATACAATTGACTAGATGAAAACTGTGACATGAGACAAGATCTGAATCAAAAATAAAATAGAGTTGTTACATATAGATCTATTTTTATTTAAATTGAAAAATCACCATTACATTATCTAGAAAAATATATTATATAAATTTCATTTACTTGTTTTTCTCTATTTTGTCTTGTATATGTTTTTTGGGAGATCACATAAATTACATGTTTAGTTTTGATTTTGGAAACATATATTGAATATATTTAATATAAGTGGATTGAATTCATCCTAAAAATTATTAAATCCCTCAATGATATATTAATTCGTCTGTTCCTTCTATTGATAATGTTTAAGAAAATCTGGTGTTTCAGGTTCTCATCATCCAATAGTGGGGGTTCTTTATAATACTTGATAGTTCTTATGAGAGTAATGGTTTGAATTTATTAATTTTTTAAGTAATTAATTAGCCATGGATTTTATTCAATCTATTTATAGGCCATTAATATGTGGAATCATGATTATGATTATGATAAGCTCATATATTACTAAATATTTCATGGAGCATTAAGTTGCAGTGTTTGGAAATCCATGTTCCTACCTTGAAACCCTCTATCAATTGTCATATCCAAAGCATGTAGACTATGAGTAGGTGTTTTAATGATACTTAAACAACAATACTCATGAGGCAAAGTAATCTGAATCTAATAGTATGTGTTGACATGGATGATAAAATTTTGGGATACATTTATTGATTAAAATTTTAATTAAT
Source organism: Viscum album (assembly GCA_963277665.1). Classification (NCBI taxonomy): domain Eukaryota; kingdom Viridiplantae; phylum Streptophyta; class Magnoliopsida; order Santalales; family Viscaceae; genus Viscum; species Viscum album. Next base: position 1,681,866,886 of record OY728161.1, on the reverse strand, counting down.
CAAAAATGACAAGAGATAATTTGGATAATGTTATAACTGGTAAATATATTTGTTTTTTTATCAAAAAATGGAAATAACCAACACCACCAGAACATTAATACATTAATACATATTAGATAAAGAAAATAACATATCCAACAATAACCTCCAGAGGAGGTACATGTGATTATGTGTACTATTACACGAAGCAGCGAAGCATGGTGAGATGGATTCCTCACACACTGTTGATCCTCTTAATGTATTTGGAATGGAAGATAAATAAAATGTGAAAATCCGTTATAATAAGATCTAGATGTACAGTGCATCATGTTTTCATCTAGGTTCATTCAATTATGGTCAATATATGGAGTAAATATTCCTATACAAAATAGACACATCCTTATGAATTATATCAACATGGTTATTGGAATGAAAATAATTAGATATTTAATTCTATGTATAGGTGAAGTCCAATATAATGGAGTCAATCAGTTCCTCATGTACTTAATTTGATTGGGAACATTGACATACATGAATCTCTTTGTTTGAAACAGAACCAAGAACTACTAATTGTTCGCATTTATTCCTATTTACCTACATGTTTTTTGATGATTATTATTAATTAAAACATTAGTATTAAGGGAACATTACTCAAAAATATTTTCGATTTATTTTCACCCATAGGATAAGGATATGAATAATTCTAATTCATCAGTAATTATAGTGAACAAGATGATAAAGTGAAAGGATTGAGGTCTAATGTTGAGTCTAATACGAAGATCTTAATGCTACGTAAATCCAAACATCCAAGGAGACATAAGTAAGGAAATAAAAAAGGAGGTTGTATAGTTTCTATGCATTAAGAATGGAAATTGTAAGAAAAATTTAATAGCTTTGATTTTGAAGAATAGTTATGCTTCAACTCTAGGAATTTTTTTTCCATTGAATGTATTCATTCACAATCTAAATTTTGAGTATTTTATATAAATTATAGTTCAGATATTTTTATTATTATATAAGAAAAAAGTATATTTATGAATATATCAAAAGGGTTAGTAGATCTCTGAGTTACAAATTGTTTGAGTATAATTGCATCAGTAGTGTTCGATTAGAATATGAACTTTCCTAATGGTATGGTTCTTGTTTTAAAATTTTTTAATTATATACCTCAAGAAACTAGAAACATAATCTTAGATTCACATCATGACAGTGTGGGATTATACTTCATGATTTCAAATAAAAATTTTCTTTATTACAAGTATAACATTTGTTATGGTATGGAATATCTTAAGAAGGGTTTATGAATAACATAAATCAAAATCCAAATAATGACCATTAGTGAAAGACTAGGGAGAAGGACATATATAACACATAAAAATGGGACTTTAGTCATGGTATTATAAATTATAATTTATTAGATAAAATATATCAATAATGTTATTTAAACTCAACTGAGTCAAAACCCTTGGATGTATGTCAGTCATGTTTTCATAGGAAAATTACAAAACCAACCTTTTCTTGGAATAGAGAATGAGACATAGAATTACTTGAATTAATTCATACGGAATTATGTGGTCCATTTCGAGTATATTAATAGGCTAGGTTTTCAAACATTATTAATTTACTAAATACTGTAGTATGAAAATATATATCTACATTGTTTAGTATAAGTATAATTCCACTCAAACGATTAAAAATATGCAAATGAATAATAAAACTAACATTGTAAGAAGATAGTGGAACTTATCCTAGATGATGTTTGAGATTATCCTAACCCATCATTCATTGATCATTTGAAGATTTGTGGGTTAATATATCAACACAATCATTTATACACACTATTGTGTAATAGTGTTAGGGAAAGGATGAATATGACCCTGCTAGATATGGTCACACCAATTATGCGTTTTTCAAGTCGTCTATTTTCCATTTTAGGATACAACTTATAAACAGTGGTATATACCCTTAACAGAGTACCAAATAAAGTTATATATGGGATTCTATATATGTTTTTATTAGGAATAGACCATTTATATCATAGTTACATGTATGGGGATAGAAGTATATTTGCATTACTATACCTAGTGGAACCATTGTATCAAGAATGATTGAGAAAATCTTTATAGGTTATCATAAAAATAATTGAGAATATTTTCAATTAAATAATTAAATTAAAAATGTAATTATTGAATTAAATTCCATGTTTCTTTAAAGGGAACCCATTTTAATTTAGAATGTTGGGATAATAGTGACTTTGATGAAGTTGATGCTCCCTATGCATAAGAGTTGGTACAAGAACAATACCCACCAGAGGCAATGGGATGTAAATAAGTAATCGAGACATAAGTATTTCTTAGTTCAACTCGAGAGGTTATAGAACCAGAGTGTTATGGTTTTCTTCTAACTGAATTAATAGTATCATTACTCTGAGATGTTGAGTAGCCTCTAATCAACATGGAAGAGTTAAAAGGAAGGATACTATAAAATGGAAATATACCTTGAATTTTGAGATTTATTTGATATTTCAATACAAATTTTTGATTATGTAAGACCCTATAGTTATTGTAAAATCCATTGGGAGAAAATGGGTTATCATGAAAAAGATGTACATAGATGGTAAGGTCAACACATATAAAGAAATAGTTGTAGATAATGGTTTTAGATAACATCAGGGCATCGAATATGATGAAACCTTCTCACCAGAAGCTATGAAGAAATCGATTATAAGTTTTCATGAAATAGTGTCTATCCATGATTATATTTTTTTTAATGGATGCCAAAAATAATTTTCTAAATTTGAATTTGGTTGAATAATTATACATGAATCAACCCAAATGGATTGCTATATCATATAGTTTTAAATAATATAGAAATCTATGAAGACCCATTTAGTGGTTGAAGAAGAAATCAAATTCATGAAATGTTCAATTTTTTTGTGTCCATTATAGAATTTGGTTTCATTGAAAATTAATCTAATACATGATATTATTGGAAGATTAATGAAAATGACATAATTTTATTAGTATTAAATAATGAATACTTATTAATGATGGGAAAAGAACTGATATCCCTATGGTTAGATAAGAGTATGTTAAAGGGGTGAATCCTGATGAAAGACTTAGTGGAAGAAGCCTATGATCTATAATGATATATCTCAGAGGTTGAATGGGCTATTTCAAATTATATATATCGACATGGTACTCATAAGGTATAGTATAAAATACTCTATGAGAGGGTTCTTCCCTTGTCAAATGGTGTTAATCAAGCCATGAAAATGTTTCCACAATAAAATGAGTATATTAATCGAATGAATTGAATCCCTTATGCCTCAGCAGTTGGATCTATCAAGTATTCCATTCTATGTAATAAGATTTATGTTTCTATTTATTTATGCATGGTGGGAATATATCAAGCTAATATATGTAAATTTTATTATGTAGATTGAAAAAATATCTTGAAGTACATGAGGAATACAAAGCACATGAAACTAGTTTATGTAAGTAATTACAAAATAGTAGTGAGAATATATGCTAATGAATGTTAACAAAGAAATATTGATGATTTAAAATCAGATTTAGGCTATATCATTTTCCAAAATGGAGGTGAAGTGTGTTGGGTTATCATTAATAAACTATTTTTTAAAGGATCATGTATAATAATTCAAAATATAAAAAAAGTAGTTCTAACCCAAAATGTATATTTATCATTAAATTATCAATAAAAGGGTTATAGAATGTAATAATCAGATCATATATCGTATTAAAATTAAGAATACGGTTATATTGTATGTAAATAATATAATTATATTCATTATAACTGAAGTCTGACCATGTATTATACTGTCAAGACTTAATGAAAGGGTTTTCTTGTGTCACATTTATTTTAGTGATAAATATTCTTTAATGACCAATTATTCTATTTTTGTTGTGTATATCTGACCTATGGAATGTTATAATGATAAATTAAATAATTTAATTTTTTTAATTTTTTTAATTTATTTTATTATTTCATTTAAATCATTATTCAAATGTTACTCATGTAGTAAGTATATTTTTAGTGTCACTTTTATTTTTGTCAGACTTATGCCATATTCACCACTCATTTAGTTTATGTAGTGTATATACATTCCATTTATACATTATATTATTACTATACATAAATTAATATGTATTTAAATATCCTTATGATGATATATATTTATTGGGGTTTATGGTTTAAATGTAACTAAATATGTAAAGTAATTTTGTCTCAATTTTCCTACTTTGAGAAATATTCCATGTTATGCACTTAAATTCTTCTAATTATTGTATATATTTAATTATAACATGATATATCTTTAATCTCTTTATGTTAATGATATTTTATTCTTCATTAAATATTATTATATCACGGTTATTATGAATCAAATTTATGAATGTCGTAACAGTTTATTATAACAGTCTCATGATTTCTCCGGATATTTTATCATTATAACTTCATTAATATAAAATTATTCCATATCTATTAAAAATTAAATAAATAAATTATAAAAAATTTATTCAAGATGTATTCATTTATTGTAACAATTTTTTCTACTATTCAGTATATATTATGATTAATAAATATTTTCTTATGATATTGTGAATTTTTCTCTATTTTATAAGAAATCAATTTTCACTAAAGGCCCTATATTATAAAATGGTGTCTAAAATGTTTTCATGATTCATATATATGTTTAAAATTCATTTTTTCTGAAAATATTATGACACCATTTTACGGATTTAATTGTATGTTCTCAATGATATTTTTAATCATTTTTTTTCAAAAATGTTTTCTATTTAAGATCATTAAAAACGGATTATCGAAGAAACGTGTATAATTTTTAAAATGTTATTTTCAATGGAATGGAATTAAATTATTGTTAAAATTAAATTACATGTATTAATTATATATTAAATTAATATTATATTAAACATGTTTTACAATTAAAAAAAATTATTCAAAGACATAATAACAATTTCCTTATGAAATATTTAAAATGATTTTTTTAAAAAAAATTTCAATTTATTTAATAAACTATACTCAAAATAAATTACATTTACATAAGAAAAGATCCATGTGATCATTCAAAATTATTATTAATTTATGATGTAATACATTATTATAGTTAATGATTAACTAGGAATATTTTGCAAGGAAACCATTATTATTCTTTTCTAGAATGGTTTATTTTTTAAATGACTTGTTATTTATGAAAATTATTTCTTTTAAATGTGTTATACTGATATAAGATGATTTTGAAACCAACATACATTAATTTTTTATTCTTTGTTATAATTATTAAGAATATTGTTTATTTTATATAGGGAAAGATAAGATGAAATATTTATAATTCCCTTTTCATTTCATGTGCTATGATATGAAGTTTATTAAACTCGTATATTTTTATGGGTTATGATATAATTATTGGTTTAATATTTTATCACATACGTATTAAATGTTTATTTAAGTGGTTATTTGGAACTATATATCCATAAAATTATTTATTAAAAGATTAATATCTCTTGAGATTATGATGGGAAACAAGTTAATGACCCGGATCAACAATGGTAAACTTCTGTTTCCTAATAAAAAAATGTGAAAAAAGTAGATCCTAATCTAGAAAGGGAAACATTTGTTTCCTGATACAAAAGATAAAATTGTGGTGTCTTGTTTCATAATGGTAAATAGATAAGTCTCAATCCTTAATAGGAATTAAATGTTTCCAGATCCCTAATAAGAAGTAGGTATGTCCATATTCATTATGTTTATATTCTTTTGAGTGAACCTTGACTACTATGATGTTATGTGTGGACCTAATTACATTTTTACAATGTTATCAATGGACATGGGTTCATGTATATATAATTATGTGTGGTCCTGAATTCATTTCCTTAATGTAATGACTGAACATGTTTCTATTAAAAAATGTTAAAAACTTTATAAGATAATGTTTATGCTAAGATATTACCACATCTATGTTTTATGCCTATGATATTACCACATGTTCCATGTTATTGATTATATTATGAATCATGTCTTCTGAATTGCAATTATTTTTTCCATGACTCTTTATTATGATCATTTATATATAGGGTATGATATTCCAATGTCATGATCATTTACTCATACCTCTATTCTTGTGATTGTTCATATATATCTCATAGTTCGCCCTTATAAAGAATCTAATCTCAACCATTTATCATGTTTTCTTTCCCCATGTAATGAAGAAGTGTATTAAATAAGATTACTAATTGAGAAAATAATTACGGGAAATTTTGTAGATATTTCACCATTATAGAATATTATGCATCCATGGATCCCAGTACAATAAACAATTATGGTCCTCAAGAATGATTTTTTTTAATTTTTTGAATATTTGTCAAAAATGATTTCATATAAGGTATGTTAATGTTGTCTCTCTATCACCAACTTGTGATATACTTTTTTTACCATTACATATATATAGTTTGTAATATATACATTTCATTATCATAGAATAATTTTATTGATACTTCAATATTAAATATATTTATGGTATTGTACATAGATTAGATTTTATTTAAAGGTTTATTATAGTTCCTATAATATAATATGATCCAAGAGATACTATGATAGTAATATTCAAATAAGTTTTTATTACATAGATACATCATATTGATAAAAAATATATGACGTGACATTATCAGTTGTAGGGGCGCTCATAAGCCTTCATATTTCATCCCATATCATTAACACATAGTTATCTCTCATTGTTGAGAACATGAGGACATAAACGCCCATATGAACACCATAGGTTTTGTTTGACCTTGGTTATTCCTATCTAAGGAAATGTATATTGTAATCCAAAATTGAGTTCATTATCAGTTTTATCCCTAAAATCATGAAATGTTATTCAAATATAAAACAATTACAAAGAAGTAATGGGGTGTCCGTTTGTGTTCAGTATGTCATTGGTGGAATGACCATGGTTGAATTAACAATGATACATTTTTACATCCATGTAGAAAAAGAGATTTCTATAAATTAGTTGATCTATAAGGTATTAACTTCCTAAATCCATGTAAATGGTAGTTAATGATAATTTTATATATATAAATTGATAAATAAAAAATAATGAATGGATGATGACACATGACTATGTCCTACTTTATGATATATCACACGAGGAAGATATTATTTTACATGGGACTTGTTAATGGGATCATTTTCAAGGAAATAACTATTATGTGTCTCTTTAGGCGCCTTTTTGGGTTGATAGTCTCTAACCTTGGTAATTTAATATTATTTAATGACAGTTATATATCGTCTTAGTGGGTCAAACACAATATCACATTTTAGAATCTTACATGATCATAAGAATAGCTATATAGGACATGGTGGTCCCCAACATGGTGTCTGAGGTATGTCTATGTTTTATTGATCACTGATAAATGAATAAACTCATTATTATTCATACTAAGAATAAATTAGTTTCAAGTTATTTATTAATATAATTTATTATTGATTATATAAATAGGATAATTAATAATATACAAATGAATAATATTTTAATATTCCATGTGAGTTTAATAATCATAGTAATTTTCAGTCATGGTAATGACATTGGGTTATGATGTAATAAATTTATTATATATTATAAGAATGTGATGAAATATTTCTAATAATAATGACATAGTCGGTTAATAATAATTAGTTATATATTACATATTTAGTTGATATTAAATATAAGGTTGTTGGAGAACCATTACTATCTAATTATACTTCTACAATATAAGTGGAAGGAATAAAATTACAATTAACAATTTCTCTATTTGTAATCGACATATTATCTATCATTCAAACCCATAGAGAGAGAATGACTCAATTAGAGCAAGCAATCCAATAATCCCATCACATATCGGAGAATAGTGATCATAGTGATCATCACTCCCTCAAATAGATCATCAAAGTTCCATGATATCCCATGGAATCAAATGAATTCTATACACACATATTCATGAAAAATGTGAGAATGATCTAGAGGTATTCATTGTCAAATAATTTGAACAATGATAACCATATACTTGTGAAAGATGTTCATTCTTCAAATCAGAATGGGTTACTCACACATTTTGCTTTCTGTTCTCATATTCTACCACACAATATTCTTAGACTATTTTAGCATTCATATTTGTAGAGATTGTGTAGTTCCAATACAGTAGTGTTAAAAATTTTAAAATCTCCATCCCTATAGTTTTATTTACATTCCTTTTAATAATCAATTAGTATCATTAGAATTTTAGGGATTTATAAACTATTAAAATTTTTAAAATTAAATTATCTATAGAGGGTTGTAAATTGGTCACAAAAAACCCAATTGTGTGTCGATAAAATTTTAGATGGCCAAGTTATCGCCACATGAAAAGAATTTATTAATCAATATGGTTTATTTCATATTTAAGAATTTTAATATTAATTTTATTTTGAATAACACATTTTATAAATATATATTTTGATCATGTTCCTATAAATGGATTTCTTTGTCCAAGGATTGGCTGGAATCTTTCCACCAAATTTATTTTTGAGGGTGACCCATTAATTCCTCAAATAAAAGAAAAATTTATTACAATTATTTTTAAAATACATATATACATAGGGTGTAAAAAAAATTGATGGGTGTTTATTTTTCAATGAAATGAAAGATAATATAATGAAAAAATAATCAACAATTTTTTTTATAATTTTATAATGTTTAAAAAAATAAATGTAGACATAATTTCATTATATCTAAATCACCCATATTGGTCTGCCCTTTACAACATGAAACGTCATTTTCATCACTCACCTATTTTGAGAAGCCTGGCTTCCCTCCCTATCCTATTAGAGTAGCTCAACCAGGACCTACTTTTCTATATGTGGGATTGAGTATTTAGCCACCAAGGGATCCACACAACATCCTATCACAATGGTCAATCCCATCATTCCACTATCGAATAACATTGTAGCAAAAGTCGACACCACGCTCTTCCGTGTTCTGGCCAAATTAGGGACCACTGACACTCTCCTGAACTAATAATGTGCCACTACATCCTTGGCCACCCAATCATGTAGGTGAAATTATCTATTGCGGATGATCCACCATGAAATCATACAAGTGTGATGTCACCATTGTCTCTATCCATATCCATCCACATGCAACCCTTCTCTAGTCTGGACAGATCCCACCAGATGTTGCACTTATCGAGGCTATAGTGCTAGTCATCCAAACAAATACCAACACATAATTGGAACCCCAACTCCATTAATTGTTCCTCAATATGTAATCCAATTTTCTGATTCCTCTTAGGCCATGAGGTAACATGTCGTAGTTTCAATGGGACCAATTAGACCTGTTTCATCCAAAAATGTTGCATTGTTGTTCCACCGAGTCCAAAATGGGTTTTGGAAGGACTATATATCCCATAAAACCCCATGAAAAGTCTAACGAGCCCCAAATTTGTCTTTGATATTGCAACCCAATCAACAAATGGATTTAGTGGGTTATTTAGTTCCTGACTAAAATTAATGGAAGTAACAATTAATTAAATATATTAATTTAATTTTAAATATAACATAAATTGTTTTAATTAAATTTGGTTTATGAAATTAATAATTTTAATATTCTAAATATTCATTTCATTTTATTATGAAAATAAAATTATTAATTAATTTAATTTTTGGAATTAAAATTAAATTAATGACTGGGCTAAATAAATAACATTAATTTAATTTTCAAAATTTTAATTAATTTATTTAAATACCATTGTTGTTTTAAATCTATTGAAATATAATTTTTATCACGTTTGGATTTAATATTTAAATATGTAGTGAGGAAATTGATCATGAATATTCTTGTCTTTATTATTTGTTTAATTATTTATTACGTGATCATGACAATTTTATTAATTATGTAATTAAAGGACAGTCTATGCATCACCATTATATTTAATATGTAGAAGGGAATGATTTTCCACCTAATATATTGTATATTATTTCCCTAGAAACTAATTAATAAATGTGAGAATATTTATATGTTAGATGATCAGGATTTAAGAAGCAGTAACAACCAAGATAAGGCCATACTCTAGAGAAGAACAAAATACACTTGACTAGATGAAAACTGTGACATGAGACAAGATCCGAATCATAGATGAAATAGAGTTGTTCTATATAGATCTATTTTTTTAAATAGAAAAATCAACATTATATTATCTAGAAAAATATGTTATATTAATTTTATTTACTTGTTTTTCTCTATTTTTTCCTTTAATGTGTTTTTTGGGAGATCACATAAAAATTTTAAAATGTAAAATTAATAAGGATTAAAAATATGTTTTTTATATTATAACATGTTCAGTTGTGATTTTGGAAACTTATATTGAATATATTTAATATAAGTAGATTGAATTCATCCTAAAAATTATTAAATCCCTCAATGATATATTAATTTGCATGTTCCTTCTATTGCTAAATTTTAGAAAAATATGGTGTTTCAGGTTCTCACCATCCAATGACGATGGATCTTTATAATACTAGATAGTTCTTATGAGAGTAATGATTTGAATTTATTAATGTTTGAAGTAATTAATTAGCCGTGGATTTCATTCAATCAATTTATATTACATTAATTGGTGGAATCAGGATTATGATTATGATATGCTCATACATTACTAAATATTTCATGGAACTGTAAGTTCTAGTGGTTGGAAAGCCATGTCCATACCTTGAAACCCTCAAACAAGTGTCATATCCAAAGCATGTAGACTATGAGGAGGTGTTTTAATGCTCCTTCAAAAATAATACTCATGAGAAAAATTAATCTAAATCTAATAGTGTGTGTTGACATGGTTGATAATCTAGTGGGATACATTTATTGATTAAAATTTTAATTAATCAAAAATGACAAGAGATATTCTATATAATGTTATAACTGGTAAATATATTTGTTTTTTAGCAAAAATTTGAAATAACCAACACTACCAGAACATTATTACAATAATACAAATTCGATAAAGAAAATAACATATCCAACCATAACCTCCTGAGGAGGTACATGTGATTACGTTTACTACTACACGAAGCAGCGAATCATTGTGAGATGGATTCCTCACACAATGTTGAGCCTTTTAAGTTATTTGGAAAGGATGATAAATAAAATGTGAAAATGAATTATAATATGAACTAGATGTACAATTCATCATGTTTTCATCTAGTTCCATACAATTACGGTCAATGTATGGGGTAAATATTCTATACAAAACTGACACATCCTTATGAATTATATCATCAGGGTACTTTGAATGAAAATTCCGATATATTTAATTCCATGTAAAGGTGAAGTACAATATAAGGGAGTCAATCAGTTCCTTATATACTTAATTTGATTGGGAACATTGACGTACATGAAGCCATTGGTTTGAAACAGAACCAAGAACTGGTAATTGTTCTCATTTATGCCTATTTACATACGTGATTTCTGATGATTATTATTAATTACAACCTTAGTATTAAGGTAACATTACTCAAAAATATTTTGGATTTATTTTCACCTAGGTGATAAGGATATGAATAATTCCAATTCATCAATTATTATAGTGAACAAGATGATAAAGTGAAAGGATTGAGGTCAAATGTCGAGTCTAATATGAATAACCTGATGCAATGTACATCCAAACATCCAAGGAGACATAATTAAGGAAATAAAAAAGGAGGTTGTATACTTTCTATGCATTAAGAAAGGTAATTGTAAGAATAATTTCATAGCTTGGATTTTGAATAATCGTTACGCTTCAACGGTAGGAATTTTTTTTTCATTGAATGTATTCATTGAATATCTATATTTTGAGTATTTTATATGAATTATAGTTTAGATATTTTTATTATTATAAAATAACTTAGTAGATATAAGAATATATCAAAAGGGTTTGTAGATATTTGAGCTACAAATTGTCTGAGTATAATTGCCTCTGTATTGTTCGATTAGCATCTGAAATTTCTTAATGGTATAGTTCCAGTTTTAAAAAATTGTAATTATATACCTCAAATAGCTAGAAACATAATCTCAGTTTCACATCATGATAGTGTGGGATTATAATTCATGATTTCAAATAAATTTTTTCTCCTTTACAAGTATAACATTTTTAATGCTATGGAATATCTTAACAATGGTTTATGTATAACTGAAATCAAAATCCAAATAATGACCATTAGTGGAAGACTATGGATAATGACTTATATAACACATACAATTGGGACTTTAGTCATGGTATTATAAATGATAATTCATTCGATAAAATATATCAATAATGTTATTTAGACTCAACTGAGTCAAAACCCTTGGATGTATGTCAATCATGTTTACATGGGAAAATTACAAAAACCAACATTTTCTTGGAATAGAGAATGATACATAGAATTAATTGAATTACTTCATACGAAATTATGTGGTCCATTTAGAGTATATTCACAGGCTAGGTTTTTGTATATTAATATTTTACTAAATACTATAGTATGAAAATATATATCTACATAGTGTAATAAAAGTAAAATTCCTCTCAAATGATTAAAGAATATGAAATTGAATAATAAAACTAACATTGTATGAAGATAATGAAACTTATCCCAGATGATGATAGATATTATCTTAAACCATCATTCATTGATCATTTGTAGATGTGTGGGGTATTATCTGAACACAATCATCTATACAGACAATTGTCTAATAGTGTTAGGGAAATGATGAATATGACCCTGCTAGACATGGTCACACCAATGATGTGTTTTTCAAGTCATCTATTATCCATTTGAGGATACAACCTACAGAGAGTGGTATATACCCTTAACGAAGTAAAAAATAAAGCTATATATGGGATTCTATATATGTATTGATTAGGAATATACCATATATGTCATAGTTACATGTGTAGGGATGGAATTATTTTTTATTACTATACCTGGTCGAACCTTTGTATCTATATTGATTGAGAAAATCATTATAAGTTATCATAAAAATAATAGGGAATATTTTAAATTAAATTATTAAAATAAAAATTCAATTATTGAATTCAATTCCATGTTTCTTTAAAGGGAACCCATTTCTATTTATAATGTTTGGAAAATAGTAAGTTTGATGAAGTTGATTCTCCCTTTGCACAAGAGTTGGTACAATAACAATACCCACCATAGGTAGTAGGACGTAAATAAGTAACTGAGACATTAGAATTTCTTAGTTCAACTAGAGTGGTTATAGAACCAGAGTGTTATGGTTTTCTTCTCAATGAGTTTATAGAATCATTACTCTGAGATGTTGAGTAGCCTCTAATAAACATGGAAGAGTTAAAAGGAAGGATATTATAAAATGGAAATATTCCTTGAATTTTGAAATTGATTTGATATTTCAATACAAATTATTGATTATGGATGACCCTATAGTTGTTGTAAGATACATTGGGAGAAAATGGGTTATCATGAAAAAGATGTACATGGATGGTAAGGTCAACACATATATAGAAATACTTGTAGATAATGGTTTTAGATAACACCAGGGCATCGAATATGAAAAAACCTTCTCAACAGAAGCTATGAAGAAATCCATTATAATATTTCATGAAATAGTGTCTATCCATGATTATATTTTTTAATGGATTTCAAAAATAATTTTATAAATTGGAATTTGGTTGAATATGTCTACATGAATCAACCCAAATAGGTTGCTATATCATAAAGTTTTAATAAAGATAGTAATCTATCAAGACCCATTTAGTGGATAAAGAAGGAATCATATTCATGAAATGTTCATTTTTATGTGTCCATTATAAAATTTGGTATCATTGAAAATTAATCTAATCCACGATCTTATTGGATGATTAATGGAAATGAAATAATTTTATTAGTATTAAATAATGATTACTTATTAATGATGGGAAAAGAACTACTATCCCTATGGTTAGATAAGAGTTTGTTAAAGGGATGATTCCTGAAGAAAGACTTAGGGAAAGAAGCCCATAATGAAGGTATTATTATATATTGTGATATATCTCAGAGGTTGAATGAGCTATTTAAAATTATATATATTGACATGGTAATCATAAGGTATAGTATAAAATACTCTATGAGAGGGTTGTTCCTTTGTCAAATGGTGTTAATAAAGCCATGAAAATGTATCCACAATAAAAGGAGTATATTAAACGAATGAATTGAATCACTTATGCCTCAACAGTGGGATCTATCATGTATTCCATTCTATGTAATAGGTTTGATGTTTTATTTTCATTAAGCACGGTGGGAATATATCAAGCTAATATAAGAAAATTGTATTATGTAGATTGGAAAAATATCTTGAAGTACATGTTGAATACAAATCATATGACACTAGTTTATGTAAGTTATTAGTAAATAGTAGTGAGAATATATTCTAATAAATATTTACTAAGAATTCATGATGGTTTAAAATAACAATTAGGATATATCATTTTCTACAATTCAGGTGCAATGTGTTGGGTAATCATGAATAAACTAGTGTTCAAAAAAAATATTATAGAATATGAGTATAATGTGGATCTAGTGTAGATATGGTGGTAGCCTGAATTTTTATATTTTTCTAATACGTTCTGATGTTCCTAGCTAGGAAGAAACAATTCTAGTGTATTGTGATAATACTATGGAAGTGGTACTTTCCAAGTAGTCCAGGTAAAACTAGAGAATAAATTACATACATCATAAGATTATTCTCTTGATGGATATAAATTTGATTGGTGATGTCACCATTGTTAGATTATCTATAGATTAAAACATGGTTGACCCCTATCATAATCCATGTCACAACTAAAGATGATTCTCATATGTGATATAGAATATTGAGGGTTGTTACTAGATGTATATAGGGAAAGTGGGAGTGTTTAATATCGGTAGCATAGACCCAATTTGTGACTTAATTTGATTACCTTTATATGTCTATAGTATGATATATTTACATTTTATTACCTTACCATGATAGTTTTGATACTTCAAATTCGACAATTTATATGGTAATTTCTATAGATTACATGTCAAAAAAGGGTTGTAGTTATTCCCTGGATATATTAACAATCTGGATATACAATTAAAATAATGTTCATGTTATTTCTTGTTGTCTAGACACATTATACTTATAGAAAAAATAATAATGTGTGACTATCAAGTGTTGGGGGATCCTATTCATTGAGACCTCTACTCATGAATTTCGTACTTGGTAATGTTTATTATTTGATATAATAAGGGAACATTATCCAATAAGAACACAACATGTTTTTGTTTTCATTGGTTATTTCTAAATATTAACATGTATATTGGTCTGATGACATGCGATCATGATTATTGTGTTCTATTTTCTTGTAGTAATTAGATGCTAGGTAAAACCCATGAAATTGAAATCATTATAGGGTTGTGTGTGAGGGGTAGTTCATTGAGGGTATGAAATTGTGTGAATGATGAAGATAGAATTTTTATCATTTGTGTTGAGGAATGGATGTGTCTATCATGGATTGTCTAGGTAGTATTGAATTAATAAATCCATGTCCATGTTTCTCAATGGTAAATCCATTCAGATAGATAAATAAATAATATATAATTAAAAGTTGATGACACGAGTGTGCAACATGATTTATAAGATAACACAAGAAAAAGATATTATTTTGTATAATGTGGTTTTGTTGGTTGGTTGTCATTTATATGTCTATTCCTTGTCTTTTATGTGGAATTAATGGGCTATTATGCTCCTATATTGGTCTAATATTATTATTCTTGAATTAGAGATAATGACATAGATAATCACTCACAATATCACATTCCATAATCTTTAATATTTAGGTGAATATGTATATTGGAATTGGTGTTCCCCACTATGGGTTTTGGTTATTTTCAATGATTCATTGACCACTAATAAATAAATAAATTCACTTTTATGAAAGTAAATAATTAATGGGATAACATTACATGTTTTAATTATTTACAATTGTTTGTGTAATTACGTGCATTAAAATTATATGAAATAATATAATTTTCATATTAAAGTTTTATTTAATATGATCTAGAATTTTTTTAAAAAGTTAATGACTCTAGTTTTACACATAATATATTTTATATATATTTAATTCATGTGATAAAATATATATAATATTTATGATGAATTTAATTTTTAATAAATATTTTTTATTAATTATTTACTAGATTTTAAATATATGGGGTTGGAGTAACACTAATGATGCATTTTTACTAACACATTATACGTGTATAGAAGAACATTCCATTGAACTAGTCATCATTTTGAAATTGAATGAATCCGTCTCCTACAAAATTTTTGAGAGATAATCATGCAATCCATTAAGAATAATTCAGAATGCCTTCACATATTGAAATATGGTGTTCAGAGTTATCGTTGTTTCATCAAATAGATCAACTAGATTCATTCATGAACCCAAAATATAATGGTTGGTGTATTCATACAGTCGATAAGCTTGCTTGGATGATCAAGTGATAATCTATTTGGGATCCTTTGCACAACTACCTTTGACAACTTATGACAGATATGCACAATAAAAATAGGGAAATGGGACTCAATATTTTATTTTTCTATCATCATATTAAATAGTTTTATATCCTTGGACTATATTGGTTCTAATATCACCAAATACAATGAATATTAGTTTCATTGGTGATGAACCTTTTCAAATCCCTATCCCACCTGCCTTTTTTTGTTCACTAGTAGAAACATATAATAAAATTATTGTAGTAACAGTTGTAGTGAAAGTATAGAATAAAATAAATATAACAATTGAACTACTAAAATATGTAATTGGACTCATGTTAAAAAGAAGAATGGAAATAAATCCAAAATTAGTATATTGGAAATAAAATGATATATAATCATGGATATTTGATATACATTCTAGGATGTGATCCTAGACGTACTAGAATCGAATCATCTATTGGACTATTGATTCATCCATACTATATAACCAAC
This sequence comes from Viscum album, assembly GCA_963277665.1. Classification (NCBI taxonomy): domain Eukaryota; kingdom Viridiplantae; phylum Streptophyta; class Magnoliopsida; order Santalales; family Viscaceae; genus Viscum; species Viscum album. Next base: position 1,681,849,869 of record OY728161.1, on the reverse strand, counting down.
TTGATACTATATCCTAGCCTCACTGGTGGAACTTCTTTATGATCTCTATTATTATAATGGATCAATTAAACTTCATCATGAATACATATTAACAATCTATCAATCCCTCCACAACACACATATGATCCCCATGATTATAGTGTTAAGAGGTTATGTAACATATATAAGATATCATGAATGGTAAACATATCTATTAATACCTTCATTTCACCTCCTTACACCCAATAATATTAATAAAATATTTATAATTTATAAAAATAAGATAAATAATATCATTATATAAGTTTATAGTATAAATATTATATGGTTTTCTATTTTTGGAAAATAAAATTTTTAGAAAAGTATTCAAAATGGGAAAACAATTCCAAATGATTTAAATCTAGTAATCCCCTTTAAAATTATGATGAATATATTTTTTCCATGAAATTTTATTTTTAAAATATCTATAATGTGAAGAAAATAATTAGTGTTTTATTTTTTGGAAAACATTTTTTGAATGTAAATTTTTAGTAAATCATAAAAAACCAATAAATTTCACAAAACATTATCTTAATTTATTGAACACCAGTTATTAAATTAAAAACCCACACATGAGGTATAAGTCTCAACCATTCATTAGGAAATAATAATAAATGGGAAATGAACAAAATTATCATATAATAAATTGTGGGCACCACAAGGATAATTAATGAATATACATGAGAAGAATAAGTACAAGTCAAAACACACCTAAATCATTTATTTAAAATCACATGGAAATATATTGAACATGAAATTAAAATTATATGACTAAATTTAAAATGAAATCCATTTTGGGTATTTATAAAACACAATGATTTAACATATGTTTGTTTCAAATAATAAGATGGCTAGGAATGTTATGAAATTCTTTAAGAAATAATATTAAAATTTTAAAATACTATAATTTTGGAAATATAATATTTAGAAAGTATAATAATGAATTTTCAATCAATAATAGAAAAATGAATGGATCAAACTACCACAAAAAAAAATTTATTTGTAAATTTAAATTATCAATATTAGAAGGGGATGATACAAGACATTATCTCAAACCCTAACATCATGAATGAAAACACATTATCGTGAATGGTCACCCTTGGGATCAACAAAGAATATACATATATAAAATGGATATAAAAAAATATTAATAATAGAATTAATTTTTTAATGGATGATCTAACTTATAGCAAATCAAAGGGATCCAATGTGGTAATGGAAAAAATATATGGAAAAGAAACATAGGGTTCTCCATGGGATCCCTATAGGATTATTATTGGAATTGGGGAATGAGAGAACCAGAATGAGATTTTTATTCGTGATGAAATAGTTAGAAAATTAGTTTTTAAGAATTTGGGTAATTCATGTGGTTATAACATAATGTTTACGAAATTGTGCACCAACCATAGCACCCCAATAAAGTATAATCTAAATATTTTCATAGTTTTACTGTATATATTTTTAATCTATGTTATAACTTGTAAATAATAAAATAATAATAACAAGCAATCCCCTTTAATGGTTTCTTTTAATCATATAGAATTTTTGCAATAGAAAATATAAATCTAAGGGCATCTGAAAAATATATTTAAAAAGCATCATATTTATACCTAAATTAATTGATTTAAATCCATACACACAAAAAATGAACAATGATAACATCCACATAAGTGTCACCATATTGTTATAGTAATCCATTCACATGAAAATCTGAAATATATGGGGCCCAAAAAAGGGGCATCAACATTTTTTTTAACTAACAATATATGTTGTAATTATTATGTGGTGGAATAAAACATGTTTAAACTAAAATATTAATTCTAAAACATGATAAAATATTTAATAATTTATTAATAAATAATTTAATATGTAGTGTTAATGTAAAATTTGGAAATTTTTCCTCATTATAAAAAAAATTTCTCCTGTAACAAACCCTGAAAATGGGAAATAACTACAAATATTATTGAACCATTATGATAGAATTTACACTATTAAAATCACTGAACAAATCTAAAATTGAAATTAACTGATACCCATGAAAATTTATCAAAATATTTTGAAATCCCTAAAATCGAAGGTGTAACTCAATCTATTCTGGCGTATAGAAATTTTCATGGAATATGGACTTATAGTGGGCTACATACAACAAAAAAGCAATCATGGTGGATTAATAACAAAACAACAACTCTAATGAATTAATGAATAGTAGAATCTGAACATTCAACTACGGAGGCACATACAAATCTATCAATCGTGATAACATAGATAAACCCTTAACAATGATAATTTACAATTCAAATGAAAAAACAATCAAATAGTTAAAATATATAAACAACCTTTATATCCCATTAGATAATCCAAAAATAAGAAGTATCATGAAAACAAAAAATATAGTATGAGAGGGAGATAGACATAAACCATGATATTGAATCATCCAACCATCATGGGCTTATATCATATGTTAATGAACTATGAAAATGAATCTTAGAATATCATACCCATAACATTGATCATGATTATCACAACAAGTTTGACACAAATACAATAAATTTCACAATCTCATCTAGTTTAATATATTTCATTATCAACTAAGAAACAAAACTATATATTTCATCAATTATATACTTATTGAAACACTATTCGACTATCCCACAAAATACCCAAAAACCTCAAAGGACTAATCTGCATCCATGAGACATGAAAAAACTATAAAAATTGTCACATTTTACAATGTATAACCGTGTAAGGAAGTAAGAAGGAATACGTAAAAAGGAATTACATTCGATGACATATAAAGTATACCCAAAAATATAAAAACAAATAAACATGATTAAAATCAATAAAATTCATGGAGACCCATGCAAAATTATTAATATGTTTCAAGACCTAATCAATTATATATCCAAAAAATAATCACCACCATCCCAAATAATATATTTTTTCATGATTGAAAATCAATATTAGATATCAAAATCTCAATTTATTTAGATTCACTTAATTAAATAAATCATAATTAATATTTCTAACAATTTCAAAAACACAACATCTAACGTAATAAAATTATATATCCATTTTAAATACCTTTTTATGCAACTAACTCCCACCACATTAATCATTTTAAAATCATCAATAATGGATGCAATTTTCCTTATTTATAAAATTATAAATAGTTAAAAAATCAATTTCCAACAATTAAAACTTATTTCATAAGATAAAAATGTACAAAAAATCGATTAATTAATAAGTTCATGGTTGTAGCACCCTCATTACAAATTTAAAATTTATCTTACTCAATTTTTTGGAATTTTTTAAAAAAAATACAACACTCAGATATTTTAAAAGAAAAAAAAAGACAGGTTCTATAACATATATTTAATAAAACACTAAGGGGTTGTGATATTTTATCACCATAAGACATGATGTAGTGTTTATTTTTAATTAAATTTGATCTTTTTGATAGCTTCTAGAAAAGGAATCCTCTACTATAAATGAATTGTAAAATAGTATGTCATTTTTAACACATAATTGTACTATCTAGTATGAATAATAAATACAAAATTATATAACTTATATTTTTTACACATTTATAAAAAAATCATTAGTTATATATTAATTTTACATAAAAAAGTATCTTTTCTATTATTTTTTTTCTTAAAACCCATATTTTTCTAAAATGAGGTTTCATCACTCTTTATAGAAGTATTAGAAAATTGATTTATATAAATTTAAAAAAATTTAATCGAATATTTATAATTAATTTGTGAAATCCACATTTCAAATTTATCTATTGTTATATTTTATTTTTTTTTAAATAATTAATGTTGTATAAATATTAAATTATTGCTTATTCTTACTGAAAGCATCCTTTAAAAATAAGTAATTTATAAGGATAAATTATATTTTAAATTTATTAATGTGAAATTAAAAATATCCTATAAGATTTAACAAATTTAGTTCAATGAATGTAGTTTCATATTTATTTCTAATTTAAATACATTGTATACATTTGATAATTTTTTCCTTTTAGAAAATGTTTTTAGTTGTGTATTATATTTTAATTTTAAATTAAATTCATCTACTTCGGGGAATTGAATTTGTGAAAATTAATTCAATATTTTTAATAATATTAATTTCTATTATCTAATAATATAAATTTAATATTTTACCATTATGAATTTTTAAAATTGTAAAAATTAATTATCATTATTAGTATAAAAATGTTATAACAAGGGGTAAACTAAGATTATAAGGATTAAAGATACCTAAAACATGTCCAAAATAAATATTCTGTACATATTTTTATATTAAAAACTCCTATAATCTATAATGAAAATTTATTTAGGCTTCAGCCTGATTAAAATGTAGTTATCACTTTATCTTGTAAAAAATCCCATGTGTCCCCTCTCCCCAACATATAACATTCCATCATTCCTTCATATCATCACACCTATCAAAAAATTGTTATTTGAAAAACCACATAAAAATACATACCCAGTATATGTATAAATATTTTATATCTTCTTTTATTCCCACTTACATACCCTAGGTCCCTTTTGAGGAGTTAGAAATGAGCTTTCTCTAATAGTATTTATTTATCTTAATAATGATCATATGTTTTCCTTATTTTTTACGATATTAAATTAAATATAAAACACAAAATATAATTAAATAATTTTCAAAAATATAATTATATGTTATTAAATTTAGTTACTAAAATGTATTCATCTCTTCATTGGTGAAGTGGGAAATCTAATTGTTGATTATGTGTACGACAGAAAATGGCCTCCCAAACTGATATAACTCAGTTTCCATCAACAAATGTAATTATTTTGTATGAAATATGGATTTATTTTTTATATATAAATTCTATGATATAATTTTAGATATATAATTATATTAGAACATATAAGTACATACATTCCGTTATTTTAAATATATCAGAATGTGTCTTTTGTGTACTACGGAATACCACCTCATGAAGTGAAGTCATTCATTTTCCGTTACTCATTTTGTGGAATGTAATGATGACAACATAAATGAATATATCTGATATATAAAAAATTATATTTATTTTTTAAATACATATTTCTCAAAATTTATTACCATTTCACTCATAAATGGATTGATGTCACGGCTCATGTGTACGTATGACCTACTATCTCCACCAAGAGATGTGATTCATTTTCTATGTACTGAAATTATGAATAATTAAACATATTTATATATTGATTAAATATGATATATATAAAATTAATATCATCTTTTATGTGATGGATCATTATTATGTTTCTATTAACTAGATCTTTTAAGACATGACATTCTTGAAAAAATAATGCCAATTAACAACTGAAACAATGAAAATAGTGTGATATTATTAACCAAAAGGTGGTTTAGTATTATAATAAGATCATATATGATTTTATAAATATTAATATGGTTCTATTATAAATTAATATCACTAATAAAACCATTATTGTTATGTTGACCGAAAGTTCATAAAATTGGAAACATGTTGTAAGGGACTTCATGTCAATTTTCATTAATTATACTGTATTTCATTATTACGAAACTTGTTTCCATTACATAGTGGATACACTACACCTTTTTCATGAAATATCACAAATCATTTGTACTTCATAGTATTTTAAGATTCAATTTTAAGAATTTCATCAAAGGGGATGTAACATGAAAATTATCACATGGTTTAGAGCACTGAAACTTAATTGAATTTCATTAGGTTATATTACTTATTCATTATATTTGATTCAATTATATAATGCTTCAAATTTCTTCTGAATATTTTATATATTATTTTCCCTTTTTTATGAGGATTTATTTTTGTTACACATAATAAATTTATTGATTAATTCTCACTTCAATGTTATGATTTTTGTAGGGGATTTCATCTAAATATTCATTTCATTAAGATATATTTTGAATATAAAACATTAAATTTTATATGGAAAATATAATATCAATTGATGTACAAAACATGAATACATATTTATTATTAATGATTAATTTTCTGTTACATAGTTATTATTCAATGGATTATAATTTAATAGTTTCCAAATTGGTAATAAATTATTTTACGACCTCACATTATTCAATGATTGTTTACATTATCTTAAAACAGTCAACTTCAATTGGCCATTTTTTTATTGGAATCTACATTTAAATTAAATATCTAAATTATTAATTGTGTAAATGATTATTTATTAAACTTTATATAATTTTACATAAAACATCAATGATAAATTTTATTTTATTTAGAGGGGATGTACCAATAAATAATAATATATTACTATATATAGACATTGTATATTAAGGAATATTGATTCCTGAAAGAAATAAATCATCTAATATATGAATAATGTGTTGTAAATTAAGATAGAGGTGTGCCTATTTATATATATCCCCTTGATTCATTGGTATTCTCATAAAATAAATAAGTTGGCTAGCCTTATATAAATGGGTTTTTCATTGTATACATACCCATTAGCTTTAAACTATAATTTAAAAGGAAACAATTTGATATGTATGATCCTAGTCTTTTTAGGATACTTACATGCTTTATTTTTTGGTTAAACTCTATTTTATGATTAATAATGTGTTTAATGTGAGTTTGAGGAGTTCTTTCTGTGATTCAAGGTCATGAACTCAAATATTAGAGAATAGTGGTCAAATAGTGCATATAACATGATTGATACACGGTTAGTGTAGATCATGCACTAGGCCCAATAAACTGGGTGGCGTAGTGACTATTTTGGATAGCAGGCTAGTGTATAGTTACTACACAATTTGAAAAACCACTTAGTAATATCTCGGTAACTATGTGATCCAATTTCCCTTAAACAGTGGCTTTCATGTGGTTTGTGCATGGTTTTCCATACCATGTGGGAAAACCATAAGCCCCATAAGTATTGAAAACTTACAGTTTTCCCTTCCTGTGATTTTTAGATTCCAGTTCTATTTTTCCTCCCAATTAAACTCATGTACCCTTGGTGAGGAACTAGCAACCCCTCTCCCTCTATGGATGAATCTCCTTTAACTATTGGGCATTTGGAGCATTCTTGTGTGTGAATAGGATATTAGGGTGATTCTTGCAATTTTTTCCCATATTTCTAGATTAGTTCTTGTATAATATGTCATTTTCTTCAAATCCCTAAAACCAACACTTTTCGAGCAGATTATCTGTTGGTGTTTTATCAGGGGTTTTGGTTCTAATCAAGGCTGGAGATTATGTAATATTTCATCAATGAACATGAGGTAGGTGGTCATTATGATTTTTTAATAATCTTGATGTTATATATGTGTATTTTGGTGTGCCAATGTATTTCATTATTATTTTCTATGTTTATGGTCATAGAATGTGTCTTGATCCATAGATAGAGGTTAAACCCCGTTTATAGACCCTATTGAGTTCATGGGTAAGGTCGGACCAATACTAGGGAAACCAATGAGATAGGACGAGCCGTTATAAATAGTGAATTAAATTTTTAAATGATTAAATAAAGTTATTATGGGAGTGAATAGGTGTATAAATGTTTTTAGTATGTGGGTAACATTAATTAGGTTAATTTAAATATCATAAGCTGGATTTATTATTTGATTAAAAATCATTTAAAATGGTTTTAATTTTATGTTTGGGTATTTGGACCAATTTTTGAGTTATGGATGAAAATTATGTTTGAATGCGAGGAGGGTTTTTATAGGAGGTGTTAACCCCAATGTGATTCCATAAAGGGGTTTTCTAATGGGATTTAAAATGATGTTTGAAATAAGGGATAGGTTCCCTTTTTTTGAATTGGTTTAATGCTTTTCTTGATTGGTTTTAAATCAAAACAAAATACTTGGGGCATGTCTTGGTTTTTCAATGGCGAAGACCCATGGTATAATGGTTGGTTAGATGATTATTCAAATGAGTATTTTAAAATGACTTTATTCTTATGAAATAATTTATAAAGTTATGATATAAAAATGATAATTAATGGGATGTAAGTATTAGTGAAATATATCCCTTAATATATACAATGACATGTTAGAAAAATTTATAAATGAAGAAATTGATTAATGGGATTAGTTGATGATATAAAATAATGGTGTGTTTGGAAGATGTGAACATGGGTTAAATGATATTATTGTGGATGTGCCCAATGGATTATGATTTGTATACAACTATTATAACTGATTTAACATACATAATGGAATAAATTGGTAAATGGGTTAATTTATGGGAATTTGTGAATTATCTCAATGATTTAGGAATATTAAATGGGAAAGGGGATAAATGGAAAGGTAATTTAAATAGAAACGTGTAAATGGTTTATATAAATGCATTTCTTCCCTGATAATTATTGTGGAAAATAATTTTTATTTCTATTTGTTTTGTTTGGATTTGAAATTGTATATGTCTTGTGAATGGATAAATAAGTATTTGAATGTGTATTATTAGTTTGGGGTTTTTACATGAAGTTATATGACCATGGGACGAGTTGGACTAAAGATCTATCCTCCGCCAAAAAATTCTTATGTTAGGGATGGAGATGGATGATCTATTCCCCCAAATGTTTCATCTACCCAGAATAAGGTCTCAAGATAATTATAATTTATTGTTATGATTTGATAATCCCTAGTGAGACAGGGACTTAAATTATTCTGTTATGCATGGTAATTGGCCATATTATGTTGTGGTGTAAATGATATAAATTCTTAACCCACGGAACATGGGATAAAGTTTAATTTATTAATAAATATTGTATACATTATGAAATATAAATAATATTGAAAATGGGATAAATGAAAATTCTAGCTATTGGTTTTGCAATGGGTTTTGGTTAGTTAAATACATTATGGTTAAATGTGTTTGTCACTCCTTTTGTCAAAACATATAATCCCAGTTTTACCTGAGTTTGTTTTGATTATTGATGGGTCCTCAAAAATATGTTGAGTTAATGGGTATTAAATAATTACATAAATTTTTTACATGTTCCATGTTTATTTGATGTTCTTTATTTTTACATAAACATTTTTATAGACTATATAAATTTTTAGACACTCATTTTAGTGGCATGTTGAGTTCTACTGACACACTGGTCAGGCCACCATGGAACTTGGGTACCTGGGAATATTACACCTGATTTAGTAATATGTTCAATAGAGGGACCTAGTATTAGGTTGGTACTTAGGTCCGAGATGACATTCCCTTTCCAAGTAGAGAATTTTTAAATATTGTATGACTTATTATAATGTAGATTATTCACCAAATTTGGTTAAATCATTTTTACTACGTTACTTGTTGGTTTTGTATCATGTAGTACACTTGATGTTTCGATGGTTATTTTATCTTTTTTTCAAAATACTACTTTTTATCCTATATGATAAGTAGGTATAGTCTCCCCATGTTCTACTGTAGACCCACAATAAAAATTGTGAGCCTCCAAGATTTAGAGAATCACTCATGAGGTCATGTGATGCCCCGACTCGGGGTAGCAGTTATACAGGCTTCTAGGTCGAGGATGTTACAATGTGGCATTAGAGGTCGTAGTATTTTGTATTACAATTTATAATTGGTTGAAATGAAACTAGGATTTTGTATGGTCATGGTAATGATCTCATTCTTGTGTACCTATTTCCCCCCATATGAGTGAAGACCCATATTTTGGGGGTGGTAAATGATGTTCAATTTTTTTCCTTTTTCAGTTGGTTGATATTTCCACCAAAAGGGTCATTCAAGGATGTGATGGTACTGATTTATGAGGATTCATATCTTCACCAGGTTTGGAAAGGTATTTTTTGTGGGTTATTTCATCATGATAGGCAAATAGGATGGGTTGGACATCCATATGATTCCCAAGATTGAATTGTGAATGACATGATGCTAAACTAAGTTGGTATGAATGTGGAATTGGAAACAAAATATTGGATTTTGTATTGTGTCTTAAAAACATTTTGCTAAATGTTAAATCCCTTGGTTTTTGAAATGAATTTTTTTTAATATAAATTTGTATAAAACAGGGATTTTAAATGATGGGTTAGAAAAAATATTTTTAAAACTATGAATGATTTGATTGAAAATGAAGTGTTTTGTTAATTAAAATGGTGGGTTTTAAAAGTAAGGTAATTAATTGGGAAATGAGCGAATATTTGTAATTCTAGAGACACTAATATAGGTTATCACTTTTTTGGTTATTTAAAATTTGTACGGTTGGTTTTGGATGTAAGAGTGTGGTAGTCTTGAGACAGTGGGTTGTAGGTTTTGATATCTTCATGAGTTGAGTTATCTACTTAATGGGGTGTTTCCTATTTTATTCTTGGTTTGGTTACAACCATAAATTTGTGTAGTAATGGATTTAATGGTGACTATTGTGAATCTTGTGGACTAAATACTCCTGAATTGGATTTTAGACTCTAGAGTGGGAGTTGAGTTTGTGGTTCCATTATACATTTGAAAATATATTTGGCATGGGACCTAGAGTGAATGGCTGTTTGATTTCATAGATGTAGTTTTTTTGTAATAGTGGTAGGATAACCACTTTAAATTTTCAGTTGTATGTGGTTTGTGTATGTGAGGGGTAGAGATGTCTAGTTACATATTCATGGTGTGGCTCCAATTAGGGTATTTGGTATCATTAGGACATAGAGGATGACTTGTGAGTTCTTGGTCATGGTTTCAGTGATTATCAGAACATGTAGCATAGGTATATATTTTTTAAATTGGAAGTAGCACAATGAGGGTGTTTCTTATCTCATGATAAACCTAGAGGGATGAGTGTAAAGTTTAATGTATAGGGAGGTGTGGATTGAATGGTTTCATTGAGTTACCATCATTGAGAAACTAGAGGTAACATCAGGGTGGGTAAGCTAGAGTTACATTTTTTTAGAAAGTGAAGAATATTTGGTTTCTTCAATGGTTTAGTCAATTCATGATGTGTGTCATCAAGCATTGGAAAATATTCATGATAATGTTTTAAAACTCCTAGAGGAAGAGATAAGGTGATTAATGTTTGTTGTAAGAGTTGTTGTGATGGGAATTACCATTCAAGGACCTGACCCCATCGTATTGTTGGAGTTAGATAGGGAATACATTTGTGGTTTAGGGTTGACAAGCATAGGGTTTTCAAGGTGTTGTGGGGAAATTTCTCAAAGTAGGTTTTTAAGGGTGACATGTTGATAAATCCTTAGGTCTGATGAATTTGGAGGGTATGGTGTCATGAATGGATCTTATAAACTATATATGGGTTTTTGGTTTTCCCATTAGAGAGTGTGATACCATGATGGTTCCAATTAGTACTATGTGGTGTGATTGTTTTGATGGCACATGATGTATTTGGGATTTATTCCCATGTGGGGTGGATGTAAGAACTTTTTTTTCCCTGAAACCAATGTAGATGGGCCCAGTCCATGTGATAGATTGGTTAGTTATGGACTAGCAGAATGAATCATTACACAACTGCTATAATCAGAGTGACTATAGAAGAACTCAGGTAGGGTGATGATTATGGTTCTAGAAGTAAATGTTGTTTCATGACCACAAGATCGGGGTTTGTGATGTGGCATTAAGTTGGGTAGGAAACCCTATTCGAGTTGTGGTGTTCTAGCATAGATAAAGAATCGTTTGGGAGGGAAGAATGATATTTCTGACATGTCGAGGTATCCCCCTGGTAAGTGGTGAGAGTGGTAATTGATAGTTTTAGTGGTTTTCATCGATGAAATATTGTGATACTTTTAACTTAAGAAGTTCATTCCAAATATGTTGACATTGTACATGTAGGGTGATAATGATCTAGAAATATATCTAGTAGAATTATTGTGTTTTTTGTGGATGTTGATATCTTGATGAATAAGTTTTTGGAGTTGTATATGTATGTGCATATTATATGGGGGGATGCAATTTACATATTACAGGAGGGGTCCTGAGATAGACCAGGTGTCGAAAAATGTCTGGGCTTTCATTCTCGTAGGCCAATAATGTGCAGCAATTAACCTTAGTTTTTTGTTCTTAGAATTTATAAACTACCAATTCCATGTTAATGGATTGAATTGTGGTTTAGTAATGATCCATCAAGGTTGAAATGTATTTATAAAAGTAGTGAAATATATACATGTAAAGTGGGGAGCATCATGATATATATTGGTTGTGGGGATAAATCTATGATGTGGATATGATGGCTTCAATAATACAATGGGAAACCAGTGGGAAGTATTTATGGGTTTGACTTTGGAATAACAGTCAAATGGACCATGCAGTAGCTTCAATATTGGGATATTAATAATGGTAATTAGAATTATCATTTCAGATGTGTATTTAAGGGGTCCTTTGGAGAAACAAAACTATGTGAAGAATATTGAATTTCCTGATGGGGAAGTTTTACTAGATGTTAAGGATGACTATGGGAGGTTTGAACAAATGAGGGTGGAATAACATGAGTGGAAGGAGAATTATATAATGGTAAAGTGGTGACGAACCAATTGAAGAGGATGGGAATCAATGAAGTTAGATGACTAATGATTTCCTGACTCTATTGGAATGAATGGAAAGAATGTAGTATGTTATAAGTCTCTTATGTTTAACATCAGAAGGATAAGTGAATTTGGGTAATGGGAATGCTCTCCGATAAAGAACCAAGTTAACATTAAATAAATATTTATAATGTAGGATTCCAATTTAGGTGGTTTTTATGGTATTACATAATTCCAATGTTTAGATGGTGTTCCCCGGGATGTTGTGTAAAGTTAGTCAGAAATTGGAATGGGTATGTTCTGGAAGTTTAGTTGAAATTTTGTTGGTATTTTTTCAATTATGGTGGTTATAAATACCTAAAAAAGTGTGGTGATAGGTTAAAGGATATGTTTTAGAGGACCAAGTGAGAAATTGGTTGGTTAATGAAGTCAATAGCAGTTCAAGATAGATAAACTCGGGTGGGAGACTTCATGGGGAAATAGTGTTTGTGATGGGAGTTTTCTCAGGTGTTGGCTGATTGAGTGCCTTGATATAAAGAGATTGTATGGGATGTTCTTTTTGAACATTCAGAAATGAACTATGGTTGTTGGGATTTGAGTTTTGTATAAGTTATGCATTGATATGTGGTTGAAAATCTGGATTTTTCCTTTAGGGCTTTCAATAATCGATCCACATTACAGTTTCCAGAGAACCTTGGTGAGATGGTTTTGTGATATTTGCTTCATGATTTGTATTGTGCATTATACATAGGTTGTTCTAGTTGTTCTTACCATCATAATATAGTTTCTAGTCATTATCCTTTCATTATAATGTTTGGTTGAATTAAATTTTCATTTATTTTATCATTGCTGGTGGTAATTTATATTTGGGGTGGATGTGTCTTCAAAGAAAAATCAGAATATGACTGTGAAAAATGGTGATGGAAATTTTCATAGGGTAGGATTTTTTTTCTTGGTCTAAGCATTGTCATAGAATTACTATGTTAATTGAAAAAAAATATGTTGAGGTTGATGAGTCGGTCTGGGGTCTAATATTTTTGATATGAGGTTTTTGAAATTCATGTATGTGCATCTTGAGGAAGATTTGTTAAAAGGTAGTGATGATGTATGATCCCATTCATTTGTGAAGGTATGTCCTTGCAAAATATATTGGTTAAACACAATTTTTTGTTATTAATGTATTTCCCGAGTAATTTTTTATTTTTATATGTTTTATGAGGGTATGGGAAATGAAATATTAATAAATGTGGTGAAACAGTGCGAAGCGCTAGTTTGTTGGGCGATTTATATAAACCATTCACTAGGCCCTAGAAACCATGTGTCTTTCTGACAGTTTCAGATAGAGGAATCGAGCATGGATACATCACATTTTGAAAAACATTAAAGTTATCTTTAGGTAACAGTGCAACCTAGCTTCCCCTATATGAGTGATTCTCCTTCGATTCATGGTTATTTGAATCTAGTTTCAGTGAAAATCAAAAAATTCATGTGATTATAGAAGTCCAATTTTATACTTTTTTTTACTAGGTAATGTAGAATCTATTTATTTCTACTAACTCTAATTAACAATAAAATTTATTGAATATTATAGTTTTGGGTTTTGGAAGTTGTCTTACTTTCAATCAACGGTATAGAATAAGAAATCATTCTTCAATAGACATGAGGTAGGTGGTCTTTAGTCTATTTCCCATAGTATTGATGTTATGTGTGTGAATTTGGTTTGGACAACCTGATCAATGATTATTTTCATTGTATATGTTTATTGAAAGTGTGTTGGATAAAAGATTAAAGTGAAAGCCCCATCTGGGACCCCCATTGAGTTTTTTGGTAATGTACGACCAAACATATGGATACCTATGGTATAAGTTGATCCCTTGTAAATGGTGAAATAAATTCGTAATCCTTGATGTAAGGATATTATGAGAGAAAATGGGTTGTAAAATGTATTTGGTATGTGGTTAAGGTTAAACTGTAACTATTATAAGATTGATTTTTTACGTGATTAATATGATTTTCAAATGAATTTTGTGTTTTGTTTGGGGATTGGACTTGATTTTTTGATTTATCTATGAAAATGTATTTTGAAAGTGAGAAGTGTTTTAAAAGTATGAGTTGAACTACAATTGATCTAAAAATGGGTTTTCTAAGGGTATTTAAAGTGAGATTTAAATTATTATTGAGTTTCCATTTATGTGAAAACTATATCATGGTGGTCTTCATTGGAAGGAAATGGAAATAAAAGACATGGGTCATGTTTTATTTCATCAAAGGGGAAGACCCATATTTTAATGAGTGTCTTATAGATGATTTAAAATAGTTAATAGAAATGTGTTTATTTAAATTATGTAGTTTATAATGATACGATAGGCACATGATAATTTAATGGTTATAAAGGATAGTGAGATAGAACCCTTAACAACTATATTGGAACATTACACTGTTTATGAAATGAACTAATTGATGAATATGATTAGTTGATGATATAACAAAAGGGGATGTTTTTAATTATTTGAAAACATGTTAAATGGGATTAGTGTGGATGTGACTAATGGATTTTGATTTCTACTTCAAATTCATATTTGAGTTAACAAACAGAATGGTTGAATATGTTAAATTGTTTAATATATGGGAATTACTTTACATCATTAATAAGATTGGCATAAGAAATGGGAATTGGTATAAAATTAAATGAATTTATAATGGATATGTGTTAATGGGTTATTGAGAAATATTTATTCCCATGTCCTTTTTTTGAAAAATTGTTCTTATTTGAATTGATTGAGTTTTTTATATGGTATATGTATGTTGAACGGAAAAATAACCATTTAAAAATGGATTCAGTAGTTTTGGGTATTGACTTGAGGTTCTAAACCCACAGGTCGAGTTAGGTTGAGGCTCTAAACTTCACCGAAATATGCTTGGGATAGGTTAGTGGATGGAGGATCTATTCCATTGACTATTATATCCATCCTGAATGTGGCTTTGTGGTAAAGATAATGTGTACATGTGAAGTGATTTATCCTCCTGATATTGGGACATGGTTTATTGCCTTCTACAAGGTAATTGACCATCTTATGATATGGTGTAATTGATTTAAATTCCTAACCCATTTGAAATGAGATGAATATGAATTTATTAATGAAGATTATATAAGTGATAGAATGGAAATAATGATGAAAATGTACAATTTAAACACAATTCATATTGGGTAGGTTATGGTTTGTGGTTAGTTAAATACATTTTGGTTAAATATGTGTCTCACCCTTTGTTTCTTAACTTAGACTCCCAGAGTGATCTATGTTAATTTTTTTATAGGTTGGTTCTAGAGAATATAGTGTGTAGGTGGGTATTAGATGATTACACTAATTTTTTCTTTGTTACATATTTATTTATTGTACTCGATACATTCATACACATTTATACATACATGTTATTTATTAGACACAGTTATTGGTGTATTTGTGAGTTGTACTCACACCCTACTCAGGCCAACATGAAACATATATACCAGTGAAGAGGTTATATGATTTAGGTACCTTCTCAGGGCATGGACAACTATCCTAGTTGTGCATGGGAAGATGGGATAGATCCTAGAGGTCTGGACAGGGTTGGGACTTGGATTCGGGTTTAAATTTTTCTTTCATTCCTTTCTCTAGTTATGTGTGTAAGACAGTTTGGTATGAAGAGTATTCACCTAGTTTTGTTAAAGAAGCAGTACATGGATAAATATTGAATTGGGTACATGTTTTTCATATAATTTTTATATAGTTATTTTAATAGTTTTTGTTACTTAAATTGGGGATTCACACTAATAAGAGGGTATAGTCTCTATAGGATGTACATTGGACCGGAATATTTAGTTGCCGGGCTCTGGCATACAGTGAGGTGTTCTTTAGGTTATGTGATGACCTGGACCATATAATGGGTTATAGTGGCTTCTAGGACATGGATGTTATAGTAGATATATCATGATGCATGGGATCATGAAATCCAATAATCAATAATTTCCTTCATCAATATTTTATTATTATTATCCATGATACATTCATAATGATATAATCACTAGATGCATTTCCTTCTTAGTTTAATGTTTATATGACGTGTGTTTTAAATTATTTTCATTTCCATAATTATTATGACTTACCAAATAATGATATTCAAAATATTTAAATGGAAGGTTTTGTTAGATTTCTACCTTACTATATTGATTATTTTCATTTATTCTAGGTAGATTCAGTTGTACAAAACAATTATAATGAATTTGTGTTCACCACTATTTTATTTCGTTTTTTAGGAATCCAGGATGTATATTGTGAATTATATGAAATAATATTCGAGGTGGAATAATGATATTCGAAAAAAAGATATGTTGTAATTTTTCTGTTCAAAATTAATAACCTAATAATTTATCTATTTTGTTTATCAAAACTACTACACTATTTGTTTTATTTGGATGAATCTCCTTATATCTTATACTAATGTAATGATGTAAAAACATCCTTCAAGATACTAGGTTTGTGGGTTTTATAGTATTTATTAGTGTATATTTATTATAGATCATGGAAGTAGATTTTGGAATACATAGATTATGTAATATAATCGAATGTTAGACATCGAGAATAAGGTCAAAAGAATATTCTAATATTTTTGTAAGTTAGTGATTTTTGTGGATTATCCTGTAAATGCATCTCTATTAGGTTAATACATGTGGATGTGGTAGTAAAATAGATTTATAAAAGGTTGATTAATCTTTAAAAGGAACATCGGGCCGAACTATAGAGGTACCCGGTACATGAAAATGGCCTTACCAGGCACCTATTTTGACACTCCCATGGAATATTCATTGGACAATTCCACTTTTCATTATAAATCATTATAAAGGTATGAATAAATGATCAAAATTAACGAACTATTATAAACATAATTTTTCCATGATTTAATGGAATGCTTCATTATTTATACATCATATAAATGATTATTGGTTTTCATTATATGATAAATGTTCTTCACACTATGATATTTGTTTTAGATAATATAACTAACCCAATAGAATTTTTTTCTTACATTGAATATAATGGGAAATGTGGGGACTATTAGAATAAAAATTTAATGCTCAATTGAGTAAAATATAATGTGATTATTCCAAATCAATTATCCCAAAATATGATTAACAACATATACCGTAATCAACATTTAGACTCACAAAATATTGGAAAGATGTATTTCATTATGACCATGAGTGTGGGAGAAAATAGATAAAAGAATTATTGATTTCCATTATTTTATAAATGTAGAAAAAGACACTAAGGAAGGTTCCACAATGAAATTGGAACTTTTTTTGTATGTAATATATGGGAATAAAGTATTGTTTGTTCTAAGTAAAATATTGAGTACCATGTAAGAGGGTAAATTTCATCCTAAGGATACATTTATTTTTCATTGAATTAAATCTAGGAAACATTATATTTATCCATTTAAATTAACTTAACTAAAGTTTATAAACATTACTAATGGACATATGTTTAAATAAGATTGTTGAAGTATTTATGTATTGGGATTCAATAATGAAATCGTATAATATTTTTGAATTCAACATTGGATATAATAATTTTGAAATATCTATGTATTTTTGTTAAATTTTAAATGCTTTTATATATTTATTAACATAAGATTAATAGAAACAAATATGGGTTTATGATTTTCATGTTGATCCAATGTTCAAGGTCTTTAACAACCCTTTGGAAAATTTTTGCAAAAGGAATATAACATGATTAAAGATATTTTTTGGAAAAATTTTTATGGGACCAAAAAATATTGGGTTACTATAGAAAAATTTATTATGAATAATATTAATATGGTTCTTCAAAAAAGACCACCTACATAAATAGTGACATCAAGATTAATATTATGAAGGCCATGGGGAATGAATAAAAAATTGAATTCCAATAAGTGTTTAGCTCGTACCACTAGTCTACGTGATGTTCAGGATAATATATCATAGTTTTTATATAAGAAATTTGATGAATAAATATTAATGATGAATTTGTGGTGATACTATTCAGGTATAGAAACTAATTTATATAATGTGCTACTAATATTGGTTTAGGAATTAATTACATTAGTTGGTAAGACTTTTCACTCATTCATGGATTATACGATCAGTTAGAAATAAATTTTTGTACTTCATGATAAAAAAAAATTGGATATTCATTTCATGGAGTAATATATGAGGTGAAAATAGATCAATTCAAACCCAAATGATGATTTTTTTAATTATGAAATAGAAATATATCGATTAAATATATTTCATTGTATTCAATGATAGTTATATAATTGTTCATCTTTAGGGAATCAATATTGAAAAATTTTATTATATTACATTGATTTCCGATGAATCATTTTTTTTAAATATTCATATATTTTTGGTTATTAGGTCCACAACCGTACACTGATCCTTCAATTTATTTTGATCAATGATCTTTTAAACAAATTATAGTTATTTATTCTTTTCAGTTATGTATATATCTTTACAACACACCTTTTTTATTTTAAATAGAATCCTATTTATACTTTATTCTAGATGACCATTAAATTTACATTAATCACTTATCAAAATTATGTTTTATTAAAAAAATATGATGTCCATTTTTAAAAAATGGTTTTTATAAATATCAAATCATTAATTAATATGATCAAGATTAAATTTGAATGACTCAATTTAGTGATGGTGGGAAGAATTTGACAAAATAATATTTTAAATGATGAATGTTGGGGTCTATTGTGTATATGACATAAAGCAGAAAGAATATCTGAGAATGAAAGACCCATAGAGATTATGAAAAATTTAAGTTAAAGTAAATTTAATCTTTTTCATATCTTGCGAAATATGACACACAAAGTCTAAAAAAACCATAATTTAGTATATTTTTATAACCTTGCTAATAAATTATTGGGTATGGATTCTACTAAATAAATGATATTTTTTACAGTTCACACATGTATAAAAAATAAAATCAGTTATGTATTTTTTCAATTTAAATGATATGCATTTGATTGAAAAAGGCAAAGGTTTTTGGAGAACTATATTTTTAAAAAGGGAGGTACATTAATGTTTACACACATATTCTAAAAAAATTATTAACACATCAACATAATTCATTTTAAAAATTTAAATTCATGTTTTAAATATATATTTAAAAATATTTTTTGGGTTATATTGTGAAATTATGCTAAAATTTTAATTGTTTACGATTTGTGAATGTATGGGTAACTATTGGAACTAAATTTCCTTTAAATAATTTATTAGGATTAATTATATATTAAATTGTATTAAAGTTAAATTAAATAAATTAAATAAAAATTTATCTACTTTATGTAATTTTAATCAACTTTATATTTCTATAAAATATATAAGGATTTTAACAGTTGCAGTTTATTTCATTGGAAGATCCATTTTTTAACTTCTATGAATGGTTAATTAAATTGAATTCACACAATTTTAAGAATTGAATTTGTAAATATAAATTAAATTTTTTTAATCAAAATAACTTATATTATATAAAAATATGACCGTAATTATTACGATAGTAAACATTTAAAATAGTAAAAATTAAATTCATGGTTAAGTAAAATATTGGTTTACTGGGTGGTTAAACATTGTTGATAAGGGTTAAAATGACATAGAACATGTAAATCACTAACTAAATGGACATATTTATTTCATATCACTTCTAATGTTATATAATATTTATTTTTTATTAGTGTTGTACAATAGAAACATCATTATCAATTTTTATTTTTAAATATTATATATGTGTCATATGCCCCACATATAAAATTTCACTCTCTACCGAAACCTATTCCAAACTCTCCTGACATTTTTCTCCACAAAAACCTACCAAAATATATCTCCAAAATAATTATACACATTCTATATCTTATTTTAATAATACAATATCATCCATGTGGAAATTAAGAGGAGATCCATTAGAGGCTTATATAAGATAATCCAATTGTATTAACAAAGATCATTCATTTTCCTTCCCCATTTCCCCATAAATTATTTCATAACACATTCAATATATTATCAAAAGTATATATCCTATATAAAAATGTAATTAAGTTGAATTGATAATATTTCCCTATTTCATACTTCATCTAATGTGAAAAAATACCATCAATCATGTGTACAGAGGACTATAACCTTACGAACCGACAAAAGTGACTTTCCATCACTTATCTCTCGATTGAATGTAATTATTGATTAAATGAGAATATATATATATATATATATATAATATATAATATTTTTAATATATATAGATATAATATATCATATTCATTTTTAAATTCCACATCGTTTCTGATGTGATGAAATCTAATGTTTGTACGAAAAACTACCCCCTAACAAAATGATGTGATTCGTTTTCCACAAATGATATACATGTAAAGATATAAGGGTAAATTTAATTAGTATATGTGACATATATAACTTGTTTTTTATTTTTTTAAAATAATAAATAACATACTTAATTACTCATTCAATCATTAAGGGAATGATATCATTCCTCATTCATATGAATGACAAATGATCCCCATGTAATAATGCCTTTCATTTTACTTGTCCAACCATCATGACTAGTTATAAATTTTTTTAAAATATTGAAATAATTTTTTTTATCATTAATATAAATTTTTATTTTATTTATTTATATCTTATACAAAAGAACTATAACATTCATGATAAAACATGCATCACAAAAAAAGGAATTAACACTTAAAACAACAAAAAGAATGAAATATAATTATAAAATGGGTGGTGAAATATTATAAGAGGATCATATATGTCACTAATAATATTAATATGGTTCTAAAATAATTTAATAACATAATTAAAACCATTATTCATGTTTTTAAATCATGTTCATCCAAATGGAAGGGTGAGGTAAGGGGATTTATCTCAATTTTCCTTTATTGAGGTATATTTTATTATTATGTACCAAATTTCAATTATATTTTATTTACACTGAGAAATTTACATGTAATATAACTATTCCTCCATAATTAATAGAATTTTAATATTTAAAGTTACTTATTTCTTCATGGGGGATTTTACTTGAAAATTAATATGTGGTAAGGAGTTTTATTACTCAATTTCTTTTCCATGGGTTTTGAACATATTTGTTGTATTGAATATTATTAGATTATCTGTCTAATGAATTTTATTGTGTTAAATTTTATTTCCACATAATTTTATCAAAAATAAATTTTGTTTGAAAAAATTAATGATTTAATAATTATCACTTAAATGTTATTATCTTATTATGGGATTTCATCACATTTACCATTTCATTCAAACATATTTGTTAATATGATCCTATTCATTCCTTTTTGAGTATATAATTCCACAATGATATGTTAAACCAAAATACATATTTCTTCATTATTATTTATTTTTTCTGTTAATTAATCTATAAGTTCATGTTTTAATGTTACAATGTAGGAAAAAAATTATTGTAAAATCTAACATTCGTTTGTGACTATTTATATACTCATGAAACCATCAGTTTAATGGGATACTATTACATTAGACTCTTAATAGATCTTAAATTTTCATATTCTTTTATGATTTATATGATATGTTCCTATATCATATAATTTTTTAAAATATAGTGTTTACATATAATGTTATTTTATTAACAAGGAAAATATTGAAAAATCCATATCCATTACTCAATAACAATATTTGATTATAAAAGAAATTGATTCATGAATTATATCGATCATTATATACATGAGTACTGAAATTGAAATTAAAATGTGGGAGGGGTAGGTTTATAGGTTCCCACTCGAGGATTATATAATATAATGATAAGAATCAATTATTTACCATTATTTAAATGGGTTCATAATGTATAATAAGTTATCAGTTTAAAATTGTTTCATAGAAGGTCATGATATTGGAGGTATAATGATGCCTAAAATCATGATATCTAATAATTAATATTTTCCATCATAAATAATTCACTTATTATTTTCCCTGAAGATTTCAAAATTATGTTTTATCATATTACATTTTATTCTCTATTTTTTGATTAAATGGATTATTTTTTTTCATTTGATTACCTATATATATTGATTATTCAATTTCTAACCATGATCATAAAATAATTTAAATTTATTTTTTCATTATTTATTTACCTTCCTATATATATGTTTCTAAAATTTTAATCATATATTTATTTGTATTATAATTTACAAAGTATTTAAGCTCTCCATTATATTGTTTTTATACCTCAAAATAATGGATATTTACTATGATTAATATATAATGATATTTGAGGGGAAATAATGATATCCTAGAAAACATATATGTTTTCAATTTTTTTAAAGATGTAATATGAGGATTATATTTGTATCTAGTTCACCAGGAAAAATTAACTATTCTTTCATCTAGGGACTGGTTCGGTGTATCTTATACCTATGTAATAAGGTCGAAATATTCTTTAAGATGCATGGGTGGTGGTCGTTATAAAAATCCAAACCAATGATTAGTTTCTTATTTTGATATTAAGAAACATAACTATAAAATTAATTTAAAAATTACAAAATAATTTAAAAAATGATAAAAAAACGAGATCAATCAACAACATTCTATATAAAACTAACCAAATGGAATTAATGGATAAGCATTATTTCTCCACATAGTTTTGTGAAACTTATGTTGAACATACATATACAAAAGGGAGTTATAAAAACCATTTACACATGATCTACCTAGTCTAAAAAATAATGTTTTCTCACATTATAACCCCGTCTCAAATACCACATTGATCAAAAATTTGTAGAATCTCATTATGTACTGCATATAATTTTAATAAAAATAAGTACATCATCATGATAGATCGAAAAATTTCAAAAATAAAAATTTGAGACATGAAACATAACATACAATGGAAATGTAAGTTTCATATTTGGTAAAAGATATATAGATTCATCCCACACCTACATCTTGATTTCAAAAAATCATATCCGATCATTACTATTAAATCTAAAATAATGATGGGAACTATTGTATCATTTTTTCATGAACAAACTCTAATCCACCATTTCCTTAGGCATCTTAGACAACTTATGACACATCTGAGGGATATTACTAATCTCCATGATCATGCAAGAATATATTTGGACTGAAACCACAATATACGTAATCAATTTCACCTACATTAATTATATTTTTCACACATTAAAATTTTATTGAAATTTTTTCTTGTTGTATCCATTAATAGGAAATCCTTAAAAAAATGAGAATATTCTAGGAAACAATTAAACAGGATTAATTATAATGGAATGATCGACCATATCAAATAATAATAGTTGAAGAGATATCCACCATGAATTCCAGAGGACGATAGTACATATACATCCACTATAAAAAATAAGAACCCATGTAACTGAAAAAAACACTATGTAGTTTTTTGATAAAAATACATTGTCTAAACATTATCTCCCCACGTTTGATCCCAAAACCAAACATTATCCTCAAAAAAATCTCTTGTCATTTGATTACAAATAGGAAAACTATGGTATGAAGATAAAATCTCATTATAATTAACTCGAGATCCATAGAATTGCCTTTTCCCAAAAATTCATATATTATAGTTTTAAAATACACCTACAATATATGTTTTTATATATTGATTGAAAAACCTTGATCCTTCACTAAAATATTATTATTACAAAATCAAATCATAATTTTAATAATATTGAAACACGGTCCTTAAATATCCCCTATAAAATAATCCCATTATATCTAATAATAAAATCATCTTCAAACTACATTGAATTTACATATGAATTAATCCAAAGTAAACATAATTAAAATTATAAACATAAAAAATATTTCCAATTGGGTTATGTTTTCATCCAACCCCACTCTCCACCCAGACTACAAAAGGCCCAAAGGGGATGACCAATATATTCTGGCTATAAACCAATCATTGGATATCACAATAATTTCCTTGGCAATAATTTCTACATTAGATTATATATATATATGCATGTATGCAAAATATAATTGATAAACCACTATGGGTTATATATTAGAAATAAAAATACATTTGATATTAAGAATAGATTCTTAAATAATAGTAATGTGGATGAAAACAAAAACAATAGTTAATCATTAAACAAAACAAGTAAAATGACCAATATATATCCCAAAATTGAATTACAAATTCACCACTATTAGTTTATACCTCTAAATGACCTATGATCCAACCTATATAAAAAATAATTCATATGATAAAGAAATAATGAATCATGCTATAATGAACTTTGAAATGAAAATATAGGCATGTTTAAACTAGCCTATAAGTGAAATATCATTGAAGATAAGTACTCAATTAATATATTACATAATAAAATTACAGTTTTATATACATAAATATAAATAATCTTAAATTTTTTTTCTATAATATAAAAATAAAAACATCCCATAGTGATGAACATATTTTTATTTTTTGATTAAATTAATGAAATCACATGCAAACCACTTACCCATATCCAAAGCCACCTAGAAAATTACTATTTTAATATACCAACTTTCAAAAAAATCATTATGAAATAATTTGAAATACACATGTTAAAACAAAAATTGATTTCATATTTTCAACACATTTTCCAAAACATCACCAAAAAAGAAATTCTATACAAAACTAAGACCAATTAACCCAAATAACAATTTTAATACAGAAACATACTTCGAGTTTTAAAAATATTATAAAAAAAACCCTATAAAACCACTATAAAACATTATGATTAACTAAACCCAACATTTTAAATGACACATATTCTATTCATATTTAATGAATATTTTGATGAATCATAAATCCTCTATTAAAAATTATTTATTCAAAACATTTAAATATTTTATTTAAAAAAAATTATAGTGTGAAAATATAATGAATGTGTAAATCATATGAACAATCTCTATGTAAATTTATTTTTTGAAATGAATGAAATTCAGAGACTAATATTTAAAAATAACGATTCGATAATTAGTGGAAAAAATCATGGTAAAAATTAGTACATAGAAAGAAGATCTTAATTAGGATCATAGAATCATGGGACCTAACTTATAGGATATCAAAAAAGGTTTTATATAAAGACATATACAAAACTAAGGTTACCTCTATATTAATATTGATAACAATATTTTTATTTTCTATTAGTCCTACCTAAGAGACCTCAGGAACTACTGGTATTTCATAGACCCAACCTCTAATCAGGTTACTCGGTTTTATTGGGGAGGTCCACTGTATTAGATCACATAGTCTCACACAAATTCCTATTAATAAATATCAATCTATTTTATAAAATCCACCTCCTAAGACACCTACCCAATTAATTTGTTTCTTATAAAGAGTAAAATATTTTTGAGAATAAAAAATTCAAATTGATCAAATGAAAATAATATAAAATCTCTCACACCTCACCGACTACACAATCACAATTAATTAACCATTATATGAAAACACACATGAATCATATGAAAATAATTTGATATGTTAAATTCCCTTAAAATATCTGAAGACTACATGGGCAAAAAATTCATACGAGGATAAGTTAATCTAATACTCTTTATGAAAAAAACACACTTCATGATATTCTAAATGTTACTTCTCTTTCAAAACATTATTTGAATACCAAGAAAAATAACACAACATAAAACTAATCCCAATCCAAATTTGGGATTAAATTTCATTAAATCATTTTGATAACCAAATCGGATGTCCAAAATCGCTTATTCCATACTTGAAATTAATCATGAAAATAATATTTTCTCACAAAACCTACAAAAATTCAAAAACCTTCAATTAAAATAAAACTACGTAATTTAAACCTTTTGAACTCATTTAAGCATTATAAAATCATTTTAAATAAATATATTAGTATATGGGAACCTTCAATTAAATTATTTAGGTGTTATCAATCACATTTAAGATAATTTTTTATTTTAAAATACTTATAATCATTATCAAAAACACCTTACAAGGAATTTGATTCCTCAAAAATGGTTAAAATCATTTTATATCATCATTTCATTAATTATATAACACATTAATAGGGTTAATTTTTTTAAAAAATACAATTAAAAAACACATAATATCTATAGCCAGGAAATATAATGTAAAAAAAAGAAACACCTACCTCAGTATAGTAATGATCATTATATAAGTCTTCACCTCGATTGAAAACAGTCCCATAATATAAAAAGTCACTCTATAAACACATAAAAAGAAAAACCCTTATTTTGGATTGAACCCAACCCTAAATTAGACCAACATCATGATTAGTGTAATTGTCATGGAGAGACATCCAGGGAATGTGATTTAATATTGTATAATAAAGGTTTTATAGATACATACCATGGAAAAAACCAAATGATATTTCATAGAAAATATATATCAAAATGAAAAGAAGAAGTGTGGAGGCTTCTATAGTGGTGTCTTTAGTGCACTCAAATGATAGGTTATGATAAATGAGGGATGAAGGATTAAATTTAAATCAGAAAAAATAAAAATTATAACCTTATTTGAACATGGGAAGACTACACTGTGAGACTAAAAATGATTATGAATTGTTCACTAACCATATGAACTATTTTTTCAAGGGAAAAATAAATATGATATTCTGACCTATACACAACTAATATAGACAATCATTACACTAGAAAATGAAGATAGATCTATGATATTATAAACCTATACACACAATTATCACTTTATTTATAAAATTGTTTTCATACCATGGGTTTAACAACCCAAAGATTCATTAATGGAAATTCCTCTTTATCCAATTAAATTCCATATTATGGTTATATAAAATGTGAACATCATTTGGTTTTATGTTTCGGAATTTTAAATTACCATTTTGAAAGGTGAATATTGGTAATATAGTCTTTGAACAGTGATCACATGATTAATATTAATATATGGCTTTAACAAATCCAATTTAATCCGACAAAGGAAGTGGTGGCCTCATGCTGCAGACTTGCCCCGTATGAAGCCCATTTTTCAGAGCTCAAAAAGGAGGTGGCTTCATTGGGATTAGCTCTTGACCAATCCCAAGCTAATCATGAATATGTTAAGCTCGAGTGGAACCTCCTACAAGAGAAGTGGAAGTTGATAGAGATTACCACCTAAGTAATGTTATCATAGCCACCCCAAGAGTCGGTCACCATCGCACACCATACCATTTAGCCTTAAGCTGGTATTATAAGGTGTTATGTAACTAGACATTATCACTATTAATATGTGCATTATTTTTTATATAATAATGAATATAAATTCATTTTAATATTGTTACTTTGTAAGTAGTTTTTAAAGTAAAAATAGTAATTTTAGTTAATATTCCACTAAGAAATATATTTTCATGATTTATAGGATTTTTGAATTAAATAATCTTTTAATAAAATATAATTATTATGTTTATTTATATGAAATATAATGATAATATAATTTTATGAATTCAATTGTAATTTTTATTAAGGTTTGAAAACTTTTTTTTGTCAAACCCCATAAATTTTCAACAAGTATCGTTTTGTATTTTAAAAGTAAAAATTAACATATTTATAAAATTATTTTGATAAAATTAATATTATTTCTTGAATCAGGAGGTCAAAATTACCAAATGATGAATTTTTCATAATTTTATGAGATAGTTTAATTTTTTGGTAAAAATTAAATATCGTTTAAAAACATATTGTGTTTTATGACATCATAATGGAAAAATAGTAAGGTACTAAAATAATATAAACATTATATTAGGCCAATATAAGTTTTAGAATTAAAATAATATAATTTTAGATTGTTTGATTTATTTTAAAATGCTTTTGTACACCCTCCATGACTTATAAATCATTTTGTCTTTTGAAATTTGTTTCCTTGAGTGTGTGACTCACCTTCACATAATCAACCCTAGTATTCTAAGAGTTTAGGCCATTTCCCTCATAAAATATTGTTTTCCACTCCATTTTGTATAAAAAATTAGGCAAAAACCAATGGTTGGATTGTGGTATTGATTAGATTAATGTGAGGTGTCCCAATCCCAAATAATAAAGAATTACATCTCTTTTCCTATATAAACCCACCCAAGCTCTCACTTCCTCTTCACTCAAATCCTTTGGAGTTCAAAAATACAATATCATAATCACTATATAGACCTCACATGGTTCCTCATTCTCCCAAGAAGCATCTTTCAAGCCTCTAGCAAGCCTTGGAGATCACACTTCCAAGTAAGAGATTTCTTGCTTTCTCTTTTTGGTCAAATTTTCTTTTGGTTGTTATGCCCTTTTTTTTTAAATTAAAAATTTTGAGGTATTATTTCCCACCTCCCAAATTATTCCCTATTTATTTTTTGATGATTGGATACCCCTTTATCTCTCATTAATTCCTCTCATATACACCTGTTACCTTTCTGAAATTCTGTGAGGTATTTCTCTCTCCTCTTTTTCATCCAAGTAATTCATTTGTATTATGCATCTAAATTATATTATGTTTGTTGGGACATATATCTATATGACACCATTAATATCCATTTCATTTAAATATTATTACATAATCCATTATATTTCATCAACCATTTTTTTAGATTTCATATTTCACGTTGTTTTGCTGCCGAAATTGCACTATGATTTTTCCAAGACGATGTCATTGTGTAGTGAATAACATGACCATTTATCTATCAAGGGTATTCCCTTCTATGTAAATTTATTTATTGATTATAAATCTTCATGTATGTATTACACATACCTTTTCTCATGGATTAAATGATGATGATTTATTTCTTGTTGTTTGATATATGTGGAACACTTGTTCGTGAAATGAAATGTTTAAGAAAGCGTGCACCCTGATAGCGCTCCAATGCATTGGGTAATGTATATTATCATGACACATCATGTGCAAGGGTAGTTGACTAATGATAATTCAGGTGGAATGGGGTTTTACTCATGCTTCATGTGAAATTCAGTGTTACTCATGCTCCATGTGCAATGAGCCTTGGTTCATGCTAATTCCATGTAAAGTGTTGTTGCAACATTTCCATGATTTGATTATCATGATTTACCATGCCTTTATATTGATGATTCTCTTGTTCTCTATTGATATGACTATTGTCTAACATGTACTGTATATCTAATTTTATTCCATTTTTGTTCCCTTACTAGGATTTATAGCTCACCCTTTTCTTATGCATGTTCTCTGGTTATCCCATGCAATGCTATGTACGAGGGAATGTGGTGGTCATATAATTTTTTTTCAATAATGATGTAGTATTTCATGTTTTAACTTGTTATGTAATGTTCCTAATCCCCAAATACACTAGACCTCCTGACCTTCAATGGTGTATCATGATAAGAGTTTATATAATAAATTGGGTTTATGTATGGAACAAAGAGAAGGGATGTCATAGTTGGTATCAAAGGATATGTTTAGTTATTTTTGGGATTAGGATTAGAAAATCCTAGTGAAGACATAGAGACAAGAATAAGTATTATAAAAATATCCCAAATTATTGGTGAGTATTGAGTGTGTGGTTTATCAAGCAAATACATCCCTGTCCGGATACGACCAGGTAGAGGTGGCTCTAGAAAAGATGTATCATAAGGGTAAAAACCAAAAACACCGCTTTGAGCTAGATTCAAATAGGAACTGGTGCACGACAAGAGGCCTTGTTTCACTCTTGGTTATGACACTCCCAGGGGATATGCTTTGGTAAAATAATAAGCATACTATTTACCCTTATTAAAAGGATTAATAAAAATGACCCTAACAATTTATGATAGAAAGTAGATCATTGATAGCATAAATTGAAGCCAATATATTCATAAATTAAGGAAATAAAAGCTATTTATAAGTCATATTTTTTTCACTGGATTCCTTTTTATGTGTTAATACTTTAAGATACTCATCCCTATGTCTACATTGGATTGATTTGAAGCTGAATCAAAAATTGAATGGTAGGGTTATCTTCCATGGTCATACACATTCGTTTATATCCCAAATGTTTAGTAGAACAATCCCAACACAACCACAAATCAAAGAAGTAAAGATGTCGGTGAGTTTGGAAAATGGAGAAATCATTCCATCCCACGAATACAAATCCTCCTCTATCATAATATATGGATTTAATTTCCCCGAGAACCTCAACATAACCCCTTTGGTGGAATTTAATGCAATTAGTGGAATGGATGGGATTTCCTTATATATAGCCAACATAAATAGCTGTGAGAGGGCAATCACACTCCATGTGGGGAATCTATCCCAGGTTTTCTAAATGTGCATGGAGGAAGATGAAACTTCTTTGGATCCATCATCTCAAGCGTAGATATAACTACCATATGAGAAAACGTTTCTGGCTCAGATGATTGAGTCCAAGGAGTAATCCATCTGTGAATACATACCTATTGTGAGGGAATTTGTGGAAGTGCTTCCTGAGGAATCGCCAGGTCTTCCTCCTAGAAGGGATGTTGAATTATCATTTGATTTAATACCTAGGGAATTTCCAATAACCAATAATCCATATATATTGTTTGTTGTGAAGTTTGAGGAGCGGAAGAAACAACTACAAAAGAATCTGGATAAACGGTTCATACACCCAAGTGCTTCACCATGGTGTGCACCATTCCTCTTTGACAAGAAAAGGATGGGTCAATGAGCCTTTGCACCGATTATCATGATCTTAAAAAAATCATGATAATAAACAGGTATCCTCTCCCATAAATTGATGACTTGTTCGATCAGCTTCTTGGAGCACAATACTTCTCCACGGTGGATTGGCGGTCGGGATACAATCAAGTAAGGGAGAAGAAGGAAGATATCCCAAGGTCTACTTCTTTGTACAAGATACGGGAACTATGAATTAATAGCAATGACTTTTAGACTCTATAATGCTCCAGTAGTCATCATGGACATGATTAATCGAGTATTAAAATATTACCTTGACAAATTTGTGGTAGTATTTATAGATGTTATTCTTAAATACTCAAAAACCAAGTAGGATAGTGAAGAGCATCTGAAAAATTTACTAGAGACCTTATGGAAGACGAATATCTTTGATAAGTATAGCAAGTGTGAGTTCTATTTGAAGGGGGTCTCATTTTTAGGCCATATCATCATATGCAATGTGATATCTAGGGATCCCTCCAAGATAGGTGCAATTGAGGGATGTCTGAGGACAACATCAGTAACGGATATCCGTATCTACTTGGGGTTAGCTAGATATTATCAACGATTTGTGATAAATTTCTCACAATTGTCCAACCCTCTTGCCAAGATAATTCAGAAGGGATTAATGTTTTCATAGAGTGATGAATGCAAAGAAAGCATCAAGGAGCTAAAAAGGAGGTTTATCACTGTGTCAGTGCTCACTTTACCCAACAAGTGGATAATGTTTTTTGGAATTCAATGATGCATTAAAGAAGGGAATGGGTTGTGTGTTAATGCAATAAGAAAAAGTCATTGCCTATGTTTAAAGGAAATTGAATGTTCATGAGAAGAATTATCCAACACATGATTTGGAGTTGGTTGCGGTGATCTTCACATTAATAATTTGGCGGCATTTTTTCATTGGGAAAAAGTGTGAAATATATAAGGACCACAAAAGCCTCATGTATATATTCACACTGAAAGAGTCAAACATGAACTAAAGATGATGGTTAGAGCTAATAAAAGACTATGACTTCTCAATCCATTACCACCCTAGAAAAGAGAACAAGGTGGTCCATGCTCTAAGTAGAAAGGACCCATCAATTCAATCATTGATGAGAATTGAGAAGGACCCACTCTTCTTAGATTTGATGAAGATGGACATGGTAATCATAAAGAACGGATCGTCATCAATCCTTTCACAAATGATAGACCAACTGTATCTTTTGGAATTGTTAAAAGATGCTCAAAAGGATGATGTGGGAATTCCAAAGAGAGTAGAAGCTATTAGAAAAGGGAAATCTACAGAGTTCAATGTTAATAAAGATGGAATTGTGAGAATTGGGAAAATACTATTTGTTCCATCCAGTCCTGATCTGATGAAGAAACTTTTGGATGATGTGCATAGTTCAAATTTCTCTATTCACCTAAGAAACACAACAATTTTTTGAGATCTCTAAGAGCATTATTGGTGGGATAATATGAAAAAGGAAATCACTGAGTATACATCTATGTTCCTGGTGTGTCAGCAAGTGAATGTAGAGAGGCAGAATTCTAAGGGGATGATGCAACGATTTCCCATTCCATCATAGAAATGGGAGAACATCACCATGGCCTTTTTCAATAGACTTCCAAATAC
This sequence comes from Viscum album, assembly GCA_963277665.1. NCBI lineage: Eukaryota > Viridiplantae > Streptophyta > Magnoliopsida > Santalales > Viscaceae > Viscum > Viscum album. Next base: position 1,681,817,043 of record OY728161.1, on the reverse strand, counting down.
ATCCAAAGGCTACAATGCAATCTGGGTTGTTTTGGATCTTCTTACAAAGTCTACAAACTTCATTTCAATTAATAAGGATTTATCATTGGATTAAATGCCATTGATATATATCATGAAAGTGGTTAGGCTGTATGGAGTACCATAATCGGTTGTATCTGATCGAGATCCTATAATTACCTCTTTTTTTTTGAAGTGTCTTAAACTTGCTCTGGATACTGTGCATAACATCAGTACGGCTTATCATTCTCAAACTGATGGCCAATCCGAGTAGATTATCCAAACACTAGAAAACATTTCGAGAGAATGTTCTATGGACTTCAAAAGTGGGTGTGACCGACATCTTCCACTAGTTGAATTGTCCAACAATAATAGTTTGCACTTGAGCATCCAAATGGAACCATATAAATACCATTATGGGAAAACGTGGAGAACACCGGCATGTTGGGATGATGTTGGCGAGCATAGGCTGCTTGGAATAGAAATCTTCGAAGAGATGTTAGAGAAGGTGAAAAATATTCAGCAGCATATCAAGACATCCCAGAGTCGACAGATGAGTTATGCAGATAACCTTCTATGAGAACATGAGTTTAAAGTTGGAGACATGTTAAATATACCCATATCCCCATGGAATAAGGTCATGAGGTTTGAAATAAAGGGATTTTTAGTCCTAAGTACATTGTACATTTCAAGACTATTGATTCTGTTGGGGTTATGGCCTATCGACTAGCACTTCCACCTACCATGGCCAATGTACATGATGTCTTTATTGTATCCCTCTTTATAAATTACATACCAGACCCTTCATGTGTACTCTCTTTAGATGTAGTAAAACTAGAGGATGATCATTCTTATGATGAACAACCTATGCAGACCTTAGATCGATGTGAAAAAAGGTCTACGAAATAAGGAAATGCCCCTCATCAAGGTGTTATGGAGTAACGAAAATATTGAAGAAGAAACCTTGTAACCATAGGAAGTGATGAAGAAAAGTTACACACATTTGTTTTAGAGTTGGAAAGGGAAATTTAGAGGGTTAAATTTCTTTAGGGTGAAATATTGGAATGTCCCAAACATTCATAAATGGAAATTCCCCTTTATCCAATTAAATGTCTTATTATGGTTATATAAATTATGACCATATTTGGTTTTTGGTTTCTGGATTTTAAAATACAATTATGAATTGGGTCTATTTCAAATATAGTCATTGAATAGTGTTCACAAAATTAGTATAAATATAGGGATTTAATAAATCTAATTTACTCAGACAAAGGATGTGATGGCCTCATCCTGTAGATATGACCCATATGAAGCCCATTTGTCTGAGATCGAATAAAAGGTGGCATCAATAGGCTTATCTCTTGACCAAGCCCAAGAGGAGCTTGAATATGTAAAGCATGAGTGGAACAACCTACGAGATAAGTGGAAGTTGATAGAGATTAGCACCCGAGCAGTGTCATCTGAGCCACCCCAACAGTAGGTCAACATCGCACACCTTACCCTTCTATCTTATGTGGGTGTTATAAGGGGTTATTTAACAAGACATTATCACTATTAATATCTGAATTATTTTTTAATAAAATAATAAATATACATTAATTTTATTATTGATAATTTCTAAAGAGTTACTAAATTACAAATAGAATTTCTAGTTAATAATCAACTAAGAAAAATATTTATATGATTTAATGGATTTTTTAATTAAATAGTATTTTAATAATATATTATTATTACATTGATTTTTATTATTTATAATTTATCATATAATTTTATGAACGCATTTGTAATTTTTTTTAATGTTTGAAAAATGTTTTTCTCAAAAACCATGAATTCTCAGTAAATTTCGGTTTTTATTTTAAAAGTAATAAATTAAAATATTTATAAAATTATTTAGATAAAATGAATATTATTTTTGGATTAGGATGTTGAAATTATCCAACTGTGATTTTTTCATAATTTTCTGAGACATTATAATATTTGGGTAAAAATTAAAAATCGTTAAAATATATAATGTGTTTTATGACATCCTAATGACTCAATAGGGAGTTAATAAAATACTATAAACGATATTTTTGGCCAATATATGGTTTAGAATTAAAATAATGTGATTTTAGATTTGTTTATATTATTTTACAAAGCATTTTTCGACCCTCCAAGACTTATAAAACATTTTCTCTTTTTAAATTGTTTTCCTTGAGAGTGTGACTCATCTCCACATAAGCAACCCTATTATATTATGATGTTCGGGCATTTTCCTCATAAAATATTTTTATCCACTCCCCTTTGGAAAAATCCATTGTAAAAAACTAGAGGCGGGATTGTAATTTTGATTAGTTTAATCTCTTGTGTCCCAAACCTAAAAGATAAATATTTCCATCTCTTTTCCAATATAAACCCACCCATTCTCCCCCATCCTCTTCATTCAAAGACATTGAAGATCGACCAAACCCTATCCTTCTATTTCAATAATCCTACCTAGGAGTCCCAATATCCTAAAAATCCTCTCTCAAGCCACTCCCAAGCCTTTGGGATCACACATCGATGTTAGGGATTTCTTCCTTTCTCTTTTTGGGCAAATTTTCTTGAAGTTGTTATGTCCTACTGTTTTCAATAACAAATAATGGGGGATAATTTCACACCTCCCCAATACTGACATATTTATGTTTTGATGATAGTATACCCGTTTATCTCTCATTAATTCCTCTTATGTACACCCTTTACCACGCAAAAATTCCATAAGGGATTTCTCTCTCCTCATTTTGATCCATGTAATTCTTTTTATTATGCATATAAAATACATTATGTTTGTTGGTTCATGTATCTATATGAACTTTTTACTGTCCATTTCATGGAAATAGGATGATATACCCCTTTCTCTCTCATCAACCATTTTTTTTAGATTTCTTATTTCATGTCGTTGTGCTGTTGAAATTGCACGATGATTTTTCCAAACAAATGTCATTGTATAGTGAATACCATGCCCATTTATCTATCAATGGAATTCAATTTTATGTACATTTACATATTGATTATTAATCTCCATGTATGTATGTACATCCCTTTGTCGTGGAATAAATTATGATGATTTTTTTCATGTTTTTTGATCCATGTGGAACACTTATGCATGAAATGAAATGTTTAAGAAAGGGTGTGCCCTGATAGCGCTCCAATGCATTGGGTAAAGTATAGTATCATGACACTTCATGTGAATGGGTTTTTGACCCATGTTAATTCATCTATAACAAGGGTTTACTCATGAATCATGTGCAATGATGGTTTACTAATGCTCCATGTGCAATTAGCCTTGGCTCATGTTAATTCCATGTTAAGTGTTGTTTCCATATTTCAATGTTATTATTATCATTCTTTATCATTCCTTAATGTTCATGTTTCAATTGTGATCAATATATATTCTTATTGTATAACATGTATTGTATTCCTCATGTTATTCCATGTTTATTCAATTACTGGGGTTTATATCTCACCATTTTCTTATGCATGTCCTCAGGTTATCCCAAGAAATGCTATGTACGAGGGAATGTAGTGGTCATGTAAATGATGTTCTCAATAAAGATGTTGTATTTCATGTTTTAAAATGTTATGTAATGTTCCTAATCCCCAAAGACACTAGACCTATTGATCTTCCATGTTGTATCATTAGAAGAGTTTATGTAATAAATCATGTTTATGTATGAAATAATGATCAGGGTTGTCATAATGGGCTATAACCAAGACTTAAAAATGTACTGTTAAAGTATTTATTAAATTACATATTGTTGGGACCTGAACATGCACTAGATGATGATAATCCATGACCATAATAAAAATGAACCAAAAAATTCCCAATATATGGGAAACCACATGGAATTTCTAACAAATCAATTGAAAACCATGGACAATAAGAATTTTTTTCAAAATTCCCATGATCTGGGAAAATATATATGAGAATTATAGAAAAACATTAAATTATATAGAATATTGTAAAATAAACCACATATTGACATGGTAGGAGTTATAATCCATCATTCCTTGCATCATTCTTCCTCTAGAATATATAACTCCAGGTAAATGAAACTTTGAGTTGATTATAAAATGTATCATTAGAATAAAAAGAATGGCCTCATATAACAAGACACATCCAAAAATCAACACTAAACATGCACATACAATGTTATATCTATAATCAATCAATTTTAATTCCAAATAGATAGAGGCCAAACATAAGTCCCCCCACCACATAAAAGAAATGTAAATTGTGTAAAATGATGAACTATTTCTCCAAAAAATTGAAATGATTTCATCCAAAAACAACATTTATGAAATATAAAAATAGGATTTACCAAACTCTATTAAAAAAATTAAACCATAGTTCATGATATATGAAAACCAAAGATACTATCTAAACCTCACCAAATTCCATTGAATTGCATCACTAGATCTCCAAAACCAGGGTATCATAAAAACATGGATCACAATAATGGGGGACATCCCTTGTAAATAAAAATTATAGATCTAAACTAATTGTAAAATTATGGTTATAGGTTTTTAGATCCAAATACTTATAATATTATCCCATGGTTATTATAATAGAAAAAACGGTTTTCATATTAAGATATTAAATGAGAAAGAAAGAAGAATTTACCAATCAGGGGTCAACGTGATCACTATTAGGGTGAGTGGGTGAATCTATGTCCTTCTTTTCATATTTTATATAATTTAAAAAAACATTTCCTTTTGATGTAGAGAAAATAATATACTCGCAAACAATAGAGTACAAAACAAATGGGAAAATAAATATTTACATGATTCACTAGTAAATATCATTAAATAATTATTAGTATGATTAGTAAATAATATAAGACAACACAATTAGTAGAAGAATATAATTTATTGGTGTCTAGTAAGAAATGATCAAGTAATATGTTCATACCACTATTAAACTTTTATAGTACATGTTCTATTCATATAGATAATATTATAATGAATTTTCACAATAACAAAATGAACTATACCAAAAAAAAATCAATATATTGTTAGTTGATAGTAGAATTAATTACACCTTCTTACTTGCATGTTCTTCATCCTTCTACATACATTATTTTATAATAGTAAGATATTATATCATTTTCTAGTAGTATTCCATCCAATAGAATCATTATAATATAGTTAGTTCTATCTACCTCTATCTAATAGCCTATTTATTGTATTCTTCATCTAATACATCACTATATAATATATTCCCTGTGATATATTTTTCTGATGCTACTACTTTATATCATTTGAATAAATATTTCAAATCAAATTCTGTTAGAACTTCATATTATCATTAACTCACATGACAAAAACAATATTATTTAAAAACATGCTTCACATAATATATGAATCATTTCTCTACAAACATAAAATGGTCAATGAAAATTAATAAAAAAGATTATAATAAAACATTCAATATCATTATTTAATCATTATTCATATGGACACATTAAAAAGTCCATGTAAATAAATGTTAATAGTTAGAATAATGACATTCCTAAAAACTAGGCACTGATGTTATTTCATGAATCCGGAAATCAACTCTATAATGAATTCTATTCATTTTGGATTATTTATGTAATAATGGTATATCTCAATATCATCATCATGTATGAATATTAAAATCATTGTAATGATTCAAGAATCATAATTCAGTACTCGTTCATTTATACATCATAGTCCAGTAATGTGCCAATTGGTAACCAAATAAGTGAATTATTTACATAGATGTGTTTTATCTGGTGGACATCAAATTGTTTCATCTAGTATGTATAATATTTTTCCTCGATTAAGAGTTCTTTGAGCTATCCTCCTCAATGGATATTTCTGATCAATTCTCTTTGAATCCGTTGAATGATGCTTTTTCAAACATTATTTGATTAAGATCTTATATAAAAGTATCTATATCCTATTATAGATGAATGTTTCCTTTTTAAAATGTGTTCATTATGAAATCCCAATATAATCAATAGTAAACCTCTAACAGATGAAAATTGTCTTTATCTCAACACACATTCATCAACTATTGAAAATTTTATAGATATTTTAAATTGAAAAAATATTCATATTTTCTTCTATATACTGATCTTATGAAAATTTGATCATATACCTATGTAAATCATTCTATCTGGTACAACATTGTCAATTATTTCAAAAAAAACTTCTCATTATTCGAGTTCTATGATTCTATAAATATTCTAGAATATTATTCATTTGGAATACGTTGTCTCAAAGCATTAAAACATTTAGAAATCTTAATATTCAATTATATGAATATTTTAGAATCATCTCCTTATTTAAAATTATGGAAAATAATTATCTTATATAATTATCAATACAATAAAATAAACATTTTTTTCTAACCGCCAATTTATGAACACAAGTAAATGAATTCAATATATTTGATTAATTTTGTAAATATCGATATTTTTTTTACTGATGAATCGCTTTTTGAAATTTTGTGTCTCAAAATTTTTTAATGAAGGAAAAATCATTCTAAAGTAATTTATGAATAAAAATAAAATATTATAATTTAAAAATAATTTAATATTCTTAATATTTTTCATATTATATGAAAACAACCCAAAAAAATATTTTCATTTAAAATATCACTATTTATATGTCATTTTCTATCAATGATAATAAAAAACCGATGTAATGAAAAATATGAAATAGACCATTATCTAATAAATAATGTTCAATTTGAGAAAACGTGACTATTAAAGTAATAATTGTTAAAAAAATTACCATGATTCCTTTAATTTACTGAGTCATAATCAATCAATATTTTTTACATTCCCCTATATTCATAGCACAGACTAACACCAACTAGTATGATATATTACCACTAACAACTTTATTAAAATATTATAATATTCAACATATGATTTTAAGACATTTCACATATGTTGATATCATAAATTACCTTTTTAAGAAGAACTACCTAAATATATTTTTGGTCAATATAGATAATGTGTATACTAATGGATAAATTTGTGTTATATTTTGTTCCCTTCCATTTAACGATACTTTCCAAAGATTATATGACATTTTGATATAATTCTAAACGATAACCTCAAAGATTTGTAATTCATATACCTATAATAAACAACAAATAATCTTCCAAAAGATTTGGATTATTGACGATATTGGATACATGTTCCATTATTGGAGAAAAATACATCATTAGTTCATTTCAGTCAACGTTACATTTGATAATTTTATATTTAATATCAATATTCATAGATCAGAAATATAACATGGTATTCTATGTGATATTTATATCACATTTATTATCAAAACACAAGAGTTGGGAAGCATTAAATTAAGATAAAAAAATACAATATTTGTCTTCATCTATACTATATATGATTTATTATTAGTTGTTTCTATATATTGAAATTTTTTAGTTCTATGATTCATAAAATATTTATTCTTTATTTAGAAACTCACACACTATTATCCTTAATTGAAAGATAAACCACTTGTGGGTCTTCTATAAAAAACAGTCCATATATATATTTATGTAACAAAAAAGATCAAGCTCTCCTATAATATGATACTTCTTTCCAAAAGATGTTATGCCCGTAATATATATGTTAATTATTTTTATCTCGATATAAGTAGAACTTTTTTATTACATTGATACCTAAATTAAATTGTAACATCATATAATATAACTTTCCTATAATCCGTTAGATACAAACTCATTCCAATAAACATCTAAAATACATTAAGATCGTCCTTTTTTCCATTCCCGTGTTTTTTATACTTTTTCCCACTTAAATGGGTATGGAAACAATCCATTATTTTTCCATGATTATCTTATTTAGTATTTTATTAACATCCTTCTCTTTAGAATGGAAAATGAACTATTTTTATTTATAAATTTTTAATCCGTAATTTATTTCATTTATCATTGTATTGTAATTTCAAAAAACATATTCATCTCCTCAAAAAAAACAATCACTCTTTTCATTATCATGAAATGTTAATAATATTTCACGAATATAAACAATAATAATAGTCTAACACTCTAGATATTCTTTTATATAAATGTTTCAATAAAATCATCATTTCCTAAATTTTACTTTCACTATCATGTAACCTATATAGGATATTGTAAAATCATGGAATTTTTTTATCCATGTGTAGTTTTATTTTTCATGAAGGCACAACATTAATCTATGAAAATTATTAAAATACATGGTATCTCAGTATAAATATCAGCATCTAACACTCTATTTATAAAATTTAACTTCTCTTATATAAAAATATCACACATATTCATTTTAATGTAATAGTATAAAGGGTTCTCAAGGTTATTACTCATGATAAAGATGGATAAGTCACAACAAATTAAATTCCATCAACATGTGGCTTCCATTTTTGAACCAGTATTTTTTATTTCTTTTCACATTAACCCTTTCATTTTACATGATTTAGAAAATCCACTTTCATCCACTAACATTTTTTCATTTTTTTTATGCATTAGATCCCATGTCTTAATTTTATGAATATTATCGAATTTATTATTCATGGAATAAATCTATTATTGACTATCAAAAAATTATTTGTTATATATTCTCTCAGCACGTGAAATTTTAAATGTTTATGAATATTTTGTTGAAGTTCTCAATTTTATTGTATTATATTTCATGAACCGGTGAAAATTGAAATGTTTATAAAACATTTATCGATGTTCTTCATGTTATGAAATACTATCCTTGATCATCAATTATATTTCAGTCATCCACTTACTTATCATTCCTTGAGTGGGATGAAAAATGTTCTCTTAACACATGAAATATTTTAATCAACATTTTTTATCATTTAAAACATGTATATCTTCCAATCTCATTCAGATATTTTATTTTTATAAGAGTACATAAACATCACATTATCTTCCTATTATATCTATAGATAATAATGAAAAAATTCTATTTGAATTTTCCTCATATTCAATTCTGTCGAGTCAAAAAAATTTCTAATTTATTTCATATAACACCAGCATCCTCTTCCAAAATAAGGGTTGTCAATAAAAAAACCAAAAAACATCTTTGATGAAACATACTATGTTTTTCCACTTTGACATTTACAATGTATAATTTAGAAAGGACGACTGGGTATTTCAAAAAAGGAGTTAAACATTATTAATTCCCACTATGATTCATTATATAGTTTGGTATATAGAAACAACAATTCAGAATTTGAACTGTACCTTCAATAGATTTCCTTTAAAATAAATTGAAATATGGTATTCAATAATCATTATATGGCCCATTTCATGAAAAAATATACTATGTATTTCATAAAAACTGTCCTCCTATAATATTTATTATATAATAAGTTGATTTAAAAATCCATTATTATAATTATAGACATCAAACATTTGATTTTTTTTATTCAACGCCATAATTAGTTTCAATTATCATCATGAAATATCCACATTACTTTTAATAAATTATCCTAAATCTCAATAAACCATTTAGGGCCTCTCAATTATGTTTTTTGTAAATAATATGTAAAAAATGAGAAGAAAAAATTAGTTATTTGAACTATATATTTATCACTATATATAAAATCCATTCTATTAGGCTCGTAAATGAATGAATGGATAATATCCATGGGATGAGTTGTATGTATCCAAAACATTTTATGCGGTGAGTTGGAAATAATTCGACAGAATTATAACAATATATATATGTTTTTCTATTCATTTTATGAAAATAACGAGAAAATTATATATTTTTTATTTTTCTAATATTTTTGTGGCACATATTCCTAGTGGTCATACTCAACTACTTATATTATTCCATCAAGGTCAGATAACATGATTCCTTTTTATTTGAAATAGGAAACAAAATCCCTTGGTTAATTTCCCTCACATTAAAACATTTCCATCATTATGAATTTCAAAAAAAAAATTAATATCCATTTCATTTCATTAAGCGCAATTTTGGAAAGAATTAAAAAAATTAAGTGTTGACCAATCACCAAATAAGACACTTTTGGATGTCAATTATTCTTATCCCATTATATAATATCTAGTTGATTTGATTTTGAGTGACTCATCATTCCCAAAAGCCATTTTTCATTATTTTTAATATTTTATATCATTTAAAATTTTAATTATCCAATCACATGTTAATAAAACTAACTATACATTATCCATGTTTATTCACATTTTGAGGAATAAATATTAGTTTCAACAATAAATGAATTATCATTTCCTTTCTCATCCTTCACATGTCGATTTATTTTAGATACACTACAATTTTAGCTAATATAATAATAATACATCCATCAATTATAAATTGGATAGATTCTATGTTTCATAAATAATTATTAAAGACTGAAACATTTTATCAAATTTGAACTTGATTTTTCATGATGTGTTCTTTTTGTGGGTTGAATCCCCATCATAATCTACATCTAAAACCGTATAACATCATTTTATTATTTTATATTAAATCAAATAAATTTTTATAAATCCAAACACCACCATGGTACATGTGATATCTATAGAAAAACTTACTTTACACAAGGACAAGCGTGACATATAGAACTGTGCACCTATTTTCCATTATATTTATATACATAATCCATATATTCATATTTTTAACTAATGATTTTGTATCCCCCCACTAACTTCATCACCAACATATACTAATTTTTATCCACACAGATTATCTAGATGTTTTTCTTTTTCCATCAAAACATAATTACTTCAAAAATTTCTAAATTTTTATTATCGCTAGTTTCTGATATATACATGGTCCTCCGAATATGATTTTTCATCAAAACATCATTAACATTATTTTTTTAATTTGAATGATAATTATTACACTTTTTTGTGGATTTAAGAACATGAAAATCTAGCCAAATGTTGAGATAGAGTTTTATAAATTTGTTAATCCTTGTCCAACATTAATATATTTTTGAATAAAATATGAAATTCTATCTTATTCACCATTTGATTTTCTTCAGGATTGATTTTTTTGGTTTTTCTTATCATAATTTAAATTATTAAAATAATAAATTTATTCTAATAACATGGATTTTTCTGTAATTTTTATTCAATATTCATTTAAAATATTCTTCAATAAACTTATTTTTCACATTTTCTTGTTTATAAAACATTTAGAGACACTATCACAACACTCTTTTAGTAATAAATAACACATGTGCCTCTTCCCAGTATTATTCCAAGAAATTTACTTCATCCTTAGTAATTATATCATCATTATATTTTTTTAATAAGAATGTTAATTTCAATATCATCATTGGAATTTTCACAGTCCACTTCATTATCATCATCATCATCACATTTGGGGAAAAATTATCTTTTTATATTGTCTGCTATTATTTTAATTTTATTTTGAAAACTATTTTCATGCTTTTCGTTCTTCATAAATGATCATATTGATGATATATATTCATCACCACAATGTTTATCTTCTTTTATAAATGAAAATATTTTTAGAGAATTTCCTATTTATCAGTAATTTAATTACTTCGCTGATGAATTATCTTTATAAATCCATGTTCCTATTTTTAACATTGATGAAAAAAATATCTGAATTCATAAATTTTCTACATAACTATAATTTACTATTACAATCACTGAAATATGCAATAAAATTTTTCAATGAATTTCTATTCAATGTAACAGTGGAAGGGATTTCTTGATCATGATTCACCCCTTTCGGGATAGCCTTTCCAATTCTAATTTCATTAGTGATTTTAATGAAATGAAATTAATTAATATAAATATTTATGGGATATATATATATATTCTTAATATGATACAATATAATCAAATATATAAATCAATATTCATAAAATCAATTGAATAATACATGAATATTTAAATTTCCCACTAAAACAACATATGGTGATAAAAATATATTTTACCCTTATAAATAACTCAATAAATGATTCTTCATCTCTAATGATAATATCATCAATCATCAATCTTCATATCTATAAATTTATTTTCTTCTACTTTTAGTTTCCTTTATAAATTTTTTTTAACAAGTCCTAAATTTTTGTATATGTTCCAATTTCATTACACCTCAATATAACCATTTAGAAGATGAGGAATGCATATTCTTTTGATCTCACCTATTATTCAATAGATTATGGTAGTCCTCAATAGTATGAGTGAAATAGTTGGTATCCTTTTAAAAAGTAATAATCAATATGTAAAATATAGTGTAACAATTTATCCCTCATATGAAAATTCAATCCATTTATGTAAGGAACCCATTATTATTGAAATTGTTCTGAACATCAATGAAAACATATATTTCATCAATCCCTAGAATGAAATATGTCAATAAAAGACCAAATTTCTAATTCCACATGAATTTAATGGTCTCTATATATGTGATGAATGATAGGGGTACGGGTGAATCCATTAACTTCCTATTTATTATTTATAATTTAGAAACAATTATATGCTCAGGTTAAGCCAAATTGATAATATTTGGAAATAATAAACATGTACAACCATAAGAACACAAGTGTTTACAAGTCACAATACTCCATAATATTAGGTAGTATTTATTATGGATTGAATATATTCCTTGATCACACAACGACTAGAAAATAATGCTTTTATGGTTTACAATACGAATGACAATATCCATCACTTCAATTAAACTATAGTCCAAAATCAGCTCAGGTGATCATTGAACTTATAATATGACAAAAAAATTGTAACATCCAAATGATCCTTCATACACATTTTACAATATTGTTTCTCTATGTATCATTTATTATTCACACATTCCATCTTGAGATTTATATTTACTTCACTTCACATTCATTAAAAATACTGTGAAGAACAATCCTCGTTAAGTATTAGTCCATCTAGTAAACACCATATAGTAAAATCATCCAGGTACACTTTTTTTGGTACCAATTATCAGATACAGTATATTTGGAATCCTCTAGCTGATACCACTCTATTTGATCTCTTCCATGTGATCACTTAATATTATTTCACTAAATCCTTTTTTTATAAATATTGTGTAAAAAAAGTAATTCATAATATATCTCCTTAAACTACTCAAATGATGGATACCACATTCTTAGTTCACCTTATATTATTTATAGGGGAATTGTTTCTTTGAAATATTAGGGAAGAGTGTGAATGTGAAATTCTACTTTTCCACAAAAACATTGAATATATTTCCCATCACTTTTTTCATTTGATCACTCGTAAGCCTCCAATGAAATAGGGGTAAACATTATTTCTAAATACATTCCTCAAATATCATCATGATAATTCTTCAAACAATCTATAAAAATCCCCAGAATAATGATTCTTCATTTCATATTAATGAATCAGTTACTAAATATTTAATTATTTTTTTAATAAATGTATTTAGAAAAACATTATTATTATTCAAACACCTTCAACAATAACATATTCATAGGAAATTAAAAAAATTTAATTCCTTATCATATAACCAAATAAGGTCATTCATTCTCTAGTCTCCCATTATCCATTTTACATTATATCTTTTAATATGGTAATATTAACTTTATTACATATTTTATATCCCTTCATGTTACCATGGACGATGTATTAGTAAAATAGATTCACATAGAAAACATTCTTTTAGGATTCCTCTAACAATCATTGATCCAACGATTAAAAAAACCCCTCTCTAATGATATAGACATGATTCCTCCTTCCAATAAATATTTTAGGAAACCCCTCTATGGTCATACTAAAATCTCTAACTGATAAAATTATTATTGCTTTCCAAAAACATTCCTCATTTATTGAACTAATTTTTGAAAAATCTATCTACAGAATGTACAAGAATTATTCTTTCATATTAACATATTATATTTTGATTATCTACGTTCATAAATATTTTCATTCAATAACAATTCATCCAAAACAACCAAAAAATGTACCTTTATATAGAATTTGTAGATCCACCATTGCTCCCCCAACATATTCTATCATCTATCATTAGGTTGAACCTTGAAAACTATTAGAAGACAACATGATTGATATTATGAATATCAAAAAAGAATAACATTATTTAAAATTAGAAAACATGTATTTATGATAAATTTATATATATAATTAAATAAACATTTGGTGCCGTATTTTTTCCGGTCACCTCTACTATATCATTCTGGTCGATTAGTTGTAGTTTATTTACAAGGGTACATTGAACTCACGTATATATATTCTGGATGTTATATTCATAAAATTTTGAATGAAAATTCAATCATTATAATGTGATTTATATGTGAAATCATAATACAATACTTCTTAAATCCTTTTCTATTCGTATATAGTTACTATTTAACCTAAAAACACCTAAACAATTCATTATTTAAACAAACATTTTATGTCATAGTATCTAGAAAATCACCCTAGGTTATTCCCATGAAATATCTTATAATATAATAATGGTATTTATTCCACACTCTATAGGTGAAACAACACACAAAAAAGAAAAATAGGAGTACACATTTCCCAAAATAACCACCGCTAATAATTATGAACCCTAGAAAAAACAGATAAGTATTTCCTCAAGAGAAACTACTCTAACTCACTAAGAATCATTAAAAAAAGTTATTTTCATCCCAAGGATGCACATCTAAACACCAAAATAAGGAGAGAGAAATACATACCCAAATATTTACAACATTAAATGTATCCATTATTTATAAAAACGTATATCCCCATCTAGGGATATCAAAAGGGACTCTAATAAAATATCACCCTCACTTATCCAACATTCAATCCATAGCCCCTGTCCAATGCCATATAGATAATAAATCATAAATGAAAAAATTATTAACCAGTGTGACTTTGTATAACTCTAACTCAAAATATTATGTGATAAATACAACACACACAACTCCATTTATGGCCTATGTAGTGTTAAAAAAATATGCTACAATTAATCTAATGGAAACCAAAATACATTCATACAAGTATATTCAAGGAGGTTACACAAACTGACACAATATATGATCTCAAATCTATCAATTATTCAAAATAATATCAATTGGTCCCAATGAATGGGGAAAAATTAAAATAGCCATTTCACAAATGGATTAATGATACATAAAAACATTATTATATAAAAATAAAAACTACATAAAATGGACCCAAATAACTGATTTAGAAAAAACTGAAAACCCATTTTTTTAATCCCATGTTATAAATTGATATGGTTATTTCAATGTTTTTCCAAAACAAATTTAAAAAACACTCTTTAATTGTATGACTAAAAAATCCTCTCATGATTCATAAAAAACCATACATTTTGAAACTCTTATGGTCACATAACCTTTTCAAACACAACATGGAAAAAATTAATAAAAAACCTAATTTTAAAAATCATTGGTTTTATTTATAATAGGAAACCCACCATTCCAGAACATTATATTATTAATTAAGAGAATAATTAAATAATAATTACTTTTTTAAATTTTCAATTAATATTTACTATTATCAAACATCTCTTAAAATGAATTTAAATTTAAAAATATCCCTAAGATATTTTTTCTAATCAAGTCAAATTATAATGATATAAAATTTTTAAAATCACACATGAAATTTCATAAATAAGGTAATAACATGATTCTAAATTAAAAATTCATTCATAACATGCCAACATAATAGAATACAGCCCTTGAATCTCACATCACATTTTCTTCACATTCTAGGAAAACAACGAGTCCTATGGATGAAAAAATATTATAGGATGACAATCCATGCTAAAATTAGAAAAAATAGATATAAAAATCATGAAACGGTCCTCTGTGAGTTTCCAAAATCAGGTATTTTTTATCACATGGTTCTTAAATCACTATAACCCAACCAATCATCTTGACTTCTATATTTTTCACCATATCGAAACATCTCATCTTATCCCAAAGGAATCTCAATCCATATATATGGGTGATAAAACACTACCACTATAGTTTTCAAACTATAATCCAACGATGACATGAAATGGATAAAATATATTAAAGGGTAAATCCCAACAACCCATGGAAGCATGGGAGTCCAAGTGAAAATAACCTCATTATACTGTCACCAATTTTACCTCGAGGTCCCAAAAAGTTTACCTCTAAACAAACAATACCCAAAATAATAAGTGGGTATCCCAGAATCTATCTCCCCCTAAGTACCAATGGGCATGCTAGTATTTTTTCATACCATCCCATGGATTCATATTTGGAATCTCTATACATTTTCTTCTAAATGGTCAAAGGTAATTCCTAATCCTCATGGGATGTTCACTATTATTTAGGCATCATAGACCACTATAAGTGATTTTTAACATAGTAGAAAAATAAAAAAATTAGTTGAAAAAATAGTAATCTACATAGTTGGATATAATCCAAATAATAATAAAATTAAACGTAAATGTAAATATATAAATAATTGAATAATAGAGTAATAACCGAATAATACTATATCATAATATTTAATAGGACAAATAAACTATAAAAAACCAAAATAAAAGGGAAAATACCTCAACACTGACAAGAACATTCATGTGACCCGTAATTGAGATCCAAATGTATCATATCCATCATTCTCTAAGATATAAAGAGTCAATATAGAATGATCCAAGACAATAAAAATATATATATATATATATATGATTTTAACATCCTAAAAATTCCCCATCATCCAAATCTATGTAGTTTCTTTGTTATTACATCCCTAAATTATAGTTTAAAATATAGAAAAATTTAAATTTTCTACAATCATATCTATTAGGAAACATTCCATACATGAAAATATATAAAAACAATTTTCCTAGTTTTTTTACAAAATTAATGTAGTCAAGTGGAAAACACATTTCCTCTATTCAATGTCTCTTAAAAATCATTTTAAATCTCCAATATATAAATATTTCAAATATAAATCCATTCAAATAAAAATTTCAAAAATCAACATGGTTTTTATATTTTAAAATATATTTTCCCAATATTATTTATAAACCATTTTTCAACAAAAACAAGGGAGAATGGACCATAAATATTTCTATAATGTATAAACACATAATGTTTTTAAAAAACAATCTATGTGAACATTCCTATTAAAGGAACAACAATACTTTTTCCATTAAAAACATTGTATAGTAAGAACAATACCTCTTTCAAACCCATTTTAAGTATATTTGGAAACCATCAAAAAACTATCCTCTATAATTACTCTTTCTAAATCAATAATAATTACATTTTCTAATCAATAATAAAAATGGTTCACAAAATAATAAAATAGGAAATTGTATGACAAACATCAATATATCTATGGACCTAGTCAAAATAATTAAACACCATGTGAATTGATACTAAATAAGGATTTATGTGTCATTATATAAAATTATAGTGGAAATATAATTCCCTTAAGATGATTATAATTTGGATCCAACTAAAATAACCACCATCTAACTAGATATAAGAAATTTACTCTATTGTGACATAAAATTACCCAAGTTTCTCTATAAACTAAGCATAAAAACATAATTTGGAACCATGGTTGATCCGATGTATTATTACTTGGTCCCCACCTAGGATCTCCCTATCCATACATAACATGATCTCACATGATCAAAATGGAGGATTCTCTTTTATTTGATCAGATGTTCCCAAGGGAATGTCCCACAATAATTATTAATGATGTTCATGTAATGAATCACCTCATCTAGATACCATATTTTTAATGATTTCCATGATTAGTGAAATATATTTTAGAAAAAATAAACATTAAATAGATCAAATATAAAATATTTAAAATCACTCAAACCTCGGTTCATACACTAGCCCAATAATGTGTCCCCAATAAATCATAATAGAAGATTAATATTGCAATTCATATATATATTATAACCCCTCAATGGTTCTAATGAGTCCATTAGTAAAACATAATTATATGGAGGTTACATGTCCACACAATGTTTTTTAAAACTAATCCTTTATACATATACATACATTTTTCTCATTTGAAAACTCACCGAGAATTAAATGAAAACTAAAATCAATGGGAACTGACACATCTTTTAAACAAACCATTCAAATCTACCAAGGTAATATTGGGGTTTCAAACAACACCCAAAAGGTTTATCACAATTCATTAAAATTATTTGTCCCATTTTAAACATTTTAAATCATTGAGACATTCGAATATTTGGATTAAATATTGATTAAAATAATAACACCATTAAAAAACTTCAACTATATGCTCCCTCCTGGACTAAAACGAAATAATTGTTTAATATTTATTTAAATTTAATAAATAAACACTAGGCATTTAATAACATAACATTTTGAGGGATAAAATGTCACGACCTGTCCTCGGGGCCTGTACCATGACTACCCTAAGCCCGCCTTCTATAGGCCAGGGGCTGGCGACTAGCACCAAAGGTGTAAATCCCGATATTTAGGAAGGCATTTCTTTTATAAAACATAAACAAATCCAACCAGAGTACAAGTGGAAGTAATACAATAAGTACAAAAGAATGTGCTAAAAAGTAAATGATCCAGAATACAAACCCAACTGAGAAGTACAGCTACAACTGAACGAAAGTACAATAGAATAGACAACCAGCTAGAAGATAGAAGAAGCTCCTGGTTCGTCCTCCTCGGATCCTACCTCAATGGTTGGTATAGATAGCCTCCTCAACGCTCTCTCCCACCAAACACCTCTGAGTATCATCTTGTCGTGATGTCAACCTCTGGGTACTGACACATCGTGAGGTCTACCTCTGGGAACTGACTCGTCTTGAGGTCCACCTCCAGGTACCGTGAGGTCCTCATACACTCGATCTCTGTCAGCATTGTCCTTTGTCTGCATCCAACACAATGAGGTGAGGGAATGGCCTGTGCAGCGGTTCGTATAACGATACTCACTAGGGACCCCGATACCCTCAAGGTCTCACTAATTCCAACAAGGATAACCACAAAGAAGTATGTTAACAGATAACCCTTACTTAGGTATAAGATCATACTTATACCTAAGTCATCAAGTAACCCATATCAATCATGAGGAAACACAATGTTTTTGAAATAAACGGATAACCACTAATTATGTACATTCCCATACATATACATAAGTTATCAAGTGACCCATCTCAGGGATGAGGTAAACACAAGGGTCATTGACTCAGCTCAAACCAGGATTTTATTCATGATGCGGAAACCATGGCTGTTGGAGAACTCCTCCTCTGTTGAGTACAGTGGTCCTGTCACGACTCTGAGATGATACTATCTAACCTTAGACTATTGAGGTACTCCTCATGCCAAGTACCACAGGTCCGCACCCAAACACAGCAGTGCTCCCCGCCAGGGGTCTGCCGCCCAAACACAGTAGTGGTTCCCCTAATAGCCTACAGAGGTAGTCCTCCTATCGAGTACCACGGGTTTGCTGCCAACTACCAGGTGCTCCATCCACCATGGGTATGCCGCCAAATACCGGGTGCTCTGTCCACTGGGCTAGTCGACTCACTCCAAGTCGAATCGGTCAAGCAGTCATCAGGTCCACAACTACTAGGTCTCTGCACTCTGTATGCTCATCTCTGAGAGGATCGGCTCCATGTGATACTGATCAATATATACAAGTGTCACACAAACTCATGTGTAAATATCTCAAAGGACCACCTTGTCCTAGGGGTATCAATACAATAGACGACGCGTCGATCGGACGCTCGGTCTATGAGTTATTAACATTTCTGTTCCAGGGGCCGGTTGGATTTCAGGTACAATCCAACCCGATCACACTCCAACTACATCCAAACCTCAAGTGAATTATTCCAAAAGAACCGTCTCATCAAGAGGAATCTATCAATGTTGATGGAATGTCAATCAGACGTCCGGAGCTCATGTTATAAGCATTTTCATTCCGAGGGCCCAATTGGTTTGGAGTTCAAACCAACCTGGACATATCTATACTACAACGAAACCATGAGTGCAATAAACTAAAATGACTGTCTCGATCCAAGGAATCCTATGCAATTGACGGTGTGTCGATCAGAGATCCATAACTCATGTTATGGACGTTTAATTAAAGATGGTCTGAAAATACGGGGTCTGGGCCCAGTCTGACCCGGCCCAATACCCCATGGGTCGGCCCGAACCAGGTCGACTCGACCCAGGTCTGAGCTCAGCATGATTGGGCGCGGCCCGACCCGGTTGGCGAGGAGTAGCATTGGCTCAGCACTGGTGGCCTAGCCCGGCACTGGCAGCCCGGACCGGCACTGGCAGCCCGGCCCGGCGGTGGCGGGCCGGCCCGACGCTGACGGCCCAACCTGGTGCGGGCGGCCGGGGCATCCCACGTGGTTGGCTGCATGGTTGGCCGACCAGGTGGGGTGGCAGCGCCCAGTCGGCCACGCCCTAACCACGGATTGGGGTGGTGTTACACCCACCGGTTTCTACGAAACGGTCGGCCTTAATGGTCGACCCATTGGGTGACCACGGGACCCCCTTGGGTCCTGCCTCATGATGGTGCCGGCGTCAGGCATGGATGGTATCCCTTCCAGGTACACCGCGGCCTTAGGCCGCGACTTTCTTCCTTTGGCGCCACGCGCCAGCGCCGCGACCCTCCATCGTGGCCTGACTCTTCCCCACGGACATCCATGGCCTCTCCGGCGAGGCGCAACGGAGTCGTGCACCTCCACCGCGACCCGCTCTTACAGCGGCCCTCTATGTCCCTGTGCGGTACAATGGCACTGCGCTGCCTTCGCTGCGGCCTTGCATGGCTGCATCTCCCTACCAATCACCGCGCGGTGCAACGGCACTGTGCGCCTCCACCTCCAACATCATCGAAAATAAACAAAGAAGAGGGGAGTAGAATCGACCGTGTTTGTGCGGTCCGATCTCCTCCCGTTATGAAGACATCACGTGGAAAAACCTTAAGCAATGGAGAACGATGATATATACTAACCAAAATAACCCCTACCATGTTTCGTTCATCGTTCTTCGGATCTAACATGGGGATGACGTCAGAATCAATGTAGTTTGTTGCGCTCGCACCACGCTACCGATATCTGCTTGTTCGTCGGTGTCACATCAGAGAAGATAGAACCACGATATTATTCGACGAAGAGGCATCATTCTTCATGGGAGGAAGATGTTCTTCAATGATGGATAAATATATCTTCTAGTCCAGAGGTTCCACGATTATATTGGACCAACCCATATTAAGATGAGACTTCCACAACTTTAATAGACATTCCAACTATTAAAAATAATTCAAACTCTTCAATCCATTAATTAAAGAGTTTGTTTCATTAATTTTGATAGGTTGGAAAATAAAAGGTGTTAGAGGGGAGGAAGTGGAAAGGATAAATAAATGAAGAAGAGTTACAAATAAATACAAGGGGTGATTATGGGGGAGTTTATGAGAGTTAAACGTGAGTTAAGGGAATGTGAAAGGTTGGGGCTTGTGTGGGCCCCACCGCACAAATAACCACACATGGGTAGTTAGGTGCTTGCAGGTCCCACCCCAACTCCCCCTTATAGGATAAAACCACCTTAGATATAAAAATAAAAATTTTCCACCATTGTATTGACTTCTCATTTAATCCACAAATTTTAACTTCAACTCCAATGAAAATGCAACCACGGTAAAGGTCCCCTTAAGAAAATATCTGTGTTGCGAGTTTATCGGTGCCCTCAGATTTCAATTCCAAGCACTAGTTCAAAATATAGAAAATCCCGCTCGTTCGTTCACTAAACGTACCTGAGATAAACATCAGAAATTTATTCTGGGCACACCGGACATCGGAATCAAGTGCCGTCAGAAAATGCATACTCAAAAAATTCCAAGGTATTTAAGAGAAAACAAATTTCCTTAACATTTCCAATTCATTACATAAAATAATTTTCAAACATCATGCTTCCATAAAATAATACCCATAAAAGAATACATATAAAAAATATTATTTCAAAAAATTAAATTTAATGTAATATAATGTGACTTCATAGAAAAAATTACCATAGTTATGAAACAATCATTCTGAAATTTAATATCAAGGATTTTGACATTCCCATAAGCCTAGATGTGTAATATATGACTCTAGAATGTGTGATTCATGATCATACCCAACCCTAAATTTATCAAACATTAATATTAGTGTTATTTTTAAGGATTCCAAAAATGATAAAAAGTAGGACTATAATTGAAAATTTGATTTATAGGTACATAACATGGAATAAACACATGAGTTATAGGGGAGAAATCTATCAAAATAACAAGATAGTTGTAGGATTATTCTATAGAGGTACACCTGATATGTTTCAATGATAGGGGAATAAAAATTATTTTGTGTGGATTTTATTTGAATATGATAAAAATGAGAAATTCTAACTTTTCATATAAATGATATCACTGAATGGAGTTCCAATCCATGCTCTAACAATGCAGAAGCCACTATAAATTTAAAAATCACCTGTATATATTTCCATGAGATTCCAAAAATTTAGGAAAACCGTTATCCTATTATAGAAAATAAAACATTCAAATGTATAGTGGTCTAGAATTCTTATTGCATAAATTATCTAACATTATTCATGTTGTGTTCCATAACACAGACTCATTGAGGGAACCATTTCATTTGTCATAATATATATATGGTTTGGAACAAACAATGGTCAACCTAGAGAAACAATAATATTTACAATGAAAATAAATTTAACATTACCCTACATGATGGATTGCTTATGTTTTCAAAAAAATTCCTTCAACTTGTAACAATCATAAAAATTGAAAAAAAATCATTTTTTCTGGATGAAATTTCTTCGATACATATTCCAATCTTCACCTATATATAGTTAGATAATTTGATCAAAAAATTGAAATTGCAGGTGTTACAATTATATATATTATTCCACTTTATTCCCACATAATGTATCATATCGATTAAGAGAATTCTAATTATCAAATTCTAAAACGAATTATTCCAATAGTCACATTCTAAAATAAATGCCAAAAATAATATGATTTTCCTAAAAAAACTATATGAATCATCAATAAACACTGAATATCCTCATGCAAAATATTACAAAAAATTCAATGAGAACTCCAATGATATTTAGACTGTTCATTGGTATCCCAATATTTATAACATATCAAAATTGGTGTTACAATCAGTGGTCCATTTACTAAAAATTAGTGGACTCTATTGAGCACCCACATTACAAAAATCTCTAAATTAAAGTTTTAAAAATTTCACCATCCAAATTAAATATTAAATGAAATTAATATAGTATATAAAGTGTTTATATATTTAGACATCCATAGGAATCACAAAACATGATCATTTAAAATGTGGTATCCCAAAACCCAAGGGTATGAATACCTGGATCATTCTTATTGAAGGAAATTATTGACTCTAACAAATGGTCCACATCTTCAATAATAGAATGTGTAATACTAAATCCTCATAATACTAAATCATATTTACTGTTAATGAAAGAAAATCTGGAAAAAGTACTTTATTCAAATAAATAAAATGACGCCCTTGCATATCTATGTCAGCACCCTCGGTTCATCTAATGGCCAAACAACATGGTAAAATTGACCTTTTTATACACTATTTATGTATGTTTTAAAAAAAATAAAAAACACATCACAAATAGTTCCTTGATGAAGAAGAACCAAGACAATCCATAAAATAAAATGCAATAAAGTATTTCCTAAATCTAAACTTCTCGGAATCTCTGAGAATCATTCTTAATATAGATATCCATATAAAGAAGGAATAAACACACACTAGATAGATTGCATCAAATAATATCACCCAAACATCAAACCTCTCATGTCTCCATGATCGATTAAATAAACATCCCTAACTAGGTCTCAAACAATTTTCTCCCCAAAAAAACTAATCATCATCGGCTTAAAAATTAAAATAAGGTATAAAGACATAGCCACAAGGCATATATGACTTCTAGGAAAATTCCCTCCACTATTAAAACATAGAATGACTACATGGAACATTACCAAGATTATGAGATAACACATTTCGACCCATTTAGATCTTATGTTTTGTTAAAACCAAGACAAGGAATGAATCTAATGAAAATCACTCTACTTCGACACATTACCATTCATGGTGGCTTATAATATCTTTAGAAGGAATTATCTAAACATCATTTTTTCAAAAGAATAATATTATTATATAATAAAAATCACATGAAGGAAAAAATAAAACATACATTTTTCATTAAAGAAAAATGAAAATTAAAAATACAACATTATAAAAACCAAAAGAATAACAAGGTTTCAAAAAGTGCATATTTTTACATCAAAATTAAGAAAACTTCACTTAAAATACCATGTTTAAACTCAAGTTGGTTAATTTAAAAAATTTCCAAAACTGATTTCAAAACCAACATGGAACTATTTAAAAAAACAACCCAAATTTCATTTCAATTCAAGAACTCGTGTTTTTGAACAAATTATTATCAGTAACACTTTTCTCAAAAACCCAGGAGAAATAAAAATGAAACTATAAAACCAAATTTTAGAAATCATTAGTTTCTAGAAAAATAGAACACTCACAATTCAAAGACATCATGAACACTGTTAGTTAAATTAATCAATCTTATAGAATCTTTCAAATTTATAGATAAGTTTTACTTTTCTAAAAAAATTCATGAAACCAAGATGATTTTAAAACAACTGATAAGGTCTTGTTTTTTGAATGAAAAAATATTTTTCCCTTGGAATTCATATTTTCACATCAAATTAAATGTTTCATAATTGTTGGAAGAAATATGACCCAAAACCCAGATGACTTTCTAATGTACCAATATAACATAGTACAAGATTCCATTATCCCTTCCCATTCACCACCCACACAAGGATATCAATGAATCATGTGGTCTAAATAATAAAAATAGAAACTAAGATCAACATTGACACATGGTTGATGACCATAAGCCACATATGGAATGATCACTATAGTGTGTTATGGATCAAGTGTTTTTTTGATTTCACAGTTTTTCAAACCCCATAAGAAGTATCAATTCTAGAATTCCATTTTCTCCAAAATTATAGTACATTAAATTAGACACATACGGAACCTCAATCCATACCATTAAGGGTTGAAATACCACCACCACAGAAATCAAACCATAATCCAATACCGTCAAAAAATAATAATTTATAATAATATCAAAAACCATAATTTTACACAGAAACACGAGGATTGTGGTGAGAAGGAGACCTTGACACACTCGCTTTCCCTATATCCTGAGTCCTTACAACCTTACCTCAAAGATAATAACATCCAAAATAACTAGAATATGTACCAAAATATATCTCCCACTAAGATCATAAGTCTTTAATACCATTTTTTTGAGATCCTTATCAGCATTAAATTAATCCTTTTTCTATGACCAATTTTCCACTAGACCTGAAGGTCAGTTTCATTCACCACAAGATATAAAATAGAGGCTAGTTATCATAGAACACACTATGTGAGTGATATCCATATAAAATAACTTTATAAATATGAATGAAAAATAACAAATTTAATCCATTAACCATGAGATAATAAAATAAATTTCCAACACAAATATAAATATATATATATAAAAGGAAGAACATAAGAAGATAAAAATAAAATTATATAAAAAAATTACTAAAAATTCCAATAGAAAAACAAAAATTTAATTTTATGTCCCCAATCACTCCCACAAACCTTAGAGTGTCCAAAAATAATAATAATAATGAAATTGATCCATTAGGATCTTACTAAGAAATAATAAGGCTACAATTAAACAGATCTATAAAATAATGTTTTGTGATAAACATACCAATTAGACCAAACTCTGAAAATTGAACCTATCACATTAATATTATATCCAATGTTTTTATTTTAAAATATTCATAAAAATATATATATATTCATTAGGTATTTCAAAATGAAAATAAACATACTTCACACTATGTTATATATCTTTTTATATTTTTTTCATTAAATGAATTCTGTCACTAGGAAAATATTTTTACTAATTGTCCACACCTCTTTTCCAAAAACAATTCTAAAAATAAAACATTAAAATCTATTTAGGAAAACCACCTCCCATGTAAAAATTTTAAATGATAAATAGGTTTTCAAATTTCACATGAATGTATGAATCTTGTTACATAAACAAGAATGAAATAAAAATTAGGCTTGATTGTGTAAAACCATGTTTTTAAAATTCACATGCACATAGAGATTAATAAAAAAATGAACACATTTGAATTAATGAAACTAAAAAAATATTTGGAAAACAACCTTATAAATATTAAAATTAGAATATTTTTAATTCAATTTTAGATCATTTTGGAGGAGTCATAAAAAACACTTTAGGTTTCTTTGTTAAAAACTATTCATAATTCTAGTTTTAAAAACATAGAATTCTTGGAACATAATAATGAAATATATAAGATTATAATTGAAATATATATGTAAAAGTCAAATATCAAAATTAAAAACATAAAGTACACATGTATCGAGTTGTGTTTCAAGACGTAATGGATATAATCATGTCGAAAGTAGTAATCTCAAAAGACGATCCCAATTTGGAACATAGTGTCATGGGATCTAAATAATGGTATCTAAAAAATGAGTTCTATATTTACATATAATAACCATATGTATACTAGGAAATAATCCTACATTTAAAATTTTTATGCTACCTCTGTACTCCTTGAGTTATATATGCCCAAACCTAGGTTATCTCGACCACCAACATAGATGATCTAACTCCATAATAGGGGGTTAACTATATTGGGATACATCAACCTAGGTTATAAAATCAAAAAACTAATCTACTGACCTTTCTTCTATGATTATTTATGATGAATTAAATAGATGTGAAAAAAATAAACATCTCATAGACTGAATATAAATCATTTCAAATAAATTATGCATTTATTCTTAGACTATTACAATGAATCGATATTCAGATAATTTAAAAATAGAATAATAGTTTAAAAATAAATAAATATTTAAATACCCATTATGGGATCTAATAGAACCATTGGAATAAAAAATTATCTGAGGCTATTAAGGTATCATTCCTTATAGAAGAGATACTCATTTAAAAAATTCAAAATGACCCTTCCCTATTCCAAAATAGCATCGAATTGTAAGCCAAATCACACCAATACCAACCTATAGCAACCAACTCAAAGGATTAAACTTCAAAAAAAAATTACAACCAAATACCTCTTTAAACATACCTTAATACCCCGCTAAAATCATTAAATATAATAAAATATTTTCAAACATAACCTACAATTATTTACACACCCTTTGAAAAATTTTAAAACTCATGTCTAACATTACAAATATATTGGAATATTCAACCATTTGGTTTAAAAATAAAATAATACATTGAAACATTTAACAACCTCAATAAAGTTCTCACCACAACATTTAAAATAAAATATAATGTAAAATAAATTTATGAATTTTGTACTGACCCATCATGGAATCTGATTACATGAGAAGAGTTATAATACAATTATAACATCATTTTCTATCCAAATGTACACACTATGAAAAAAATTAATGAAATTAAAACATTTATTTGAAAAGAATTAAATAAAAATTTAATATAACATGACCACAAACCAAAACCTTCTCTAGTTCAATGATGATCATTCCAGAAGTTATTATATAATATTGAATAATCTTCCACTAGAAATGTCATTATATCCACAAACCATACAAGGGAAATACCCATGAATCAGATCAACCCAGATGATAAATTTAAAAAACAAAAAGATTAGGGTTCTTAAGAGGAATATATTTTATGATAAAAAGAAGTAATTAAATAGGAAAAGAGTTTAATTGGACAATCCATGGATGAAATCCGTGAATCCTAGGAAAAAATATATAAAAAATAATTGATTTATAGAGGAGGCTACCATGGAGGTTCATCAAATTAATTTTAATATAATATAATAAAAAATGGGTGGTAGATTCTATAATTATAATTTTTGAAAACCAAAAAAAATTACCATTAATTAACCTAGAAACACATTACAATTTGGCTGTAATATTTTCCAAAACATGAACCAATAGCACGAAAACCACAAAATAGAGGATACTCACTCACACAGATTATTCATAATTTAACATGGTTTGAAAACAATTCACCATAAATTCCATATATAGACATAAATTTTAGATAATATTAACATGATTGGGTCATGGTTTACCTAACCATGTTTAATATATGGTTTATAACAAATACTCACATGAGGACCTATATGGTTTCACCTATGATATTAATGGTTTAGACCAATTGTTTCACCACCCAAAATAATATTTTGTGCACTGAGAATATTGATAAAAAACCCCTTTATTATATTGAAGTTATAAAATTCTCCTTAAAAAATGCATTATAACCATCCACATTTCAAAAAAAATCAAAATATTATATGTTTTGGGATAAATTATCTCACAAACATAAAATGTAACTCAATATCATAAATTATCATAAAATAAAAACTATAGTTATATGGATTGTTTTAAAATAAAAAAAATAATAATATATGTGATTTTTTATGAGAAAATAAACCACTATAATAAATAATATTGGTTCATGTATTTTTTTATAAAAAAATTAGAACCCGTAGAATATTCTATATGAAAAAAATAATTTGATAAATATATAAACCCAATGTAATTTAAAAAAGGATAAAGGATAAATAATTATGGGAAACACATAAACATATTATTAGTATATACTACATGTACTTGGGTGGAATCATATATCAGTCTATCAATTAATCCCTATCATATAAAAACACATATTCTCTAAAAAAGTCTCAATAATGTAAATATCACTATAATTCAATATCATAGTGGATTTAGTTATTATAATCGCGACTACATAAATATTTCATTTATATAATTTAATAAATGATTAATATCTACATGAGAATAAAAATAATATGTGAGGTGACTCTTATCAAATCTAAACCATGATACACATATAAAAACACACCCTCATCCTACATCAATATAATAGAAAATGAAAATAACCTCTTGAAAATCTATAAAATATGTAATCCCTATCAATCCTTAAGATAAAATGTACCATGAAATTAGGATTATCAATTTAGGGTGTAGAAAAATTATAATAATGTGTTTAGAATGTACCAAAGAGGAATGAAAATATAAATCGAAAAATTAATTTTTTAATTCCTTGATGAACCTTTTCTAAAACAATGTCACCTAAATGATTCTAAAAAAACATGATTTATTGTTTTAATATTTAAAATAATTATTATAATTTATATTTTTAATACCCATTTTATCAAAAATTAATTTCATAAAATATTTCCAAAATTTTATAGATGAATGTTGATTAAATAATCACACCACCCATATGTCACATATGCCAACCAAATATAAAATCCCATCAATGTTTTGAACCCAATATAATAAATTAATAACATAAAACCATAAAAAAGAATCCATAGGAAGTGGAAACCAAATTCAAATATACACATCATGTATTAAATTCAAATTACATGGAATAATATATAATCCTTTATAGTAATTAATTGAATTAACTACAAATAAAAATGAATTTATGGAATTTACAAAACACCTAAAATACCATATTTTTAATAAAAACATATATTTGTTTTAACGTCTTTAATAAATAACAAAATATGTATTAGAATATTAGAAAAGAACTATAATTTTATGAAAAATATATTTAGAAATCCTATATAAGAATAGTGTTTCCAGAAAAAAAAAATTGATGGAAATGCCTAATTCACCCAATGTACAATTGTGATAAAAATAATTAATATAATAAAGTAGTTACATAAGAAGTTATCCATTAATGTATAAAAAACGAATCATATCATACTATGGTCAACCATTTCTTTGTGATTCATATAATAAAAGATCACTGTAAGAGAAAAAGATGAAACAAGGACTAAAAGATGAATAATGAATAAAAAATGTTAGCCTTAATGAAATGACATAAAATTAGGGTGGGTGTGTCCCAGAACCATTGTGTATGTAAGGTTGTGACTTCCTATGGATCCCTCATGTCTTTACAAGTGTATAGGGGAAGGATAGAGTCATAGCATGTCATTTATATGTGTGAAACACTAAAAAGGATGTAAATAAAGGTTGTTATAACCCATGTCTAATTTTAATTATTATATATTTATTCCTCTTCGTATATTTAGTTATATGATCAGTATCCTTTATACATTCAATTTTTATTGTAAAGATGTAAAATTGAAATGTGATATGTGAAGACAATTGGGGTTGAAAATGATGTTTCCTTCATTACAAATGACAACACCAACTTTGTGTCATTTTTATTATCCTATATACACGGATTCTTATAGATTATCAATGAAAATATAATTATGTGTTTTATCATGGAATACTTATCCTATCATAAACTATGTAGATATATTATATTAATTTGTTACTCAAGATCTGGAGTCAACCTAGATAACCATTTAAATACTTTTGGATATTGACATGCTCTTTGTGAAGTACATCAATACTAAAATGATGTGTCCCTCCTAGAAGGTGTAGGTGATATCCTTCCATAACATAATCATTATATATTTCTATATCATTACTGACATTTTTTATGATGGAATTCTTACCTTTCCAGATCAATTATATTTAGAAGAAGTACTATAAAACTCATTTATTTCATTATGTGTTCTTCTTTGTACATAATGGAAATTTGGTACACATCACTGGATCTCTGAAATATATTATTCTTCAGTGAACAAGATAACATATCATCATATATCCCTATTAAAATATACCTCTCTCTCATTCCATGATACCTTGTATATTTAATAGGTTCATTAACGTCTCTCTCGATTCATTATTTCTTTTATATTTTTGAATGGTTATAGTCATATAGTCTCATGTATATTATTCCAAATCCTTATATAATATATATTCAGTAATATGTAAATAATATATTAAGTAAAAATAAATAGTCAAAGTATAGTAAGACTTAGTAACTCAATTTACTCTATCCATAATGTTTCTATAATATAATAATCAAATTTTTTGAAGTCTCACTATTTTATGACTCATCCTTAATTCATTTATAATTGAAATTATCTTATAAATTAAAATGAATGAATATAGTTGTTCATCATGATATTTAGATATACTAATGTCCTCATTCCCTGTATTTATTCCACTAAAAGTCAAATAAATCCATACAGATTAATAACACAACGAATGCATTCATCAATAGTTGTAGTGACGGTTCCATTATTTATATTGAAGGGATCTTCTCAATTAGATACATTATCAAGTGCTTGTAATTTTGAACATATTTAAATAGATTGAAAGTCTTATATTTTGTGTAGATTCCCCATGAAATCTACTATTATGTGATTATTTCTCTCCTTTTCTCATATTTTATTTTCTTACCAAATACATTAATCCCAACATGGTATACTTTCCTAGATTTTGGATTTTCTATGGAAATTTTCACCCAAGTTTTTAAGACAATGTTCTCTTGAATAATTTAACAATTCTCAAGGATTATGAGTTTCACTAGGTTTTATTATTACATCAGTAAACCATACCATCTGTAAATGATATATAATTTATCATAACTCTCTACTATTGTGTTCTTTTTCAAATAAATTGTGTCTAATTTGTTTTGTGATATTTCTCCATTGATAAGAAACCCTATTATTCATATTATTTTGGTTTATTTTTACATCAGAGTATATAAAATTAGGATATTCAACTTCATTATATTTTTTCTCTCTATAAATTTTTATATAATTGTATTATTCATTTTTACCCTTTTACATGATATATTACTCAAAATTAATTATACACATATGGATTGTAACCCATATATAGATAATTAATTTCATCATTTTTATTTTTTACATTTGTGATGACCATTAAATTTCATTTTAAGAATGATGTGACCTACATATGACCTCTTTCTTTTTTAATTTACATTCAGAAGCATCAATTATTTACTTTGATGTTTATGTAGCCAATCTATCGCTCACAAACATTGACACAATGCCTCCTTGTCTTTACAATTTTAACTCAATGGATCGAAAATATATTCCCTTACACATCCAGTCAAATAAGATTGGACATTATGTTTACAAGTGACAATATGAAATGGATAATCCCCTTTTCAAAATACTGATAATGATACTAGACCATGTCAAGTTGTTTACTGTCCATATTGAATGGCCAAAAGCTAGACTATCTCATAATGCACTATAACATCTTTAGTTAACATTATAACTTATCCAACATTATCTACTATCCTATCTCAATGGATATTTTATCTTTAATCTCCCAAATTCTAGATATATCAGTAAATATCTTCATTCTGATGTAGACAACATTGTATCCTCTATAACAATATATTTCATTGTCTCTCATGATGATCAAAATTTTAAATCAAGAGAAATAATTTTGTTCTTAATTGTTTAATTGTATCATGAAATAAATAATTCTCCATGGAAATCGTAATACCAAATATATTTTCCAAATTATCATTTCATTATTTTGTATTGAACATGAAAACAACTCCAATAGTGAAATTACCTTTTCCATATGTAAATGAATCTCCAAAAATGTCTAATGAAAGGAAATTCAGATAAACACTTTCAAAGATAAATATAATTTCTCCTTAATATACATTAATTGATATCAATATGGTTATTACAAATAATTTATTATGGAATTTAATATATTTCAATCTAGTGATCATTCTACATATAACATACATTAATGGAAAAAATCACAAATAATGTGTGTATATCAATCTCTCCCATTATTTCTATTATCAATAGAAAATATCATTTTATTCTTTCCCCATAATATTAAAAATTATGAAAAATCATTATAGAGGGGTTGCTATAATTTCATTATAATGAAATAAAAAAAATCTACTGAAATGTTTCACTGATATATTCTTGGTTTAGATAATAGTTAGGCTTGATTTTGGAAATATGGATGTCCATAATAATAAAATGATACCCTCTATTTCCATTTTCTATAATCCTCCCAATTTTTATTCAAACATACCGATAAATTTACTAATTATTTAAAAAAATTATTAAAAAATTATCAAAAAAAATTTAAAAATAATTATTATTCTCACCCAATTGTAAGATTAAAAATATTCTATTGAATCATAATGGTTTTTATTTCAAATAATACCATAATAATTCATGTTTCATCAACTTCATACCATATATTAAAATAAAATTTTCCGCATGATATCAAAACCAATTTTTTATGAAATATATTTTAGATAATATGTTGTTATACATTTTAAATGATTTTTTAATAAACTTTTTCAAGTTCCATTATTTACTTGATTTTAAATATCAATATGACTACACATATAAACTCCACCTCTGGGGATGATATCCATTCCAACTAATTCAATGTGAAAACTTGTATGTGATTTTACCTTGATTTTAAAGTGACACGTCATAAATAGATGGTTACTTCTTTAGATCTAAAATATTTACTGTAGGATACATCACTTCATTAGTTATAAATTTTCTAAATAGAATAATCTATAATACCCTACCAAGTTAGAAAAAAAATTCTAATATATATGTCATGGAATAATATGGATCCTCTTTAAATTCTATATGAAAAATTGGATTCAAAATTTCTTCTCAACTAGTTATTATTTTATAATTTATTTTAATTATTAGATTTACTATTAATTCTTGTAATTTTTTAAAAAAAATATTACATTAATTTGTGAAATGGGGACTCATTTATTTTCACAATTTATTAGAAAAATAAATCATTTTAGAAAAACTGGAACATGAATCACCGGGTGATTTCATTGTATTTTCATGAATTTTATTGGGTTATAATACTGTTTACATAATAATTCATGTTATTTATATATAAATTTATTATCCCTACATCTCATCATATGATCCCAGAATATATTATTTTTATAATATCTCATGAAATATTATTTCTTATTTATATGGATTCATTTTTTTCTCTTTTGATAATTCCTTCTCTAATACATCCATTAATATTTTTTCCAATATATCAGCCATCCAATTTTCAAAAAAAAACTTCATGGATGTAATCAATCTTATTATAACATATAGAGTAATTATTAGGAGTCCTCTTGCCCAATTAAGTCTTTTTGTTTCACTATTAGACTGTTACTCTATTCTATTTTTAATGTCTCTATTTACACTAACATTCATAGTCTATTTAAAATATTCATGGTGTTTTCTATTTTTTCTAAAATGAAGTAGTTAGTTTTTTATTGATGGAAGATTCCTGTTGTAGTTCATATGAATTTTTTAACAAGAATCTACCTATATTAGTAAGCCAAAGATAACTCACTAACGTATTTCAAAATCCTTCTTGGAATTATTTATATAATATTTATCTTCGTTATTTCCAAGTGTAGGCTAATCAAAATACTCTATATTATATGTATTATTCGACTAATTTCTATTATTTCAATGATTTGATAATTTATACATTCATTCCACTTCACTATGAAAACTTCCTATGAAAACTTCTCTAGGATATCTACAGATTCATATATGCTTAATTTATATAGACCATTGTTCTGCCTATGAGTTTTTATTTAGTTAATATTTTCTCTAATTACTATAGGTTATTATTTTCTTCCATAGTTTATTACAATTTACCAATAATTATTATCCCTATAAATAAATTTGTTAAAATAAAAAAAATATTACCACAAACTATGATCTTTTTGTTTCAGAGGACCAATCACTCTAGAATAAATTCAACTTGTTTTCATTAATATTATTTACTAAGTTGGATTGGATTGGGTAATATCTATAAATTAAATTTCATAATGACCCATTGGATGTAGTGGTGGTAATTTTAGGGATAATATTTATCCATCTCAATGAGGATTTTAATTTTGACACTTCACTATCTATGGAAATAGTTT
The DNA here is from genome assembly GCA_963277665.1 of Viscum album. Lineage (NCBI taxonomy): Eukaryota > Viridiplantae > Streptophyta > Magnoliopsida > Santalales > Viscaceae > Viscum > Viscum album. The sequence continues at coordinate 1,681,782,039 of OY728161.1, read as the reverse complement.
CAGAACTGTTATTAGATTTATAGATTGATAGTAAAATTCCTTTTGAGGATGTAATATAATGGTCATTAGATTATATCAAAATTTATTTTAAGTCTTATAGAGACATTGTATCAAAAAAATCATCCTTGTTAGTTTTTTGGGAATTACCTTTCTTTACAACGTGTTATAATGACATGGGAGAAGAGATTATAAATTTTTATATTCTTATTATATGTTACAATAATGTCAATATCCATCGTTTTCAAAATATATCTCTTGATTTTTTAGAACAAATATTATAATTTTATTTGTTACTTTTCATTTAAACCTTTATGCGTGATTGGGTGAATATTTGTGAAAAAATGTGTGAAATACGGTAGTAAAAGGTTGGAACATAGATTTCCCAAACTGTGTGCCCTTACCCAGCAAAAATTATAAACATTGAAAGAGTGGTTTTGCGAGGCAGCAACATGGGTTGTCGAAACATGAACCCTAAATGATGAAACATTGCAACCCGCCTAAAAGAGTTGCATGGTTAAGGGGGTGTTTTGGAAAATCATGCACATATTTCAACAAAATCATATTGAGGATTGAAATAAATATGAAAATAATTTTACAATTATGAGATCCCTCATTTTAACCCCATTAGACCCCCAATAAACCCTTTCATCTCATTAATAGTTCTTTAGGCTCCATGATATATTACATTCCTTATGTCCTCTGTTATTTGCGATTAAAATCCTTAATTGAGTATTTACACCCCTCTCTGAAAGAAGATATCAACTTGTGTGGCTTCCACTCTCTTCATGATTTTATATCATCTGTTAGGGGATTTTTCTTCTCTATTATTTGTTAGATTTTGATCATGGAATGTGGATCTAGTTCTATGATTGTGTGATGTTGATTATTCAATCTATATTCAGTTATTAATATTAATATCTACTTTAATGTCATTAGTCTGTTCAAATTAGAGATTTCCAATGGGTGATCACTCATCAATGATTTTTGGTACTTAATCTATTATTCAAATCATATTATTATGATTTTAAATTTCATGTATATAATAATATAATTAAAATTTTTAATATAAATTTAACAATTTAATATAATTAATTAATTCAGTAGATTAATTAATTAACAGTTTTCAAATTTGGGATAATTAATTATTGAATTAAATGTCAGAATATTGAAATTGTTGGATTTGAGAAATTATAAATTGTAATGTTTTAAATTAGACGTCGAGTTTATGAATCAGAATAATTAATTTTTGAATTAATTATTCGATGTTGATATTGTGGATTAGATTTATTATTTATTAACTAATTTATAGATGTTGAAAATTTTAACAGGGATAATTAATTTTAGTGTTAATTAATAGCATATTGAAATTTTGAATTAGGCAAATTAATTATTGGATGTTGAGATATTTAATGTCAATAATTAATTATTTATTTATTTAGGGGATATTGATATTGTGAATTAGATGAAGTATTTATTGATTTAGTTATTATATTTCGTGATTTTGAAATGATTTACTAATTACTTAATTAATTAATTTTATATATTTTATTAATTAATTATTTCAATAATTAATGTAAATCGAAGTGCTAATGTAGTTATTTAAATAATTAATGGAAATATGTGAGTGTCCATATGATTTATTTGATCAATTAACTATTTTATTAATTAATGGTTTGTTATGATACAAGTTCTATTATGGTACATGTGATATAAGTGATAATAGAGTGTGGGTTATGGACTGACTCTCCATAAACTCATATATGATAAATGTGTGTGGGGTGGTGATTGGGGTACCAAATACCCTTATATAGTAATTTTCTAAGGCTGAGGGACTGAGGCACAAAATAACCGTTTGACATAACGAGTATAGTATAGGAAAGGATTCTCCATGTATCCTATTAATGAACAGGCATAGGAAAGGTACTGAGGATCACTACTAGAATATGATCTATACCATCGGTTTTGGAAACACTGTTGGTATAGTTCAATAATTTGGACCTATACCAACGGCTTGGCCAAAACTGTTGGTATAGGTCACTAATAGGGACCTTTACCAACGGTTTTGGACAAACCGTTGGTATAGGGGGGATATATACCAACAGTTTGGCCAAAACTGTTGCTATATGATTATTATAGAGACCATATACCAACGGTTTTGCCAAACCATTGGTATAGGTCCCAAAATAATAGAACCTGTAACAACGGTTCTCAAAACCGTTGGTATAGGTCTATACGAACGGTTTTGAGAACCGTTGGTATATGTACATGCATTTTTAATGGAATCTTTTTACAGAGGACATTAAATAAATCAAAATTTAAAATACGTATGATAATACATATATATATTTTTGAAATTATGTTCCCAAAAGTATGTTAGGTTAGTGGTTAGGTCATTCAATCACAAACGAGAGGTGGTGGGATCAAATCCAAATGAATGATTATTTTTTGAATTACATATACCAATTGTTTTCTGGAACTGTTGGTACAGATTTTCATATTACTTATACCAACTGTTTTCAAAACCGTTGGTATAAGTTTATAACAAACGGTTTTCCCAAAACCGTTGGTATAAGCCTATCCTCATGGATTACTTGGAAACAGTTCACCAAACCATTGGTATAGGCTATACCAATGGTTTGGAGGCCGATACCAACAGTTCCATACCGTTGGTCTAGGGTATTTTTCTAGTAGTGGCTCCAAATACCCATAGGTTATTAGGCATGATGATCTACTCCCATGACATGTAATTTGATTGGGGCTCCAATCCATAAATTTATTGAATTGAGGTGAGTTGGGTAATTAAATACAATGTATTATGATGAATTATCAATTGGATATATGTTATATTTCCTAAATTGGAGTGATATGAAACAGTTATTTAGAGTGCAGATGTCCTCATGAACTAGGGTTTCATGTGGTTAAATAATGAATAATTGTATATGAGTAAAATGATTACATTATTTATTATAATTATTATTTATACTATTGTATACTCATTTATACTATATATTCTTATAGATATCATTATTAGTGGCCTAATAAGTTGTACTCGGACCCTACTCGGGCTGATTGATGGGTACCGGAATAGATTTCATGATTAGAGGATAGGATAAGGAAAAATGGCTTGTATTAGATGTCTGAGTTGGGATGAAGAATGTATATGAGAACTAGATGTTGTTCAGGTCCCTCAAGGGAGTTATTTGTGTAGTTACTTTTGAGATCGATTTTTACACTATAGACATACCTTTTCATGAAATTTCAATTAATCAGTTATAATATTGTATATATGGTTATGATAATCATATAATAATTGATTGTATCAGTAAATGTTATAGCATTATTTAATTATTTTTTATTTATTAAATATGTTTTTCTACTCAGATAAATATTTCATAGTCTTCACATGACTTTTATTAGATCATTGCCTCTATTCATTAGCCTCTAGAATATGAGGAGGAGCTATCGAAGTCATGTGACTAATGGTCTTAGTGCACTAGTTTGTGGCTATAAGGACCAGACCTTAAACATTACATAATATTGAATTAAATGAATAATTGACATTGAGGATCTTTTCTGGTTTAGAGTATTAGAGAATTAGGCCAAAACAATTAAATTACATCTCAAAAATTACATGGTAGACACTTCTACTCAATTTTTATTTTTTCATAAAAAAAACTCTTGAAAAAAGAGTCATGTATAGTACCATGTTTTAGAAAGCATGAATTTTCCTTCATCCCATCTTTGGAACTATTCATCTTTATGTCTTGCGAAAAAAAAATTTAATACTTCGGATGAGCCTAAAAATCTCAGTAAGGGTTAGAAATCCAAGAAAAAAACAATAGTTCATCATTGCATACATAAATAATCTCTTTAACATACCTCGTGCAATCGTATAATTTAGGAATCACACATAGAAAACATAAATCATAAAGGTAACTTGTGGCATCCATATCGTACTGACAATGTAGCTATCACAGCTACATAGGGAGTAACATATGGAATACCCGTCACAATATATTCACTAAATCATTTAGGATAAGCATTCATGTTTATCTCTATCACGTTACCCAATGCATTAGATATCTATATCGGGCTCACCCACCCTAGGATTATTATGGAACCACCTGTAAAAGTAACAATGCCCAAGAACCATAACATATTCATAACACATAAATTAAACATAAAAGAAAGATTACAATTCCACATTTCAATCACAATATATCATTTTTATATATTCTCATAAAAATCCATTATAAACACCATTTTCAATACCAAAATATGTAAAAGAGTATGTGGTATTTATTTTCCTTTTAAAAACATTACAGCATGTCAAGGAAGCCAATGATCAAATAATACTCATGGCGGCAGAAAGGTCATTGTTACCGCTTATGTTAAAAAGAAACATTCTCTTTTTCATTTAGTAAAGCGCTCCATAGAAAAATATTCCATTTGAATGAAATGAAAAGTTAAAGGGTTTTATACACCATATAAAATAAAGTCCTGTATAAAACAAAATATCCCTCAATGAAAGGATATTGTGATGAGTTCCCTTACCTCATGTCCAACATGACCCGTTCATTCTTTAATCTACTAAATAATAACGTAAAGTAAATTTAAAATTTCGTAAGAACCATTTCAAGTTTATTATTCCATTTATATCACTTTTTACTATGTTATAAACATTATGTAATCATTTCTGTTAGTAATGGTTGTGTTGTCGATATTTAGTACTTGAGAAAAAAATGGACTTCATATTAGTAGAAGTTGTTCATGTGGTCAAAATTTCATTATAACCAAAATAATATTCATGATTTTGATTTTATATATATCATATATTTCCAGTATATACATGTATTTATAATAGTACATATCATTAGTATTTATGAAATGAAATGCTCCGTTCATGGAGACGGTAAGCCATAGGTACGCAAGAACGCTACTTTCATATCTATTTCTATTTTAAGGGAATTAAAACATAATGATACATAGATATATTATAATTACAGTATAATATCATATATAATATCATTAAATCTATCCTTTATATGTCCCACATATGGCATTAATGAGACATATCACTTTGAGGGGGTGGTAGTCCGCACTTCCTAAAATGAAATTAACGCATTTACCCTTAATGGAAACCATACAATCATGATGTAAATGGAAGATGAAGAAGAATAAAGAAAACATAAACATAATATATATCATATATAAATATATTTCCATCATAATGTCCACAATAAGAGGTGGTAGGAGATAATTGAACAGTCATTGTTTCATGAGACGTTAGTTTTTCCATCAAATGAAACAGTGTGCTCTTTACCCATTAGATGGATGTGTGTGTATGTTTAGTTCAAATACTTCTCATAAAAACATCCTAGTATATTTACGATACTTGTTTTGTTATATTAAAATGTAAAGAAAATAGTTTAGGGGTTGGAGAAGTAAAATAAAAGAAAAAAAGTTATGACCAATTGTTAACTTAAATTCGAGTTTGTCACTTTGGATTGAACCAAAAGGACTTCTTGAAGTCACTTCTATCTAAGGTAAGTCATCGAAGTGGAAGAGAGGGATCTAAAGAGATTATTTTTTCATAGGTTGGATGAGCCAAGGATCTTGAGAGGAGTGTGTAATGATTTATAAGAGAGGGATTTTTATAAGGAGGAGGAGGGGCTCTTTATGAAAGTGTGAAAATATAATTTTATTATATAATGATATTTAGATTATAAAGGTAAAAAAAAATTAAAGTCAATTTTAAGATGACTGATGGTCAAAATATAATCATCCAATATGAATTGGATAGGTTTTGGATTTTGTTTTAATATTTATAATCTTATTTCTTGAAATCATTTATTAATGTGGTTAACACTATATCATTATTCTGTCATAAATAATTTAATTTATTTGATGTCTAAAAATAATAAAAAAACACCATGATGTAGGAAATAATTTTAGCTTTCCAATTAATATTTATTGTCGAAATGATGACTTATATAACCCCATGTATTAATTATGTTACAAAATATATTTGTTTTTGTCATTTTTTCTATTACTTTCAGTAATTTAAAAGAAAGTGTCATTATCACTCTGATGTAGCTATATGGGGTCCCAAAATCAACATAAAGATGCCCATGGTTGGATATGTATCAACCAATAATATTAGGACACATGTTAGTGCAATTTTATTTTATTATAATATTATTTTTTTACCCTTATTTACCAAATTTACCCTTTAACAATTGTTCATATATTTTTTACAAAAGTGAATATTTAAAATGTCTAAAAATAAAAGTTACATATTTTCTAAATTTTGATGTACGGATTCCTAATATGGAATCCATTTTTCTAAATTTAAAAGACATAAGTGGTGGAAATTATTTTTTTATTAACTCACGCGGTCAAAACAATATGCGTGTATTTTAAGAAAAAATAACTATCAAATGATTGACACTTTTTTATGTCCAATTTCAAACCAAAATTTATTTCAATGAACTGCATTTAATTAATTGGTAAAAATATAATCTAATTACACTTTAAAACCAATTAAAATGTTAATATATCCCTATAAATACAATACATTAAATATCATTTTTGAATTAAAATACATTATTTATTAACTATTCATTAAAAATGAACTTTATCAGAAAATTCCAAAAAGATACCCAATGTAAATTTCAATGACCCGATTATAAAGAAGGATTTTATTTTTTCAAATAAAACATATAAAAGTGGCCAAAAGTATATTTATAAGGGTTCCCCATCATAAGGTGGTAGGTAAACATTTTAATGTAAAGTTTATTTAAATTTAGATTCATTAAAATTTTAAGCCACTATCATTTTTTGGATAAATGTTAAAACATTTAACAAACATGTATAATCATATTTTAGTTTGTTCTATTCCGCCCCTCTAATACATAGTCTAGCTATTAAAAACCATTTAAAATAATCATATTATATTATACTATGCAAAGTAAGATTTTAAAGAAACCCATAGTTGCGTATCGGGTAAGCCATAGAACATAGCTACCCCTTTAAAGTAAAATAATATTTAATTCCAAAGATATTAATTATAAAGAAAATATATTATTTCTTTATTTACATGGAATGATACATCCTTCCCCCTTTTGGAAATTTCTTCCTCGCAATTTTATTCACCAATCGAATAAATGGGGGTATTTATCCCTCATATAATTTTCAGATTCCCACATTTCCTCTTCAACCATAAAGTTTTATCCAAAAAACCTTTATCTGGTGAATTACCTTATTCTGGAACACATGATCTCTATAGTCAAGAATCTGGACTGGTTGTTACTCTAAAGTGAGATTATCTTCCAACTAAACTACATCTAGGATCAAAACATGATATGGATCTGGCATATTCTTTCTCAACATTGAAACATAAAAAAACATTGTGTGCCTGGGATAAACATGATGGTAAATCTGCTCTGTAAGAAACTAACCCATATTTCTCCAGAATTTCATAGGGTCCAATTAACCATGGACTAAACATTCCCTTATTAACAAAATACATCACACTTTTCCATTCATAAACCTTGAGAAAAACATTATCGCCTATTTTGATAGATAGATCCATCCTCTGGTTATCTGGATAACATTTCTACCTGCTCTAAGATGTTCTCATGTTATTCTGAATTAGTTGAACCTTTTAGGCCATATTTTCTACAAATTAGGGTCCCATAAGCTTCCTCTCTCCTACTTCTTCCCAAAAGGCTGAAGTTCGACACTACATTCCATATAATACCTCAAATGGTGGCCTTAGTATACTGGAATGAAAACTGTTATTATAATAAAATTCAACCAACAAATATGTTTGTCCCAAATTCTCATGGTAATCTAGTGAACTAGTACGTAGAATATCCTCCAAGGTATGAATGGTTCGTTCTGACTGCCCATCTGATTGTGGACGAAATGCTATACTAAAATGTTATTTGGTACCTATGAAATTCTAAAGGCCATTCCAAAAGATATAAGTAAACCTAGGATCACAGTCAGATATAATGGAGAGGGGAACACCATACAACCTGAATATCTTTTTAACATACAACCATGAAAGTTGATGTAGAGACAAATTTTCTCGAATATAAAGGAAATGATCAGATTTAGTCAACCAATCAACTATAACCCAGATTTCATTATTACCTCGATATGTCATCGGTAATCCCACATCAAAGTCTGTGGATATATTTTCCCATTTCCACTCTATCACCGGTAAAGGCTGAAGAATCCCTTTTAGCAACTGCCGCTCTACATTAACCTGCAGAAAATTCAAACACTTCAGAGTAAAATTAGCAATATCTATCTTCATTACATCCCACCAGTAATACTCTCAAAGAACTAGGTACATCTTAGTACATCTAGGATGAATTGAAAATGGGGAACTATGAGATTCACATAACAACTCATTCTTCAACTATGAATCACAAGGTATACATAATCTCTTCACAAACCTCAAAACACAATCATTATCAATGTTAAGTTTAGGAAACATACCCATCTGAACCAACTCTGACTTTTTCTGTAACACACTACCTTTCTTCTATGATTTCTTTATTCTGTATGATAGAGTTAATTTCACTGACACCTTAAACAAAAAATAATAATTTCTAGCACTAACATATTCTATTCCAATGTTCATCAAAAAATCCAATGTATCTCATTCCAAATGTAGAAGGTTTAATAAAGCACAATTTTTTTGACTCAAAGCATCAACCACTTTATTTTCTTTTCCGAAATGGTAAAGGATCGTGCAATCATAATCCATGATTAATTCTAACTATCTCCTTTGTCTCATGTTCAATTCATTCTTAGTGAATATATTCTTCAAATGTTTTTGGTCAGTATATACTTCACATTTTACTCCATACAAATTATTCATCCATATTATTAATGTAGAATGAACATAAGATAATTCCAAATCATATATAGGGGAATTTAACTCATTAGGTTTCAACTGACATGATGTATAATCAATTACCAAATCATTCTGCAAAAAGACACACCCAATTACATTTGATGAAGCATCATTGTAGATAAAAAACTCACCATTTTTGGAAAGTAGTTCCAAAACTAGAGCATTCACCAATATTCTTTTCAATTCTTGAAAACAATCATCACATTCTATTTTCCAAATAAACATAACACATTTTCGAGTTAACTAAGTCATTGGGCTAGATAACCAGGAAAAATTCACAACAATCCTCTGGTAATAATTGGAAAATCCAAGAGAACGACTGATCTCAGTTATATTTGTGGGTCTTGTCCATTTTATAACAACTTTTCTTTTTGGAGGATTAACAGTTATGCCAATTTTTTAAATAATGTGACCATTGAATGAAATTTGTTTTAACCAAAACTCACACATGCTGAACTTCCCAAAAAGTTTATTTACTTTTATCGTTTGGTAAACAACCCTTAAATGGAATTAATGCACTTCCTTACTTTTAGAAGAAACCAAAATATCATCAATGAAAATAACCACATATTTATCCCAGAACATAGGGGAAATACTATTCATAATATCCATGAATACAGTAGGTTCATTGGTTAAACCAAAAAGCACAACTAAAAATTCATAATGGCCATATCTAGTATGAAACATGGTCTTCAGAATGTTTCCTTCCTTTACTTTCAACTGATGGTACCCTGACCTCAAATCAATTTTCGAAAAATACTGAGCTCCATGGAGCTGATCAAACAAATCATTGATATGAGACAAAGGATACTAGTTCTAAAAAATTATGTTTTTCAATTGTCTATAATCAATGGAAAGTCTCATTGAACCATATTTATTTTTAACATACAAGACCAGAGCAGCACATAGTAATGTGCTATGTCGAGTCAAACCATTAGCTAATAACTCCTTCAATTTCTAATTTAACTCTAAAAGTTCAATTTGAGCCATTCAATTAGGGGGTTTTTAAATTGGCTTAGCATCATGAACTAAGTCAATAGTAAATTCAACTTCTTGATCAGGTATAATACTAGGAAACTCATGAGGAAAAAACATCAAGGATCTCATTTACCACTAGCACATCATTTATCTCATTTATTGCTTTTTTTAACAATATGTGCTAGGTAACATTCATTTCAATCCTTTACTAGTTTCTCTTCTTCCTGATATGTTTTCAAAATTCAGGGTTCATTCTTGTACACAAACTGAAAATCATCTTGAAAAGAAACCAATTTTTCTCTATAATCAATCTTAGCATGATAAACTGAAATCCAATCAATGCCCAAAATAACATCAAACTCCACTAGAGGAAAAACAATAAGGTTTGAAGGTATATTCATTCTGCACACATGAATTGGTAGGTTTTTATGGTTTCTTTTTTGTTTGAACATTTCCTCCCGATGTTTTTACCATATGTTCCAGATTCATTCCTTGATATGGAATTCCCAATTTACTAGAAAACATCCTATAAATTAAAGAGCGTGTAGACCCTGAATCAAAACCACACATATGCATAATATGAACAAAAAAACAGTGTACCTGATACTACTTCATTCGATGGACCAACATCTGTTGAAGTAGATACAAAGGATTTCACCACCCCTTTATGCTTGTATTCTGGCAGCTTTCCCACATTTGATTTATTCATTGAACAATAATTTTCATAATGACCCAATTCATTTCACTTAAAACCTTTTACTGACATTAAATAAAAAAAATTACCTTTACCCTCTTATTTTTCACTGAATTTATGATCCTTATTTCCCATTTTACCACATCGGTATCACTTACTAGAATTCAAATGAAATTTCCGAGCATTATTTTTACCTCAATTTTCACAAAATGAAAACTCATGTTTCAAACCATCGGATGTTTTTTACGAGTTCTTCCTTTTTTCCTGCCACCATGACCCCTTATTTTGTTGTTCTTAAAAGAACATCAGATCATCGGAAAACTCCATTTCCACCTTCTACACACATCGAACAAGTGTTTCACAATTTTTGATCTCATGAGAAGCTAAAGACCTTCAATAAATTGGCTTTACTACTGAGTAAAAATGATTTATTTTAATATCAAGATCTCATATGAAATTTGGAGTATAACATTCTAGTCGTGTTAATTTGGCTTCATGAGAATCCACTGAGTTATCCTCCTGCCTCAATTCAAAGAATTGTTTTTCCATCATAAGACAATCCACCTTTAGGAAAATATTTATCAAGAAACATATATTTGAATTCATCCCAATCCAGAGCATCAATATCTTCACAATCCCTGATATTTTTCACCATCAACCACTGCTAATCAGCTTCACCTTCAAAACAGTAAATAGCAAGCCAAACCTTTTGATGTTTCGAACACACCATAACATCGAAAATATTTTCCAGTGCTTTAATCCACCCTTCAACTAGCATAGAGTCATTCGATCCTCAAAATGATGGTGGTGTTTCCTCATGAAATGTTGCCCAATAGACATGTTCCTCTATGGTTAATAGATCTGATCTTGTGAATGGACACCACAACCATTTATATATTGATTCAATTCTTTCGTCACTACACAAAAACTATTCAGTTCTGATTCTAACTATCTCAGGTTGCTGATTTGGATGGTTGTCTTCCTCTTGATGTCGTTCCAAAAGAGCTTCCCGGTTTCCTCTACGGAAAACCATTCTGAACATAGAAATATCTTAGGTGAAGCAACATGGTAATCTATAAATTCAATATCATTTCAACTTTATTATAAATTAATTTATAGATATTAATTTAACAATACCCTAACCCCAAATTTTGTTTAAACCGACCACTGATACCAACTATAAGGACCCAGCTTTAAATATTTCATAATATTGAATTAAATGAATAATTAAAATTGAGGATCTTTTTAGGTTTATGGTTTTAGAGAATTAGCCCATAACTATAACATTAAATCTAAAAAGTTACAATGTAGACACTACTAATCATCTTCCATTTTTTTATAAAATAAAAACCCTTGAAAAAAAGACTCACGTCTACTCCCATGTTTTTTACAGCTTTCCATTTCCTTGATCCCATCATTGAACCTATTCATATTTAAGTCCTGGGAAAAATATTTCAAAACATGGAATGAGCATAAAATACTCACTAAGGATTATAAAATAATGAAAAAACATTATTCAATCATTTCATACATAACATAAGATCTTTAAGATACCTCATGAAAACATAAAATGTTTAAATCACACATTGAAAACATAAATCATAAAGGTAACATGTGGCATCCATATTATACATACATTGTAGCTATCACAGCTACATAAGGAGTTACATTTGGAATACACATCATATTTTATTCCCTAAATATCTTAGGAGAAACATTCATGTTTACCTCCATCACGTTACCCAATGCATTGGAGAACTATCTCAGGCTCACCGGCCCTAGGTTAATCACATAACCGCACATATACGTAATAATGCCCAAGAACCATTACACATTCATAACACATAAAAAACATTAAGGAAAGATAAAATTTACACATTTCAATCACTATATATCATTAAAATATTTTGAAACCAAAAATCTATTATAAAAACAATTTTCAAAACCAAAATACATAAAAGAGTATATGGTATTTATTTTTTATTTAAAAACGTTATAGCCATCTACGAAATCCAAAGATCAAACAATACTCACAGTGGTAGAAAGTTCATTGTCATCGCTTACAATAAAAAGAAACATTATTTTTTTGTTTTAGTAAAACAATTTGTAGAAAAATATTTCCATTGAATGAAATGAAAATTCAATCGGTTTTATACACCATATAAAATAATGTTGTGTATAAAACAAAATATACATCAATGAAAGGAGGCTGAGACGAAGTCCCTTACACCATGTCTGACATGACTCGTTCATTCTTTAATCTCATAAATAATAAACTAAAGTAAATTTCTACTTGATTAAGAACCTTTTTCAAGTTTATTATTCCATTTATATCACTTATTAACATCTTATAAACTTTATGTAATCATTTAAGTTAACAATCATTGTTTTGTTGATATTTGGTCATTGAGTTACAAATGGAATTCTTATAAGTTCATGTTCTTCATGTGGTAAAAATTTAATTACATACAGAATAATATTCATGATTTAGATATCATATATATCATATATATTGAGTATACACATGTTTTTATAATAGTACATAATATTTGTAGTTACGAAATGAAATGCACTGCTCGTGGAGACGGTTGGTCGAATGTTCGAATGAATTCTGCTTTCATTTATATTTCTTATTTTAAGGGAATTAAAAGATAATGATATTTTGGTATATTATAATTCTATTATAATATCATATATAATATAATTAACTCCATTTTTTATACATCCCACATATGGCATTAACGAGTCATATCACTTTGAGGGGGCGGTAGTCCGCGCTTCCTCAAATGATATTATTGCATTTAACCGTAATGGAAACCATAAAGGCATTATATAAATGGAAAAGAAAGATGAATAAATAAACCCTAAACATAATATATGTCATATGTAAATATAGTTCCATAATAATGGCCACCATGGGATGTGGTAGGAGATAATTATACAATCATCATTTCATGAGGCATCAGTTTTTCCATCCATAGAAACAGTATGTTCTTTAATGATTAGATGGAGGTTTTTGCAAGTTTATTTTGAATACATCTCATAAAAATATCCTAGTATATTGGGGATATTGGTTTTGTTATAAAATAAAGTAATAAAATGTTTTTAGTGGTGGGAGAAGTTAAATAAAATAAAAGAGGTAAAGAGAAACTGTTACCTTTAATTCGAGTAACTCCCTTTGGATTGAACCAAATGGACTTCTTGAAGTGACTTATGCCTATAGTAAGGATTCTATGTAAAAGAGAGTTATCTTGTGAGATTATTTGGTCAGGGATTTGATGATCCAAGGGGCTTGAGATATTTGAGGAATGAGTTATAAGTGAAGTCTTTTTATAATGGGTAGGAGGGACTCTTAAGAAAAGTGTGAAAATATTATTTTAATATATAATTATATTCAGTTTATAAAGGTCCAAAACTAATTAAAGTTGAATATAAGAATACAAATGTCTGAAATAAAATCATCCAACAAGAATTGTAAAGGTTTTGGATACTGTTTTAATATTTATAATCTTATTTATTTAAATCATTTATTAATGAGGTTAACACTGCATCGTTGTTGTGTCATAAATTATATTATTTATTTGATGTCTAAAATTAAAAAAAATACCCTAATATAAGAAATATTATTAGATTTTCAGTGAGTATTTATTGTTTAAAATATTACTTTTATAATTCCATTTAAAAATTAATTGATAAAAAGTTATTTGTCTATGACATTTTTTCCTTTACATTATGTTATTTAAAAAAAGTGTCATTATCACACTTATGTGGCTCCATGGTGTCCCAAAATCGACCCAAAGATGCCCATGATCGGATATGTATCAACCAATAATATTAGGACACATTTTTCGGTAATTTGATATTGTTATAATAATATTTTTACCCTTATTTACCAGATTTACCCTTTAACAATGGTAAATAAATTTTTTAATGAAGTAGATAATTAAAATACCTAAAAATAAAAGTTACCTATTTACAAAATTTATAACTCCTGATTAAAAATATGGAATACTTTTTTATAAATTCAAAACAAAAAAGTGGCATAAATTAATTTAAAATTAATTCACATTGTCCAAACAACAAGCGTGTTTTTCCAGAAACAATAACTAACAAAAGATTGACACTTGTTTATGTCGAATTTCAAGGTGTAATTAATTATAATGACTAACAATAGATTAATTACTAAATATATAATATCATTATACATTAAAACCAATCAACAAGTTAATCTATCCATACAAATAAATTAGATTACAAATCACTTTTGAATTAAAATAATGTATTGTTCATTATTCATTAAAAAAATGAACTTTATCATAAAAATACGAAAAAATTACCCAAAGTAAATTTTAATGCCCCGATTCTAAAATAGGATTTTATTTTGTCAAATTGAACATATAAAAGTTACCGATACTATATTTTAATCAGGTTGTCCCTCAACAGGTGACAAATCAACCAATTAAAGTAATTATTCTTAAAATTAGATTCCTTCATATTTTAAGCCTCTACATTTTATTGGATAAATGTTAAAACATTTAAAAACCATATATAATCATATTTTAGTTAGTTCTATTCATCATTTCCAATACCAATTATACTCGTTAACTACCATTTAAAATAATAATATTATATTATTAGTATGCCACGTAAGATTTCAAAGAAACTCGTTGTTGCGTATCGGGTAAGCCATTGAACATAGTAACCCATTTAATGTAAAATTAATATTTAATTCCAAAAATATTTCATAAAAAGAAAATTTATTATTTCATTAATTACCTGGGATGTTAGAGTGGTACCCAAACTGGGACATTACAAATGTTGTCAGAGTCCATTTTTCATTAATTTTTTCATAATTTTTAGGAAATGAAGATATGGGACTCTAAAAAGCTAGGACTTGGTTATGAGGTTAGGAATGTGAGTAGCCAACCCAAATATAGGGGAAATACCTTGTATCTATGTTGGGATGATTTTCACTGGTATTTTCATTTTTCAGCTATATATTATTTCACCTTGGGAAATAAACTTGTTGTGTGATGTGTAAATTATTTTTCGAAGGAGTTTTATGATAATTGAATCATGGATTGTAATTGAATGAGTTTTGATTATGCATGAATAATTTTATATAATAAATACAATTTAATTGCTTGCATCATTTTTGGCATGCATGGGAAAATTGTATTTAATTAAGCTGTCAAACATGAATTGTTTTTCTATTCCTATGCAATCGAGTTTGAAAAAGTTCTTAATATAAAATTGGAAAAAACTCTAAAATTATTCAATATGAGAATAAATGGGTGTCTAATTAGGCCTAAAATTTTGATTATGTTTAACCTTGTTAACCATGACCTCAGTTTAGGATGGTTTGGGGTAGTGATAGCACCTCAGTTTTGACCATGTGGTGGGGTTTGGGGAAATAACTTTTTTGTAATATTTTTATGATAAATATGTTAAACCAAATTTTTCACCAAAATCATGTTTTGGGAATTTTATATTTTTCCCTATATGATGATGGTTGTTGAGAGAATGATAAGAGGACATGTCTTGAGATGATCATCTAGTAGTTGATCCTGAGGAACCAGTAGTGCAGGGAGAAGAAGTAGGAGAGTAGTTATTAGGGAAATTTGACTAGTTTATGCAATTCATGGAGAGGGACTCATTGTTGATTAGGAATAGCATGTATTAAAGGAATCATGAGATTCATATTCATCATTGTATGTATTTTTCTGGATCAGTTGATCCTAAGGGATCTGAGTTCTGGATTGATTCTATCCATACAATACATCACTATTTGGAGAATGAATAATAAAATAGAGTCATGTTGGATACCTGTATTCTACGAGAATTCAGGAAAAGATATTTGTACATTAAATATAATAATATATTGGGAGATGTTATGTTATCTAAGGAAATCATGGAGAAGCTCCATTAACACATAAATCTTGATATGATGTGGAAGAAGGGAGCTTATGTGTACATGAGGTTTGCTTATGGGAGTATGTCTATGATTGAATATGATAGATTTTTGTACACATGAAGTCCTTGGAACTATCACTGTTATGGTATGATATTTATACATAGATATATTTCTATGATGGGCTTAAATGTGAGATTAAGTCCCAGGAAAATATATTTCAGTAAAAAAAGTTTGATGAGATTTTGGATTAGGTACTCATAACTTTGGGGAATCAGATAGAGGCTTCATGTGCAGGATATATGGTTGTTTCTGAATGATAAAGAGGTAAAACAATTGAATGTTGGCTGAATTGATGCGATAATGTTAACAAGGATGGTTGAAAGCAGAGTATCCTTACATAGTTATTAAATACTCAGGATCTTACCCATGTACTTTTCCACAAATATGGTAGGTAAGTACCCATTAATAACAAGATTCCTCATCAACCAATATAGTATCGAGGATGTGAAAAGATGTGACATGTATAGGGGTTATTTAGGATCTCATGATAGATGGGTATCAATGGAGGAGATATAAAATCCAATGTGTGATAAGGTTATCCTTAACACCATATCATCATGTCAGCTAGAGTTCTATTGGCCAAGGAGGTAGAGTTTGTGAATATAGATTTTCTAAGAAAACTCTCCCATATCAATAGATTGAGTAATCTCAAGGGACTCATGTTGCATTATATGGATTTTGGGGAGGGAAGGGTCATGTCATTCATCCCACTCTTATAGATAGTGAGGCAGGACCTTTAATACGGAGTCGTACTATTCTTTTATCTTCTTCATTTTCTAGTTCATTTTGGTTATAGCTGCCTCTTGTTACATTTTTTATGGACCACATGTGAATGGTTTGACCCATTCATTGGAGGTCCTAAGTGGGTTGTTGATAATAGATACACATCTTGGAATTGGGATGAGGTAAATACGTTTACACAAAGGATGTTCTCTAGAGGTGGGAGAGTATGACTTCCTTTTAGACCACTATATTATTTAAATGTCATGATTGAAACTAATTATAGGTATGGACAAGTTGGTAGCATATTAATCCCACATATATAGTTACTATAGGATATTGAATATTGAGTATCCTTTAGGTGACTTTTATATTCTCCATGGAGAGTTGGATGTCATGGTGGGCTGTATAGGGTCAGATCACTAACAACTAAGGGATCTCACTGACTAGGTTACAAGATTATTTTTTCGATAATGCAGGTGTAAATTAGTACATATTTCCTCTAGTAGTATATAGGTTTTATGACTAGTTTTTTGAAGACTAATCAACTATTCCACATAGGAAATATGTAAAATTTACTACTGAGCTCAAGTCGGGGGACAAGCCGATTTATATTCCCACATACTAAATTGAACTGACAGAGCCTAAATATCTAAAGAATCATCTAGAGGAGTTAAATGATAAGAGTTTTATCATTCTATGTATGTCTCCATGGGGTTCAATGGTTTTTATTCCTTTGAGGTCTGATGATAGTTTGTGATTATGTGACAATTATTAGAAGTTCAATCAGATGATTGTAATGAACTGGTATCCTCTTCCACATATCGACTATCCTTCTACCTAGTAGATTGAAGATGCTATTATCTCATTGATTGAAATGATATTTTTGTATCATAATTTGATAAATTTTCCATCTAAAATATTTTTGATTTTTTTCATATATAGGTATAGACTATATGAACTCATCATAATGCAGTTTTGTTTATGGAATACCTTAGTATTTTCTATGGCCATGAGGAATCGATTCTTTCATGCCTACTTGGGATCATTATATGTTGGTTTTGTGGATAACTTCTAGGTGTACACCAGGACTCATGAATAACTTTCCCAAAACATTCACATCATCCTTAGTACAATAAGAGTGCATCAGTTATACGTGCAGATTTCTTTATGTTAGCATTGGGTTGACCATGTTCACATTTTTTGTCACATCATCTTGACGGAAGGTGGTTTGTTGGACCCAAAGAAGGTTCATCAATTTGTTTCATGGGAGTATCAAAATAGTGTATTCAATATCCATAGAGTTATCATATTAGGTTTATATTGTTATATATTCATTCTAGACATTTATGGCTTAGAAACACCACATCCATGAATGACCAAGATGGGGGGTGAGGATTGAATGGTTATAATCATTTGAGAATTATATTGAGTAGTTGATGAGGTGCTTGATATCAGCATCAATCATGATCAATAATGGGAAAAGAGTAGAGTATAGGGGATATTTTGATGCTTTTGTATTTAGACATGGAGTAATGTTGATGCAGGTAGATCAATTTTGGGTGTATTGGTATCAGTAGTAGAGAAAACATGAATGAAACTACCCTAAGAAGGGCCTCAAGTTGGATTAAGTAACTTTTGCTTTAGGGTGTATGGGTCATTATTTATTAGGTGAGATGTTTACTATATATATTGATCACATGAGATTAAAGTATATATTATCTATGTGATATTTGAATCATTGATAGAGAATATGGTTTTAGTATTTGAATTCGTTTTATTTTGAGCTAGCACATACACCCGAGAATGGAAATTGTGTGGCTGATTCTTTGAGATGGAATACTTAGAGTCTGGAAATTCAGGAATCTAGTGCTGAGTTGAAAATGCTGACTTTGTTGGCTGAGCTGCACATCGTGATTTAGGAAATTCAATATAAGATGACTTCTATATTGGCCTCAGTGGAGTATACACTTTTGGGATAAATCAAATATAGGAAGTACGAGGATCCACAATGTTTAAGGTTTATGTAAATCCCTAAATTTGGTGATTCTCCTTTTGGATGAAGCATAGTTGAGGATGATATCATCTAGGTCAGAAATTTGGTTCTTGGGACTATGAGTATGAGGTATGATAAGATGCATGAGATTCATTCCATAATGTGGGTGGTACATACATGTGTTACAAATATGTATTCTGAACTATGACAATTGTTTTGGGGGTCGTGTATGAAGAATGAGATCGTAGGGTTTATGAAAAAAACTCTACATATATCAGTAGGTGAAGTTCATGAATCAATGACATTGTGGATTAATACAAAGCCTTCCCAATCCAGGATGGACATTAGATGATGTGAATTTCGAAATTGTGGATTGTATGTTAATAACTCCTTAGATGGTTGATTCTATTAGACATATTTCTTACTAATGAATGAATGTAGAAAATTTATTACTAGTGTGGGAGAAATTATATGTAGATAAATTTGGAGGACTATATATTTGGGAGATAGTTTGTCTGCATGGGTGACATTGACTATAGATTCAGAAAGTGACTCACACTTTACATCAAGATTACAGAAAGGATTACATAAGGATATTTTTATGCAGTTTTTTGAGTACATATTCCACCGATATACAGATGGGAAATAATAATGTACTATATAGGTTCATGATCATGTGATTCAAGAATGTGACATATACATTGATTGAAAATGGGATTAGAACCAATCATTGGTTGTGTTTTTTATGAATATATTTATTAGAATTACATACAACTAGAAATATACAAGGAAAATTATTTTAGGGCATCACCTCTATGTTGGATAGAGGTTTGTAAGTATGATTTTTTTTTTGACCAAGACTCGTGTAAGAAATATCATAGCATTTTTAAATAATTTGGAAGTGTATGTTTATGACTTAGAGTAGACTAAATCCATATTCTAATAAAAATTGATGACCCATTTATTTTATAGAGGGTGATAATATTTTCCTTTGCAATTCACCAATATTGGGTCAGTGTAGTATATTTATACAGTGTAATTGTTTACCCATGATCACTGCACCATTTGAGGTTGGAGAAAGAATTATGGTGGTGGAATACTGATTGTCTCTTCCATATAGATACAATGTTATTCCGGATATTTTCCATGTGTCATAAATTTGGCGGTATCACACTAATCACACCCATGTGATCGAAGTCGATAATGATGAGCTTGAGTTGGATGAGTCCTTTCAGGATCATCTGATACATTTGTTGGACCGAAGAGGGAATGTGTTTTGGGAAAATACAATACTGATTGTTCATGTATGGTGGAAACATGGTTGTGTTTAAGAGGAAACATAGTAGATAGATTCATATATGAGGTCTTAGGGTCCCACTTTTAATGAAAAAGAATATTATAGATTATTGGGATCACATTTCAATGACAAGATGTTATAAGGTGGGGATATTGTGAAACCCTTTCCATTTCTCATAATATATCAGGCTCTTCTATAGGTACTATTTGGCCATGTGTTGGTTAAATTTATTTTGGGTTTTACCTTGTGTTGTGTGTTGGTGAAAATTCAATTGAATGTGGAAGTGGGATGAGTATGGGTGGATCATAGTTTACCCTAACCAAGAGCTATGTTCCATTAATCCATGAAACCCTATATTGAGAGGTTTTTCATTGTAGGTAGATTGTTTGTCAATGTGTTCCCTAAATAAAAAATACATGAACTCTCTCCCCCAAAAAATAGGCTCGTGTTAAAGGCACATGGATTGGAAAAATTTTCACCTCTTCCAATCAATCTGTTTCTGAGATTTAAGTAGATGTAACAAATTGTTTATCAATTTACCACAGTTCCCCCATTTTAACTGAAATTCAACCCCCACTTGACCATAACGTCTATTTTACATTTTTGAGGCTCTTGGATAGATTACAGGCCTTTGTGGCCTCTGTTAATCATTATTCAAATCTAAAATTGAAGATCTACACCCTCTCTGTAAGAGAATCTAAAATGGTTCGGTTTACCTTCTCGTCATGTTCTTCTTCCTTCCATTCAAGGAATGTTTTCCCTCTTTTTTGTTAGAATTTTATCTAGGATTATTGATCTAGATCTAGAGCTATGAGATATTGATTTTTTATTCTAGATATAGGTCTTAAAATTATGATCTCAGCCTATATTGTTATTCAGTTCACATTTTGGTATTTCTATTGGGTGATAGATCATCAATGATTCGAGGTCAGTGGTATATTATTAAACTTCCATAGTCATGATTTTACTTACATGTATTTAATTTTAGAATTTATAGACTTTCCTTAGTAATTGAATTTATTTATGATTTATTTAATTTGGTAAATTAATTATTTAATTGTTTTGGAATTTGTGTTAATTAATCATTAAATTAATTATCATAATATTGAAATAATGTGATTTAGGAAATAATTAATTGGCAACTAATTATTAGATGCTGATATTGTGAATTTGAATAATTAATTATCGAGTTAAAAATTAAAATATTAATATTGAGAAATAAATAAATAATTATGGAACTAATTATTGGTTGATAAGATTGTGACTATTAATAATTAATTATTGAGTTAATTATTGGATATAGAGATTCTGTATTATATTAATTCATGGTTGATTTTAATATGAGATGTTGATATTGTTAATTGAATAATTAATTATTTAATTAATTAATGGAATGTATTTGGTTAATTAATTATTGAATTATTTAATTGAATTTGATGTGTTTAATTATTTGATGAATTAATTAATGAAACAATGTGAATAGTCAATTGTTGTAATGGATTTATTATTTTTTAAATTAATTATTGTATTTTATTCATGTGTTATTAAGATACATGTGATACATGTGATATATGTGATATCTATGATATATGTGATATATGTGATAAATATGTGTGGGGAAGAGACTAATGCTCCAAATACCCAAATATCAAGAAAATTTGTAAGAAAGGGACTGAGGCTCCAAATAAAAATTTATGATAATTGTCTGTGAGATAAAGAAATGAGGCCTTAAATACCCAAGTTAGATAATGAATATGGGATAGGGACTGAGGATCCAAATACCAAAAGAGTGTTAGACACAACATTATTCACCCATGAGTTGGAATTGGACTATGGTCTGGATCAGCCATGGTAATGAATTGGGGTGAACTCGATAATAAAAGCGGATGTTTTATAATGACTCATAAATTGGAAATATGGTATAGTTCATACTGAGACACCGAACAAAATAGGGGTAAATTGTTAAGGTGTCCTTAGAAACCAGAGTATTATGTGGGTAAATAATGAATAATTTAGTAGAGTAAAACAAATATATTGTTGATTTTCTTTATTATTTAATCAATTGTATTCCCAATTTGATTGGATATAGTTTTATATGAATTTGTTGGTGGAATATTTTTTCATACTCCCACACATCTTTGGATTCCAGATTTTTACATGAATAGATTTCATGATTGCAGGACATGAAAGGGGGAATGACCCTATATTAGATGGATATGTCAGGATGGAGCATGGATGAAGGAATAAGATGTGATTCAAAATCATCTTTGGAGTTGATAGTGTTTTCATTTTTGTGTTTCATTTTGACACATAGAATGTAATTTATCATGGTATTTCTACTCTTTAGTTATGATTTTGTTTCTCTAATTTTGGTCATCTTGTGATGCTACATTGTTAAGGTTATGTTATATCGTTATTTGGTTATTTTTTATTTATTTATTCTAGTATATTACTTTGATAAATAAGGTAGAGTTTCACCATGAATAATATTACGCCCTCAGATCTACTCATCAAACTCTATTTTATGGGGAGGATCACATGAGTTTATGTGATTGAATGTCCCAGGGCCTGGATGTATGGCACCCTGGAAGGCATGTTACAAACAAATTCATATTTTTGATGCTTATCTAATATCTATATATTGGATTTTTTATTCTTGAACCATTTTTATTTAATTAATATCATAATCACATGTCTTTCAAATCTCTATAACCATAGAGTAAATATCATCAATAATTTTACCTTAAATATCTAGTTGATTACAATTGACAATATATAAATATTTTCTGTAAATGGTTCATCTTGTTATTCCTTTTCCTATATTCTTCAATTTATTAAAATTTTTTGATCTACTAAATTTGAAAAATTATTTCACTTTTTTTCTAAAAAAAATTCATTTCCTATGTGAGTTCTAAATGTTGATGTATCTCAATATTTGATTTTGGCATTCTTCAAATTAAATTATCATCAATTCATGTTAATCTTCATTGTGGGTGATATCCTTTATCATAATTCCAAATATTAACCACATATATGATACTATTTCAATGTGGTAATTAACCTGTTGTGTTTCTTTAAAAAAATTGAATCAAATTTAATATCTTTATAATTTTGATCGATTACATTGATTCGCATTATATTTGGAGAAAAATTTTGGTAAAAATTTTTGGTTTCCCCTACTTCCAGAAAAAATGATTAAATGTATGGGGATGAAATGGTTCGTATAAATTTCGGTGTTGATTCAAAAAAAATTATTCATTCATTCCTTTAATTATTAGATAATCATTCATGTATCTATAATTATATGAGTAAATTCACATCTATATTCATTCAATTTTTATATTTTTCTACATAATTTTGGAATGCATTTATTCTATATTTATTTAAATAGGGAATTCAAATTATTCATCAAATTTATACTTCATAAGGCCCTTTAAAAGATGAAACATAAAAAATATATATGTGAATTCAAATAGAGGAGTTTCATACTCTAATAAAAATCAATAAGATCATATAGAAATGTGTCCAACATTTATGAGGGTCGTATCTATGTTGGAATGCTTATACGCAAGATTTCATTATAATTACAATAAAATTATTCATATTTTTAATGATAATAACTCTCCCCTATATCATTAAATTACCTTGTAATAACTAAAATAATCAATAATAAACAAAAGACCTCAACATATTTTCAAATGTGGTTCAATATCCAATGGATGAATAAATCACAATTGAATCATGGTTATTATGCCACATGCAATGATTCCATCATATTTTTCATAAAAGTGTGGGAAAAATATGAAATCCGACCATTTATCATAGAACTTCCATGGTAAAAATGTAGTATTAATTTTCTATTAAAACAATTTAATAAAATATGTTATCCTTCCTTAAATTATAGGATATCAACCTCTTCAGTTTAAAGTATGTCAAAAATGAAACATTATGTCCCCCCAAGAGAGTATATGTGTTATTAATCCTCAACATTAGTAGTCATTCTGGTAACCTAATGATCATCATACTTATATGGTATGATATTACAGGTTGAACATGTCACAATCTAGGAATTGGTGTGGTGAAATAAAGTACAACTAAATTCACATTCTTCTTTCTATCTTTATCAACATACCAGAGGCTCTTTTATATACATCTCTTGAACAACTCTTCTTGTTTTACTCGTGAGTATTGTTCTATTCATGTGACATTTTTTTCAATATCACTCTCTATAATTGATTATTAAATTATTAATAATCTTCATTAATAGATCTACTCAATTTTCTTTATTTGGACTTGCAAAAATATTTTTTGTTATAGTCGATCACTCTCTAACATTGATTCCTATTCTTCAACAAATAATATATATTCATATATCATATAAATATTATCTTCATAAAATTTAATGATTAATATAAAATATGACTTGTTATATTAATATCATATATTATAATTATTTCTATAACATATCACTCTAATATTTATTAAAATAAAACCCTTTTCAAATGAAGATGTTAGTTTTCATATAAATAAATTTTCACATTAAATCAGGATGATGTCCTTGAATAGTTACTCATGATATTTCAAAATATAATATATATTTTTCAAATAATTTCATTTTTTTGAATTCAAAAAAATCCATATGAAATAATAGTTCCAGGAACATTTCCATCACCCATTACATGCATGAATACTTTCTTTACATGTAAAGGCTATTGGGAATTTCACCCTATTTCACATGATTTCGATTGGAATCTTGTTTCTATGAAATATTAATCACATATTCTATAATGATTCACCAAAATCTCAATTATGATGTGATTTTATTTTTTCATTTCTCATATGTTGTTTTCATAATAGAAACCCCCATCACTAAACAGTTGTGTTCCTCAACATGTTTTTTCAAACACAATTTACATCAATGATTTTTATATGGTGTTTTCTCATTTATATTCACTTTTATATTATATTTGTAATTAATTACATCATTATTTATCTATATAATTTTTTACTATCTCTTATAGAAATATTTTATTTATTATTTCACCCCAACCGATATCCTTTAAGTGTGATTCCTTACCCAACTGCATCATGATTTTTCCAACCTGGTCACAAAATATATATTTTTATCATATTTTAGTTTCAAATTTTTTTTAAAATATTAATTCAGGATTCTATGGTTATGAATACAGTGATATAGGGTTCCTTTCAATAGATAATGATTCCTTAGTGTGATGATTCCATTATTTTAATACCCCTACACATAAAATTATGATATTGTTCTATAACCAATACATAGCTCTACAATTCCATAGTTGATTTTAGTAATACCAATGAAAATAATTAAGCCCTTGTTTTTTTATAGGGATACTAAAAATTTTAGATCAATATTCATTACATTTCATATAAGAAATCCAAAAGTACATATTTATTTAGTTCCTTTTGAAACATGGAACATAAAATTCTTGTTTGGTGAAAGATCTTGAATGTTACCCACAATGATCTTCCTAAAACATATCATTATAGCCTCGGGAAGAGAATCATCTAAAAAGGGTCAGATATGATGATTTGTATGGGTAAAAATTAATATATCAATAAATCATCATCATAACATATAATAATATAAAAAAATGGAAAATTTTATCCTTAATATAAAATATTCTTAATATCATGTCATATAATAAATTAGAGAAGGTCATAAAAATCAATGAACATATTCCATAAGATCAACACACAAGACCAGATATTAGGGAAAACACGAAATTATAGAAAATGATATTCATAGAAGTCTAGGATCTGTAAAAATGCATACATAGTAGACACATTCATTTATTGAGCCTAGTTCACTCTTCATTTCAGCCCTATTTTACTGAATTGAGTTTACTCTCATTCCAGTCCTGCAATATATAATTTATCTTCTCCCATTCCATTACTCTGTTACTAAATGATGTTCATATCCAACTTCACTCATATCATTATCATGATATATAATTTCAAACCCTATTCTTTGGAGTGAATATATTTCCAACCAATCACATTATGAAAACAATACTAATGTGTTCCACATGAACATCATTTATTCATAGAACCCTTAAAATAAATGTGTTTCATAAATATCATTACATTATAACGTAACCCATGTTAAATAAAATAGTTTCATAAATATAATTCCATTATAAACAAAAACAAAAACTATGGAATGAATTTTTTCATAGATGGAGAATAGTATCTAGAGATCAATTGAAAATGGTTTTTTTGAAAAAAAACATTTCCACTTGAAAATGATTTCTTTTATTAAAAAGCCACATAATTTTATAATAAAACATTTTCATTTAAAATATCATCTTATGATTATATAGTAAACTTCAGGATATTATGTCTTTATTAATATATAAAAATTCCTTCATGTACTATATGTTAAGAAACATTATTCTCAAACTTTTTTCCTGAAAAGTCATAAAAATACCTCATTAGGAAAAGAAAAAAAGATAATTTTCAAATATTTTTGTAAAAATTCTCACAAGGTTAAAAATAAAATTAATAATTTTATTTAAATATTAAATAAATTAATAAACATAGATGGAGATGATAAATATTACCCTTTAGTACTTACATGTAAATAATATTGGATTATAATGAGATTGTGAAATAAACCCTTATATGTTTACAATTAGTATAATTGTATGACCTATGAAAGAATAAAAATAATATATGTATGAAAATACCAAAATATACCTAATAAAACTCATAAAAAAATTCAAGGAGATTATATACACCAGACAGAAAAAATTAGTGTACAAAACATGTGTCCCACATAAATAAATTTGAGACAAAATTTCCTTACCTTTAGTCTTGATATCATTCGTATAGAATATAATATCCTATATAATAAATATTAATTTTTTATAAATCTACAACAGAACCATATTCGAATATATTAAACCTTATATTATTTAATTGTGACTTTATATTACACTCTTATTAATAATTCCATTTTAATGTTATATTTCATCTAAAGATCGCTTTGTATTTCATTCATGTTTTGACTTTCTATCATTGTTCCACATAAATAGTTCATGAATTTATAATATCCAGAGTGATAGAGTATATATATATTGTGATTATATTTATTCATTATAACTCATAACCATTATAGATATAATGTAAAATACACCATTCATGGAGACGGTAGGCTGTACATATGCACAAACGTTGCTTTTATTTTCATGTCATATTAAAAAGAAAAAAATCATATGAAATATTGTAATTAAATAATAATATTTATGTTATATATTTCTTATATATTCGTAAAATTCATCTTTCTTACAATCCATGTGAACTATAGTTGAAAAAAATATTATAGTACAATGGAGATGATATTTCATATGTACGCACGAGCGACGTTATCATTTCCCAAATGATTTCATGGTAAAATGATATATATGATATTAAAATTATATATGTATATATATTTCATACATTTAATATATAAAAATTAAACACGTGAATTATTTCACTCATAAATGATTGTGATTGAAAATTAATGTCATGTCTACGTGGAGACAGTATGTTATATGCCCGCGAGAGAGATACATTCATTTCTTGTTTGATGGAAAACTGGATGTATAATTATTTGTTAATAATCACAATAATATTTAATAATATTTAAAATGAAATTTTTTTTATTCAATGATACATATCATATATTTAAAGGAGGTATATAAGAGTTGAAAATGAAAGTGACTAGTTATAGCGATTATCTCTTCTTCGAAACGGATCATTTTGATCTCCACTAAATGACTCAAGAATTTATCATTTGGGACACACCATAACCTCTACAATGTATCTAAAGAAGTGGATAATGATATTTTATAGAGGTCGGTTGACCTATAAGACTCAATGTGTTGATATGAAGTGAGAGAGGAAGTTTCTTTTCTAACTTTGGTGTGGGACACTTTTGGAATTTAAAAAATAATAATTTATAACAAATTCAATATCAATCCAAATAACTAAAAAATTCCATTTATTCTGAGATATGATATCAAAAGTTTGTAATATCAACATTGAATATATTTTATAAATGTTTTAGTATTATTTTAATCCTTATAATTTTAGTTAACCATTACTTACCCTATTATAATTTTAATTAAGGAAGAAACATTTTGAACATCAAAATGATGTAATTTTTAAATATGTGATCTAAATTAGACCATAGATGATAATTATAAAGAATTTAGAACATATGGTAATTTTTTTTAATTTCAAATAATTTTTTTGATTTTTAAATTGTTTAAAATAATAATATTTATTTAAAACACCATTATTATCAAATTTGATAATATTTTTACATGGACTTTTAAAAGTATGACAATAACCGATTATATTATAGAAGATATTTTATTATATATATAAGGGGTCAAATTTATATATACATTTTTTCATCAAAATTATGTCATGTAATATTTATTTTAATATTTTTAGTTAAATTTATTTGATATTTCCATTAATAAAATAACAATCACATCATCATTCTATAATGATTTAATTTTCTTATTTTTTCACTAAAATTTGAAAAAAAATACCATTCAGAATATAAATCATCCAAATTTCATAAAAATATATATAGTTGAATATATATTTTAGGTATTGATATATTATAAGTTCATACAACCAATAAAATTTTGCAATATTTTAGTGTTATCTCAGAGTATTTAAAATTTTATTTATAACCCAAATTACCCAATATACCCATTACTATGGTAACAAAATTTACTATTATTTCTATTAATATTTGGTAAAATGTCATATTCACTAAATTTTAACCTTATGAATCAATATGTGGAATATAAATTAAGGAATTCAAAACAAATTTTTTTATCAATTAATTGAAAAGAAAATAGGTTAAAAACCATGAATAATATATTTTTCTAAAAAATGGTCATTTAAAAGATAAAATGTCGTTATTATAAATTCATGTATAAAATATTTTTTAAAAAAATAATAATTTGTTATTTTAAATTATAAAAAATAATTGAAATTTAAAATTTATCAAAATCGTAATTTTACCTTGTAAATACAATAAATGAAATAAAGTTTTCAATAAAAATTAGTATTTTCTGTATTCATCAAAACAATATATTTCTCAGAAAAATAAAAGATTTCACCCAATTTAAATTTTTAAATAATTATTTCAAAGAAGTATTTTAATTTTTAAAATAGTATTTATAAAACTATCAAAAACAATATTTAATAATATAGTTCCATAAAAATGAGGAGAAATAATCTTTTTACAAAAATACTTCTTTTATGTGTAAAATTTGTTTTGTTCTTTTATCATGTCTACGAAACATATAAGTTGATTGATAAATATTAGGATGAAGATATTATTAATATAATACCACAAGAATCAACAGTTTTTTATTTTCATAACACACTTGTTCCCATTCAAATTGTTTTTCATAAAAAATCATTTTATTTTAAAAATATATTTAAATTCATTTATAATTAATTTTTCATAGAGATATTTATAAATGCGTAAATAATAATAATTAATTCTATTTTATTCGTACCATACATTTTAACTTCTTGGTTGTTACTTTATTTTTTAAAATAATTATAATAACAAAATAATGATTCATAGAAACTCAATGTTATAGGTAACGCATTATAAGACATTGTTGTGTTCTAAGAATTATTTACATGTGGTTATGTGAAATGAATTTATATAATATAATATATTATCTAAAAATATATTTCAAAAAAATATCAGCATGTTGTAAATTAACTTCACTTTGGCATTGAAAACATATTACTATGTTAATTAGCTTTTCATCATTTTGGTTTAACCTTTACATAGCCTCCCTAATTAATTATATACATTTATTAGCCAATAAAAATATCATAATACTATGTTTAAATTCACCCATAAATTTATGCATATCAAAACATTAAATTAAATGTTGGAAACCATATGTATCTCCACTATATTGATTAATTATAATGTAGACATGAGACTATATGAAATAGATTCCCCAAATGCACAAACTCGTGACCTTCATGATAAACTACATTATTAGTGCAAGAAACCATATATATCGAGTAGATGTTAGAATTTCTAAAATAATTCCATAGATTCAACAATGAAATTTAATTAATTTATAACCTTAAAAGTCATAATTTCTACATGAATATCATAACTATAATCTCCCCACATGCATCGTCCTTCACTAAATATATCAATACTGATGTATACAACAATATGAAGACTCTATCAACACCTATCACCATTTCCCATAAACAACCACACATTTAATTATAATAAATAACATTATCTATAATAGACTAATTGTATCAATATCTTATTATTAATTCATGAGACTCATAATAACTATTATATATTCAAAACAATAATTTCTTCATGAACAATAAAATTTAGATGAAAAAAAAACGCTCCAAATACATATTCCGTATATAAATAATATTATAAACATATCCAAATGAATTAACACATTATAAACTATTGTAAGAATCAAGTTATTTTTCATTAACATTGATAGATAGGGTTTACCATGGATCTACTCAACAATGTTTTATTGGACCACATGTACATCAATGAAATTAGTCTCCTTCACGAGAATTCATTCATACGAAACATATTCCTAATAATAGTAAGTCGGTTCAGCAATCTTCCACAATTGAATAGTGTGGGTCTAGAATTGTGTAAACCACCCAAAAAGTTATATACCCTGAGGTAGTTTCCTTGTGGGCTTGTGACAATCCACATGGGTTTTTCCATTAAAATGAACCCATAGTTATTCTAAAAAGGCCACACATTTGGATGATGTATTCACCACCATTATTATGCGAATTATTGGAAGTCCTACACCCAATGTGGGACATTAATCATGTGGTTAATGACACATACTACAATTTACATGGTATTATTCTTTAATCAGGTCATAGTGACCTTGGAAATGCATTGAATTAAATATATCAATCTCCTCAGTATCATAAGATGTAATGACCGGAACCCTATAATTGAAGCACATATATCACCATGACTATTTAGACTCTTAATCTACACCGTGAAATATGATACAATATTGTTAACATAGGCCATAATTTTCATTGTATATTTTTTTTCATATAAAGTCACCTTTAGAGTATCACTATTTCAGAATATGGTAAATACAATGTGTTTCAACCATAAAAAATAGGTTTGATTAAAATAGTAGGCCCGGATTCTGTATAGGTGCCCCTATATAGTTCCCACAAAAACTAACATGGTTTTCCCATAATAAAAATATTTTCCATACATCGTAATTATACAAATAAAAAATTGACTAAAAACTCTTCTATTTAAGGGTTATTTAATAGTTTGTATTGATTCATGTTTCATTGGGAACCTATATAAATGCCATCATCATGGATTTTGAAAACTATAAATCACCATAAAAAGACCATGTGATATAACAAAATTTATTACAAAAATCTCATAATCTTTAAATTAATGGAATAATTAATAACAAAAAAGATTAATATAGATTCTAAATGTTTGGGTGTGAGGGACGTACTAAACTAATATTTCAATATCTAATACAGTGTCTTATTTTGAACACTTCAAAACTACAAAACCACTATATAGAGAAACCATGAAACCATATCGACAATTACAAAATTATTCATTGGCATATAAATTTTCATCCATGTAACCCTTTTCATAAAACAAAACCTTTTTCATAATGATCAATAATATATTTATTGTACTCGTAATATACTTAATAATTTTTTACAACTATGCCAATTACTCATATAGGGATTTTATTTTTCATTTACCGGTTATTATAGTCAGATAAGAGACCTTATGTCAAGTACACATCATTTCAAACATGATATAATCTATGGTGGATTCATAAGAAATTTTAAAAATTTGTTTCCAAAAATTCCTAATATTAGTTTGATGTATCATATATAAATACCCCTTCATGAAGTTCTCTTGGATGAAATTCATCACCACAATATCAATGATAGTGTATGTACTATGTGTAAGGAACCTCAAGGATCTATTTTAAAAGAACATAATACACTTTATGTATAGTCAAATACCAAAATAGATGCCTCTAAAGAAGTTCCTCGAGACAATTCAATACTTGTCCTCAGGTGCCCCTCCTCATATGCTAGACTATATGGATTAGTAGTGACGGTATAAGGTGGAACTATAATGATACTATACTCCCATATCAGAGTGAAAAACCAAATATAATTATAAATATATATATATATATATAAGAAGTCAGATTATATAGAACTAATGAATAAACTGAATTTAATGAATTATGTGATAAAAATAAATTCAAAAAAGTCTAGAAAATCCTTTCAATACATAAAATATTGTTTTCACACTAGGATGATCACATAGAAAATACAAACAATGAGTAAAAAATAGGATATAATACCAAATTTGGTTGATTTCATATACATGGTATCTTGTAACATATCGAGCAAGCCCATCCCAATCATGAGACTCCAAATGTGAAACCTGCTAAATCCTAAAATTAATTGGATTTTCACTACCCATCATGAATCTGCACTCAACATGAGTGTATACATAATGTATACACTCACAAAGAGGTTCATGTATAGTTGGTCATAAATAAAAATCACTCACCAACCACAAAAGGTGAACCTATAAAGAACTTCAATATGTGAATTATATTGAAATATTCTCATTATGGTTGAAATATAATGGAAATAAATTTAAAATAATTCACCATATACCCATAGATAAATGACATAAATTCACCTTAATTCCTTTATCCAATGTTATAGTGTCTCTAAGAATGTATTGAAGAACATTCACCAAATGTTACCAATGTGCTCCACATCCGTTGCAGACCCAAGAAATCCCCTCAATATTTTTATTATTCCCATATAAATCCTATCATTTAGGATAATAATATATGGTATCACTTACCATATTCTCATGAACCCATTTTTATGTCTGTCTATATTCTTAGACCCATCAGTCATAGTTACACATACAATATCTAGATAATATCAGTACCTAGAGCATCGCATCATCAAATAATCCATTTATCATCTTAATAGTTTCTGGAGGATAAATATTAAATCTAAAATAATTGTTCTATTTCTATGATCCAAAAAACATTTAATTGATGACTAGTATGCTCTAAAACATATATATACTTGTGAATTAGACTACAATCTAGTCCATTAGTGCATGTAAAATATATCATGTTTCAAAAACATTAATTCCGAGTGAATTATTCTAGATTCTAATCCACCAATAACTTGAGTATCATTAGAGTATCTAAACCCGAAGTTCTTATAGTATGAGTCCGACACCAAAAATTTCAGTTCCTTGAGCATCAGTCTCACATCTAAACCAACAATTCAATAAGAATATATATAGAACCTAATCAATCAATTCTTGAGTATTAATCCGACATCTAAACCCTACGTTCATTGATAATTATTCAAGTGTCTAAACTAATTATTCCAAGAGATTTTTTTAATCAAAACTTTGGATTTAGATATTCATTCCACTATACCATTTCATCTTTTATAACATCATTTCCTTATTGATAACTCCAAAAATTAATTAATAAATTATAAAATCCATTTTCCTTGATTTAGACTAAATCCTAACCTATATAGTATATGAAACATTCCTTGATCCTCAGCCCCATATCTCAACCTCATATGTGGAACATCATGTCATCTAAACTCAATAATTTCAAATATTGTGTCTAGGAAGCAATTGTGTGTATCGAGTTCAACCCATTTCAATAACTACGACCTTGAAAGAATAAAAAAACATCCATAAAATACATATTGATTGTTGTCAAGATTATAAATTTCATAATCAAAACAGAGACTCCATATCTCACACATTTTTTAGGGTCCTATGAGAACACCCACAACTATTGAAATCTAATCACACACACCTGCACCATGATGTTTTATCAATTGAGATCTTACTTGGACCTTTGGGACAAAACAAAAAAAATATTATTATCACATATAACCCTAAATAATAGTAAAAATGAAATGGAATCCTTCTTGGTATTCTCTAAGTTAAAAAATAAGGTGAATCAACCCTCTTATAATCCATCTTAATAATAAAACATCCAAAAAAAGTCATCTATTGTGGTAATTATTTCCACAACCGATCCGCTAAATTCTCATTGCATCACAATCCTCAATAGTTTTACAAATTATAATGTAATTTTAATCGAGAAGAACCCCCTTCCATGTCACCGAATATAGGCTCATACACCCAACTCATCAATCACATTATGTTATAAGTCAGTATTTCTAAATCTGGAAAATTACATTCTATCCCGAGTGGAGGTATTCGATAAACTGATACTATGACATCCAAACATTATCATGACCAACACATGGGTCTCGTCCCATGTCTAACTCTCATAATACTGTTGATATCACTTTTTATAAGAAACAAATCATATTATAACTAACCATTCACAAACCTCATCAAAGAAGTTATCATTTAATATAGAAGGTTCCTCTATTATGGTATACATGCAATGAAAATAAAAATGGGATCCTATTATTTCCAATTCTTACTAAGATATAGTAAATATATCAAAACACACTAAATTGTAACAAGGGTAAAGGGCATGATGTATCCCCCAGTACACAACACATACTCAGAAACCACCTACCTAGCCTATGTACATCAACAAAACTAGAAACATTTGAGGTATTTCCATTTATTTATACACATTCAGAGTATACGTGTGGTCTATATATATACATCCTCCCAATCATTTTCCAATGAAATTTGGTGTCATACCATGTACCTCTAAACATGGCCCGGCCCCACTACAGACTGTTTACTTTGAAAAAATTATGTTGATTCCCTAAAATTAATTTAATAATATAATAAACAACTAGGAAATGCCCTAGTGAATTATGTGTACCCCATGTACACGTTTTATACTAAAAATACACAAATCTTCCCCACATTGTATTGAAAACTGATTTTTTTTTCTGAACCACACACTATGTCGTCATGATTATTGAGTGGGAGACCCCTGCGAATCTCCTAAAACAACACTTTTCCATGATTTGGAATAGATTAACCCCTATGGGGACATTACCTATCTTTGTATGGATTTTAAACACGATAAAAAATCTTATATATGTACTAGGGAACAAAATTAAAACCCCATCTTTTCTCGTGGAAATAGCTTCAAAGATTTGGGTCCAAAACTACACATGGAAGATGTTACACCTCGATCTGGTCATGATATCTTCCATGGATGAAGTCTACCACCATCGCACTCCCCCTTCACATATATTATATCCATTGAGATTATCATTGAATACAAATCCCATTTCTACTTAGTTAGTAAATCCAAATTTTGGGGATAGGATAGAAATTAATAAATTATCTAACTAATTAGTGGCTAGTTTCACACACATACTGACTCCTGAAACACATACCTAATTTATAGCTCATCCTTGAAATATACCCCGTTTATCACTCATTTTCTAAGTCATAATCCCAATATGATGCTCAATTAACAAGATTCAACCACCCAAACCCACATAATTAATTTATTATTCGATTAAATAAATTTTATATATTCTACAAAAAAATTTAACAATTCATAATTATACCAATCTATTGTACTAGGGTAAACACTGTATTCCAAGACCAATAAACTGTATATAAAATTTTTTTGAGATTATTTTCACCTGTATAATGAAAATTTTACAACTCAATATCACAAAAAACAAATTTAATTAAATTTTTATTGAAATTCCAAAACCATATGAATCAATGGTCTTTACATTTTCCACACCATCAAACATCTTATCCTCATGAGGAATATATAGTCTTACATCCACACAAAACAACCCAAATTGTATATAAAATAATCCTCAAAATATTTTTCCCAAATTAGGATAAAAACCATGTTTTTCGACAAAAAACCAATGATAATCCATAGGCCCACTAATGGAGAAGTCACTATATGCCACCATCAATACTGACTAACACAGAGCGTAACCCTGCTCTTTCGTCTAGTTATATGAAAATAAAAAGCCGAAACACATCATCATGATCATGGTTATCAACAACATTAAACTCATCCAACAATGGATTATTATGTTCCTCATTCATTCTCACCATTGGAATATCCTCTCAAAAAAACATCCATAGTGGTCCAAACACCTATTATCTATGGTTTTTATAGAATCATGGACCCAACCTGAATTAGGTTCTCATCATCACAACAAATAGGATATTTCTAAAAATATGAGTATCCTTATTTAAAACCAATAACTAAAATAACTCCATAACCTATTCTCGAATCAATTTCGATCCTCTAAATTGAATAATGAATTATCGATCTCACCAAAGAGATCAAAAAAATGTAAAATACATATCATTAACTACATCTATTAACGGTTCCCATGACACTCAGATACATATGATCTATCATAAGAACCTTACTGGTAGATAGATTTTCTTTTACCTACCATTATATGGATTCACATTCATTAGTCTGTCATCATAGACATCAAAGTAGATGTTCACCAAAATAGAAATGGAATTAGGATTTCATAGAGTATGGAAAATTATCTCTCAGTTTAATCAATACAATTACAAAATATTAGGAATGATCATATCTATAATATGAGTAATCGAAGATAAAATACATGAATACTTCCACAAACTCGTCCTTTTTTATGTCACATCTAAAAAAAGATGCATATCAGACCCATAAAAGCTGTCAAAACTCCCTCCCCTTAAGCTTCCAATAATGCCCCACCCTTTCCCAGCATACACCTGATTATCTTCTAAATAAAATAATTGTGGTTGTATGTTTCTGTAACTCCCATTTGAAAGGTAAATTTAAACCACACACCACTAGTGCTCATGTCTAAAATATCACAATAACTATTAACAAATACACACTCTTGTGTAACCCAATAAATGTACCAATTCCACATATAGAGAGTAATGTTTCGTTAAAACGTTTCTCAAAGGCCTTCACCATATACCCTCAATTATGTCTTATGATCTTATTCTAGATCATAATGACCATGAACATCCTTCCCACATAACAATTACGTGGGATAAGCACCTAAACATACCTTACCCTCTCAAAACCAACCCCAATGATGAAGTACTAGTACACAAATTCTCCCCCTCCATAAAATAGGCAACCAAATTTTTTAATACATCACACTAGGTTCCACCCATTTTGTAGGTATTTAAAAAATACCCAAAACATCCAATTGTGCCTCATAAACCCAAAATCACACAAAAAATGGTCAAACCATATCACAGGCCACCCAAGGTGGTCAAATGGAACAAACACAGTAAATTATCTTCACATCGATGAGAATCACTCTGAACTACAACATAGGCCTACCAATAACGTCTAACCACTGGTCACCAGGTCCAACCACCAAGGCTGAGGCCAACTCATTATAGGATCCTACTCGTAGGGATTCATTTATTCACTTTTTTTTATGTCACATAAATCATCATGTAAAAACACCCATCACTCAGGTATCACATCAAAAATACATTACCCATTAAACCAACATTCCACAACCAGGGTATCTTTTCTCTCTGGGTATCATCACATCAGGCCTCCCTTGGAGGATTGTCTGACATTACAACCCATGAGAAAAGCCTCCAAAAATGTTATAACAGTAATATAACTAATATATACTACCGCAAAAGGCTATTTCACCAGTTGTGTACGAGGACCCCTATAGATTCAACATCATTAAGTGTATCACCCTAAATCCATAGAACCATCCATTTTAATAAATAACCTTATATATTCTAATCTAGCTATGTATAAAACTACTAGATATTTATATATTAAATAATAAATTTATTAATAATTTAAACAATAAATAAATGATCCTTTATGGTAAGAAAAATCATGCTAGAATCCATATAACATGTTATCCTTCATGCTGACTATAATGAATCATATTCCTCTTCCATATATAAGAAAAGTGTAAAAATAACTCATATGCATCTTCAAAATGGTTCAAGGGAAAATAATAAATCGTACATTAAAAACTCTCAACAAGATGTCTTCCACCCATGGAGAGAAACATATACAACCATATCATCACAATCTTAATAATAATCTTGTCCATGGTGACCAAGATTTCTCATAGGAATAGGTGTTCATGATACACCAATTATATATCCATATCATGCCATGTTACATTATTATATATATTTACTACCAAAATACAATGAGTGAGAATGGAATGTAACTCCTATGATTCCATTTTATAACATTCCAACCCAAATTCCACTAAAATAGTTCTCTAAGATGATTTAGCATAAGACCTCAGGCGCTCCTCATCATTTGATTTTGGCTTCTGACAAGTAGTAGTGGAATAATGTGGAACTATAAAGAGACGACACTCCCATAGAATCGTGTATAAGCAGAAATAAAAAACACATACAACATACAAATCAGAGTACATTAAAACAATAAATAAATTAAAAAACATGCCATTGTATAATGAAATGTATTAATGGAAATAATTTTCATTTCATACATAAAACATCAATCACACAAAGGTATGATCTCATATACAGAACAAACCATTACAAAAAAATACATCAAGATTTACTACAAAATATGATTCTTTTCACAAATCCCAACACGTGTACATTACCGGGTGACTTCAGCCTAATCATTAGGCTCTACAAGATAAATACATTCTATCATGAATTCATCAATCATTACACTACCCAGAATGAATCATTACTCAAAATGAAATTAGTAATACGGTCTAAACACAAATTATGGTCCACATATAGTGGGTTAGAAATAAATATTTTTAGGTCACCAAAATGGTGTACCTATAACCCACAGAAATAAATTCAGGATTACGAAGCATTCTCATCCAATCTGAAATGTGAATAAAATAATGTTAAATTAAATGAACATGGGTCTTTATGTCTAGGACACCAATAAAATAGACATGCATCAGAAAACATCGTTGTGTATGAAAATCTATACTTTCCATGTAACTTATGGTCTCTACAACCATTAAAACCCAACCAATCCTCCCATATTGGAGAAAATTCCAATTAATGTTTTATTATTTATGATGAATATATATGTTATCCCCAAAAATATCATAATATCTCAATTATTTATCTCATTCCATGTACCTTGACTCATCAATCTTAAGAATTTTTTCCTTGTTAGTGTACTACCAGTACAATGAGTATATATTTGACATCTATCACTTATTCCGTCACAATAATTCTTGGGGAAAAACCAAAATATCTAAAAAAAATTGTCTAGATAATTTGTCTAAAATCCAATCCAATAGGTAATGGGTCAGCAGTTTGGAATGTAAACCAAAAGTACATAGGGAAATAGTATAGAACTGTAATGAACTCTGCCAGAAGAATCATTTAAGTAATTAAACCACTAGTACCTAAAAATTAGTCATCTATATAAACAATCTTTTCCTAGATAATAATTACTGAATCAAAACAATATGTACTTAGTGAATTAGTATGACAAAATAAGAACTATTTCTAGGGAATCTAATTGGAATCTAAATCTATATTTATTAGATCATTCGTATGACCTCTAAACTATTAGTGTCTAGGTCATCGTTCCTATATCCAAAATATAATTCCCAAGAGTATCATTACAACATATATAACATCATTTTGTGAAGAATATATCATAAATATAAAACATGGATGTATTGCATTAGTTTTCCATCCCAATTTATCTAATGTACCATCATATCCTAGATAATCTACAATAAATTAAACCATAATTTATACTATAGTTTTTGAGATCATTATTCTATAGTATTCACAATATATGTCTAACTTCACATACAATTTACCCATCATTTTAAAAAAACGTTTCTGGAACCTAAATCATGATCTCAAACCCTAAAAACCTATATGAATCGATACTGATCTTGAAGCCTAACCCCATTTAACCCACGATGCACCATGTGAATAAAAAAAATCAAATGAAAACAAGTAAATATATAGAAAATTACCATTATCATCATCATATATCATTCTAATATTTTCACACATTGGTTTGGGCACTAGGAAAACATCAAAAATCAATTCCACCAAAAAACAAGCACCTGGTCATGTTCATTATATCAATAAAGTGGACAATTGGCCCTCAAGATCAACATTCAAGTAGTGGAATAATCCTTGGGAGAATTAAATCTCATAAACAAGAGAAGTTATAAAATTTATAAACCTATAGGCCTTTATATATGTGAAAAATATCTCTTAAAATCCATAGTCACAACATATCGTTCATGCCAATTCCTATTTTTTATGGTAACATATCCTAAAACCAAGTCTCAACCATTAAAATTCCTCCCATGCCTCAAAATAAGTATGTCCTAATAAATTATAATACCTCAAACCAAAATGATTTCCATGTTACCATCGGATAGCCAGTACACCAGTCATATCTAGAAATTCATATCACAACACTGTCCTTATAATCCGGAAATATATTTTTCCAAAAACAATCGAGGTATCTTACAAACTCATGAAACATCTTCCAATCATTATAATGACTAACACATATGTGTAATTCCAGGTCTCACCCTCACGATATAGTTGAACTCACCTTCCATAAAAAAACATCCAATACAAAACATATACTCTCAAAACCATATCTTATTATTTCTCTGATCATCTGAAAGGATCCACCATCATGTTATACGTGAATTAAAATTAATCCAAATAGAATCATATTATGACAAATTTGATCTTATGGGCACAATATCATTCAAAACCTTCAATGATTTGATAAGGATATCATAGATGGAGTATACCTCTAATATATGGCCTATATTCCAAAACCTCATACATTGATATGTACTAATTCATGTCTTGGTACACATGGGGTAATTATGTATTCTACTAAAATTCCTAGTAGTTCATGGGGTCTATCAATGAACTTACACTTGAAAATTCCTCTATTATACATGTGTTTCTTCCCATGTACCTAGAAACATTACAATGTCCCACTAAATATCATGTACTTTGAATACATAGTGTGAATTCCCAAAATTCATTTATCTCAATTACTTGATTACGTGGACATATCCTTTTACATTGAGGGTACATTAATAATATTCATCTCCCACTAATGGAGTGAGCATAAGGCCTGTGTTTTATAACCGCATGTCATGTGATTGAAAATAATGAATGGGTCTCCCCTACTAGCATCAAGAATATTTCATTTATCAATGATATTAGAATATATAAACCCCCATGGGCTTTGTAGTAGTTATAATAGGGATTTATTAAATTTTAGAAAAACACATATTTGGGGATTAGAGAATAAAACACAAAAATCAACCTACATCATAAATAAACAGCTCACCCTTTTTACAAATATTCTCCTAGAAGATAATTCACATCGATCTAGTCTTGATCTTCTCCACCTAAGAAGCCCTGAAACATTTCCTATGGCTTCCCTCTTCATATGGAAATTTTATGCAATTGATAATATCTCTCACCATTTTTCCAGTGCATGGGAAACACAATGGGTTGGGAGGGTATTTATTTATTTAGTTATATAAATAATTAAATTCTATTTGAAACTCATCCTGAGTCATAGAACCCATAGTTGTTTTATAAATTTACTATGGAAACCCCCTAATTTTAGACTCAATCATTGAGTAAACATATCAATTTGATGCTCCATTCACATGATAAAAACACCAGAACACACATGGAAAACTGAAAATTTAATTAATTAAATATTAAATATACGGTCAAAACATATGTGGTTCAAATTACAAAAATATATTTCCTAGGGAAAATTCAATATTTTTGGAAAACTATAGTGGCCCAAAGAATTATTTATGTTCAATTTCATATGGAAAATTAAAATTTTACCCCTTTTTAGCACGTGAAAAAATAGGCATTTTTTTATAAAATTCAGATCCTAAGAGAACATTGTTCATTACATTATAGATTCTTTCCATACCCTCAAATTTATTTCTCCCATTATTTTATTCATTTTATAATACTTAATTTGTTATTGATCACTATGACCATTTAATTTACTTATTTTAAAAAACTATACATTTTTTTTATTCCATGTGATTCATATGCTCAGTAAAAACCAAGTGGAAACCATGAATGTGTGTTAGTATTATTAGTATATATTTTATTCATGGTTTTTCTATTATTTTTGAAACAATTTATCCAAACTATGTCTTGTTTCCATGTGGATCTATTTACACTTCCAATATTGGGACATTTTTTCCTAAATCAGTTGGCTAAATAATGTAGCCAAACCATTTATTTGGAAATTTGTGATTAATTCTTTGTCCAATTATAAATTTACCAAAAAAACATATTGTCCCCTATCATTCATCATTTATCCATTATGTGTTACTTCCTCTATGTTACCCTCCCATTGTAAGAAAATTTTGTGGTTTTCATTTGGTTTGATGTATATGTATAGAGGTAATAACTTGTAACTTCTTTCTTTCCCCTATCTTTATTTTTATACGTTGCATTCTAGCCAAAACGAGGTTATAGAGAACTATGGTTCCAAACAAATTGATTTATTATAGTGTAATTCATGATATTTAGGTTTTTCATAAGATTCAACAGCATCTATGATGCTGTTGAAATAGATTGAACCCCCAGTTCGTTAAAGATACTTGATTATGCTAGGATTCATTCTGTCTAACCCTTTAAATTTAAAATCATGATTTATTTTATTTTTTAATTTTTTATTTTTGAACATCACCCATGATACTATGATTATTTTTTATTCTATACAATGAGTTATTGTCTTATTTAAATTTATAGGGAATGGTAATGGAATTGTGTTTTTCATATAATGTAAAAACTATTTTGATTAGACATGCACACCATGTTTCTTATCATTTTACTTATGGATTATTTAATAAAATTCCAAAATTAAAATTATAATTATCTTGGAATACATTTTCTATTATATTTTTCATATGGTTCTGGGTTTTCATAGTACATTAAAAGGGTCTTTAGTAATTTTGAGATACTGATATTTCATGTAGTTTAGAGGAATTTGTTATCAATGGTGTTTTATATAAAATATATTTATTAATATATTTTTAGTTCCATTTTAGTAATTCAAATGAATTTCAATGACTTTTTGACACTTTCTATATTACAATTTTTTATTTAGAAAAAATTAATGAAATTGTGATATTTTGGTGGACACCCAACTAGGGGATATTTATAATTCATTATCATGCATGGAAAATGAGGTTGATTCTGTGAAGTTTGTTAATATGTGATATTGAGATTTATTTTTTACTGGAGTGATTATATTGTTTATAATTACTTATTCCATACCCCATTAATTTTTTCAAATAAATCAATGGGTTTCTAGTCAATAGACAAGGACAACCTTCGACTATATTATATGACCTTGATATCACTAGTGGACCTTAGGATATTGTTTTTTTCTTCAAATGGATTTTAAATTCTATTAGCTCAGGTATAGAAATACCTATTTCAAGGGTAGGGTAATGTTATGAAAGATGGGTATTCTTTTATTTAGGTTTATTAGGAATGTTTGGGTCATCCCCAAGGCTCATAGATTCTCATGATACTCAACATTTTTTTAATTATATATATATATTATGTCTTCCCATTCAATATTTATATATATTTTAATAAGAATATATATATATTTTTGAAACCATTCATATTAGATGTTATATATTAAATGTATATATGACAATATTTTACATAATCCATAAATTATTCATTTTTACATTTTTAAACGATATTCGAATTTGGATATGTTCTAAAATTTTGATATAATAATTAAAGATTCAATCAATGTTACTTGGTATTGTTTCATATGGTATTATAAATTCTAAATTATTAATGTAGATAATATATAATTAAATTAAATTATTTTTAATGCTGATAAATGGGTGATGAGGATATATAATGGGATTGTTTTTATCAAGCATATCATATATCTAGTTTGGCTAGTTCATTAGGGGTATTGGGGTTTTTT
Source organism: Viscum album (assembly GCA_963277665.1). Lineage (NCBI taxonomy): Eukaryota > Viridiplantae > Streptophyta > Magnoliopsida > Santalales > Viscaceae > Viscum > Viscum album. The sequence continues at coordinate 1,681,737,368 of OY728161.1, read as the reverse complement.
ATTATTTTCAAGGTTTGGATTTATGGACATGGAAAATAAATATACCCTAATTACACATGCAGATTTATTTATGTCATTTTCCCTTAAATATATTTTTTTGATAGTGATTTATCAACTTATCAGTCCTCCTTATATTTTAGTTGTTTACTATGTCATTCATATCAAATATTGTTCTTTACTAATGGAATATATTTTCTATTATTTTAGTTATAATCTCATTTATGTGGTTTGTTTTTAATTACTATTCTATGTTTATTTATATATTTATTTGAAAATACTTATATGAAGGTTTGATCTTAAAATATATAGAATAATATTTCCATATTTATACATGGGACACCCTTTTAGATTAAATAATTATTATCGAAAATAAATCCCATTTGAATATATTGATTCCCATGAATGAATTCATTTTCCATCAGTGATCTAGAATGCCACTCATTCCATGTTACACGTAGTATTCTGTGTCGAATTTATGTTTTTCCAAAATTGGTTCATGAGTCAATGTTATTTTAGAAACCTTGTAATTTTATGATTATAATAATCATGTGCTAGGTTTCGAAGAATTCATGATTATGGTCATCAGTAATTATGTGATAAATATTAATTATAATAACCCTTATGTTACTAGGCCTATTTATGATATGAGTGAACTGAAGTAGTTCTTGTTTTTTATTCATTGTTCAGATGATTGGTCCCTATTTCAGTGTCTCATTTCTATGGGGAGAATTTACATTACTTTTTTAACATTTTTTGATTTCAAAATGGATTATTTTAAGGATTGAATGTCATAAGATTACATTTAATGATCTAGTGAACTATTTGCAGACTATGAGGACCATCATGGACAACCTCCATCAAATACATTCTCGGTTTTCACACAGTATGCTGGACTATATGTCTATAGAATGTGAAATTTTAATTTCATTAGATTTTTTTTGTTACATTATAATTTTGAGTTTTCCATATTTTTTAATCATTGACCAGTGATAAAAATGGGTTTTTTTATAACCAATTTTTTGAATCTAGGATAACATTATATCAAAATTATGATAAAAACATTGGATTGGATTTAAGAGGAGGGATAAAATATATTAGAATATTTGATGTAGTTTTTTATTTTGATTTTGAAATTTATTTTATGATAATTTATCATTTCAATTAAAAAAAAATTTGTTGAATAATATGATTTAAATAATTTAATATAATGCTTCATAAAAAACTCTTCAGGGTGTTTTGAAAATTATTATAAAATAAATTTATTTCTAATGTTAATCATGTGGGCATTAAGGATGAGTTTTCTAAAAAATATACATTAATTTGGAAATTGATTTTAATTCTAGAGTTATATGAAGTATTGAGTTTCCTTGATACTTATAAATCCTCTCATTTATCATTTTCTTGTTTGATAGATTTTGATTTTTTTTCATTTGATTTTTATTTCATTTTTATATTTTAATGATATCCTCCAACAATATTTTTATCAATTTTTAAGAGGTAATTGTTGGTGGATCACTATATGGTGACCCTCCGATAAATCATGTTTGTTAAATGTTAATCGAATAATTCACTACTTTTACAATGAATAATTTTTATCCTATTCGATCATACCATACATATCTTGTATTTGAATTTCATAGTTTGATCCTTCTTGATATCTTGCTACAATCATAATCTAGTGGAGTGGAAGGTTGGTTGTGGGATATTAAGGTTGAAATTATTTAACAGTACTGTAATCAGTCATTCAATCTTAAATTAATGTCTTCTATTATAGATAATTTGAATTTAACTTGTTGAAGTCTATTTTTCACTTTAAATAATAGAAGGACATATCTTGATTTGGTTTTATGATATTAATCATTTTCTAGTACATTTTTTATTTTATAAATATACTAAAGTCTATGAAGTTATATGTCATCCAATAAAGTGGATAAGTTATATTAGATTATTTAATTAATTTTTTTACTATTCGTTAAATATTCATTATCATTATTTGATCTTTCTAGAAAAGTTTAGTATTTTGAAGGAGGGATTTGACAATATCATTTAGCAGAATTGTAATTGTAAGGTCACATTACTTTTGTAGTGGTAAAAAACATCACTATCAAAATTTATATTTATTTGGATTCCATTACAAAGGAGATTCATTTAAACCCTTTTCATTGTGGTAGTGGATAATGATCCATTATGGGAAATGTGAAATTACCGAAGTCATATCAGTTGTGTGTTTGAATCAAAACAACTTATTTAGTTTACTAAATAAATTATTATTCAATATAATGGATTGAAATTATTTTTTTGGAGTTTGTGAATTGGATTCTATCATGTTATGGATAACCATTTACCAATATTATGTGTTTCCATTTTAGAATCCTATAGATTATTTATAATTGATTTTCTCCAAAAAAAAATTATTGGATCCTCTTGTAAGACACCATGGTTTTACCGAGTCCAATATTCCGAACCTGATGTTATTATGGTCTCTATTACAGGTACTCGTACCTATATTTCCACACTTTTTCTCATTCTTTCCTTCCATCTTTCCCTTTTAGTTGAATTTTTTTTCTATTTTGTTCCATTTTCATTTCAAGAAACCTATTAATGGTGGAAATTTTTTTTAGTTATTTCCAAATGTATGTTTCATTATATAGTGTCTCTAATATCATTCGTATGTTTCTACATCTGTTATATTTTTGTGGAGTTTTTCATGTTTTTTCTCATTATATTACTTTCGTTTTATGTAAAATATTATTATTATTTTGTGTCTACCATAGAGAATATTCTCAATGATCCTTTCATATGTTCTCCCCCGATTTTCTTTTAAAATAAATTATATTTAGACATTAAGCTAGTCATATTTCCCAACATGACTCAACCCTTCTATATACTATTGGAAATATTTTCATCATGGATTCCATTTAGAGTGATCTTTGGGAATTTTATTTTGGTATAAACTATAAGTATTATCATTTATATTTTTTGTTCTATGTGATCCTATTTTTAGATCATCATAAATGAAGATAAAAACTTTCCTTGATTAATATTGAATTGTTTATCTTTGATTCCTTATAAGATTATTAATGTGTTATATTTTAGGTGTTTTTTTGGAAAGTTGGTTTTCTACGAAGCTCTTATTTTTTTACTAATATCATAGGATCTGATTGGTAATGTTTGACAATATGACTTGATTGTTTCGTTCAAAATAGTGATGTTTCTAAAATGTGTGTTCAAATGTGAGATTGAAATTTATTCTTCATAGATTTTACAATATTAAATATAATGAATTATATTTGATAGTCTGTATTTTTTAAGGAAATCACTGGGTTTTTAGGTATGATACATACAAAAAAATTTGGCCCCAGATTATGATTTCACATTGGTTATTTTTCTTAATTATAGAGTTGTATCCTATCTGGGATTAACAACTTGGTTATGTTTGGTTGGTCAATATGGGGATTTTGGGAATGAAGTTTGTATCAATCATTGGCCTTATATTATCATGATTATTTAATACTATTTTAGTAATCCCTAGGGCTCCATGGATCCTATTATAATTTATATTATATATATCTGTGTGTTGCGATGTATTTATATAACCTGGTTATATATGTTTTGATTAAATCATACAAATAATTGTTCCAATCAATTCTGAAATATGTGTATGTTTTACTGAATTTTATGAAAAAATTTTAGATATCTTATAATATTTTATCATTAAATTTTTTAAAATGATATTATAATTAATGTGTGATTTTGGAATTATGTTTAATTACATTGTTTTCAGTAAAAAATAATTTAAGGGTAATGTAGAGAAAAAATTCTCAATATTACTCAAAAGAGAATGAAAAGAAATTATTTTCCAATATTTTATACACAGTTTATGGGGGATACTATTTTGGAATATTTTCCTCAAAAATATGAAATTATTATTATAAATAATTATTTTGAGATACAATATATTTTTTTATTTTCTTGTTTAATATTTGATAAATTTCGAAACAAGAATATTCGATACATACAGACTAAGATCAGTGGACATGGGTTTTATCACTTTTATTTGTTTTGGAATCAAAAAATTGTATTCATCACTGACCTCCTTGTATTATAAATAGTTATAATGGTTAAACTATTAAATCATTTTATTTGTATGGAGATATTTTTATTAAGATATTTTTTTTGTATTTTATTTTTGATTCCTTTTTTTCATTCATATTGCTTGTTCAGTATTGTGTTTATTTGTAAAATTTATTTTGGTGATGTCTTTGTTTAATGTATGAAATAGTCATAGTATATTTTTATGTGTTATCCTCTTATTTTTAAATGATTTTGGTGTCCAAATCGTTCCCATTTATAAATATTGATGCATGTGTCGCTTTTTCCATCACGAAGAGATTGAGATAAAACCTCGATTCATGCTAAAGGAATAGGGCTGTAAGAAATTATCAAATATTATTTCATCATTTTTCATATAAATTTTTTTTTACATCCCAATGGTAAGGACTAATTAATTTAGAATAATATTTATATAAAAATAGACGCTAAAAATCATCTTTTAATTGTATTTATTCTCCATTGTGAGAACTTAAATCAATTTGATATAATAAAACATAATAGGATAACTAGTGTGAATAAAAAAAAAGGGGTGATCTTAATATCATAATAAGAAATCAACTGTATAGAACCCGAAATTTCAAGAATTTTTTTTTCATAAATTATTTGGAATTTTATGAGTCCGCAGTTTAAGATGGCACCTAATTCTGAGGCCCGGTGTGCCTGGAATAAAATTATGCTGTTCTGTTCGGGTACGTTCAGTAAAAGTAAGTGCGGGTTTTTCTATCATTTGAACTGGTGCTCAGAATTGAAATCGGAGGACACCGATGAACTCAAAACGCTGGTATTCTTTCAAGGGGACCTTTACCGCAGTTGTGTTTTATGCGGGTTGAGAGTTACTTTTTGGGGAATTAGAATAAAATAAATAAAATTTGTGGAACACAAATTTTATTTCTATAAGGTGGTTATATCCTACCAAGGGGAGTTAGAGGTGAGTCCCACACCAACCTAGCCTCCCATGAGAGGATTTAGTTTTGCGGGGCCCACACGAGGCCTTAACTCCTCAACTCCCATAAACCCCCATTAATCTTTCCTCCTTTAATTTAACAACCCCTCTTTATTTATGTGATCTCTTTCCCTCCCACTCTCCCTCTTATTTTTTTCCAACTCTTTTAATTATATAATTGAGCTCAAATTATTTAATTAAAGAGTTTGAATATCGAATTTCATGGGTTAATAAAATGAAAGCCTTAGCTGTTATTTTATTTTTGGCACACATTGTGTTGGGAGAGTGGGGAGAAAACTCTAGAGAAAGATAAGGAAGTTTTCTTCTCCTGATGAAGAATGCCTCCAACGAAGAATGATTCCCTCTTCAATGAAAAACACCGATTTTAAGAAGAACGATGACATGCCTTCCTTTATTTTCGCCGCAACAAGTGAGGATACGCCACTTCCTCCTCGGACGCACCCCGACATCATCTACAAATCCCATTTTCGTGTTTTCGCACTCGAAACCGAGGTAGGGGTTTCGTGTAAATTATAAGTGAAAAAATTATCTCGATTGTGTTGAATTATTTGGAATTACATCAGACCATTTGATACCGCCTAACGCGGAGGGCCCATGCAGAATGAACACGGCCTGACAACCCTCTGATTGTTCTTGGTTATTTTGTTGGCGGCAACAAGAGGTGGTGGCGACGAGTGGCCACAGTCATGTCGAGCCCCTTCAAGCTGGGCCGCGCCCCTCGGGCTGGTTTGCGCGACTCATCGGGCCGGTCCGACCCTCTACCAGGTCGGACCTGCCAAAACTAGATTGACCTGACCCCCCATCCCACTGGGCTTAACGAGTCGGGTCCGTTTTCACAGAAACGTGAAAACTATAAGACTGTGCGTCTGATTGATGCGGCATCTGCGGCGCTGCGACCCTTGCGATGAAGCGATCCTTTTGTGATACTCTAATTGAGTTTTGGACAACATTGGTAAATGGTTGGGTTTGGAACGAGCATATTTCCAACCGGACCCCAAGAAATGAAAATTCAATAACTCTAAGACTGGGCGTCCAATTGATGAGTCGTCTGTCGCGTTGGGTTTCTTTTGATGAGACGGAACATCGAGATACGTCAACTCTAGACTTCGTAAAAGATAATGTATTAAACCCTATGAATCGAGGAGCGGACCATCCTGGAATCGAGCGTGCTATGTGCGGGAACCCTAGAGCTGGCTACGACTACGATGACTACCTTACTAGAATCCACTTTGGGTTCGACGATGATGGATAATGTACTAGAATCCTTCGAGGGTTTGACAATGATGACTACAGTTCTTGAATCCTATGTGGGTCCAACAGTTCAACTATTGTTCATGAATTCTACGTGGGTCTGATAGTTTGACCTCTGTACTTGTATCATACATGGGTCTGACAGAGTAGCTGGTCTAGTATCCTACGTGGGTCTGACAGCATAGCTGGTCTAGTATCCTATGTGGGTCCAACAGCTTAGATGAATCAATGACTGCATCTGATTATCACTATCACTTTACGAAAGGTGTATACCTATGTGAGATGAGCCTAGAATTTCAATCATTATCATTGATGTGATTGACTTTCTTTCTGTGTAGACTAGGTTGTTCTTGGGCTCAGGAGTTGGAGCCGAATTAGGTTTGATGTCTTAGGTATATGTATGGTAATATACCTAAGTAGAGTTCATTGATACTTCATGATTGTATCTTTTCTTCATGGTTTATCCTTCGTGGATTCTGGGAGACCTTAGAGGGTCTCGGGGTCCCTACTGAGTATCATATACTCACCCCTTCACGGGCTATGCCTGTAGTACGTTGTGTAGGATGCAGACAATGGACAACACTGATAGTGGAGGTGGCTCGTTGAGTTGGAGGCTACATGGAGGTGACCACTTGGCTGGTTGTACAAGGAGCAGATTAAAGGACCCGAGGTGTCGAGGAGACCATAATTACCCACATTTTAGGTGGGATTCCAAAAGGATGACTCAATGGTTGGTGCTTTACTTTACTGTTGTTGTACTAGAATTTTAGTTGTATTGTAATTTTAATTGGGCTTGTATTTCCAACTGCTTTCCTTTCAGCATAGACTTTGTGTATACAGTATACATAGTGCTTAGTTTACTTGCGTACTTTTTTTGTGTTTGTTTACTTACATAAAGGCTATGCCTTCCTTGCATAGAGATTTAAGCCTTTGGTGATAGTCGTCAGCCCTGGCCTATGGATGGCAGGCGTGGGGTAGTCACAGCATGGGCCCTGAGGACGGGTAATGAAAAATTGGTATCAGAGGATTCGGTTCTACCACAGAACTTAGGAATCTAATTACACTTCTCTATGAAGCAATAGTGATAAGAGTATTGAATGTGGATTTCAATCCAGGGAGTCTAGTGTTGGTGCGGCGGCTGACGTATCCATACACAAGGACCCTGATCTCTGATTTCCGACTTAGTGCATGAAAAAACTGATTGCAGGTATGTTTCAAAAGTTTTCATTTTGATTAATTTGTGTCAGCTCACCATGTATACTATTTGATCATGGCGCACCTGTTTCTTTTTAGGATGGCCCCACGAAGGCAGCCAGCTTTGGTTCCGAGTCACGTGCGAGATGGCAGCCAACTGAGAAACAAGGCATTGGTGCATGGCCCCATCACAATGGAGGCACTAGCAGTACAACCACCCGCTGATCCACTGATACCACCATCCCCATTAGTAGAGATTTCATGTCACCTGAGTGCGTTGCATGAGTTTCCGAGACAGAGGCTGGCCAACTTCTATGGAGAGATTGATCCTCAGGCAGCCGAGGATTGGCTAGAGACTATCTTCAGAGTCTTCGGATTGGTAGGGACACCGGCTGATCTTATGGTGATCCTTACTGCGACTCTCATGCATGCAGTAGTAGGTAGATGGTGGATCTTGATGCTCCAGGTGCACGACGAGTCATCTCTACTTTAGACAATCTTCGAGAGTCTCTTCTACTTGGAGTTTGTTCCTGTCACCCTTCTTGAGGTGCATATCCCTGAGTTACTTCATCTGCAGTAGGGCAACATGATAGTAGCTCAGTACTCAGCGAGGTTCAATGACTTATCACACTACTCAACATACATGGTACAAGACCTGTTTTTTAGGCCGCAGACCTTCTAGCAGTGACTGAGGAACGAGATCAGAGCTTCGACAATTCCTCTCAGTATCCCAACTCAAGCATGCATGCTAGAGAAATCCCTTTTAGTGGAGATCTTTCTCGCAGAGCAGAATTAAGTAGCGATACCCACCACAGGGTGACACTTATCGGAGTCTTCTATAGTTGGCAGTAGACAGTTGATGTAGAGGTCCAAGCAGGCCAGGCCATTATTTGGACAACCTTAGGATTCATGTTTGGTTGTGAGGGGCACCCGAAATAGAGCTAGCTATATGAGGATTAGTAAGTGATATGCATGCGGCGGACTGGGTCACATGGCTCGAGACTGTCCGACCAACCATGCAAACGAGCAAAAGGTAGTAGAGGGACCTTCCAGGTAGAGGCAGAGGTTCAACCAGGGAAGTATGCCAAGAGCAGGCATACGAGGAAGAGGAGTTGGCCGAGAAATGGGTGGTGAACGACAATTCAAGGCTCTACCACCACCACCACCAGGAGGACCACCCCAGCCACAGGGAGCTAGAAGACAGAGGCAGACTTAGCTCCAGGCAGCCTAGGACAATGACCATGGTGCACCTGAGATGATTTGAGGTACTATATGTGTCTAATCCACCCTTGCTGTTGTACATATAGACACATGTGCGAGTGATTCTTTCATTTCCACTGGACAATTTTGGAGCTCGGATATTCCGACAGAGCCGTTGGATCGATCCTTACGGCTAGAGACTCTTATGGGAGCAGACATGACGATTACGCACTGGTGCCGGTAGTGTGAGCTTACTCTAAGAGGCCAGAGCTTCGGCTGGGATCTTCTTGTAGCGGCGTTGATCACTTACGATGTCATCTTGGGGATGGAATTGTTAACTACAGTTCATGCTCAGATCGACTGTATTAGGCGCAAAGTGTTGTGTGTCCGCACTGATGGGAGAAGGTTCACCTTCACCGGTGAGAATGGATCCTTTTCAGCACAAGATGTACTTTCACAGAGAAGAAGGAATCCAATCACACATCATTTGGCTATTATAATACTTGGAGCAGTTGATGTGTGGATTTATAGTTCTCTTATTGGGGTGGATTAGTATGCAGACGTTTTTCCTGACGATGTTCCAGGACTACCTCCTCGCAGAGAGGTAGAATTCTACATTGACATGTACCCCAGTACAACACCAATATCAACTCTTATATATCGGATGGCTCTCGCTGAGCTTCGAGAGCTGCGGGTACAGCTGGGGGACTTGCATGGGAATAGATTTATCCGACCCAGTGTTTCACCCTGGGATTCTTCGATTTTGTTCACCAAGAAGGCAGATGGAAGCTTGCGACTTTGTGTCGACTACTGTCGCCAGAATCTGGTGATCTTGAAGAACATGTGACCACTCCCGAGGATTGACAACCTCTTTGATCAGGTCAAGGGAGCATGATGGTTCTCGAAGAAAGACCTCAGGTTAGGCCATACCCAGCTCAGAGTTCGAGATGAGGACGTGTAGAAGATGACCTTCAGGTGTCTATGCCCTTCATTGTAACCAATGATCCGTCAGTGTTCATGAGTCTCATGAATAGGATCTTTCAGCCTTACCTTGATCGATTTTTTGTATTCTTCATTGACAACTTACTGATTACTCGACTAATGAGGAGGAGAATTCCTACCACTTGCGGGTTGTGCTGAATATTGTCCGTGAGCACCAGCTTTATGGTATGTTTTCAAAGTTTCAGTTCTGGATGCGAGAGGTTTAATTCTTGGGACACATCATCTCGGAGGCTGGGGTAGCAGTGGATCCAGTGATGATTGAGGCAGTGCTTTCTTGGGAGCCACCCAAGAGTGTGTTGGGGTGCGGAGTTTTCTGGGACTGGCTGGATACTACCTGCGATTTGTTCCCGACTTCTACAGAGCTGCGACACCGCTTTCAACTTTGAAGAAGAAGGGGAAACCCTTCGTGTGGTTAGATAGATGCCAATAGAAATTTCAAGATCCGAGGCAGAGGATGACCAGTGAACCCATCTTGAGGCTACCGGAGGAGAGAATTTAGTACGTAGTTTACTGCAACACAATATAGACCGAACTCGGGTGTGTCCTGATGCATGAGTGGGTAGTGATTGCCTATGATTCATGACATTTGAGTTAGCACGTGAAGAACTATGCTAACCATGACCTGGAGTAAGCAGCAGTGGTCATTTCCTTGAAGATGTGGTGGAACTATCTGATGGGCGAGCACTTTATAGTCTATTCTGACCACCATAGTATCTGGTATATCTTCTCATAGAAGGAACTAAACCTCATATAGTGATGATGGCATGAGTTCCTTCAGGATTATGACTTTGAGATACTCAATACTATAGGGAAGGGGAACGTTGTAGCCATTTCTCTCAGTAGGATATTGGACATTCAACTTCTAGGAGAGGCGATGGAGAATCTAGTCGCGTTGTAGATATCATTTGTGGATAGAGAAAGACCAGCCTTTCTTCAGTCTCTCACAATCACTCATCCACTTCTTCAGAGAGTCTGAGAGGCACACTGTGGGGACGTTGACTGTGAGACGCGATGTGCTCAAATATCCTTTGGGCAGGAACCTGAGAGATTTTCTGAAGGAGGGGTGCAGGTCATCCTCTTAGGGGAATGTAATATGGTATCAGTTTCATTGTAGGAGGAAGTGCTGAGGGAGTCTCACACATCCCTTATAGTGGTAAATCCTGGAGTGGCGAAGGTGTACCAAGACCTCAGACAACATCACTGGTGGCCGAGTATGAAGAAGGATGTAGTAGAGTTTATTTTGTGATGCCTCACTTGTCAGCAAGTGAAGGCGGAGCACCAGGTACCACCAGGCTTGGTACATCCCTTAGAGGTCCTAGAGTGGGTGTGGGATGTGATATCTATGGATTCCGTAAAGGGGATTCCATGAACATCCAGAGGGAACGACTCTATCTTGGTGATTGTAGACCAACTCACCAAGTTGTCTCACTTCCTACTGATCACAGAGCATGGCTCAATAGATATATTGGGACACCTCTACATTCAGGAGATCATACAACTTCATGGTGTGCCATCGTCTATCGTTTACGATCATGATTCTTGTTTCATTTCTCAACTATGGAAGGGGTTATAGGAGGATATTGGGATGCAACTACATCTGAGCACCGCCTTCCATCCTCAGATAGATTTCCAGGCAGAGAGGACCATTCAGACTCTTGAAGACATTCTCTGTGCATGTGTCCTTGACTTTGGTCATAGGTGGGAGGATCACCTACCATTTGTGGAGTTTATATACAACAACAGCTACCACTCCACCATCAGGATGGCACCATACAAGGCATTGTACGACCGACCTTACAGATCACCCCTGTGCTGGATTGAACCGGGGGAGTTAGCACTAGTAAGACCAGAGATGGTTCGGGCTACGATGGAGAAGGTGGAGATCATCCAGTAGAGGAGGATGACTGCATAGAGTAGACTGAAGTCTTATGCTGATAGGAGATGAAGGCCACTGTAGTTCGAGGATGGTGACCACGTCTTCTGACGGGTCTCACCTAGATAGGGTCTATAGAGATTTGGTTGGGGTTGCATGTTATCTCTGCGCTTCATCGGGCCATTTAAGAATCTCAGTAGGGTAGGCAAGGTGGCTTACAGCCTGGCCCCTCCACCTCAGTTGCACCAGATTCAAGACATCTTCTACGTGTCACAGCTGAGGAGATATGTGCACGACCCGAACCACATTATCGACCATAGGGTATTGGACATCGATGATAGGGAGAAATTCAAGGAGGTCACGGTGGATATCGTGGATCTACAGAAGCAGGTCCTATGTGGACTATCGATTCTTTAGGTGTGCATTCACTGGCAGCACGAAAACTTTCCGGAGAGCACTTGGGAGAGGGAGACCCAGATGCATGTTTAGTACCCCCCATTTGATTCCCTAGTGTGAGTTGTAGATTTATAATGATTTAAATCCTTGAATTGGGGGTAATGAAAAGTCCCGGAAATTTCAAGGAATTTTTTTTCTAAAATTTCTTGGAATTTTACGAGTCCACAGTTTCTGACGGCACCTGATTCCGTGGCCCGGTGGGCCCGAAATCATATTCCGAAGCTTTTGTTAGGTACGTACATTAAACGTACATGTTGGTTTTTCTATCTTTTGATCCTATGCTCAGAATTGAAATTTGTGGATACAGATGAACTCGCATCACCAACATTCACTTAAGGGGACCGTTACTGCAGTTGCTTTTTATGCGGGTTGAGAGTTAATTATTGGGGAATTAGAATAAAATAACTAAAATTTTGGAACACAAATTTTATTTATCTAATGTAGTTATATCCTACGAAGGGAAGTTATAGGTGGGTCCCACACACACCTAACCTCCCATGAGAGGATTTATTGTGGTGGGGGCCAAACGAGGCCCTAACAAATCACCACACATCAACCCCCTTAAACCCACATTAATCACTCCTTCTTTAATTTGAGAACTCCTCTTTATTTATGTGATCTCTTCGCCTCCCACTCTCCCTCTTAATTTTATTTGTCATCTCCTTTAATTAATGAATTGAGCTCCAATTGATTAATTAAAGAGTTTGAATTTTGAATTTCATGGGTTAATAAAGTAATAGCCTTAGCTATTAATTTATTTTTAGCACACGTTGTGTTGGGAGAGCGGGGAGAAAACTCCATAGAAAGAGAAGAAAGTGTTCTTCTCCCGATGAAGAACACCTCCAACGAAGAACGACGCCATCTTCGACAAAGAACACTGATTCCATGAAGAACGACGACGTGCCTTCCTTCCTCTTCGCCCAACCAGTGAGGAGATGCCGCTTCCTCCTCAGACGCACCCCAACGTCGTCTACAAATACTATTTCAACATTTTTGCTCTTGAAACAGATGTAGGGGTTTCATGTAAATTATATGTGAATAAATTATCTCAATTGTGTTGAATTCTTTGGAATTACTTCGGACCATTTGATATCGCCTAAAGAGGAGGGCACCGGCCAAATGAACACTGCCCGATGACCCTCTGATTTTTCTTGGTTATTTTGTGGGCGACAACGAGAGGCGGTGGTGATGAACGGAAGCGGCGGCCATGTGCCGGCCACATGCGGAACAAATGCAGCCTGTAACAGTGGGCCGCTCGGCCGAAGGAGAAGTGGCCGGCCGAAGCCTGCCGGGACGAAGGAAGACCGCAGTGCCACAAGTGGCGCCTAGCTGCAGAGAACTGCGGCCCGCGCTCCGTATGCTGCACGGCGGACAAACCGGCCGACCAGCCGGCCCACCGGGTGGGGAAGAATGGTGGCACTAGGAGGGCCCCACGCTGGAGAAACCAAGGCCCACCCATGCGGGACGTTTGTGCCAGGAAGGCCAGCTGACTTCGGTCGGCCGGTTGGGAGGGCGGCGCCACTCGGTGCCGTCGGTTCGGGAAAGTTCCCCCCCCCCCCCCCTCGGACCGCTCGGCCGCTCGGCCATGCCAGGCAATACGTACCACGCCGGACCGCGGCCAGTCGGGCCGTGCCTCGCTGGGTCACGCCCCATAGGGTTGGACTGCACGAAACGAGGTCAGGACGCGCCCAACCAGGCGGAGTCGCACCCAACAGGGCCGGGTCGCGCCCTTAGGGCCGGGCCGCATGACTCATCATGCCAGTCTGACCCTCTGCTAGGTCGTACCCACCAAAACCGGATTGACCTGAACCACTAGCCCACTGGGCTTAATGGGTCTGGCCCGTTTTCACTTAAACATGAATAACTATATGACCGTGCATCCGATCGACGTGTCATCTGTGGCGCCGGTACCCTCGCGAAGAAGCGGTTATTTTGAAATACACTAAGTGAGTTTTGGACAACATTGGAAAATAGACGGGTTTGGAAGGAGCATATTTCCAACTGGGCCCCTGGAATGGAAAAGCAGATAACTCTCAGACCGGGTGTCCGATTGACGCACCGTCTATTGCGTTTGATTTCTATTGACAAGACGGAACATTGGGATACATAAACTATGTACTTCGTGAATTTTATGTATCGACCCCATAGGACTCGAGGATCGGACCCTCCCGAAATCGAGCATGTTGTGTGCGGGAACCCTAGAGCTCGCTGCGACAGCGACGACTACCGTACTAGAATCCTCCATGGGTTTGATAATGATGACTACTGTTCTTGTATCCTACGTGATCCCGGAAGTTAGTCTACTATTCATGTATCCTATGTGGGTCTGATAGTTTGACCTCTGTACTTGTATCCTACGTGGGTCCGACAGAGTAGCTGGTATACTATCCTACGTGGGTCTGACATCTTAGCTGGTCTAGTATCCTATGTGGGTCCGACAGCTTAGATGAATCATTGACTTCATCTGATCATCTCTATCAATTTATGAATGGTGTATACCTGTGTGAGATGAGTCTTGACTTTCAATCATTATCATTGATGTGAATGACTTTCTTCCTGTGTGGACTGGGTTGTTCTTAAGCTCATGAGTTGGAGCCTAATTGGTTTCAATGACTTAGGTATATGTATGGGAATATACCTAAGTATAGGTCATTAATAATTCATTATTGTATCATTTCTTTGTGATTTATCCTTCGTGGATTCTGGGAGACCTTCGTGGGTCATGGAGTGCCTACTGTGAATCGTATACTAACCCCTGCACAGGCTATTCCCACACTACGTTGTGTTGGATGCAGACAACGGACAGCACAGATCGTGGAAGAGGCTTTTGGAGCTGGACGTTACCCGGAGGTGACCACTTGGCGGGTCGTACACGGAGCGAACGGACGGACCCGAGGTGCTGATGAGATCATCTGTACCCACACTTCAGGTGGGATTCCCGGAGGACGACAAGGTGGTTTCTTCTTTACTTTACTACTGTTGAACTACACTTTCTGTTGGGATTGTATTTCCATCCCCTTTCCTTTCATCACTTACATTGTGTATACAGTTTACTTAGTGCTTTCTTTACTTGTGTACTCTGCTGTGTTTGTTTACTTACATAAAGACAATGTCTTCCCAGTATAGGGATTTATGCCTTTGATGCTAGTCGTCAGCCCCTGGCCTATGGAAGGTGGGCTCGGGGAATTCATGGCATGGGCCCTGAGGATGGGTCGTGACAATAACAATGATTAGGATGCCAGAATTTTGAATCAAAGGAAAAACATGAAAACATAAAAGAGAATGCTTTTGTGGAATCACATTGGATCATAACATACATTACATGGAATCATTAGATAAAAACATAATATGAAATATAGATGAATCATATTATATTACATAAATATGATTAATGGATAACTTACAATATAATATCTCATGGATTAAAACATTTGAAAAAAAATCATATTATCGCATAGCATGACATATTTACTGTTGAATATGGTTATGCCTTGTTTTAGAGATAGGTAATTTTGAATGTTGTAAATTTTTTCATATTGTTACCAGTATTTAAATTGTGTTCTACTGTGGAATACTATTGTTAAGAGGGTATAGTATCTTCATATGACAAACTAGTCCCCTGCTATTAGTTAGTAACCTCGTGCATTTGAGGATGTGTGCTAGAGGTCATGTGTCGACCAGGCATGAGGCACCAGTTTAGTGCCTCATAGGGTGTGGACTTTAAAAGATGGTATCTAATGAGTTATTTTCCAATTATTATTATTTGGGAAGGTATACAAGAGGTTAGGAATTTATTGGGCCTTGGTAATGAGGTCATTATTTTGAGTAGAATACCCATGTATGTGGGAAAACACAAGTCACTCTAGGAAGGAATTGTTATTATTATTATGTGGTGTTATATTTGATGATATTTCAGCATCATGTGATCAACATGTTTTGTCATTTGATATTTTTGTGATATTTCTTTAATGGACATAAGGTTACAAGGTTTTGGATCAGGAATCATTCTAGGCACAAATTTATGTGTGTTAAATTCATCATGGGAGGTACACACAGGGGATGGGTGTGCGAGATATAATGGTTTGGATAAAAAAATTTCATTAATGTTATGTAATTATGTCTAATGGGATGGTATTAATAGGTATAAAATAATGTGAAAAGGGTAAGTAGTAACTATATAATATTGGATAATAAATAATTGAATGTATATTTACATGTTGTTAGAGTAAATTGGGAAATGGAAATTGTTTTGAATTTATGTAAAAGATAAGGCTTGTGACCATGTGAATTAGATACATGTGTTATCCATGGCCTTAGAAATGATGGACAAGGGTAGTGTTCGGGATTAGAGTGGGATCATTTGGGTTGTGTAAAAGAACTGGTTTTGTTATGGAATGTTATGATCCAACCTATATGTTTTTCCTTTTCATAAAATCATTATGGTTGTGTTCTAATGTTCATTTTTTGAATTGTAGAGAAATTCCACATTGAAGACGTGTGCTGGTTGGGAAACTTGAGGAAAATACCAAGAATGCTTCTCTAGTAGTGGAGCAAGAGAACAAGGTGATCCAAGAATATAGGGAAGATTAGTTCCTTGATAAGTACTCTTGTTTTTTTAATATGATGGAATTGGTCCTTGGGAGGGCTACACCGAGTATGTTGGCATTGACCGGGGAATTTCAGCACCAGCACCCTCTGACCATTACGGGGCAGGGTTGTCCAAATGTATAAGAGTATTGGATATAATAAATTCATTCTATTATTCAAAATCTAGAGACTCTTTTTCAGTAGAAATCCATTTTAGTGGAATATATGATGAGCGTTCAGAATAAATATTGGTTGTACTCCATGGTTTAGACAGAGAATGCCGAAGGAATGATGTGGAATGATTTCCATGAGATGTTTCATGAAAAATATTACCTAGAAACCTTGATCCAGAAGAAGAATGTATATTTTATGGGGACCAACAAGGGGATAATGTCAGAAATGAACTATTCTAGTCATTTCACTGATTTTAGATGCTTCGTTCTAACATTGACAACTGATGAGGAAACTGTGGTGAAAATATCCATGATGATCTGTGACATAATATTTGGTATCAGAAGAATATCTTCCATCTATTTTTTTGCTGAAGTGGGGGTCCAGGCCCTTATCTAATAAGGGAACCTTAAGGGGTCTTCTTGTAGTGAACATCTTGTACCAATTGGGCATGGATGTGGTATGGCTTACGAGAGTAGAAAACACCATTTTGGAAATTTTGAGTAGGGTGGAAGTGAGCAGTGTAGTTATAAGAGGATATTGTCATCTTAGTGTGTTGGCTAGGTATTTTTATATATATGTTGTAGCCTTTGGCACAAGCATTCCCTATTTCCCCACCCCTAGTCATGTGCCAAGCATATAGAAGTTTAGGTCATTACATAGTTTCTGCAGGAACCTGCGACAGTCAGGGAATGATGGAGGTCAGAGGCATATTCCATGTGTGGTAAGGGGGTAGTTATCAAGTATCAGGCATATATTTGGAGCTCCTTGTGTCTTACTATTAATGGTGGTGGATTTGGAACTCCAGGGAAATATCCTCCTTATCAACAGGGCAGTGCACTGTAGGGTAATCAGGCCAGATCCTAAGGTAAAGGGGAAGGTCATATCAATGCATTTCAGGCTACACCTAAAGGTGATTATGTGAGGTTGTCTATTGTTCGTGGTATGATGAATGAATATTCAATGATCTATAGTGTTTTATTTGATATATGTGCTACAGATTAATTTATTTCTGTTTAGTTTGTAGTCGTGTTAGGTTTAACCATGGAGATTTCATGTGGAGTAATGTCACTTGATTCTCTATTAGGGGTATGAGTAGAGGACATTAGCAGTGTAAGAGTTGTGCTCTATAGGTTTTTGGATATAATTTTTAGTGGGATTTGTTTGCCCAAGATATTTCAGGTTTTGACATAAATTTGAGTTTGGATTGTTTGGTGTTATATCAATCTCATGTTGACTAATACTGATATCAGGTAACATTAAAATACCTTTAGGAGAGAAAATATTTCATTCATGATGACTTGAATAATTGACTGGGCCATGTAGTGCAGCTATGCCAGTAGTTGGGAGAACTCACAAACCAAGTAATAAGGATTATGCAAGATGATGGAGAGATATTGTAGCTATTCTTCCCCTTTTTTGTGTACATGTTTCAGTATATGTTAACTGAGGAAATATCAGGGTAACCACCTAAATGATCTTTTTTTTAGAATTGAATTATTTCCAGGGCTAGATCCAGTTTCCATTATTTCATATCACATTGCGCCAAATGAACTTCAAGAACTGCAGGTTCAATTAGAGGAGTTAGAGAATAACTGGTTCGTCAATCCTAGTATATCACCGTGGGGATCTTCTATGATGTTTTCTTATAAGGATAATATATCCCTGAGACTATGTATTGATTATAGAAAACTAAAGAAAATGAGGATAAAAATTGATATCATCTTCATAAAATTTATTAACTATTGGATCTGCTTATAGGTTCCTCGATGTTTTCCAAGATCGATTTTAGATTAGGATACCATAAGTTTAGGGTTAGACCTTCTGACATACCCTGAACGTCTTTCTAAATCAGGTACAAGTTGTATGATATTTTGGAGGTCCTGTTTTGATTTACCAATGAACTGGCTGGGTTCATGGCCTTGATGAACCATATATTCCACTGAGACTAGTATCAACTCGTTTTTTTATTCATTGATGATATCATGGTGTACTCCATAACTCATAATGATCAAGCCAAACCCATTTAAATCATCTTGGGTTCACTAATAGAGAAAACTATTTACACCAAGCTATCCAACATTTATTTTTAGATTGACGATGTGAAATTTCTTGGACTCCTCATTTCTGTGTCAGGTGTGTTAGTGGATATATAAAAGTTTAAGGTTGTGGTATCTTGGGAAATCCTACGAATTTATTTGATGTTCAGAGTTTTCTAGGGTTGCTCAGTTATTAAAGAATGTTTATTAGATATTTATATCATTTGTAATATCCTCTCATAGTCCTAACCAAGAAGTGGGTTATGTTTGATTGTTCAAAGTTTTGTGAGAATTCTTTTCAGGAGTTGATGAAGAGGATTACTTTGACATGGATTTCTATTTTACCCGAGCCAGGTAAGTGTTAAAATCTGTTCTGTGATTCTTCTATTGTTGGACATAGGAAAGTCTGGATTCGGGTTTATCTGGTGGTAGCTTATGGGTTGAGACATTTGAGGCCACACGAAAGGATTTATCCTACCCATGACCTGGTGCAAGCTGTTGTAATTAATTCCTTGAAGAGATGGATGCATTGTGTTTTGGGATAACCCTTCACAGTGTTTACCGACCGTAAATTCCTCAAATACATATTTTCTATGTGGGATTTGAAGCTTCCATAGAGAAGTTTGGTCGAGTACCTAAAATCTATAGATTTTGGGTTGGTCTACACATTAGGGAAATGGAATAGTGTTGCTAATGCTCTAAGCTGGAAGACTCTAAATTACAATTTTTATGAATCCAGTTTAGAATGGAATATGATAACCATATTTGATAAGATGAATTTGGGTGTACAGGATGGGCACGAGTATATGACCCTTCTGACTTTAGTAGTTTAATCCACACTTTTGTGTGGTGTTAAAGAGAGTCAGCTAGTAGATCTGGCGTTTTTGGCTATAAAAGATGTTCTTAAATGTGGTATGTCACCTTCTAGTTGTACTTTCTATTATAATGGAGTTTCTTATCATCAAATACTTGTGGTGCTGTTGACAGATGTATTGAAAGATTTTATGATCACGTTTCACACATCAAAATTGTAAGTGCATCCGGCCTGGACTATTATGTATTGTGGTCTTAATTGGTTGTTTTGGTGGCCGATAATAAGGAATTAAGTAGAATGTTTTGTGGTATGAGGGCTTACCAATCAACAGGTGAAGGATAAACATCAGAATCCATGGGGGTGTTGGTAGTAATTTTTTATTCTAGGGTATAATTGGAATGAATTCACAATGGAATTTGAAGTGGGTCTATAGAGGACACCACTGAAGAATGATACAATTTGGATGGTGTAGATTGGTAGAACAAAGTGGGTCATTTCATACCTTTCCAAGAGAACTATATAGTCAAAGAATTGGGACAAATATATGTCCATGAAATATTATGATTTAATGTTGGATGAGAACCATAGATTTGGATTTTAATCCTCATTTCACCTCACACTTATGGAAGTGACTACATAAGTCACTTGGTACCCAAGTGTTTTTGAGTATAGTATACCACCCACAGATTAATGGGAAGTTAGAGCATAAAATTCAAGTATTAGAAAACATGTTGAGAGCATGTGTTCTTAATATCTATGGTCTGTGAGAAAATAAATTATCACTTATAGAATTTTCTTACAAAAATATATTTCAGGATACGATTTAGATGGTATTTTTGAGAACTTTATAGTAGACTTTTTTGATTCCCATTGTGTGGGTTAGTGGCCAGGGAGATTAAAATTTTAGGATAAAGTCTATTGGGGGATATGTCAGAGAATGTTTTAATAATTCAAATGCGTATGGAAATAGCTTAGATTAGAAAAAATTCGCTTGTTCATCGATGTTGTAGACCCCTAAGTTTACCAGGGTAGATAGTGTGGTTCTTCGGGCATCGCTAAGGATGGGTCACTGTCGAATCCAGAAATTTGGAACATTGGAACCTACCTAAGTGGGGCCATTTGAGATTGTTAAGAACAATAGACCTGTGTTGAACCTATTAGATCCTTTACAATGGTATAGTGGGATGCATGATTTTTATCATGTTTCAATACTCTAGAAGTTTCACCCAAATCCAAATCATGTGATAAACACAGGTTATGTCAAGCATAAGGTTGATGCTTCATTAGAGGATCATCTAATCTGTATTGTGGAACATATTAATATGGTCTTTTGGGGAAAATAGGTGACATTGATTCATGTTTTATGATAGCTTGGAAGTAGTCAAGATTAATCATGGGAGTGGGAATCAGATATGTGGGCCCAGTAAACTGATCCCTTTGCTTTGAAAACTCAATGATTCTTGGGAAGAGTGTCTTGAGTAATATTTATCCAATGGTGGGGATGATGTACGATCATGTAAAATTATTAAGGAACTTTTTTTAATTTTTTGGTTTAGGTCATTTATTATGTCATTTATTTTTCTCCTATGGTTCATGTGAATGCTCAGTGGTGTTTCAGGGGTTCTAGACTTTAAAATGGTTGGAATACGACTTACTAATAATGTTTCATGTTTTTCACATGGTTTTGGAATACCATATGGATCATCAAAGGTAATCATGTAGAATTAGATAGAGGCTTTCACATGGTTATCTCTCGATTAAGCAAGCCATGTAGAAATCCTAGATAACCATGTAAGGGGAATTTTTCAGATGGTAGAAACTACAGTGTTTGTCGATGGTTTTTCAAACCATGTGGATAAACCATGTGGCCCATTAACATTGAGAAAATTATTAACATTTCATCACATGATTAATAGTTCTATATTAGTATTTATCCCATTCTTCAACTTTTCAAAATAATGATGAGAAATGATTCCAATTTCTTCCATGTGTGGATTCTCTTTTAATTAAAGGCTGTTTGGAGTGCCATTATTTTTTGATTGAAGATATTCGTAAGTATAATCCCCTATTTGATTAAATTTCATGATTTGGGGTTGTATCTTTCACTTATAACTATCTGAAGCTCTAAAACCCTTCTTTTCTATTCAGATTTAGGGTGATTCTTCAAAGGTTCGTTGAATCAAGAAATAATCCCTCGATAAGGTGTGATTTTTTCAAAAGATTCAAGGTAGTTGGTATTCAAATTATATGCCATTGTGTATTCATATATTTGTGCAAGTATGTTTAAATTTTGGTTCCCTTCTTGATGTTATCATGATATTATTAATAAGTTGTGGTGTATTGGAAGTCAAAATGATTTATTGAACCCCTCTTGATTCCCACATGATGCATGGACGATGACCAGACCAAATTAGGGCAACCAATGGGGTGTGTCGGCCCTCCCGATCTGGCTGAAAGTAATGTAAGGTGTGTAATCTACTAATAATGATGTAGATACTTAGATAGTAGGTCAATTTGATTTGGGAGTGAGTTATAAGAGATGATGGATAGTTGTGTCTAATGGGATTAAAAGATAAAGGATATTTTTAGGAATTTAAAAGGGATAAATGGGATTAATGTGAATATGATATGGATTTATGTTTAAACGTGAATGTACATAGTGAGATAGGCATGGGAAATGGGAAATGGGGCTAAACGGTTAAGCGATTAAAATGATAACCTTGTTAATAGGTTGAGTAATAATGTTAACATCCCATTTATTTATATTATTGTGATGTTGCAAATGATATTGTATATGATTTGATGTGATGTGGTTAATTTTGGTGGATGATAGGTAAGCATGTGCACATTGCTTGTTATAGTGGGGTAGAGATTTGAGGTTCCACACCTACAGATCGAGTGGGACTACGATTCTAGCTCCATACCCAAATTCATAGATTAGGGAAGGGGATAGAATTCTATTCCCCTAACGATTGATTTCCACAAGAAATAACGCTTCGAGGTGATGATTATGTGGTTGTTTTAATGTGATTCCATGGAATATAGCACTTGATTTTATTCAGATATTCTTGAGAACATTGTAAAATCCTAATCTATTGAACTAATGAAAAATGTACATTAAACAATGAGATGCCGGAAAAGTGAACCGGGATACTACGGTAGTATAAATTAAAAGAACATAGTCTAGAATGTACTATTGATCTTTTTGCCTTTACATTCCATTATTTATAACTTGGATGAACTATAAATTAATAATGTATATTTTTTAGACACCATTGGTGGTGGACTACATAGTTATACTTGCACCCTACTCTGACCGCCATTGGGTTCCCGAATAGATTTCATTCTTGTAGGTTCAAGAAATGGAAAAGGATCTATGCTAGGGAGTGGAGTTGGACATGGGACATGTATGGGTGGGGTTCCAGTTTTGGAGTCTAGATCATTTCTGGGCATCTGCTAGTTTTCTTTTATTTTCTGTTTTGGTTGACATAGAAATGCAGCATGGCATGACATATTTACTATTGCATATGGTCATACCCATAATGGGTGATGGTTATCTATGAATGTTATTAATTCTTTCATATCATTCATGATATTAAATTTGTTCTCTGTTATGGATTACTCATGTAATGATGGTATAGTTTCCCCATGTGACCAATTATACCCTCGCTGCTAGTCGGAATCCTCTGGCATGTGGGGAGGTGTTCCTGAGGTCATGTGGCCACCCGCCTCAGGGCACCGATTTAGTGGATCTTAGGACGGTGACATTATTGATTACATAAATTCATGTTGTATGACACATGTAAGTGCCAGATCACCAACATTTGGGATGAAAAATGAGTTACCAATGTTTTGTGGTTACGTGTTCTTGATTCACTATAATAGTTTGTGATTCATGCCATTTATATGATTTTATTTTTATTTCATTTAAAATATAAGTATCATTTTTAAAATTTTTAATTTAATTTAGTATTTAGGAAGTAATATATTATCACCTTTATATAGTGCATGGTATGGAAAATTGTGAACATACTATGTGGAGTAATATTGTACAAAAATCAGTGAGATTTCCTTGATTAGAAAATGAATTTCAATAAACTATTTCCAATCCAAGAATAATTTTTATTTATTATAATGTAATTTATTTGGGTACATTGTGATTTTGATTTCTTTTATTTATTTTCAACATATACTTAGGATAAACAATAGAGTTTATAAAATTTCATTGATAGAATTTTGGAATATTTTATATCGATTTTATAATAAAATTAATGGTTTAAATATGATTTTGTTGTAATTTATGAATATTGATGATATTTATATGTTTCATTATGAATGTTGTATTTTTATTTATTTAAATTATGATTCGAAAAATGTTCTGTTGATTAATATGTTTTTAAATTGGGTTGGTGATGTTTCGCTAGAAAATTGTTGGGGGAGTTTTGAAAAGGATTAAAAAATTGATATGGTTTAATAGAAGATAAAATTATCATAAATAATGAGTTTTTAATTAAATTAATCATGTATTCGGGAAGTTATTTTAAAAGTTGTGTTTTATGAAGTGAGGATAAATCTAGGTATTTATATATTAACTATTTTTATTATTTTCACATTTAATATATTTTTAATTTTGATGAGTCATTTTTAATTATTTTTAGTTTCATATTATTTATGGGTACACCCCACAATTATTCTATAGACTATTGATAGGGTGTTATGGGGGGAGGGGTCACTGTCTTTAAACCATCAGGTTGACCATGTTCTGTTATATTTTATTCGTACATCAACATTGAATTTGGAGAATATTTTTTATTTGATTTTTTATATAAAAAAGGATTTCAGTTGAAAACTTCACTCTATGATCCCTTCTAACAATATTATATAATGAGACTCTGGGTAAGTGGAGGATTCCTTATAATATTTATAGGTAATCCATCTTTAACTTGATCTTCTAGCATGTTTCTTGCTTATTTTTGTGAAATTTAATTTTGAATCATTGAATTAGATGTTGATTATGCCTATTCTTTGGAGGAATCCATAGAATCAAATCTCATTGGATTATCTCAAGGAAATATTCATTTAGTAGTACTTTCTCGATGGTATGTAGATACTAAAGGAAATTTAGTTATGTGGTCTCTAGAAATATATCTCATTAGTATAGGAATATGTATAATTTTTTTAGAGTAATTTTTCCTTTCATCATAAAAAAGAATTGGTTGAATCCTATAATGATCCACATATTAAAAAAGATATTTGAAATAATGTTTTATCAATATTTCCTTGTATTTTCCATGATTCCGATACAGAGTTAGTGAGATAATCTATCTTAATTAAAGCTAGTTTGTCTAGAATGGCAGTCATGATTTATATGTTGCTAGTTCATATGTGTAGTGAAAGAAGATCTAATGAGAGAAATTATATGTGATCGATGTTAGACTAGGTGTGTATAATCATTCAAAGGCTGTGATAAATTTCATTATTGTCCTTATATGGATGTACTCCACTTGTATGAAAACAATGATGGAAGGTGTGGAAGAAAAATCCGTTTTTTAGAGAGTCCCATAAAATATTATTGTTGCGTATATTTGGGAAATATATATTGGTATTTTAAAGTAGGTTCCTGAAAAATAGGTGGATCCATATCTATCCCTCCTAGGGATTTAATGGTTGAATCTATAAACCCAAGAAAATGATGTGGATATTTTTTTGAGGTATTTATAATTACATTAATACTTACCTTGTTTAATTTACATAATTAAATTATTTTATTACAGTTTAGTATTATTTTATACAATGATGATTATAGATTTTATGGAACATAATAATTGAGTAAAAATATTAAATAAAATTTATTATTTTATTGAAATTGTATAGTTTCATTAGTGGCCTGCAAATTTTCATAATTTCTATTTCCATTACTATATATTCAAGTGTAGTTTCTAATTTTAATTTTTCATATATGATGAGAATTCATAACATAGTGGGGGTACACAATAAAGGAACTTCTCAAGGGGACATTTTTGTATTATCCCTCGTCTTTAACATTTAATTTGTGGCATCTCATATTTGGGATAATCTTATATCCTTCCCTAAAATGATCTTGTATTATAATATTGGACAAATTTTTATATTGGATTTTTAAATTTATTATCATAGAGGTTTTCTGTATTGAATGGGATGTTTTGTTATCTTATCAATGCCCAGTCGAGGTCATGAAATGTTATAGAATTAAATTTAATGAATTTATCATCATTCAATGATGAATTTTATGTTTAATGTCCACAAATATATGTGTGTGTATTCATGAATATACATTAGCTGGGTGTATGGGTGGTGATAATTTTTTTTGTTGATATCTTGATTTTCTAGTGGTATCCTTAGTTAGTATACTTTCCATATATCTTGAGTTTTATAATTATGTTGATGATGAACCACCTGTATTTTACATTAATAACCCAATTCTATTGAGACTTTATAGGGGATGATATATTTTTTTTCGGTATAATTTTCACATCCTATGAAATAAATTACATATTATTATATACATATATTTTTTATTTTTTTCCCTTGACCTTTGAATATATTTTTTCAATATTTTTGATAAATTTAAGATTTTTCCACTTTAATGATATACACATGGTTAGTAGAAACCATAAAAAACCTTGAATAAATGTGAACATTTCTGATAGAGATTTTTTGAATTATTTTCACATAGTAGGTGTATGGTTTGGCTAATCATGAGAAAAACTATGTGTTTTGAATAGTATAATATGGTAAGAGTTATATGTTTTCTTCAATATTTTGTAAACTATGTAACAAAATTAGGAAACTTGACATGGTCATAAAAAATATTATACTACGATTAAGAACTAACATGAATGTACTTCTAAATCACCTCTTATAATCCAACATTTTACATAAAAATTATAACTCATTGTCCCCCATTATGTTATATTATGGAAATTTCTTCATATAAAAAACTGAGTCTAGATTTTGAGTGAATTATAAATAGGGTTTTTTAATGGATGTTGGTGTGGTTGATAATTTTAGGATAATAAGAAAATATGACATGGAAATCATATCCAAAAAGAGGTAAGATCCATGAATTCAGATCTGAAGCATGTAGATATATAGGTATAATTGAGAAAATATTTGATAACCAAAAGTCACCAATGTAGGCCCCATCATGGTTAGGATGGATTAAGGGGGTGAATGTAATAGATTATTTGGAACCACTCTTCAACATTTTAAAATCTCCATCCTATACATAGGTAGTGGTACTTGGTGAACAACCTACACATGAGGTGCTGATATAGGAATCAAGTGAAGGAGGTTCATTGGGTTTAAGAGTCCATGAAAATTTAATACATGTCAAACCAACTATACATGGGGGGTTAGATGAATCTAGAAACATGGACATGTAATTGAAGGAAGATGTTGAATATTAATCTGAGAAACCACTTTTAGGATCAATATATATAAGGAATGGTTCATTATAAACGATATTAAGTGTGGTCAATGAACTCATCATAAGACTAACAATTTTATAATGTAGAGTGAGAAGATGGGATCTATATCCTATTATCAGTAGATATTTAAGATATATGAAATTTTATAGGACATACCAAACCAATGTGGATGAAGTCTTTAATGGAAATATTGATTTAGGGAGTTGTATTTTTCTCAAGGGTATGAAATCAAAATGGTGTTAGGATTACACCCACATTAGTAAACTAAGGGGGAAAATTTATATTAAAAAACTAGATCCAAGGAGAGGGATTATGAACCTATTTATAATGAAAATGACTTAATGTATATTTTTAACATTCATAGTTAATACCAAATTTCTAAATTTGGAGATTCTATAGAACATAATAATTCTAGTGGTATGATGGAATATAAATCTTAGATAAAGGAAGGATCTAAGGTTTTGAATGATGTTAATAGTGATCCATCACTGATCTTCCATACCCCACTAGGACATGATTTCAACCCCATAGTTGGAGAAATGTAAAAAGGATAAAAATGAAAAATCATCGGATAATATCATTAAATTCCAAGAATAATTTTTTTTGGTGGATTTCAATATTAATGAATCTCAATAGGATGATGAATGGATGACCGAGAGTATAATACATGTTGAAGCTGAGAAAGAGATGTGTTTTTGGATATACTATCAAAATAATATTTTTTTTGGGAGTCAATGAAAATAAGATAACCATGGGAGAGTAAATTCATATAGGTGACAAGATGGATTACTGTTTTTAAAACCCGATCAGGTATGATTCAAATACAAATATCCTTGCACCATAATGAAAATTATCTTGATATAATGTTTCTAAAAACCTAAATATAAAAATGAATGGTTTTATTATTTCTTACTGTGACTAATGATTTTGGGAGTACCAGGCCCCCGGATGCCCAAATCTGGTGCCTTCATAACATTATGTGCAATTTTTCACCAAAAAACTGCACTGATAAATTACACATCATGCCCCATGCAGAGGATCAAATTCGGTCCCGGTTCTGTGAAACCATCAACTTCTGTCATACTACATTTGCTCAAACTGAAACCTAAAAAATTTTAATCAAAAAAGTACGTTGAGAAAAAAAATACCTAGTAATGGGTTTTGAAACAATGTAATATCTACTTATTACATTCTAAAAAAATTTCAAAAATAACATAATACAATTTTCTTAATGAGAAGCTATAACACATGTAACATTTCATTAAAAAAGTGCTCAATAAAAAACATGCTTACAGAATTACAAGGGTACATGATTATATTATAGGAATGCTCATTTGGAGTAATAAATAAAAGACATTCTAAATATGTAATACATATGAATATGTAAATTCAAATAAAGTAACTATGAGTAATGAATAATGAGTGTTGTGTGTAAAGTTAATAACATAAATTTCATACATTGAATACTAATTCATTGAGTGCTAAACATATGACATTCCAAAAGCATTTACTTTTCTGATACTCATAAGTACATGCTCTTAACCATGGATATTCTACTAGTCAAATATCCACTTGGTCAATTAATTATTATAAACATAACGAGGGATTGTATAATGAGGGACAAAATAAACATAAAGTCAAGGTCTCATGACAAGGCCATAAATACTCATTTTGTCATGTATTTGTGCCAATATTGTAGTTTGTCTCATGAGACCTACTGATGCACTAAGGGGCTGTAGCGGGCCCCACCAGACACTTATAATGTGAAATACATTCCTCATATGCCAAATCGGGTCGTATATTGAAAATTTCCCATCCACATGAATAATTACATTCACATTCCATATTATTCAAGGTGTCCCATACCACCTTGAATAATTTAAATCCTTATTTCAAAATTTATCATAACAGATAATTAATAAATTGTTATATTTATCAAATAAGTTACTAACTTCTCAACACTTACATAATCTTATAATTCATTAAAATGAAATTTTACAACCACAAATATGTATTATTCATGAACAATTCATGCACAGATAAATGGAAATGATAATGATCTAAATCAAAATATGTAGGTTATTATTTAGATAATAATATTTTCCAACGACATGCATAAACTAGTAAACATTCTTTGTGCATGTGATATTAATTTGAAACATAGAAGTAATGAATGGATGGAGTTACCACATTTAATGATAGTTCCATAATTTTTAAAATCATTGATTCTTGAATATGAATATTCATAGTTTAAAATAACTAATTTTAAATTAAGGATGATGTCATTTGTTCACAAGCATGCTCTGATAAACTGTATATCATAATAAATGGACTTTCCATAAGCTTCATAGCATATAAGGCCAATTTAATTGCAGTACAACAATAATTTTATATAATGTATGCATCCATTAAAATTTAATTAAGCATATAATAAACATACATTAACCACTAATGTTTTGCAGGCCAATTAAATTTGGGTCATTATTAAAGCATATAGGTGCATACTTATAACAATATATATATTTATATATGTACAACACGTAATACCCTATGTTTTAAAATTCTTCCTAAACTTGACACCTAACGTTTAAAAAGTCTCTAAATTGATTTCATGAAGATTTATATAAAACTGTGAAAATATGTTTACAAATATAACCAGATACTAAACATCCTTGTGTAAAGAAAATAATCTTTCAAGACTAAAAATATTACATAACCCAAAATCCTAAAGACCTTGGGTCGGGTGTGTGGGGTATTCAAAAAAAAGATACTTCCAAACCATACCACAAGTTATAAATATACTTTTATGAGCATATATATATATATTCGAAAAAAGATAAGGCAAAATTAAAAACCCTTACATCGAAATGGTTTAGAAGGTAGATCCATTTATTCAATAAAATCATTTCTCATAAGCTAATTGAATTTGAAATATGTGTTATTACATGTATATATAAATATATATTACATATATATATATATATATATATATATATTTTCCTACAAAATTAATTGAAACTATTAAATCCTACACAAATATTTTGATTTATAAATAAAATTTTATTACAAGAACTCATCTCATATATGCGATTTGAAATAATGATATATGAACTTACATGATTATATATATTTATATATGTATAAATATTTTCTTGCATATTATATAATAAAAAATAAATAGTACCCTTACTTTACATATTATGAAAACTAATGTCATATATATTTATTCATATGAACATCTTAAAAAAATGAAATTTTTTAATAAAAAAACCATAGTGACATGGAAGTATTTACTAATTTAAGAAAATGAAATCCCTTACGAGAACCAGAAAATTGAGTGTATGATGAAATAAATAAATTTTCCTTAAAAATTTAGATCATAAAATAAATAAACATTTGAGAAAAATATTTAACCCTTATAATTTAAGGATGAGGTAGAGTTGTGGTGTGCTTTAATGGAGGTATGATATAAAGAAAACTGTAGTGGTTAAGGGAGAAAAGATTAAATTATCACTTTCAATTAAGGGTTTTTATAAACAAAATACAAACTGTATATATAGTGTCACAAGACAAGAATGTTGTGAAATCTTAATGAACATTCTCCATCAAAAGAATAGAATCAAAAGAAAAGAAACAATATAGAATTTCTATAACAAGATCAACCCACGAAAATTCCAGCAAAAAAAATAATTGACAAGCAATTTAATAATCAATGGAAAATTAATCAGAAGAAGGATTAATTTTACATAAGATGAATGTAAATGAACATTTATCAAAGTAATTATATAAAAAAATGAACAATGGATTCTCACATGAATGAATCATCAAAATTATAAAGAGAAAAGGTCCACAAAACAAAATCATAAATGTTAATAGAGAACCTACATGCAGACAAACATCTAGATATAGAAGTTCAAAAGTCTAAAATAGAACAGTTCACAACATCACATGGACATACAGTAAGACATGGAAATCAGAAAGATCAAAAAATTATTTTGGTCAACATCTAACAAAATCATACCTCTATTTATGTCGGGGAAATTCCAAATGCAAACAGGTCGGACTTGTTATCAAAGAAAACCTTAACCTCGGTTCTTCTGGTCTGAAATGAAGCATCCCGGCCACGCGATGTGGGGACATCGATCTGACTCATCTCCCTAAAAATGAATGTCTCCAGAAAACAGCGCTCGAACGGCCACTGCGCACAACAACAAATAGAGGCGACCTTCATGAATCAGATCTCCCAATGCAGGGACCCTGCATCACAGCCCTCGGCGCGGTAACAACAACTCTTGGACCAAGGCTTCAGCTCAAAGCCTCACTAAAAAACCCCCATCATGGAAACTACCCCTTTATGCAAAATTAATGGTCTACAAATCCCTTTATGAAATTCCCCCTATATTTTTTTGTCGTTCCCAATTTTGTTTATTATTATTATTATTATACTTATATCATTTATTTAATCTTATATCATATTATTAATAACTTTAAAAAATTCAAAAGTTAAATAAAATTATTAATCCATTAGGAATATTTTATCATTAATTTTAAAAGTAAAAGTTATTATTATTTATTCCTTTATAAAAAATTTATTTGTATATTTCATGTCATATGCTTAAAATGTTATAAATTAAATTGATAATTGAAAATGTATTATCCAAATATTAATTATCATATCTTTTACAAAATATTTGTAATTTTGAAACTTGTTAAAACAAATGTTAATATGATAATATTTAAATTAACAATAATTTTTTTTCAATATTAATATGAATAATTTTAATCACTCAATTATTGTAGAGACCCGAAGATTGTCATACATATATATTACATTACTTTTTCGGAATACATAATTCATAACAAAAACAGACACACAAAGATCGTAATTATTTAGTGTCTTTGGAAACATGGAACGTAATCTTCTAATTGTGGTGAAAGATCTTCAACATCTCCCTTAATGATCTTCCCATTTTGTTTTCTTACCTACAACATTTCTTTATATCCTGGGGAAAAGAAAACATATAAAGGGTGAGCTCAAATGCTCAGTAAGGGTATGAATGGATAAAATAAAACAAATCATTTACATTTGAACTTAAAAACATGAACATAATGTTTAAACATCAAAATCTTGAGAAATGACATAAAACATGGAAGTACATAAGGCATAAATCATAAAGAAACATTAAGGATGATAAAATATAATTGGAGTAAAACAAGTAATTGTGGAAACCATTCAGCACATGTCATGATTTCCATAGTATCCAAGGAACTGCTGCCAAGACCATCTTAGTGGAAAAGTCACTTTCTGAATCGAGTTCACTCCTCATTCAGTCCTGTATTACTAAACTAGTTTAACTTTCCATTCCAAAAATGTCCATCTCATGAGATATAAATCTTTAAAAAATGCATTGGTGGGAGATATAGGTCCCACCCATATCATAATGAAATCATTCTTACTTGTGCCACAAAATAAACATACATTATTCATAATAACCCAACGAATAAAATGGGTTTCATAAACATCATCCCATCATCACATAATACATATAAATGAAATAGATATCATTTCATAATATGAAAATTGAAACCATGTAAACCATAGATTCATGATACTTGAAACATACACATATGAAATAATGTCATTTTAGATGAAAAATGTTTTTGAAAAAACACTTGAAATGAATTCTTGAGGAAAATATCCTTTCTTCTTCAAAATCACATTCTTTTCACAAAATGTCATCCAATTTTAAATGAAAAGGATTTTTTTTGAAAATATTCATGAAATCCTTTGGAGGAATCATCCTGAAAATAATGCTTTATAAAACCGCAAAAATCCATTCGTTCCATATAAGTAAAAAAACATTCTTATCGTACTTTTTCTGAAAAATTCAAAAACTACCTCGTAAAAGAATGATTCCATACATACCATGTAGTAAAAGTCAAAAATGGGTAAAAAGGACTTTAAACATACATGAAAACACTTGTATAAAACATGGACATGGATGATGGAAATAACCCCAGTAAATACATACGAGTAAGAAATCTCGGATAAAAATGAGATTTGTAAAATTATCCCTTACCTTAGGTCTGATATGCTTCGTACGTATCTGAAACTCCTGTATAATGATTTAAATAATGTCATTCAATTATTACATACTCATCTTCCTTTTTATTATATCATATATTTTAAAGACTCGGAAATTTCAAGGAAAATTTTTTCTTAACTTTCTTTGGAATTTTACAAGAACGGAGTTTCTGATGGCGCCTGATTCCGAGGCCCGGTGTGCCCGGAATTAATTTCCGAAGTTTGGCTCGGGTACGTTCAGTGAACGAGCGAGCGGGAATTTCTATCTTTTGAACTGGTGCCCAGAATCAAATTCGGAGGGCACCGATGGAACCGCAGCACCGGTAATTACTTAGGAACTCCTGTTCCGTAGTTGCGTTTACACGAGTGTTGATAATAAAAATTGTGGAAGTGTATTTTATAACTACACTACAATTTTTATTAACATACTCTAAGTGTTAGCTCATGGTGGAAGTTGGGTAACCACCCAACCTCCCTTGGGAGGTTATGAGGGTGGTGGGGCCCACACAAACCCCACCTCTTCATATCCTCTAAAACCCCTCAACTCCCACATAAATGATTATAACATAGTTATAACTTATGTCTTAAATGAGTTGATTTTAATGTGGTGAGTTGTGTGAGTCTTTTGAATTTCAAACCCTTGAATTTCAAAAGCCATGTGAAGTTAATTAAATAAGTGGAGAACTTATTTCTTTTGGTTGGGTTGTGTTGTTTGAGAGCTTTTGGAAGGAAGGATTAGAAGTCTTGAAGTTTCTTCATCCTCTTGACAAAGAACGTGAAGAACAATCGGACATCGACGAAGAACGCCACGTTCTCGGGAACCGTCTTCCACGACGCCATACCCGTAATACCGACGACGTCTTCTTCCGCGACATCTCTTTTCGCGGCGCCGAATCTCGTCACCTCTTAAATCAAGGTAGGGGTTTTAACTTTTTAATGTTATGTGGATCTCTCCTTAGAACTTGAAGGTTTATATTTTTCGTGCCTTGATTCCAAATCTTTTTATTTAATTTAAAAGATTGTGAAAATTTATCATTCATTAAAGGCCGATTGTTAGAAAATAACGCGAGGGGGCCGGACCGCACGAACACGGCCGACCCTCCTCCTTTCATTTTGATTTTGTTGTGGATTGAAACGGGTGTGGCACGGTGCCGTCGCACTACGCAGGATCATGCGGCAAGAAACGCGCGGCGCCGTCGCGCCGCGTCATTAAATAATGCAAGGATGTGACGCCGTCGCGCCGCGTCAAAGAAACATAAAGGTGCCGCGGCCGGAGTGGGGCCACGGTGGAGGGGCGTGGTGTCATCGCACCGCGCTGGACAACGAAGGCCGCGGCCGGTTCCGGGCCACGGCGGAACAAGAAGACCGGCGGCCAGCCGGTGTCAGAAGCCGGAAGGGGGACCGGCTTTGCCGGTCCCGTTGAGGAAGAACCGGCCGGCCAGGTCGTGCCGGCCAGAAGGGAGAAAACCGGGGAAAATAATTTCCCCCGGCCAGCCTTAATGCCCCCCCCCATTATGAGGGGGGCCGGTTTCACAAGGGGGGGGGGGCAGGCGGCCCCCCGTTTTCTCCAAGGCAGGCCCGCACGTGAGGGGGCCGTTTTTCTTTAGGCGCGGCAGGTTGCCGCTCCGCCAGCCGAGGAAAGGCGGGTGCTTTGCCCCCCGCGCGCGGCACACGAACGGCGCCCAGGCCGCACCGCCGTGCCGGCCCGCGCCGCCCCGCCACCGGCCGGGCCGGGTGACCGCCCGGGCCGGGTCGACCCGGTTCGGCCGACCCAGGGGGGGGGGGGTCGGGCTGGGTCGGCTCGGGCCCAGACCCCCAGTTTCAGACCACTTTTGGTCAAATGCCCGTGTGTTGGGCTACGGGCCCCCAAACGACTCGCCGTCAGCGGCAACGCGATCCTTGGATCGAGATGGTCGTTTTGGTATACTATACTCTAGATGCACCTTCCTTTTCGGGAGCCTACGTGGTTAAAACTACATAGTTAAGCGTGCTTGGCCTAGAGTAGTGATCAGGATGGGTGACCTCCTGGGAAGTTTTCCCAGGGTGGGTGTGAGACGGAAGGGCCAATAACTAACAGACCGGGCGTCCGATTTACGCGTCGTCTGTTTCGTTGAATTCCTCTTGATGAGACGGATATTTTGGCATACTTCGCCCGAGGTTTGGACACAGGTGGAGTACGGTCGGGTTGGTTTTGCTTTAAAAACCAACCGGGTCCCTCGAACGAAAAAGCCAATAACTCTCAGACTGGGCGTCCGATTGACGGGCCGTCTGTTACGTTGAGTTCCTGTTGACGATACGGAACTGTTGGCATCCTCCGCCCGAGTTTTGGACGCAGTTTGATTTTGGCCGGGTTGGATCGTACCGAAATCCAACCAGGCCCCTGGAATGGAAAAGCTGATACCATTCTGACAGAACATCCGTTCGACGAACCGTCAGCGGCGTTGGTGATCTCGTTGAGAAACGGTCCCTATGAGTATACCCTATGAGTGTACGGGGTATAGTTGAGTTACGGCCGGATTGGTTCGCACATGAAACCAACCGGGCCCCTGGGACGAAAAGGCTAGCAACTCACAGACCGGGCGTCTGATTGACACGCCGTCTGTTGCATTGAGACTCCTATGAAGAGGTGGTCCTTTGAGATACTTCTTCATGGGACTTTGAGATACTTGGAGTATCGACTTGTAGCTCGTGGAGCGGACCCTCCCAGAGACGAGCGTATAGAGTACGGAGACCGTGTAGCTGGCAGAGACCTAAAGACTGCTTGTCTGATTCAATTCGGAGTGACTTAAGTAGCCCAGTGGGGACTACTACTTTGTGAGGTGGCAGACCCATAGTGGAGGAGCACTACTATGTGAGGTGGCAGACTCGCGGTACTCGACAGGAGGAGTACCTCTGTAGGCTATGGGGGGGGCACTACTGTGTTGTGTGGCAGACCCCGACGGGAAGCACAACTGTGAGAGGTGGCAGGCCCGTGGTACTCGACAGAAGGAGTACCTCAGCAGTCTTAGGTTAGTGAGTAGTACCTCAGAGTCGTGACAGGACCACTGTACACTCTAGAGACGGAGCTCTTCAGCAGTTACGGTTTCGATAATGAAAATCCTGGTTTGAGCTGAGACTTTTGACCTTTGTGTTTACCTCATGATTGATATGGGTCACTTGATAACTTAGGTATATGTATGGTCATATAACTGGGTAGTGGTTATCCGTTGATTTCACAATCCTTGTGTTTCATCATGATTGAGATGGGTTACTAGAAAACATAGGTATATGTATGGGCATATAACTAAGTAGAGGTTATCTGTTGAGATCTTCTATGTGGTTATCCTTGTTGGATTTAGTGAGACCTTGAGGGTCTCAGGGTCCCTACTGAGTATCGTTATACTCACCCCTGCACGGGCTATGCCCGCACCGCGTTGTGTTGGTTGCAAACGACGGGCAGTGCTGACAGAGGCCGAGTGTTCGAGGACTGGACGATACCTGGAGGTGGACTATACGACAAGATGGTGCCTGGAGGAGGACATCACGACGAGAAGGTACACAGAGGTGGACGTGACGACGAGGCAGTACCCGGAGGTGGACCACTGGGCGGGACATACTCGGAGCGGACGGCGGGACCCAAGAAGCAGAGGAGCTATCTGTACCCACCCTTCAGGTGGGATTTCCAGTGGACATCTCGGCGTAGCATCTTTACTTTTCAGTTGCTTTTTTCCCTTTCGAGTTGTACTTTATAGTTGGGCATGTATTTCCGGCCCCTTTTTTCCGCACTTACTGTTTTACTCAGTTTTTACTTAGTTTTTACTTCTTCCGCTTGTACACTGTGTGATTGTTTACTTTACAAAGGCAATGCCTTCCCTTTTTACCGGGATTTATGCCTTGGTGCTAGTCACCAGCCCCTGGCCTATGGAAGGCGGGCTTGGGGTAGTCACGACACGGGCCCCGAGGACGGGTCGTGACAAATTGGTATCAGAGGTGGTCGGTTCTACCGCAGACTCTGATCTTTCATTCTGTGAAGCAATAGTGTTAAGGGTACCGAGTGTGGTTTTCAGTTCAGGGTGTCCAGTGTTGGTGCAGGCGGCCGACGTATCCATACACCAAGACCCTGACAACTGATTTCCAACTTTGTGCACGAAAACACTGATTGCGTGTGTGTTTTCAAAGGTTTTCCATTAAAACAGATCGAACCAGGTTAGCTCACCAGGTATAAACGTTTGACAGTGTCACGATGTTTCTTTCAGGATGCCTTTTTACGGACGACCAGCTAGAGCCCAGAGGGATGTGCGTGATGACAGCCTGTCGAGCGACGAGGCTTCGGAACAGGGCCCTCTTGCCGTTGAGGCACCAGCGGTACTGCTACCCGTTGGGCCACCGATGCCACCAGCCCCAGTAGTAGGCGATGCACGATGCTTGAGCGCGCTGCACGAGTTCCAGCGCCAGAGGCCACCCAGGTTCCGGGGAGAGACGGACCCGCAAGCAGCTGAGGTTTGGCCGGAGGCTGTGGTGAGAGTCTTCAGGCTAGTGGGGAAGCCGACAGACTTCATGGTGATCTTTGCTAACAGCCTCCTTCAGGCAGC
Organism: Viscum album; assembly: GCA_963277665.1. Classification (NCBI taxonomy): domain Eukaryota; kingdom Viridiplantae; phylum Streptophyta; class Magnoliopsida; order Santalales; family Viscaceae; genus Viscum; species Viscum album. The sequence continues at coordinate 1,681,699,579 of OY728161.1, read as the reverse complement.
AGCATGCAGGTGGTGGAGCCACTTGTTTCAGTTTTGTGATGGGATGAACTTCGCATGGGAAGAATTCGAGACCTTCTTTAGGGTGGAGTTTGTGCCAGTAGCTCTACACCCCAAGCATGTATAGGAGCTTCTGCCTTTTCCGCGTGTTTTTCGATCAGTACCTGAGTCATATGTGGGAAGTAGACAGATGGTGCAGAGATCCAGGAGGACCAGACCAGCATTTGGGCGATCTCGGGTTTTAGGACCGGTGGTGCGGGGCACCCGGGGTGGGGTCAGAGCCAGGCATGCCAGAAGCAGACTGTGTTACTCATGCAACGAAAAGGGTCATCTGGCACGTGACTATCCGACTCTTCGTACAGTTGATCCGCAGGCTTTGGAGGAGCCACCAAGGCAGTAGAGCTCCGGGAGTAGGTGGACAGGAGCGGAACTAGTGGATACGTTCCTTGTACTTCTAGTTCCATGTTGCTGTTGTATTCGTGTCTTGTACTATGAGCTACAATAATAAAAAGACACTTATCTTTGTTTTCTTTCCTGTCTTTTGTTTGGTTGATACTGAGTGGTCCCAGTTAAAACTGTTGACTTGACCCTCACTTTGGAGATTTCTACTGGAGGAGACCCAGTGACCTCACACTGATGCCGATAGTGTGACTCGACCCTTGGAGGCGAGAGTGACAATTGGATCTCTTGGTAGTTACGTCGAGGCCTTATGACGTCATCCATGGCATGAATGCATCATTCATGTTGGAATTGACTGTATTAGTCAATGAATGTGGTTCATCCAGGGGATGAGACCGGATTTCTCTTATCGACAAAGAAGAAATCATAGCAGCTCTTGTGAGACTAAAGGTGGTCCAGGACATCCAAGAGAGGATGAAGACTGCACAGTATAGTAAGAAACAAGAAACCAGTGCCAGTATTAGAGACTCGGGCATGTTAAAGAAGAATAAGCTTAAAGGAGAGATGAGTCTACGAAGCAGCAGACGTGGAGGTAGAGCTAGGAGAGAAGTATGAGGTGGTGTACATCCAAACATTGTACAACCACCCGCCTTAGTTATTCCTTCCAGGCTCAAGGACCTAGAGGGCGGAGGAAGAGTGCGGCTGCATGCGGTCAAGGATTGTGACCCAATGGCTCTAGAAATGATTCAATAGACAGTCTGTGTCCACTACTAGCTGCTGTAGTAACGGACGTCGATGTGAATCATTCCTTGCTTTCACAAATCTTGTTCCAGACCTAGAGTTTCCGGTAAGCCGTGGACTTGACCCTCACGTCTGGAGATACCTTGGGAGGAGAATCGATAATCACACTTACGCCGATGGTGTGGTCAGACCCTCGAGGCTAGAGTTTCGGTTTGAATCTCTTGGTGGCAGCATCGAGGCCTTACAATGTTAGTTTGAGTAAGGAATGGGCAATAACTGTTCATACTCAAATTGACGGTTTTAGGCAACTGTCGGGATGGGTTTTCCATGGTCGGCGGAAAAGGAAACCCTAGGCAGCGCAGGGTAACTCCTGCATTGGAGGGTGCGACCGATCACTCTTGAGTCGGTCAACCTTACCCTCGTGGAAGCAGCCTTTTGAGTTCCAGTTCTAACAGAAAATAGAGACCTCTGGAGTTCGAGGATGACGATCACGTCCTTATACGAGTCTAACCTCGACGAGGTTTACGGAGATGTGGCCAAGGCGGCAAGTTATCTCCGGGGTTCAGCGGACCTTCATAGGTCCCCAGCTGGGTAGGCGGGGTGGTTTACCGCTTGACCCATTCACCGCAGTTGCACCAAGTGCACGACGACTTCCACAAATCTCAACTAAGGAGATACGTGCTTGACCCTTCACATACCATCGACCATGAGGAGCTGGACGATGGCGATGGGGTGTCTTTCACGGAGATTCTAGTGGACATCGAGGATCGACAGGAGAAGATCCTACGAGGACAATCGATTTATCGTGTGCACTTTCTTTGGCAGTACGGAAACCTCCAGGTGAGCACATAGGAGCGGAAGGCTCAGATGCGTGCTCTGTACCACTTTTGTGACCCTAGTTTGTGTTGAAGCATTACGGGGACGTAAAGGCCTGAGGTGGGAGTAATGTAAAGACCCGGAAATTTCAAGGAAAGTTTTTTCTTAATTTTCTTTGGAATTTTAAAAGAACGCAGTTTCTGGCGGCGCCTGATTCCGAGGCCCGGTGTGCCCGGAATTAATTTCCGATGTTTGGCTCGGGTACGTTCAGTGAACGAGCGAGCGGGAATTTCTATCTTTTGAACCGGTGCCCGGAATCGAATTCCGAGGGCACCGATGGAACCGCAGCGCCGGTAATTACTTAGGAACTCTTGTTCCGGAGTTGCATTTACACGAGTGTTGATAATAAAAATTGTGGAAGTTTATTTTATAACTACACTACAATTTTTATTAACTTACTCTAAGTGTTAGCTCATGGTGGATGTTGGGTAACCACCCAACCTCCCTTGGGAGGTTATGAGGGTGGTGGGGCCCACACAAACCCCACCTCTTCATATCCTCTAAAACCCCTCAACTCCCACTTAAATGATTTTAACTTAGTTATAACTTATGTCTTAAATGAGTTGATTTTAATGTGGTGAGTTGTGTGAGTCTTTTGAATTTCAAACACTTGAATTTCAAAAGCCATGTGAAGTTAATTAAATAAGTGGAGAACTTATTTCATTTGGTTGGGTTGTGTTATTTGAGAGCTTTTGGAAGGAAGGATTAGAAGTCTTGAAGTTTCTTCATCCTCTTGACAAAGAATGCGAAGAACAATCGGACATCGATGAAGAACGCCATGTTCTCAGGAACCGTCTTCCGCGACGCCATAGCCGCAATACCGACGACGTCTTCTTCCGCGACATCTCTTTTCACGACGCCGAATCTCGTCACCTCTTAAATCAAGGTAGGGGTTTTAACTTTTTAAATTTATGTGGATCTCTCCTTCGAACTTGAAGGTTTATATTTTTCGGGCCTTGATTCAAAATCTTTTTATTTAATTTAAATGATTCTGAAATTTTATCATTCATTTAAGGCCGATTGTTAGCAAATAACGCGAGGGGGCCGGACCGCACGAACACGGCCGACCCTCCTCCTTTCATGTTGATTTTGTTGTGGATTGTAATGGGTGTGGCGTGGTGTCGTCGCACTGCACAGGATCATGCGGCAAGAAACGCGCGGCACCGTCGCGCCGCGTCGTTAAATAATGCAAGGACGCGATGCTGTCGCGCCACGTCGAAGAAAGTTAAAGGCACCGCGGCCGGAGCGGGGCCACGGTTGAGGGGCGCAGTGTCGTCGCACTGCGCCCGACAAGGATGGTCGCGGCCGGTTCCGGGCTGCGGCGGAACGAGAAGTCCGGCGGCCAGCCGGGCCGCCGGTGTCGGAAGCCGGAAGGGGGACCGGCCTTGCCGGTCCCGTTGAAGAAGAACCGGCCGGCCAGGGTGGGCCGGCCGGAAGGGAGAAAACCGGGGTAAATAATTTCCCCCAGCCAGCCTTAATGCCCCCCCCATTATGAGGGGGGCCGGTTTCACAAAGGGGGGGGGGGGGCAGGCGGCCCCCCGTTTTCTCGAAGGCAGGACCCCACATGTGGGGGCCGTTTTTATTTAGGCGCGGCAAGTTGCCGCGCCGCCAGCTGAGGAAAGGCGGGGGCTTTGCCCCCCGCGCGCGGCACACGAATGACGCCCAGGCCGCGTCGCCGTGCCGTCGTGTCGGCCCGCGCCGTCGCGCCGGGCCGGGATTTTCCGAGTGGGGCCGTTTCGCTGCCCGGGCCGGGTCAACCCGGTTCGGCCGACCACGGGGGGGGGGGGGGGGGGGGGGGGGGTCGGCCCGGGCCCAGACCCCCAGTTTTGGACCACTTTTGGTCAAATGCTCGTATCTTGGGCTACGGGCCTCCAAACGACTCGCCGTCAGCGGCAACACGATCCTTGGATCGAGACGGTCGTTTTGGTATACTATATTCAAGGTGAACCTTCCTTTTCGGGAGCCTACGTGGTTAAAACTCCATAGTTATGCATGCTTGGCCTAGAGTAGTGATCAGGATGGGTGACCTCCTGGGAAGTTTTCCCAGGGTGGGTGTGAGACGGAAAGGCCAATAACTAAAAGACCGGGCGTCCGATTTACGCGCCGTCTATTTCGTTGAATTCCTCTTGATGAGACAGATCTTTTGGCATACTTCGCCCGAGGTTTGGACACAGGTGGAGTACGGTCGGGTTGGTTTTGCCTTAAAAACCAACCGGGTCCCTGAAACGAAAAAGCCAATAACTCTCAGACCGGGCGTCCGATTGACGTGCCATTTGTTACGTTGAGTTCCTGTTGACGATACAGAACTTTTGGCATCCTCCGCCCGAGTTTTGGACGCAGTTGGATTTTTGCTGGGTTGGATCGTACCGAAATCCAACCGGGCCCCTGGAACGGAAAAGCTGATACCTTTCTGACAGAACGTCCGTTTGACGAACTGTCAGCGGCGTTGGTGATCTCGTTGAGAAACGGTCCCTATGAGTATACCCTATGAGTGTACGGGGTATAGTTGAGTTACGGCCGGATTGGTTCGCACACGAAACCAACCCAGCCCCTGGGACGAAAAGGCTAGCAACTCACAGACCGGGCGTCCGATTCACAGGCCGTCTGTTGCGTTGAGACCCCTATGTTGAGGCGGTCCTTTGAGATACTTCTTCGTGGGACTTTGAGATACATGGTGTATCGACTTGTAGCTCGTGGAGCGGACCCTCCGAGAGATGAGCGTATAGAGTACGGAGACATTGTAGCCGGAAGAGACCTGAATACTTCTTGTACGATTCGATTCAGAGTGACTTACGTAGCCCAGTGGGGAGCACTACTTTGTGACGTGGCAGACCCATAGCAGAGAAGCACTACTATGTGAGGTGGCAGACCCGCGGTACTCAACAGGAGGAGTACCTCTGTTGGCTATGAGGGGGGAGCACTACTGTGTTGGGTGGAAGACCCCGGCGGGAAGCACTACTGTGTGAGGTGGCAGGCCCACGGTACTCGACAGGAGGAGTCTCTCAGTAGTCTTAGGTTAGTGAGCAGTACCTCGGAGTCGTGACAGGACCACTGTACACTCTAGAGACGGAGCTCTTAAGCAGTTACAATTTCGATAATGAAAATCCTGTTTTGAGCTGAGACTTTTGACCTTTGTGTTTACCTCATGATTGAGATGGGTCACTTGATAACTTAGGTATATGTATGGGCATATACCTGGGTAGTGGTTATCCGTTGATTTCACAATCCTTGTGTTTCCTCCTGATTGAGATGGGTTACTTGATAACTTAGGTATATGTATGGGCATATACCTAAGTAGAGGTTATCTGTTGAGATCTTTTATGTGGTTATCCTTGTTGGTTTTAGTGAGACCTTGAGGGTCTCGAGGTCCCTACTGAGTATCGTTATACTCACCCCCGCACGGGCTATGCCCGCACCTCGTTGTGTTGGTTGCAGACGACAGGCAGTGCTGACAGAGGCCGAGTGTTGGAGGACTGGACGGTACCTGGAGGTGGACTATACGACGAGATGGTACCCAGAGTAGGACCTCATGACGAGACAGTACCCAGAGGTGGAAGTGACGACGAGGTGGTACCCGGAGGTGGACCACTGGGCGGGACATACTCGGAGCGGACGGCGGGACCCGAGGAGCAGAGGAGCTATCTGTACCCACCCTTCAGGTGGGATTTCCAGTGGACAGCTCGGCGTAGCAGCTTTACTTTTCAGTTGTTGTTTTCCCTTTCGAGTTTTAATTTACAGTTGGGATTGTATTTCCGGCCCCTTTTTTTCCGCACTTACTGTTGTACTCAGTTTTTACTTAGTGTTTACTTCGTCCGCTTGTACTCTGTGTGATTGTTTACTTTACAAAGGCAATGCCTTCCCTTTTTACCGGGATTTACACCTTGGTGCTAGTCTCCAGCCCCTGGCCTATGGAAGGCGGGCTTGGGGTAGTCACGACACGGGCCCCGAGGACAGGTCATGACATATATGGTTCATTTATGGCTTTATATTACCCGTTATTTTGTAAATTCATGTTAATGTAGCGTTTTGGGTCAAATCGTTTCATTTATCGTATGTGATTTAAATTGTAATTATTCTTATGAATAATTAGATCATGATTAATAAATTCCAGAATATAAAACATGATTTATATATAATATATATTCAGAATATACAAATATATAATAGATCGATAAATGGAAATAAATACACCGTTCATGGAGACGGTAGGTCGTACGTACGCATGAACACTGTTTTCATTTCATTATTGAGTTGAATGGAATTAAGTATATGAAATACATATATATATAAAAAAATACAGTAGCTTTATGATGTCATATATTTAATTATTATTTCTTATATATACTTTATAATCATTTTTTAATGGTTAACATGGAGAATGAATCTCATCGCGTCGTGGAGACGGTAGTCCGTACGTACGCACTAGTGATGATATCGTTCCCATAATTATTGAATTGAATTGTAGTGGATGATACAATATATCAGAATCATTATGATGTTATAATAACAATGTATAGTTATTCTTTACACCATTATACCCATCCATGTAAGGTCGTGTTGGAAAAACAGATTACACCACGTCGTGGAGACGGTATTCCGTACGTATGCACGCGCAGTGATTTCGTTTTTCGTAGAATGGATAGAATATGAAATGGGGTTCTTTCATATTTATAATAACATATCATTATATTAGTGATACTGCTGTTAATACTTTATAATGAAACAACTGAAGAAGAATAAGTTGAAGAAAAAATAAGCTTGAAATAATCGGTATAAAAGATTATCTCTTCTTCGACGCACCTCCTTTAAACTTCTTCTTAGGGCACAAGAGTTGGTCTTTTGAGAAGACCAGTACCTCTATAAGGTTTCTAGGGAATTGGGGAAGTGAAATTGGCAGAGTTTGGCCGAGCTTCAAGGCTCAAATTGGAGTGAGGATGAGAGGGAGGAGGTGCCCTTTTATAAGGGAGGAGAGGGGAACCTTTGGAAATATAAGAAAATATTAATTTATATTAAATCCCAACCCCACATAAAAACTTCCAAAATGACTCCAATCCAAATATTAGATTAGATAGGGTTGTAATATCCTCAACCAATAAAATTTTGACATGTTAGAAATTTATTTTAAACATTATCAACTTGATTTATCCTTAATTAATCAATTTAATTTTATTTGTGGTAATAATCTTATAAATTTTAAATTATTATAAATAATTACTTCTTTTTTGTGAATTGTCCATAATTGTATAATTTATAACATTTTAGACCATATAAATTTAAATTTATAATTTTCAAATATTTTTGTGATTTTTAAACATATTTATAATATGTTATTTTTATAAAATAACAATAGTGTCAATTTTAGCACTATTCATTTATTTGAATTTAAATAAACTATATAAAGAATATATGTTCTAACTAAAAGATTTAATAGATTCATAAAAGGTCATATGTATCTATAAAATTAGTGTATAACATTAAATAGTTCATATATATATTTAGTTTATTATTTTTTAAACCAATTATTTGGTTTATCTCTTAATAAAATAATTACTAAAACATGTTTGTATAATTATTTAATATACTTATCTGTTGCATAAAAATTAAAAATATAATCCTATGATGAATATAAATCTATTAACTTTCACAATAATACTTTTACTAGAATTTATCATCTTAAAATCACATTATGTAAATTGTTATATTTATTAAATTATCAATGTGACAACTTTGGAATCATTTAAAATAAAATAATATCAGTGTCATAATCGCTTTTATAATGGTCCAAATGGTCAAATATTCGACCATTGGATGATTATGGATTAAATGTACATGACCAATAAGTTTTGGTCAGGGGTTTGTGCCTTTTTGGGTCACTATTAGTTTAATAAAAACTATATTCTTTATTTTTTCACTAGATAAACAATTTCTGCATCACTATTGTGTCACAATTAATAATAATTATATAATCCCTAAAAATTATAAATAAATACATATGATGTAGATAATTTTATTATCGTTCTGGAGACTATTCATTTTCCAAGTTTCAAGAAGTTTATCACTAAATTAAAATTAATATAATTATAATATTTAAGAGAGTGACATGTTGTCACTTTCTTTGGTTTTAATAATAATTAAATTATTTTCATGTCCAAAATGTCCATTAAATGAATCTAATCAGACCGTTAGGTGATATGGGTCTACTTTTAGTTATCCAATAGGATTTTGGAAGGTGTTAGGGTAATTTTATAATCTTAAATTTACCCTTAATTACCTGATTTACCTTTAACTATGATAAATAAAATATACCGTAGTTACTATTCATAATGCCCAAAAATAAAAAGTAGATTATTAACATAATTTGGACCCACTAATTCCAAATATCCAATCCATTTTTCCAAATTCATTACACAAAAGTTTCATAAATTGAATTAAAATTCATCCCGTTGTTGAAAGAAAGTGGGTTTTTGTTTAAAACATTGCAAAAGATTGAATTGATTTAACCTAAGAATTCAATGTAAAATCAATGATAATGACATAAATTATATTAAATGGTAAAAATATATTCTATTTATACATTAAAATCATTCAATATTATAATTTAACTATATAAATTATTATGATGAAAAAAGTTGTTTTTAATTAAAATATAGTGTGTTCTTACTATTCATTAAAATATGAAAGTTATTAGGAAAATTTCAAAACATTATCCAATGTAAATTTTTATATCATGATTAAAAAGAAGAAGTTTATTTTTTAAAATTTAACTTATAAACATCTCATAAATTATATTTAAAATGGGTGCGCTATCAAAAGGCGGCAAAACTGCATTATTTGAAAAATACTTATTTTACCCAAAAAAATTTATTATGTTCTCATACCATGTTCTAGAAAATGTGTAAGATGAATAATAATGTTATAAAATTCAAAATTTAGTTAATAATATTCATAACATCTAGTTTATAATAAAATTATAACCATATATCATTGTTTAGTGAAACCCGGTATTGCGTACTACACACGCTACCGAGGAGGTCGCGATTGCGTGTAATGAAGGCCATGATAGGGTTGTGTGTTGTGCAAGACTCATTTGTTGTTTAATATAATAGAATCGAACCATATTTCATTTATACATTGTATATATATATACACTCAATGTTGCGTAGAATGACTATTATCAAACAATCTTGAAATTGTGTGTAACACAATCTATGAATAGTGTTGTGTATACTGCAAGCTAATAAGGTGTTGCATATATCACAAGATAATATTTTTGTAGAATAAAACACATGACATAAAATAAATTAAAAATAATACTTATCAAAAAATATCGGGTTGTTACATTCTACCCCCCTTAAAATGAATTTCTCCCTCGAAATTTGTCGGGGTTATAAATGGTTTAATATTCGAAAGTGTCTTTAATAGAAACCCACATCGTAAAAAGGAATACCAAACCTTATCATTAAAAACTAAAGTATGAAACGTAACGGTTACCCAAAGTAACGCATCACTGGGTTTCCATATAGGAGAACATAGGTGAAAATATGGATACGGAAGAAAAATCTAACCATCAAGTTCTGATGTAGAGTGGTAGAGAACATGGCTATGAAAAAGCCATCAATCACAGAGCCATAAATTTGTGATGATCTAAGGTACCATCTGATTCATCGGATATAAGAGCACTAGGACAACATTTTTGGTTTTCAATATCATTTCCCTAAAGTTGAAAATTATTAATTAGTAGAAATACTTGCTTGATTTTGGTACAATCTCACTGTTGTTCGTGCTTTGAACAATTTCCACTTCATCTCTTAAATATATGAAGTGTTAATAGGTCATGTGATAGAATGATGGGTCATTCCATCTGTTCCAAAAAAAAGGTTAGAAAAAGTTATCAAATATACATAAGTCCATCTATGGTGAGGTTAATCATATACAATTCCGAAAAGGAACTTATACTTCACATATCATACCGCTTAATAAAATAAAACTAGTTTCTACTAACTAGAGAGATCATGTAGGATAGTGGTAGGTGATAAAGTCATGTCTCACTTCAGTTGTGGGTTCGATTCCAACAGCCTTGTCCGACGTGACGGGTTGTCGCCCGTCCTGTAGGTTGACATTTTTTATAGAATTATGACATTCCATCGATAAAATCAAAAACTGTTCTACCGTTAAACTAACTCATGTTCTACATAGTCAATTTCAAATCTTTAGGCTTATCCAAAAATACTTATGTCCAAGCTTATTGTATAAAGGAAACAATTACTAGAAATTTAACCTACCGAGCATGTGAATACCATCATTTATCCCCGATATATCTTGTTGATCACATTCCAATCATGTGAATACTTTAATCATGTATTCTCTTGAAAAATGAATACTCATTTAGCCTTAGTGAAAACATGAATTCTATTAAATGTTAACTCTTTCCACATACCAAAATCCCAAAATATCTATATTCTCAAACCATGATATCACTTAGTCCTTATATCAATCATGAGCTCATGAATACTACCAAAAATATTATTTTCTCCTTATCCCTTCATTATGCGCATATCATCTAATTTCCAAAAACATTTCAAACACATTTCATGGTTACCTGTACCATATAATTATTGAAAACCAGAATTAAACAATACATAGATATTCCAATATTTCATGAAAGTACCCCCAAAAACATTATTCTTAAATACCAAGACATAAACACTTCAATCCATCCTCTTCAATGATTGTCATGGAATACATCCTTCCTTGATTTAGAAGTAACCTATTAGGTCAGGGCATTGAGTTGGGTAATGATCATGTTATCCACAAATAAGACATTGAACTCCACGATAGTATGTTACTCTGTGACCCTTTTCTCCACATAGATAACATCTTCCCCTCTATTTGTTGTATTCCTCAAGGTTCTTCTTCCCTTCTTCAGAAATCTCAATATTCCCTTCTCTATGCTCCTCACCATGCAAACATGCATAAAATTCCATCTTCCTCTTATTTGATGACTTAGGAATACCACTAAATTTAAACTTGTTAATCATATATCACGATGACTGATTCGGCATAGTAACAATATCTTTCTCTCTAGGCATTACGCAATTTATTTTCTCATAGTCACCAATTTGTTCATAGGATTCAATGTTAACCGAATTCCTTCTGGTTCCCTCCATTGACTATAACATAAAAAGAATTTTGTGAGAGGAAAAAACCATGCTAGGGAAAACAACATAGTAAAGGTGGAGTACCCTCAATATCTAACATCTTTGGTTAAATTATAAGATAATTACCGTAGTTCTAGGACTATATCCTATACGTATACTTATCCTTAGGGACATCCCTAGACATACCTTATAAATATCTCTAGGGATCTCACTAACGTTTTTGAATCCTAGTTTCCAAATGTTGGCTAATCCTTTCCTCTGATACCAACTGTAGAGACCCGTAGCATTCCGTACATAGATATTACATTACTTTTTCGGAATACTTAATACATAACAAAAACAGACACACAAGGATCGTAATAGTTTAGTGTCTTTGAAAACTTAGAACGTAATCTTCTAATCGTGGTGAAAGATCTTCAACATCTCCCTTAAAGATCATCCCATTTTGTTTTATTACCTAAAACATTTCTTTATATCTTGGGGAAAAGAAAACATATAAATGGTGAGCGCAAATTCTCAGTAAGGTTAAGCATGGATAAAATAAAACAAATCATTTACATTTGAACTTAAAAACATGAACATAATGTTTAAACATCAAAAGCTTGAGCAGTGATATAAAACATGGAATTACGTAAGGCATCGATCATAAAGAATTATTAATCATGATAAAATATAATTGGAGTAAAACATGTAAATGTGGCAACCATTCCGCACATGTCATTATTTCCATAGTAGCCAAGGCATTGCTTCCAAGACCATCTTTGTGGACAAAGTCCCTTTCTAAATCGAGTTCACCCCTCGTTCAGTCCTGTATTACTGAACTGGTTTAACTTTCCGTTCCAGACATGTCTATCTCATGAGATATAAATCTTTACCCAATGCGTTTGAGGGAGATATAGGTCCCACCCATCCCATAATGAAATCATTCTTAGTTGTGCCACAAAATAAACATACATTATTCATAATAACCCAACGAATAAAATGGGTTTCATAAACATCATCCCATCATCACATAATCCATATAAAAAAAATGGATATCATTTCATAATAAGAAAATAGAAACCATGTAAACCATAGATACATGATACTTGAAACATACACATATGAAATAATGTCATCTTAGATGAAAAATGGTTTTGATAAAACACTTGAAATGAATTCTTGAGGAAAATATCCTTTCTTCTTCAAAATCATTTTCTTTTCAAAAAATTTCTTCCAATTTTAAATGAAATGTATTTTTTTGAAAATATTCATGAAATCTTTTGGAGGAAGTTTCATGAAAATATGGCTTTATAAAACCGTAAAAATCAGTTCCTGTCGTATAAGTAAAAAACATTCTTATCGTACTTTTGCCGGAAAAGTCAAAAGTGCCTCGTAAAGGAATGATTCCATACATACCATGTAGTAAAATTCAAAAATGGGTAAAAATAAATTTAAAAATACATGAAAACACTTTTATAAAACATGGACATGGATGATAGAAATAACACCAGTAAATACATATGAATAAGAAATCTCAGATAAAAATGAGATTTGTAAAATTATCTGTTACCTAGGTCCGATATGCTTCGTACGTATCCGAAACTCCTGTATAATGATTTAAATATTGTCATTGAATTATTACGTAATCATATTCATTGTTATGATATCATATATGGTTCATTTATGACTTTATATTACCCGTTCTTTTGTAAATTCATGTTAATTTAGCGTTTTGGGTAAAATCGTTTCATTTATCGTCTGTGATTTGACATGTAATTATTCATATGATTACTTAGATCATGATTACTTAATTCCAGAATATAAAACATGATTTATGTATAATATATATTCAGAATATACATATATATAATAGATCGATAAATGGAACGAAATACACCGTTCATGGAGACGGTAGGTCGTACGTATGGTTGAACGCTGTTTTCGTTTCCTTATTGAGGTGAATGAAATTAAGTATATGAAATAAATATATATATACATAAATATAGTAGAATTATAATGTCATATATTTAATTATTATTGCTTATATATACTTTATAATCATTCTTTAATGGTTAACATGGAGAATGAATCTCATCGCGTCGTGGAGACGGTAGACCATACGTACGCACGAGCGATGATATCGTTCCCATAATTATTGAATTGAATTGGAGTGGATGATACAATATATCAGAATCAGTATGATGTTATAATAACTATCTATAGTTATTCTTTACACCACTATACCCATCCAAGTAAGGTCGTGTTGGAAAAAGAGATTACACCACGGCGTGGATACGGTATTCCATACGTACGCATGCGCGGTGATTTCGTTTTCCATAGGATGGATAAAAGGTGAAATGGTGTTGTTTCATATTTATAATAAAATACCAGTATATTAGTGATACTTATGTTATTACTTTATAATGAAACAACTAAAGAAGAAGAAGTTGAAGAAGAAATAAGCTTGAAATAATCGGTAGAAAAGATTACCTCTTCTTCGACGCACCTCCTTTAAACTTATTATTAGGGCACTAGGGTTGGTCTTTTGAGAAGACCAGTACCTCTATAAGGTTTTTAGGGAAGTGGGGAAGTGAAATGGTCAGAGGTAGGCCGAGATTAAAGGCTCAAATTGGTGTGAGGATGAGAGGGAGGAGGTGCCTTTTTATAAGGGAGGGGAGGGCCACCTTTGGAAATATAAGAAAATATTAATTTATATTAAATCCCATCCCCACATAAAAATAGCCAAAATAACTCAAATCCTAATATTAGATGAGATAGGGCTGTAATATCATCAACCAATAAAATTTTTACATGTTTGGAATTTATTTTAAACATTATCAATTTGATTTATCCTTATTTAATCAATTTAATTTTATTTGTGGTAATAATATTATAAATTTTAAATTATTATAAATATTTACTTATTTGTTGTGAATTGTCCATAATTGGATAATTTATAACATTTTAGACCATATAAATTTAAATTTATAATTTTTAAATATTTTTATGATTTTTAAACAATTTTATAATATGATATTTTTATAAAATAACAGTAGTGTCAATTTTGGAACTATTCATTTATTTGAATTTAAATAAAATATTTACAGAATATATGTTCTAACTAAAAGCATTAATTGATTAATAAACGGTCATATGTGTCTAAAAAATTAGTGGACCACATTAAATAGGTCATATATTATTTAGTTTATTATTTTTAACACCATTTATTTGGTTTATCTCTTAATAAAATAATTACTACAACCTTTTTGTATAATTATTTAATACACTTATTTGTTGCATAAAAATTAAAAATAAAATCCTATGATGAAGATAAATCTATTACCTTCCATAATAATACTTTTAATTGAATTTATCATCTTAAAATCACAATATTTAAATTGTTATATTTATTAAATTATGAATGTGACAACTTTGGCATCATTTAAAATAAAATAATATAAGTGTAATAATCGCTTTTATAATGCTAAAATGGTAAAATATTATACCATTGGATGATTATGGTTTAAATTTACATGACCAATAAGTTTTTTTCAGGGTTTTGTGCCTTTTATGGTCACTATTAGTTTAATAAAAACTATATTCTTGATTTTTTCACTAGATAAATAATTTCTCCATCACTATTGTGTCACAATTAATAATAATTATATAATCCCTAAAAATTATAAATAAATAAATATGATGTAGATAATTTTATTATGATTCTGTAGACTATTCATGTTTCAAGTTTCAATAATTTTATCACTAAATTAAAATTAATATACTTATAATATTTAAGAGAGTGACATGTTGTCACTTTCTTTGGTTTTAATAATAATTAAATTATTTTTAGGGCCAAAAGTCCATTAACTAAATCTAATCAGACCCTTAGGTGATATTGGTCAACTTGGGTTCATCGAATCGGATTTTGGCAGCTGTTAGGGTAATTTTATTATCTTATATTTACCCTTAATTACCTGATTTACCTTTAACTATGGTAAATAAAATTTACCGTAGTAACTATTCATAATGCCCAAAAATAAAAAGTATCTTATTAACATAATTTGGACCCACTGATTCCAAATATGGAATTAATTTTTCCAAATTCAATACACAAAAGATTCAGATATTAAATTAAAATTAATCTCGTTTTCTAAAGAAAACGAGTTTTTGTTTAAAACATTGCAAAAGATTGAATTGATTTAACCTATGAATTCAACGTAAAATCAATGTTAATGACATAAATTATATTAAATGGTAAAAATATATTCTATTTATACTTTAAAACTGTTAAATATTATAATTTAAACATATAAATTATTACGATGAAAAAAGTTTTTTTAAATTAAAATATAGTGTGTTATTACTATTCAATAAAATATGAAAGTTATCAGAAAAATATCAAAACATTATACAATTTAAATTTTTATATGATGATTAAAAATAATAAGTTTATTTTGTAAAATTTATCTTATAAACTTCTCAAAAATTATATTTAAAATGGGTGCGCTGTCAACAGGCGGCAAAACTGCATTTTTTGAAAAATACATATTTTACCCAAAACAATTAATTTTATTCTCATACAATGTTCTAGAAAATGTGTAAGATGAATAATAATGTTATAAAATTAAAATTTTATTTAATAATATTCATAATATCTAGTTTATAATAATATTATAACCATATATCGTTGTTTAGTGAAACCCGGTATTGCGTACTACACACGCTACCGAGGAGGGTCGCGATTGCGTGTAATGAAACCAAAGATAGGGTTGCGTGTTGTGAAAGACTCCTTTGTTGTTTAATATAACAGAATCCAACCATATTTCATTTATACATTGAATATATATATATATACACTCAACATTGCGTAGAATGACTATTATCAAATGAACTTGAAATTGTGTGTAACACAATCTAAGAATAGTGTTGCGTATACTGCAAGCTAATACGGTGTTGTGTATAGCACAAGATAATCTTTGTGTATAATAAAACACATGAAATCAAATAAATTAAAAAGAATACTTATCAAAAAATATTGGGTTGTTACAATTATATTAGTTAAATTATATTTTGTAATTTTTTTAAAAAATTAAAATGTTAATAATTTTTTTAAAACATTAATTTAATCATAATTTATTATATGTATTCATCATATTTTTTAAAATATAAAAAACCAATGTAATTATTCATATAATACATTCAATATTAGTTCGCATAAGTAGTGGTGTTAAAATATTTCAACGAAATAATTATCAATGTCATATATAAATTATAGTATTAGTTTTATATTATTATAAATAAAATATTTTTTAAATATGAATATATATATATATATCATAGTTGGAAAACAATAATCAAATTAGTTGTATTCATATATTAGTATAAATATTATTAAAATATTCTATTAATTACTAATTCAAAAAGTATAAAATAATTATTTTAAACTGTACTATTGATTTAAACAATATAAATTTTTTGTTTTTATTCTATAGGAAACTATCATTAAATTATATGTATATTTCTTTAATAAAACACTAATGGTCATCTGATTTTATAATCCGATGAAAAAAACAATAGTCACAAGCCTATAATTAGATACAATATTCCTTGTTTTTATTTCACATGTTTATTCTAGATTACACCCAAATATTACAATTACACAATATTTGGTGCATCACAATATCCCCCCTTCAATGAATTGTGTCGTCACAATTCTAAAATATTCTTACACATCCAACTAGTAAAACCAATCACACATCACTCTTGATGTCCCTTTACCAAGAACACCATTGATGGTAGGGTGTTGATGACCTCAGGAAGATTCCTAAGGTAGTATTCAACTGCTCAATTTCCTTCTCCTAGACACATTTTGAATAGCTAGGGACGAACTTCTGCCTAAAGCAGTCAGCCTTCGATAGATAGGCATGAGAAGTGTGGAGGTCAGAAATTTCAGAGTGGACTAAATCCCTATACGTCGCATGCACCACGTCATTCATGAAAATATTGATGTCCTAGGGTTCCCTTTACAAAATAAAACTCAAAACCATGAATAAGTAGGTTGCTCAATGGTCACCATCCAAAAACGATTCTAGATGTTTACCTACAACTTGGTAGTTATCAGCCAAAGTGAAACATAGAAAATGTGTTTCATGATACATTCAACATTTCCTATATAATTAAAATTGTGAAAATGATATACGGAAATAGACCATATTGCTTCCTTGATAAACATAGAGAATGTCGGTGTGGTTCAACACTCGATGGAGTGGTTTACAAGTCATAAATATGTTCACATAGGGCTTGTCCTCTTCGGAGCATGTCTTGACAACTATAGTTTCTAACCGCTCAGTAGGTAGTGATAAAATATTGGTTGGTGAGCTCATATCTTTTATCTGAAAATTTTTAAGAAATCATCTTTCAGCAAGGAACAACTATTTTTAAAAAAGAGTCCTTGTTTTATATTATATCATATCAAAACAAGAAGTACCATATTATCCAATTATAAAATTCATGACATTACATAATCACGTACTCCATATCGCAAAACACTTGTATGAATTTTTTGGGGTCCTCTAAGATGAATCCTTATAGATAACACTAATGTTGGTGATTTCCCTAGTTCTTAGATAAACGGATTCCCAAAATGATTCTAAATTCCCTTATCACTTTGGTCCAGATGCAACGTGTGCAACTAGGATCATCGAAATGTAGACACCTACTGTTCATATTTAGAGATGCATGTCATGTATCATGTTGAGCGACATTGGTATGAACATGAAGTCGCCAATGTAAATGGGTAATATTGTTCTCAAGGGCCTCATAGTCGATAACTTAACCACGAAGACCATAGGTCATAATTTGACATAGATATGTTTCCCGGAGGTCACCCCCTTGTGCAGCCACCTTAGAGTCCTCAAGATAAATGAAATTATTGACTAGGTTAAAACATTTAAAGATACCCGTATTGTATTTTCCTTGTTGAGTATAGAATTATAAATGAGCGTCTATCATGAGATAATAGACGAATCCTGCTCCTCAATGTAGTTAGAGTACCAGAGGAGAATTAGATACACGGTAGAGGGTTTTGGCTGATAAAAGAATATTTTCAAAAGTATTAAAGTTTCCTACACATGATTTTCCCACTGTAGTCTCTAATACTTCTGTTGAAAGAGAAAAAATACAAGTATTTTCGTTTTCCATCTAAAAATTAAAAAAACATCATTTTTAATAATGCTTAAAAAATATTGTTCAATTTTGGTTTTCCAGAGTTATCTAAACCGAATCCATTGATACCAACTGTGAGGAACTAGCCCCAGAACATCCGGAGCTAGTTCCTTAATAAGATGATGTGCAATGTTTTTTCTAAAAACATTCACTGATAAATTACACATCATGTCCCATGTAGAGGAAAAAATTCGGTTCAGGTTCTGGGAAACCAGCCTCTTTTGTTATACTTATATAGCTCAAACTGATACCTAAATTTTATTAATAAAACTGTATAGAGAGCATTTGAATTCCATGTAATGGGTTTCAAAACAACATAATATTTAAATATAACCTTTGAAAACATTCTTTAAATTTTACATTAAACATTTTTCTTAATGAAAAGTTGTAACACATGTAATATATCATAATAAAAGGGAATATTTAAAAACAAGATAACAGAATTACTAGGGTACATGATTCAATTATAGGAAATCTCATTTGGAGTAATAAATAAAATACATTATAAATATTTATGACATATGAATATAAAAGTAAAAATTAATCAACTAAGTGTAATGAATAATTAGAGTTGTGCATAAAGGTAATAACTTCAATTTCGAGACCTGAATACAAATTCACAGAGTGCAAAACATATGACATGCCATAAGAATTTACTTTTCTTATACTCATAAGTAATTGATCTTCACCATGGATATTCTAATAGTCTAATATCCACTTGGTTAAATAATTTTCATACACATAAAGAGGGAATGTATAATGTGGGACAACATAACTATAACGTCAAGGACTCGAGCCATTACCTTAAATACTCATTTTGTCAAGGACCTGTGCCAAGACCATAGTTTGTCTCATTAGACCAATCGATGCACCAAGTGGTTTTAGCGAGCCCCACCTGACACATACAATGTCTAATACATTCTTCATATGCCAAATTGGGTGGTATATTCAAAATGTCCTATACCACTTGAATAATTACTTTCATATTCTTTATTATTCAAGTTATCACATACCACCTCGATTAATTTAAATCCATATTTCATAAATTATCATAAGAGATAAATAATATGTTGTATGATTTATCACCTACAATAATAATGTTTCAAATATTCCATAAACATCCAATGCATTAAAATGCATGTTTATAACCTCTTACAGGTATTATTCATGCTCAATTCATGTGCTGATAAATGGAAATGACAGTGAAGTAAATAATAATATGTCAGTGATTATTTAGATAATAATTTTTCCCAATGACATTCATAATCTAGTAAACATTCTTTGTGCATGTGATATTAATTTAAAACACACATGTAATGAATAGATGGGGTTACCACATAAAATGATTGTTCATTAATTTTCCAAATCATTGATTCATGGAAATAAATATTCATAGTTTAAAATGGATAATTTTAAATTAAGACAGATGTCATTTTTACACAATCATGAGCTGGTAAATGGTCATTTAATAATAAATGGCTAGGCCTTATGCTTAATAGCATATAAGGCCAATTGAACTGCAGTGCAACAATCGTTTTATGTAATGCATGCATCCCTGATAATTTTATTAAGCATATCATAAACATACTATAACCACTAAAGTTTGTTTTGGGCTAATTCAATTTGGGTCATGGTTAAATATTATAGGTGTATACTTATAACCATATATAAATAAATTTTTACAAAAAAAAATTCACTACATTTTAAAATTCTAAATAAACATGAATCCCGAGGTTTTAAAAGTATAATACTAGATTTAATGAAGATTTAAATAAAATCATGAAAATATGTGTACAAATATAATTGGATACTCACCTTTCTTATAGAATGAAAATATTCATTCATGATAAAAAAACGTGCATAACCTAAAATCCTTAAGACCTTGGATCGGGTGTGTGGGGGTTTCCAAAAAATTTAAACATTCAAACCATACCACAATTTTTAAATATACTTTTATGAGCATATATATATATCCCTAAAACAAGACAAAGAAAAATTAAAAATATTTATAGAAAAAAGGTTTAGTTGTTAGATCTATTGAATCAAGAAAGTCATTTCTCATATGCTAATTGAATTATAAATATGTTTTATAAGATATATGTATACATATAAATTATATTTATATATATATATTGGTTTCCCAAATTAATTGATAATATTTAATCCTTCATAAATATTATGATTTAGAAATAAAATTTTAATACAGGTACATATCTTATATATCCTTTTTTAATTGGAGATATATGAACTTACATAATTATATATATTTATATAAGTATACTAATTTTTTTGGAAAGTATATAATCCAAAATAAATAGAACCCTTACATTAAATATTCTGAAAACTAAAGTCATATATATACATATGAACATCTTATAATAAATGTAATTTGATTAATAAAAATAAACCCTAATCGACATAAGAGTAATTCATAATTTAAGCAAATGAAATCTCTTACGCGAACCAAAAAATTGAGAGTATAAAAAAATAAATAAATGTTTCTTACAAAAAACTATATCGTAAAATAAATAAAATTTCATGACGAATATTTAACCCTTAAAATTTTAGGATGAGGTGGTGTTGAGGTGTTTTTTGATGGAGGATTGAGAGGAATAAAATTAGAGAGGTTAATGGTGAAAAGTTCACATTTTCACATTCAATTAAGGGGTTTCAAAACCAAAATACCAACTGTATAAAGAGTAGCACAAAACGAGATTTTTGTGCAAGCTCAACAAACATCCTCCATAATAAAAATAGAATCAAAATTAAATAAAAAAATATAGAATTGCAATAACAGGATCAGCCCAAGAAAAAAAAATAAAAAACAATTAATATCCAATTTAATAATCAAAGATAGATTTATCAAAAAGAGGAATAATTTGACCAAAGAAGAACAGACAAGATAATTTATCAAAGTAATTATATACAAAAAAATGAACAATGGATTCTCATATGAACGAAGCAGAAAAAGTATGCAGAGCAACAGTCCACAGAACAAAATCATAAATGTTGATAATGAACCTACATGCAGACCAACAACAGGTTCAAACGGTTCAAAAGTCCAAAATAGTACAGTTCAGAGCATCACACAGACAAATAGAATGTCACGGAAATCAAAAAGATCTAAATTTTTTTTGGTAAACATTCAACAAAAGAATAACTCAATTTAGGTCCGGGAAATTTGAATCCCAAACCAGTTGGACTCGTTGACGAAGAAAACCCCAACCTCGGTTCGACTGGTATGAAACGAAGCACCCCGACGGCACGGTGTGGGGACTTCGATCCAACTCATCTATATAAAAACAAACGTCACCGGACAAATGGACACTGATGGACGCTGCGCACAACAACGGCTAGACGCGACCTGTAGGACTCGGATCTCCCAAATCACAGACACTGAATGAAAGAACTCAGCGCGACGACAACAACTCATGGACCAAGACGTCAGCTCGAAGCCTCTCTTCGAAAACCTCCATCCTGCAGACTACCCCATTTTGCAAATGTAGTAGACCGAAAATCCCTTTACGAGATTCCCCTTTTTTTGTCATTTCTTATTTAGTTCGTTATTATTAAACATTTATCATTTATTTAATCTTGTATAATATTATTAATAACATTAAAAAAGTCAAAAGTTAAACAAAATTAATAATCTATTAGGCTTATTTTATCAATACATTTAAAAGTTAAATTAATTAATATTTATTCCTTTATAAAAAAATTATTTGTATATTTCATGTTATATGCTTATAATCTTATAAATTAAATTATTAATTGGAGAAGTCTTATCAAAATAATAATTATCATAATTTTTAAAAAATAGTTTTAAATTTAAAACTTGTTAAATCAAATGTTAATATGATATGATTCATATTAAAAATAAATTTTTTGAATGTTATTAGGTATAATTTTAATCACCCAATTAAATTAGTTAAATTATATTTTCAAATTTTATTAAACAAAATTCAAAATTTTGATAATGTTTTTAAAACATTAATGTAATAAAGAATTAGCTTAACTATTCATTATATTTTGGAAAATATATAAAAACCATGTAATTATTCACAAAATAGATTCAATATTATTTCTCATAAGTAATGAAGTTAATATATTTCAATGCAAAAAATTTCAATTTCACATATAAAATTATAATATTAGTTGTATACAATAATAATTCAAATCTTGTTTTCATATGAATATATATATATATAAATATATATGTATATATGTATATCATATTATGACAACAAGAAACAAATTAGGTGCATTCGTATATTAGTATAATTAATATTAATATATTCTATAAATTAATAATTTAAATAGAATAAAATAAGTAATTTAAACAATACATCAAATTGAAGAAATATAAATTTTCTATTGTTATTTTATAAGAAATTTTCTTTAAATTATAAATATATATATTTAATAAAACACTTATGGTCATCTGATTTTAAACTCTAACGGATCAAAAAAAAGTAACATGTCATTAATTAGAAAAGATATTCCTTGTTTTTATTTCTCATGATTAATCCAGATTGCACCATAATATTATTATTACACAATTTTTGGGGCATCATAGTTTTCCTGTTTTTAAATTGTTATATTTCCAAATTTTTCAATAAATATTACATTTAAAATAAATTTTCTTAATTCATTCATTCAATAATTTTTTATAATCATTTTGTGATCATTAGACATCATTGTGTTGATATTGTATTATTTACCAATGTTTATTTTATGAAACTAATTTTCATAAAAAAAATTATAACATCATTAAAAATTTTAATTGAATTTCTTGAATATTGACACATGAATAATTCCCCTAATTTTTCATAATGTAAATATTGATATTGTGATATTCAAAATTATTTTTATTTATTTTTTTCAATTTATTTTCTTTTTATGTTCTTAGGAAATGTCAAAAGAACCATAATTGTTTAGTTTATTTAGAATAATTGAAGAATAATTAACATGTCCAAATGTGACCTATATCATATCCAACTATGTACATTATTACTAGAATCATGCTCATACATATTATACATAATACATTTCTTTGTAACATGGGGAATGAAAAAAAAAGAGTGAGATGACATGATTAGTATAGGTATATAAGGGAGACATGTCTTCATAAGATGAACATAACTGTGTAAGAACAAGAGCATGGCATCTAAAAACTAAACCCTAAATATTGAATATCATAATCTTGAGTCTGGGAGTAATTTTTTATAGTTCATATGAAATATATCATATTGAAAAAAATTACATGAGCCTTGAGTACATAAAATTCGAATAACAAATAAAATTTTGGAATACACATAGTCATATAAAGGTAATTTTATGGCTACCCACCAATACATTAATTACATATTAGGCTAGGGAGAACCACCTATGTACCTTCTTCAATCTTTGTATGACCTCCCATGTACCATTTTTTAGGATTGGGGAAAACACTCTTGTATCGTTTCAAATCATATGATATAAATCATTACTTTATGAATTGAAGGGATATACATGTCCCACTAGATACATAATAAAAATCATATGTATTTATTCCATAATATCAAAAAACATTCATCATATAATGATCCATGAAATGAAATGGGTTGCAAAAACATTTCATCATATTATTACATGTTTAAAATAGATAGGTATCATAACCATTTCATCATTTCATTTTATAATCTCTCATGACATAAGTGGGTTTCATAAAAATTCTATTATGGAATACCCCATGGAACTGAAACGGGTTTCATAAACATAATTTATAAATATTACATTTAGAGAATGAATATGAATTTCATTATTTTTTCATATCACAAATAAATCATAGATATCTTCAAACTATATCATCATAGATGGAAAAATGATTGGTATTGTTTATTTAAAACACTTCATAACTAAAATGAATTTTATTTAAGAATTATTTTTTAAAAAATAACACTTATTTGAAAATAAATTTATTTTACAATAAACATTACATCTTATAAGAGAATCCTTGAAAACAATTTTACACATTTCTTGATGAAAATATGTTTTATTTGAAATTCATTTGTAAACAAAAAAACTTATTTAAAAATCCATCTTTTTTAAAGTTACATAAATGATTATAAAGGATGATATAAAAATCCTTTAAATAATTTATTTAGGAAAATAATATACCATTTAATATTAATTATTCAAATAATAAAACTTTTTGAAAAAATTTCATTGAAAATGAAATTGAAAACATTAATTTAAGGATTTAAATTCATATAAAACTTTTCTTTTGGATAATAATTTTTAAAAAATAAAGCCATTTGTGAAATATATTTTATTGAAAATATCATTGAAAAAAATAAAATATGATTCAAAAAATTTAATGTATATAATGATGAGAAATTTTATTCATGTTGTACTTGTTAAAAAATTCTTTTATCATTCTTGCTAATATCCAAAAAGACATTGATTAAAAAATGACATGATTACTGAAATAAAAAAAATATGAAAATTAAGACATGGATTAATTTTTATTCATTAAACAATAGGATAACATTAAAAAAGTTATATCAAATTTTGAAAATATATTTTTTTAATAAAATAGATTTCTTTCTGAAGAGATAATATAATGTCTTATTTTTATAAAAGCATTTAGTCAATTATTTTACAAAAAAAATGAGTGAGAAAGTGATACTAATAATAAAATAAATAATAATAGAAGAATAATTTTTTTTGAGATAAGGAACATAATATTTCTTTAGAAACATATTCATAAAGAATCCTTCTAAATGATGAAATTGTAACCTTAAATCACTTCAACTTTAGTAAATTTGAATAAAAAAATTCATGATGTAATTGATTAATATAAGAGATAAATTAAACAGATTCTAAATAAATTAATTATATAATAATTCAATGTGTTTATATAGAAACCTCTTAAATTAAGATATTTGAATAATATAACACATGTGTCGTCGAAGGAAAATTATTACAATATTCTCCTACCTTAAGTGTTGACTTCTCTTATACATGTTAAAAAATTATGTATAATAAAAATATATTTCAAATTTATATATTATATACCTATAAATATATATATATATATCAGGCCATATACTATTTACATATTCCCTTTTTTTATATTTTTATTAAAAATTCCATGTAAAATCCACCTTTCAAGAAAAAAAATTATTTTTTCAGTATGATTTTTTAATATTGTTCATAATAAATTGATAATTTTTTATTAATATACCATCTGTTAAAAATTATATTAATTTCATATATATATATATTCATTATACATTTAGTAACTCTTAAAATCTTGTGATAAAAAATTAATAATATCATTCATGGAGATGGTAGGTCGTATATATGAATGAATGTTATTTCCATTTTCTTGTTACATTGAAAAAATGAAAGGTAAAAGATATATTATAATTCCATAGTTATTTTAATTTTATATATATTACATATTTTTAGTAAAATCATGTGATGCATGAATTAATAACATTTCGTTGTGAAGAGACAACTTATTGTACATAAGAAAGACATTATCATATTCCCTCAAAATTGTAGTATATAATTTTATTAATATATAATAATTCCATACGTATAATAATATCAGAAATATAACATATAAATAAATAATATGTCATTATTTTCATTCTTGAGATGTGGTAACAAAAAAATTAATTACACTGGTTCGTGAGGGAGTTGTCTCTGGGACACATGAATGATGACTTCGTAACCCAATTGATGGAAGTATAGATGGTTTTAGGTCATTCACATAAAATTAAAACAAATAATTATATGGATAATTATGAGGTTATTATATAATCCTATTTTAATAAAAATTGAAGTAGGTGGAGGATGAAATAATAAAAAAATTCTCATTGGACAAAATTATATATTTTTGAGGTAGCCTTTATTGGTTGGCACCAAAATCCATAAAATTATGACTTTATGTAGAAATAATTCTTATAGAATGGTAATAATGAATTTTTTATATCATATGTGAAGGTTTCATCCGAACCAAAATGGTTTTATTGTGTGAAAAAAATTGCATGTTTGGCCATTTATAGGAAGGGTGAGTGGCACACATTTAATATTTTGAATGAATGAATTAAACAAATATTTTATTCAGGTAAAAGGGCCGATATAATTTACTGTTCATGATTAGCGAAGATAAATTGTATAAATATATCAAAGAAATGGGTTTTGGATATGATATGGGTTATTTTTAACTTTTATTATTTAATTTTAATCACCAATAAACAAATTTTTACCTAAATCATGTTAAATATTTATATATTTTATAAGATTGGTTTTGGTAAAAATTTAATATTAAAATAATTGGTAAAATAATTTATTATTATTGCAAATATTGAATGCATTTTTCCAACTCCATTCACACAAGTATAAAAACATTTGTTTAGTATTAATCCTGTAGATGCGATGAGAATGTGCTTTTCTCAAAATAAATTTTCAAAAAAATTCAATGTTTTTATAAAAAAAATTAAAATTTATATTGATTAATGGATTAAAAATTGAAGTAATGTTTTTTTTAAACCGATATAAATTTAATTAAATGTCATAAATAAATTAAACGGAATGGATGTTCCAATAAAAATTCATTATTATTCAATATTCATAAAAATTAATCCTCTAAAACAATTATAAAAAATTCACACTAATATATTTTATTCCATATTATTTAAAAAATTATGTATATTTTTTCTAAAAAATTTCTTATAGATGGAAAAATTAAATTTTTAAAAAAAATCTGCAGAAAAAATCTCGAAAAGAATTTTCGAGATGTCTATTTTTATTTCAAGATCCAAATGATTTTATATTAACTCTTTGTCAAATAATAATAAATATTTTAATAGAAATTAATAAATAGTTATTTATAATATATAAATTTCATTTAAAAATTTATATTCATTGGTAACTTTATTTAATTAATGTGGGGATGCATTATGAACTTTTATACAGTTTTAAGTAAACCACTTTTTTAAACCCAAAAATAAACATATAATCAAGTCAAATATAAATATGATTAACAATTAATTAAGTTTATTATTTTTCACTACATATAAATTATGTTACATTAAATCATAATTGGTCTTTAAACATATATAAATTATTGAAAAGAAATTTTTTTTAAAAAAAAATCATTATTCCATAAAAATTTTATAATCTCCAAAAAAATCACAAATTTTAACCAAATATTTTATGATATTGAGATTACAAAGTTTATATTAATTTTATCAAACGAATTAAAATATATATATATATATTAATTATAATATTATCATATAGAAATAATAAAATTCAATTTTCTTGAAAACAAAATGTTGAATAATGTAAATACTTTACTAAAAATTAGTTGATTATTACTCAGAATTTAAAAATTTATATTGATTATAAATTTTATATGAATACTATATAATGTAATTTATACTATTCACAATTTCATTTTTAAAAACTACATTATAGGGATATTAAATAAAAAATTCCAATTTAATGGTTTGCTTATGCACGGTGTTTTTTATCATGAATTATATCAAAGAAACTAATTTTTCTTGTTTAATGAATGCTAATAATGGTACTGTGTTTAATAAAATCAATGCCCGGTGTAAATTTTATTTAATGATACAAAAATGATTAAATTAATTTGATGAAATATTCATAAAATCTAGATTTATAACATTCTTACACCCCTTTAAATTAATTTATCCCTTAAAATTCATTTTGGTCTTTAAATGTCTGTCATTTTAAAATATCATCATTTATAACGACATTATAAAAATGAATAATTATGGTTTCCTTAAAAAGGGGAAATTTTAAACATAATGGTTTACCAATGTAACTCAGAACTAAGATTCCATATAGGATAACATAGGTAGGAAGTGAAAACATAGATGTAAAAGAGAATAATAACACCCAAATATTGATTGAGGGTGATTCAGATCATGGTCAAGTGAACATTAACTACCATAAATCAAAAAAACATAGAGGTGTAATAAAGATCACTGATATCCAAAATATTTATGATAATAGGAAAAACAATTATTTTAAGATCATTTTCTTAATATTTAATAATTTGTTTTCCAGATACACTATGATCTTTTAAAAATTAACTAGATGATATTTTTTTAGTTCAGAAGCACAATTTCATCTTATTTTCAAGCCTTTATCAATTTCCACATAATCAGTTACTCCATAAAATGAGGTCTTTTCTATTTTTAATCACTAAATAATCCTAGAATCCTGAAATAAAATGATAAGTGATTCCTTATATATTTATATATCATCAAAATATAATGGTTCACATGATTTATGAATAAAAAATATAGTTAAATAATATCTTAATCTATAAAACATCAACCAGAATTTTACTAAATCAATTCCATAAATGGTTAACCATATAAACATTTAGAAACATCAATCATATAGGGATAAGGTCACAAAATTTCTTAAAATAAACCTAGATTTGCAGCAAAAAGACATGAAGTTGCTCTAAATTGTCACATACAAAACATGTTAAGACCATAATCATGTAAATTTTTTTAAACATAATATTGACCTGAATTAATGTAAAACCTAATTTTAAATCTTACATTCATATTTAATCCTTTAATAAAACCATATATATTTTATTGTATTAAATAAATCCAATAATTTTTTAAATTACATCAATGATAACCTAAACAAAATTGTCAAAAAATCATTATGTAATTACAAGGAAATCAATATTATCTAATTTACATCATCCAAATCATAAACCTATTCTTCCAAACATCATTATTTAATCATAAAAAATATTTTGAGGGTTAGAAATCCCCTAAAAAAATTCCCATGAATATAACCATGATATAAAATATATTTTATAGTTTATTGACAAATTTAAATATATTCTTTCAAATCCATAATAAAGAAACATATACGAACAATCCTTATATATTTAGCAATTAAAAAACATAGTTCTAGACTTCCAGTTCATAACGACCTCAATAATCCCTCTTCCTTCTAAAATCATTAACATGGATTCTTAATTATATTCTATAAAACCTATATTCTCTCATGTGTCATTGGTAATCTCTTCATCACCAGTGGTATAATCATTACTCACACACGATGATGATTATCATCATGATCATTCCCTTTATTCTATATATTTGTGTAGTTTCAAAATACTACACTTTTAAAAAATTAATCCTTTTACAATACCTTATGTATTCTCATAATCCCACCAATTTCATTAACTGAACTATTCGTTTTCCCTTAGAAATTGTTATCTTTCTAACCTTCTACTACAATCATTAATCATCATATCGTTCTTTTGAGATATTCCTTGAAGGTATTAATCCCACATTCTTCAAATATATTAAATTTAATTTTATTTATTCTACACTCTCCATTTCCAGAACACACAAGGAACATTATCATTATTTTCCTTAGGGTGTCCAATAGTTGGAAAAGGTTAATGTTATTAATCATGTACTGTGATAATTGATTGTGATTAATAACAATTTCCATTACCCCATACATCATCCCATTTGTAAACTCATAAAAAAAATTCCATCACATTCAATGTTAACCTAGTTCCTTCTTCCCCTATATATTTACTAAAATAATGAATCATAATTTGAGAGATACTAATCATAATGGAAAACCACATAGTCTGGAAATTTATTTTGGATATCTCAATCATGGAATATTATTTTTAATAATTTACTCCTTAGGTTTAACCCAATTCATCCATGATAATCATCTATCTAAATCCATTGTAACGATTTGAATGGAGTTTTTGAATTTCCAAATCATATCCCATTGGATTTACAAAATATGATTGTAGTAAGACTCGTTGGTGGTCACCATTTGACGATTGATTCAACATCAATGTGCCTTTTTAGAGTAATTACCCCAAGATACCTCTATGCTAGTGAAACATCAAATTTCATTCTCCAGACATGGATGCAATTTCTTGTAAACAATATGCTTTTTCCTCAAACAAAATCCCATGACATTTTTCATAAAAATCGGTTGATACATAGAATTTTCATTAGTGAGATTCCTATAAATATCTTACTAAATATCCCAAAAGATATCACAAATGATTTCTCATCATAGTTTCAAATGGAAAAATAATATTGACACTAATAAAAAGTATTGACATCCTTGAATTCCATACATATATATCACATCATTTTAGAAGAAAAATGATTATATAAAACAAACACAAACCAAGGTACTGTAATAGTTATGCGCTTTTTGAGACATAGAAACAAGAATAGCATTTCAGAAAGTGAGCTACACCATATGTCATTATGTTCTTCGAAACATGAACCCTTCTTATAGATATCATAAAAATACATTTTTTTATTTCAATGTAAAACGAAACATGATAAATTGTGATATCATATTATTAGTAAGGGAATGGACAAGACAAATAAACATAACATGATCATAAGGGAATGAGACAAAGGGCATAAGATTTGAAAAATATAGCCAATATATAAAAGGTAATAATCCTGATTCCTTAAATAATGTTTGGTTGTTCATAAGACATGAATCATAAGGATTTCAAATAAAATGAACAATAAGAGATGAAAATTCATATGACATAAATTTTTGGCATACAACTATGCTTGAAAAATCTTATGTCGAGGCTTCTCAATAAGACATTCATAACATATTAGTCTTCAACTAAAAATATATGTACCAACATTGGGATTGGGTGACCTCATCTATTTCTTTTTCTAGCATGGGATGACCTGCGTAATACCCTTTTATCTCATATTATTTTAATAATTACCTATTGGGTTTAATGGAATATATGTCCTGACCATCACATAATGAATTTCAAGTGAATGTGTGCATAGTGATCATAATAAATTCATCATATCAAAACCCATGAAATGAAATGGGTTTGATAAATATTTGATAATATAAAAACATTTGGAAAAGAGGCATGTTCTGTAATCATTTAATCATCCCACCATAGCATAAACCATGGAATTGATATGGGTTTCATAAGAATTATATTATGGTATAACCAGTGTAATATAAGTTGGTTTCGTAAACATCTTATCATATTAACCATTCATTGAAATAATAAAAATTGCATCTTTGGTTCATATCTTAAATAAATCATAGGTAACGTCATCAAATGTCCTATTTTATGGAAAAATATATTAAAATATCATTTAAAACATTTCTTTATGAAAATATCTATTATTTGAAAACAATTTTAAGATAAAAATGTTATTCAAAATCCATTTCTCTGAAAATTACCTTGAAATATTATAATGAAGCATTAAAATCATTTAAAACATTTTTTTAGGAAAAAAATTCAGAGAAATTTTTTAAAATCATTATTCTTTTTTTAAAATATATTCCCATTAATAATAATATTGAAATATTTTTAATGAATCCTTAATAATAATTTAATAAAATTCTCAGGAAAAATTTTTTCATTGAAAATATTTTTAAATCCTAAATACAATTTGATAATTCATTTCTTTGAAAATAAACTTGATGTATTATAAATGATTATTTAAATATCATGTAAAATGTTTTATGACAAAAATAAATACCCAATAATCTAAAACTATATACTATTAATATCATATATAAACATAGTAAAGTGAAAAAAAATAGCT
Source organism: Viscum album (assembly GCA_963277665.1). NCBI lineage: Eukaryota > Viridiplantae > Streptophyta > Magnoliopsida > Santalales > Viscaceae > Viscum > Viscum album. Next base: position 1,681,667,559 of record OY728161.1, on the reverse strand, counting down.
TCATGAGATATTAATTATAAAATTTTATAATGGGAAACACAATCATAAATAATCCTGATAAATGCGGAGATTCTAAAATAAAATAAATACCAATTTGGCAACATTGAATAATTAACCCCATGAAAGAATATGAGTAATTGAAAAATATATTATAGGGATAATAAAAAATTTCATCATACTACATGTTAATGGTGTTGTATATACACCTTGTAAATATAATATAGTTGTATAATCTATCATGTGAATCAATGACTGTAAATTTATAAAAAATCTATTACATTTATTTTCTGAATTCCATTGTACAAATTAAAACATAATATATAATAATTTTAATTTTATTATACATCTATTGTTGAATCCAAAATACATATATAACCATATATTATTTACTTATTACCTTATATTACCCGTGTATTGATAATTCAATGTTAATGTCATGTTTCAGTCACTAACTACTTTGTTTTCCTTATAGGTTTTTTATTTTTGATTTTTTGTCTTCTTATTATAAAATTTGTTTCATAATATCAATAATTTTAATAATTATATAAATATCAATGAATTTTATTATATATTTATTTATTTTATTCCAAAAAAATCATGATTGAAAATTATATACACCATTAATGGGGATATTTTGTCATACAAATACATGAATGTTTTTTCCATTTTGACGACTGATTAAATAAAATAAAGGTTAATAATCTATTTTAATTGAATAATTATATTAATATAATATATATCAAATATGTTTGTTAAACCCATTCTTATTGCATTCCATGTAAATCATGAATGAACCACAACTCTTTATATTCCCAAAACATAGATAGTATGATGGTATGTGTGATAAAAATATTATTTTATATTATAATATCATAAATATATACTATTAATAATATATCAATCATTATATTCATCCTTTGTATGTTTTAATGTAAAAATGAATGATTTTGGTTCATGAGGCGGTATTCTTTCATTGTCACGACCTGCCCTCGGGGCCCATGTCATGACTACCCCAAGCCCGCCTTCCATACGCCGAGGGATGGCAACTAGCACCAAAGCCGTAACTCCCTATAAACTCGGAAGGAATTGCCTTTATAAAACGTAAACACACACACAGCCAGAGTACAATCAGAAGAAAACACTAAGTAAAGATGTCTAATAAGTGCTGAAAGTACAAGGGGTCGTAATACAAGCCCAACAGAAAGTTACATCTACAACTGAAATAATGTACAACTGAAAAGACAAATAGCTGGAAGTTGGAAGCATCTCATTGATCGTCTTCCGAGTTCCTACCTGATGGGTAGGTACAAATTTCCTTCTCAACACTCCGCATCTATCGGTCTGCTCCATGTGCCGTCACGCCGAGTGTCCATCTCCGGGTATCGTCCAGTCCTCATACACTCTGCCTTGGTCAGTGCTTTCCATCGTCTGCATCCAACACAAAGGGGTGTGAGCATAGCCTGTGCAGGGGTGAGTATAACGATACTCAGTAGGGACCCCGAGACTCTCAAGGTCTCACAATATCCAACAAGGATAAAACACAAAGAAGGATCTCAACATATATCCTTTACTTAGGTATATGCCCATACATATACCTATGTTATCATGTAACACATTTCAATAATGTGGAAAACACAAAGGTCATTGAGAAAGCTCAAAACGAGATTTTCATTCATGATGTTGAAACCACGGCTACTAGAGAAATCCTTCTCAGTCAAGTACAATAGTCATTTCGTGAATCCTAGGTGCTACTCACTAACCTTAGACTGCTGAGATACTTCTCCTATCAAGTACCGCGGGTCTGCCGCCCCAACAAAGTAGCGCTCCCCGCCATGGGTCTGCCACCCCAACACTGTAACGCTCCCCTAATAGCATATATATATAATCCTCCTGTCGAGTATCACAGATCTGCTGCCCCAACACAGTAGAACTCCTCTTCCATGGGTCTGTCGACCCAACACTGTAGCGCTCCCCACTAGGCTAGTCAAGTCACTCCGAGTTGAATCGGTCAAGTAGTCATCAGGTCTCAGCTAGCTACTAGGTCTCCAAACTCCACATTCTAACCTCCAGGAGGATCCACTCCATGAGCTACTGGTCAATACTCCATGTGTCACATAATCTCACGTGGAAGTATCTCAATGGACCGCCTCATCATAGGGGTCACAACCTAATAGACGGTGCGTCAATCAGACGCCCGGTCTGTGAGTCATTAGCCTTTTTGTCCCGGGGGCCCGGTTTGTTTTGTGTACGAACCAAACCGACCGTATCTCAATTGTACCCCGAACTCTCATGGTGTATACTCAAAGGGACCATTTCTCAAAGAGATTACCAGCACCGCTCATGGTTCTTCAAACGGACGTCCGGTCTGAAAGTTATTGGTTTTTCCGTTCCCGGGGCCCGTTTGGGTTTTAAGCTAAAACCAACCCTACCTTACTCCAAATGCGTCCAAACCTCAATTGGAGTATGCGAAAATAACTTTCTCATAAAAAGGAAACCAACGTAGTTTATGGCACATCAATCGGATGTCTGTTTCTTACGTTATAAGCATTTCCACTACGAGTGCCCGGTTGGTTTCGGGTTCGAACCAACCTGGTCGTACCCCATCTGCATCGAAACCTTGAGTGTAATAAACCAAAACGACCGTATCGATACAAGGATTCCTACGCAACTAACGGTGCATCGATTGGAGTTCCATGGCTCATGTTATTGGAAATTAATGTAAAATTGTACGAAGAGGGGGGTCTGGGCCCAGTCCGACCCGGCCCAACACACACCAGGTTGGCCTGAACCGGGTCGACCTGAACAAGGTCCGGGCCTAGCCCGGCTGGCACTGCCTGGCCTGTGTGGCCCGCCCCGGCATGGCGGGGGTGGGGGGGGGGCGCCAGCATGGCAAGCAGTTCGGGAGGGGAGAGCGCGACCACCCCTAGTTGGCGCGGCTTAATGTCGCGCCTCTACATTTCCAGAACAACAATGTCATTCCAGTTTTCTCCCACCGCCACGCCAGCGTGGCCTACCCCTGCCACCATCCGCAGACCACTGGATGTGCTCCGGTGGTCCGTTTATACCACCGATTGTGCCTAAGGTCATCTCGGGACCCAAAATTCACTACGAAAGCCCCAAATCACAATTGTGGTATCATTTCGTCATCGCCTGTCAATCCGCGCACAAACGAACAACCAGCGAAGGGACCTGACTTGTTCGTTAGCCCGTGACCACCGCATTAGAGGCTCAAACCATAGTTCATCATAAAATAACATCCATGCTTGAGGGTATAAATCTGACATACGAAAATACACAAAACAACCCACGACCTCAATTATGACGTTGCACGTCGTCGAGCCGTGGGAAGAGGCAAGTGTCACGATAGAATGGCGTCACGATAGAATAGTGTCGATTCTGTCGACGTCAGAGGAAGAGCTGCCATCATTGGCAACATTACCCATGGAAGTGTCTCTTCCCTTGACGCGGAGGAAGAAGAAGAGAGGGCACATCGTCGATGACTTCATGTTCTCCATCGGAGTCGTCCTTCGTTGAAGGTTGGTGTTCTTCGTCGGAGAAGAACACTTCCTTCCAAATCCTCTCAAGAGCTCTCCCACAAATTTTTCCAACCAAAATAATGAAAATTAATTCCCCTTTTTTTAAAATAATTACCAGAAATTTCAAAACAATTCAGAAATTAATTGTTGACACGAAGATTAATTAATTAAGAGATTAATTAATTCATTAGGTGGGGTGGCACAATCAATTGGTGGAAGGTGGAGAGGCTCCACATAATAAATGGGTGGGGGAGTTGTCAAATTAATGAAGAGGAGATTAATGGGGGGTTATGGAGAGGTTATGGGAGATGAAAGGTCGGGGCTCGTGTGTGCCCCACCTCTTAAATATCCACAGTTTGGATGTTATGTGGGTGTGTGCCCCACCAATAACATCCCATGGGGGGAATTGAATTCCATAGATAAATAAAATTTTCTCCACAATTTTATTTAACTACTTCCAATTTCCCCAAAAATTAATTCTCAACCCGCATAAAACACAACTACGGTAAAGGTCCCCTTAAGTAATTATCGGTGCTGTGAGTTCATCTGTGTCCTCAGATTTCAATTCCGTGCACCGGTTCAAAAGATAGAAAAACCCGCACGTATGTTTATTGAACATACCTGAAAAAAACATCAGAAATTGATTTTGGGCACACCTGCCCTCGGAATTTGGTGCGGTCAGAAACTGCGGACTCGTAAAATTAAAAAGAATTAGGAAAAAAAATTCCTTAAAAATTTTGGTTCTTTACATTACTCCCACCACAGGCCTTTACATCCCCATAAAGATACAACAAAAACTAGGGAAACAAAAGGGGTACTGAGCACGCATGTGAGCCTCCCGCTCCATTGTCCTCCCCTGGAGGTTCCCGTGCTTCCAGCGAATGCACACCAGAGGAATCGACCGTCCACGTAGGACCTGCTCCAGTGGATCCTCAATATCTACTAGCACCTCCATGAATGTCTCCCATCATAGATGTCCTGCTCCCCGTTGTCAATGATGTCGTACTGGTCATGCATGTATCTCCTTAGATGAGATTTCACGACCCCCTCCCACTAAAGATGCCCCTCCTGAGTTGGCAATGGCGAAAGGGAGATAATGACCCCCGATTCCCGCCTCCCGTAGGCCCCGGGGTGGCGACTAGCACCAAGGGTATGAGTATTTCACAAATATGGAAGTCATTACCCTTTTTATTTTTAATGATCGGGAAATAGGACAAGTCAACCACCAAAAGGGAAAAAAGGCAAGTGTATAGAAATAAACCCAAACCATTCCCACATGCATGATTAAACAATTTTATAATAAGGTACAAGTACAAGAATGCTCAAAGTACAATACCAAAAGAAAACAAAGGTACAACAACAGCAACAACTCCAACTGTCCGACTAGTAGGGTCCCGCACGGCCCTGGTAGTCCTCCTGGAAACCTGAAAGTAAACGTAGGTTGACCATACAAGTATACTAAGTAGGCAAACCTAAAGTTCTCATGCACAAGTGGGGAGACATCCTAATGTCCCATGAGAACAACAAAAGAAACCTAGCATGTACTTCTATCCACCCAACCTCACCAGCCACACTCACCAAAAACACAAGAACAACAGGTAGTGGTATATAAAAAAAGAGTATTGGGTACCCCACACTATTTCCCTTTAGTTAGATTCTCTTCCTAACGATAAACATCCTGATGCTGCCACACTCTCCCCGCCCGCACACAACTGGGCCTCACAACCACGTATCCTACCCGCACACACCTGGGCCACACAACCATGTATCCCGCCCGCACACACCTGGGCCTCATCTCGAAGATTCTTGGGAAACAGTAGAACCTGCCCGAAGAGTCTTGGGCTAAAACCACCCCAATCGAAAACTACCTGAAGAGTCTTAGGTGTAAGGTCGCCTCAAGACATCACAACCTAGGGGAGAAGGAGCAGGAAGGAGCTAGTAACTAAGGAAAAAACACCCTCTCCCATAAAATGGGAGTGTTCGGCACTACGTGCTCAACATGGGTGGGGTTCGATAAAAACACCAAACAAACAGATATATATATATATATATATATCAACCACACAGCCCAACCTATGGATTCTAAAAAGAGAAACTGAGCGCATGCCTCGATACTGCTACTACGAAGCATGCATACAACAATCAAACCCAACCCCCTTTATGTTTTCACATTTCAGTAAAAATTAGTTTATTTAATTCCTTAACTACTGGGCAACTTTCCACCACCAACCACACCAAACGTTCGTAAAACACATCCCTGCCATCCACAAAAAAAGTTAGGAAAACATAATAAGCACAATAAAGTCCCTCTTATCAACCAACCAACCCCATTGATTATTATTTCTGTTTCATTACCATGCCCCTCCATTCATTAACTCTTCCACTTTTATTTATTAAACACAACCCATAGTTCGTTCACATTAAAACCCAACCCTGCAGCCCTGCTGCCAACCGCCATAACCACAACCACACCGAAACCACACATCATCAACCCTTTAATACCATATATTGCAGCCCCACTGTCCGTTACCAACACAACATTCACACCAACCGACAACCATGTCAACCACAGCTCCATTGCTCACCTGATCCACAACAACCCACAAAACACCCCCAACACATGCCTTGAAACCAAGCCAACATCCACATGTTAATTATTTTATTTTGTTTAACTGGGGTGATCACACAAGGGTTACATGTTTTCACATCCAACTTTATGTTATTAACCAATTGTACATTCCACAAAGTTTCCATCCTTAAGAAAATCTATAAGGAGAGGGAAACATTTAATTGCATAAGAAAAGGCCCCCAACGACCGTTATTTTCAGTAGGTAGAAGCTCATTCAATTCACAAAATAATATCACTGGATATAAAGTAACAGCAATCACAACTTCCCATCCCCGTTATATAATCAAATTAATATCTTCATTAAACTGGTTCAAAAGTGTTTCACGTAAATAAGAGAACACCCACACCGCATGATGCACAATGTAGAGAGACGAAGTTAAGATCCCTACCTCAACAGGTTCTTGATCACAACGCTCCCTCGGATCAACCTTAGAAGACGTCTGTCGGCGTCCGTCACTTATGTCGGGTCCCGAAGAAACCTCCTTGGGTAGAAGTCGGAAAGGAAAGGCAGAAGTAAAGACAACGGACCCAAGCTCAGAAGCTCTGCATCATCATTACGATCCTGTGTCCACTGATGGATCGTAAATCAGAGCTCCGATGAAGAAGTTATGGTAGGAAGAGCCATCGAGTCACTTGAGAGAGCTCTGCTCAGAGGAGAGGGGAGGAGAGGTGTGAGTTGAAAGGAGGAGGGGACCCCTCCTTTTATAGGCTGGAAAAGAAAAAGCACACGGCATGTACTTTATGGTACATGACGTGTACTCGGTTCTTTCACACGGTCTCCATGCGGCTTCCAACGCGGCTCTGTGGCCGTCGACTGGTTAACACACGGTTTGAGGGAAACGCATACGCGGGGAAGGACTACACAACGTGTAGTTTGGACACACGGCGTGTACACATTCATTGCACATGGCAAGGACACGACTCCTACACGGTACATGGCCGTTGACTAGTAACTCGTACGTGGGGAAGGACTACACGACGTGTAGAAATGGACACACGGCATGCACCCATTATTCCACATAGCAAGGACACGGTCTGTAACAAGGGTTATATTCGGAAAGGGGGTATACGGCGTGTACTCAAACTACACGGCGTGTAGTTTCAAAATTTTGGAAAGTGTGGAAAAGTCCATTTTAACCTCCAGAACACTTCTTGACCTTCTTTTTGACAAAGGGAAAGGGCCGGAGAGGTCCGGGCCATTACATCAGATACCTCTTAAAAAATTCTCGTCCCTGAGAATTCAAAAACCAACCCAGAGGAACCCGACAAGATACCTATTAGGGTTCTCGTTATAACAGGAACCCAACCAACAACCCTAATCATATGTGTTCAGAATTCCTTCTCCTATGTCGAGATATTAGCCGCTTTAGGCGGCACTGACTCGCCTGCACGGGTTTAATCGCATCCTCATTAATGCGTCTCGATTAAGAATTGGGTCTTCCCACTTTCATACATTAGGATTTCTCAACTCGTACTAACCCCAACACCACACTACCAACACACTACCCGAACACGTGGGTTTGGTAAATTCCTTCACCTATGATGAGATATTATCCGCTTTAGGTGGCACTGACTCGCCTGTAGAGGTTTAATCACATCTGCATTAATGCATCTCGATTAAGGGTCAGGTTTTTCTCTTTCCAACACATCCGGACATGTTACACATTTCCAGAGAACAAAGAAACAAAAGGTCTCACAACTGACAAGCCAAGAATTCCATATATCAAAGGTACAGAGTAATACATCAACACAAGCTCATAATAACAAGGTAAAAACAGAAGTCAAAACAACTCCGGGTACTGAGCGTGCATCTGGGTCTCCCACTCCCAAGTGCTCTCCTCGAGACTGCCATGCCTCCACAACACACGAACCAAGGGAATGGTTTTTCCACAGATCACCTTCTCTTTACGATCATCGATTCTGACAGGTCGTTCCTCGAAGGTCGAATCGTCTCCCATATCTAACTCTCCCCAGTCAATAATGTGGGAGTCGTCGTGTAAGTACCGATGAAGCTGGGAGACGTGGAAGACATCATGAACCTTTTCCAACTGAGCTGGCAGGGCCAGCTGATATGCCACCTCGCTGACTCGCCTCAACTACTCAAAAGGTCTGATGAACTTGGGTGAGAGCTTTCTCCCTTTCCCAAACCTCTACTGCCCCCGTCGTGGGGAATCCTTCAAGAACACAAGATCCCCCACCTCGAAATCCAAGGGCCTCCTCTGTCAATCATCATAAGACTTTTTTCGGCCCTGAGCCGCTTTCATCCTCTCACGTACAAGATGGACTTTCTCTGTGGTGCTCTGCACTACCTCTGGCCCAAGGGCACCTGTCTCACCAACTTCTTCCCAACAAATGGGTGAACGACATGGCCTTCAATACAAAGCCTCAAACGGTGCCATGCCAATAGTATAGTGGAAGCTATTGTTTCATGAAAACTCTACTAAAGGCAAGTGTCGTACCCATGATCCTCCGAAATCTAGAACGCATGCTCGCAGCATGTCCTCCAACGTATGGATAGTCCGCTCTGTCTGCCCATCGGTCTGGGGGTGGAAAGCAGTGCTAAGGCGTATCTGGGTTCCAAAAGCATGTTTTAAGCCTCTCCAGACTCGTGAGGTAACCCGAGTAGCCTGATCTGAGACGATAGTCCTCATAACTCCATGCAAACACACCACCTCGTCCATGTACCTCTGTGCTAAGGTACTCACCGGGCCCGACTCCTTGATTAATAAGAAGTAAGCCGATTTCGTCAGTCGATCCACCACCACCCAGATAGCATCATAACCACCCTAAGATCTGGGTAGTCCTATGAATAAGTCCATCAAGATGTCATCCCACTTCCACTCGGGGACATCAAAAGGATTCAACAAACCACTGGGAACGCGGTGTTCAGCCTTCACTTGCTGACACACTAGGCATTTAGCCACAAACTCCGCCACTACCTGTTTCACCCTGGGCCACTAAAACTGATCCCTCAGGCCTCGGTACATTTTTTAAACTCCTGGATGTACCGCCAAGGCTGAGCTATGGAACTCACGAGGAAATCCCTCACGCATTGACTCCGGAACAAACAACCTTCCCTGGAAAAGAATCCGATGTCAGCTGTCCTCTGACCATCCTTCTGGAGCGTTCCCCTGATCGACACGATCCCACATCACTTCTTCCTAAGAGTCCCCCCACTGAGACTCTTCCACCTGCAGCAACAAGGAGGACTGTACTGTCATCTGAAACAAACAGCCTCTAACACCTTCTACCCTGGCATCCAAGTGCAACGCAGCCAACTCTCCCATTGCCTTCCAAGTATCAGCAGATTCCCGAACCACTTCCTGATGTGACTTCCTGCTCAGGGCATCAGCCACAATGTTTCCCATACCTTTAGTGTAAGAGATCTCAAAGTCATAGCCTTAGATAAACTCGACCCATCTCTGCTGGCACAAGTTCAGGTCACGCTGGGAGAAGAAATAACGCACAATCTTATGATCTGAGAAGACCACAAAGCGCTCCCCAAAGAGGTAATGTCACCACAACTTCAATGCGAACACTGCTGCTGCAAGTTCCAAGTCATGGGTGGCATAGTTACACTCATGAGGGCGCAACTTCCTAGACCCATAACAAATAACTCCCTTCTTCTGCATCAGCACTCACCCCAGACCAAGGCCATAAGCATCACAAAACACTTCATACAACAACCCCTCTTCTGGAAACCCGAGTACAGGAGAACTGAACAACTTCTCCTTCAGGTAGTCAAAATCTTCCAGGCACTACTCACTCCATGGGAAGACCTGGTTCTTCCTCGTCAAAGCTGTCAATGGAGCAGCAAATCGAGCGAAGTCTGAAACGAACCTCCGATAGTAACCTGCTAACCCCAGGGAACTATGAACTTATGCCACGCTTTTGGGTGCTAACCAAGAAACAATTTCTTCCACCTTCGACGGGTCCACTGACACTCCATGTTGAGACACCACATACCCAAGGAAGTGTACTTCTTGTGTCATGAAATTACACTTCGACAATTTCCCATAAAGATGGTGGTGTCGAAGGACATCCAAGACTGCCCTGAGATGCTCAACGTGCTCCTCCTCTGATCTTGGGTAGATCAGGATGTCATCGATAAACCCAACGACGAACCGATCCAGAAACTCTCGGAAGACAAAGGTCATGAATCCCATGAACACAACCAGTGCATTCGTAACTCCAAACAACATCACTACAAACTCAAAGTGCCCATACCTGCACCTGAAAGTAGTCTTCGAGATGTCACTATCCTTCACCCTCAGCTGATGATATCCCTATCATAGATCAATCTTAGAAAACCAACATGCTCCCCTCAGCTGGTCGAAGAGATCATCTATCCTTGGAAGGGGGTAGCGGTTCTTGACCATTACCTAGTTCAACCTTCGGTAGTCTATGCATAGCCTAAGACCACCATCTGCCTTCTTCACAAACAAAACTGGAGCACCCCATGGAGACACGCTGGGTCGAACAAAACCCTTCTCCATCAGATCGTTAATCTGAATCCGAAACTCATGAAACTCTGAAGGTGCTATCCGATAAGGGGCCATCAAAATCGGACGGGCACCAGGCTGTAATTCTATCCCGAACTCAACGTCACATCGGTGGGGTATAGTTACAACCTCCTCAGTAAAAACATCAAGGAACTCCCCAACAACCTCTGGGACATCCATCATCTCTGTATCTGTTGGAACAACTGATAACCCGCTCAATAAGGAAAGGAGAGGCTCCACACGCCGGATTCCTACCTGAAATCTCCTCTCGCCAACACAAGATATGCGCTGCCCATCCACGTCAGAGAACACGACTCTTCTCTAGAATCATTCGATAATGACACTAATAGAAAATAACCAGTCGATGCATAGGATGAAATCGTATAGCTGCATCTGTAACAGAAGAAGGTCCCCACTATATCGATGTGGTCCCAACGTCAGCCCACATACCCAACAAACACAAGATACGCTGGTCTGGCCTCCAACTAGTGTACTCAGTACCAGTAGTACGGAAAGTCTCTCTACGTCTAATCCCAAAGCATGGGCTAGATTAGGTGAAACAAAGTAGTTTGAGGCTCCTGAATCGAACAAAGCAGAAACAAGAGTGCTGAACAAACAAATCGTACCTCGTACCACCTTTGTCCTGCTGGAGCATCCAACTCTGCTGCATGCAACTGTCCACGCCCAGCTCCTCTGCCTATCTGATGTTGTCCACCTCCTCGAGAACGCCCTGGTCGAGGTCCCTGAGGAGCACCCTCTGGTCGGCCTCCTCCCAAAAGTCTTCCCTCGGAGCGACATGGTCCTGCTGCTGCTGGATGGGCCTCGCCGACAACTGGTGCTATTGAGGTGGGCGCTGAACCTGTCCACCTCCACCGTACAGAGCTTGGGTCGGGCACCAACTCTGAACATTCCCGAAACCTCCACAGGAAAAACACCTCGGTCCCAAGCTCTTGAAAAAGGTATGAGGACCCGAAGATCTGAACTGGAACTGCTGGGGCCTGCTCCCCGGGGAGGCGACTAGCACCAAGGGTATGAGTTTTTCACAAATATGGGAGGCATTACCCTTTTTATTTTTAAATATCATGAAATAGGACAAGTCAACCACCAAAAGTAAAAAAGGAAAGTGTATAGAAATAAACCCAAACCATTCCCACATGCATGTTTACACAATTTTATAAAAAGGTACAAGTACAAGTAACCTCAAAGTACAATACCAAAAGAAAATAAAGGTATAGAAACAGCAACAACTCCAACTGTCCAACTAGTAGGGTCCCGCGCGACCCTGGTAGTCCTCCTGGAAACCTGAAAGTAAATGTTGGGTGAGCATACAAGTATACTCAGTAGGGAAACCTAATGCTCTCGTACACAAGTGGGGAGACATCCTAATGTCCCGTGAGAACAACAGAAGAATCCTAGCATGGAATTCTATCCACCCAACCTCACCAGCCACACTCACCAAAAACACAAGCACAACAGGTAGTAGTTTATAATAAACAAGAGTATTGGGTACCCCACACCATTTCCCTTTAGTTAGCTACTCTTCCTAACGAAGAATGTCCTAACGTCGCCACACTCTCCCCGCCCGCACACACCTGGGCCTCATCCCGAAGATTCTTGGTAAATAGTAGAACATGCCCGAAGAGTCTTGGGCTAAAACCACCCCAATCGAAACCTACCCAAAGGGTATTAGGTGTAAGGTCGCCTCAAGCCATCACAGCCTAGGGGAGAAGGAGCCGGAAGGAGCTAGTAACTAAGGTAAAAACACACTCTCCCATAAAATGGGAGTGTTCGACACTAAGTGCTCAACATGGGTAGGGTGCGATAAAAAAACAAAAGATACGGATATATATATATATATATATATATATATATATATATATACCAACCACAAAGCACAACCTATGGCTTCTAAAAGGATAATCTGAACACGTGCCTCGGCACTGCTACTACGAAGCATTTATACAAAAGACAAACCCAACCCCCTTTAGGTTTTCACATTTCAGTAGAAATTAGTTTATTTAGTTCCTTAACTACTGGGCAACTATCCACAACCAACCACACCAAACGTTCGTAAAAAACATCCCTACCATCCACAAAACAAGTTAGGAAAACATAAGTAGCACAATAAAGTCCCACTTATCAACCAACCAACCCCATTGATTATTATTTTCATTTCATTACCGCACCCCTCCATTCATTAAATCTTCCACTATTATTTATTAACCACAACCCATAGTTCGTTCGCATTAAAACCCAACCCTGTATCCCATCTGCCAACCGCCATAACCACAACCACACTGAAAACACACATCATCATCCCTTTAATACCATATATTGCAGCCCCATTGTCCGTTACAAACACAACATTCACACCAACCCACAACCAATTCAACCGCAGCCCCACTGCTCACCCGATCCACAACAACCCACAAAACACCCCAACACATGCCTCGTAACCAAGAAAACACCCACATGTTCATTATTCCATTTTGTTTAACCGGGGTGATCACACAAGGGTTCCAGGCTTTCACAGCCAACTTTAAGTGATTAACCAATTCTACTTTCCACAAAGTTTCCATTCACAAGAAAATACAGAAGGAGAGGGAAACATTTCATTACGTAAGAAATGGCCCCCAACAACCGTGATTTTCAGTATGTAGAATCTCCTTCAATTCACAACATAATATCACAGGATATAAAGAGTAAAGTAACAGCAATCACTAACTTCCGAACCCCATTCTTTAACCAGTTATTATCTTCATTAAACCGGTTTAGAATTGTTTTACGTAAACAATAGAACACCCACCCCGCATGGTGCAAAAATTAGAGAGGCGAAGGTAAGATCCCTACCTCAATAGGTTCTTGATCGCAACGCTCCCCCGAATCAACCTTAGAAGACGTCCATCACTTCAGTCAGGTCCCTACAAAACCTCCTCAGGTGGATGTTGGAAAGGAAAGGCCGAAGGAAAGTCAACGCACCCAGGCTCGGAAGCTCCGCCTCATCGTTATGATCCCGTGGCAGTAGACGGATCGTAAATCGGATCTCAGATGAAGAAGTTATAGTAGGAAAGGACTTCGAGTCTCTTGAGAGAGCTCTGCTCAGAGGAGAGGGGAGGAGAGGTGTGAGTTTAAAGGAGGAGTGGACCCCTCCTTTTATAGGCTTGAAAATCAATAGTACACGGCGTGTACTTTAAGGTACATGGTGTGTACTCTGTTCTTTCACACGGTCTCCATGCGACTTCCAACACGGCTCCACGGTGGTTGACTGGTCAACACACAGTTTGAGGGTAATGCATACGCGGGGAAGGACTACACGGTGTGTAGTTTGGACACACGACGTGTAATAATTCATTGCACACGGCAAGGACACGACTTCTACATGGTACACGGCCGTTGACTGGTAACGCGTACGCGGGGAAGGACTACACGGTGTGTAGAACTGGACACATGACGTGAACCCATTATTCCATAGACCAAGGACATGGTCTGCAACACAGGGTATACCCGGGAATGGGGTACACGTCGTGTACTCAAACTACACGGTGTGTAGTTTCAAAATTTTGGAAAGTGTAGAAAAGTCCATTTTACCCGCCAAAACACTTCTTGACCTTCTTTTTGACAAAGGGAAAGGGCCGGAGAGGTCTGGGCCATTACATCAGCTGGTGAGGTTGGGTGGATAGAATTCCTTGCTAGGTTTCTTCTATTGTTCTCATGGGACATTAGGATGTCTCCCCACTTGTACACGAGAGCTTTAGGTTTCCCTACTGTGTATACTTGTATTCTCACCCTACGTTTACTTTCAGGTTTCCAGGAGGACTACAAGGGCCATGCGGGACCCTACCAGTCGGATAGTTGGAGTTGTTGCTGTTCATGTACCTTTTTTTCTTTTGGTATTGTACTTTGAGCATTCTTGTACTTGTACCTTGTTATAAAATTGTTTAAACATGCATGTGGGAATGGTTTGGGTTTATTTCTATACACTTGAATTTTTTTTTCATTTTGGTGGTTGACTTGTCCTATTTCCCGATCGTTAAAAATAAAAAGGGTAATGTCTCCCATATTTGTGAAAAACTCATACACTTGGTGCTAGTCTCTACCTTGGGGCCTACTGGAGGTGGGACTTGGGGGTCATTATCTCCCTTTCGCCATTTCCAGCTCAGGAGGGGAATCATTGGTGGGAGGGGGTTGTGACAGAATGGTATCAGAGCTGATGGTTGAGAGATAGGATGAAGTCTGGAGTTAGGAACAGTGAGGATTGCATGGGATGGTAGGGAAACAGTGTTAGTTAATCTTGGTGAGTGACATAGGCCAGAGAAGACCGGCTAGGACACTGAATTTTAGGGCCCCCCGTGATCCGATGCAAGTAATCTGAGCCTACCAAACGACCAAGTGAGACTACATTGATTGCAGGGTAGAGACCCTAGGAAAGGTACATGCATCATCATGATTGTGTTTTACTTGATTTGGGTAATATAGGAAAGAAATTGAAATAAAAATATAAAATGAAACCTTGAGTTTTTCCTTACTACTTGGGCTTTGGCGATCCTTGTTTACTGTACAGCTATGGCACCTGGACATCGTCCCTGGGTGGCTCAGACGGCCGAGGCCCAGTAGATTCAGGCGGTCCATCAGTTGAGGATTGTCCAAGAGGAGGAAGATAGCCAGTGGCAGAAGACTCTCCGTTCCTTCCAGTGAAAAACCCTCAAGAAGTACGAGGGTAGTACTTCGGATACGGAGACGGAGGGGTGGCTTGAAGAGCTAGGGATCATTTTTACCTTGCTCCGTGCTCCGATAGAGAATTGGGTTCCCTTAGCAGTCAGTCAGCTGAGAGGTGCAGTGCAACAGTGGTGGACCCTCTACCTCGGAGAGAGGATAGGGGAACAAGTTCCATGGGCTGACACTGAGAAGGAATTCCTAGAGGAATTCCTTTCTTCCATTATCAAGGCGAAGAAGTGGCAGGAGTTACTCTCCCTTCAATAGGGGAGTATGTCGATACGAGAGTTGGGGATCATGTTCAAGGATCTCCTGCACTTTTCTCCAGATCTCTTTCCGTATGTGGAGTATCAGGTGAGACGTTTAGAGGAGGCACTTCGTCCTTCGCTCCAGTATGCTGTCACCCCATTCACCCTTCCGACGTACTTGGAGGTACAGAAGAAGGTAGTGGTTGTAGAGAGGATGCACTCACTGGGAGGTGCACCCTGAGAGGGGATCCAGCCAGGCTTGTCAAAGGGGAAGGTAGTTAGCAGCAGGGCTCCAGCTACGGGACCTTCTAGGTTCAGGCCAGTGGGGAGCAGGCCCCAGCAGTTCCAGTTCAGGAACATCAGGTCCTTGTACCTTTTTCACGAGCTTAGGACTGATGTGTTTTTCTTGTGGAGGTTTCAGGCACGTTTAGAGTCGGTGCCCAACCCGAGCTCAGTACGGTGAAGGTGGACAGGTTCAGCACCCACCTCAGCAGCACCAGTTGTCGGTGAGGCCCTTCCAGCAGCAGTAGGACCATGACCCTCCGAGGGAAAACTTTGCGGGAGGAGGCTGACCTCAGGGTGCTCCTCAGGGACCTCGACCAGGGCGTGGTTAGGGAGGTGGATGACATCAGAGAGGCAGATGAGCTGGGCATGGACAGTTGCATGCAGCAGAGATGGAAGGTCCAGTGGGACTAGACGTGGTACGAGTTACGATTTGTTTGTTCAACACTCTTGTTTCTGCTTTGTTTGATTCGGGAGCCTCGCACTCCTTTGTTGCACCTAGTCTAGCCTATGCTTTCAGATTAGACGTAGAGAGACTTTCCGTACCACTGGTACTGAGTACACCAGTTGGAGGCCACACCAGTGTATCTTGTGTTGGTCGGGGATGTGGGCTGACGTTGGGACCACATCGATCTAGTGGGGACCTTATTCTATTACAGATGAAGCCATACGATGTCATCCTAGGCATCGAATGGTTGTTTTCTATTAGTGTCTTTATCGACTGCTTTCAGAGAAGAGTCGTGTTCTCCTTCGTGGATAGGAAGTGCGTATCTTTTGTTGGCGAGAGGAGTTATCAGGCAGGAAGCCGGTATGTGGAGCCTCTCCTTTCCTTGTTGAGCGGGTTATCAGTGGTTCCAACTGATACTGAGATGATGGATGTCACAGATGTTGTTGGGGAGTTCCTCTATGTTTTTACTGAGGAGGTTGTAACTCTATCCCCCCCAATGTGACGTTGAGTTCGGGATAGACATACAGCTTGGTGACCATCTGATTTCGATGGCCCCTTATTGGATGGCACCTTCGGAGTTGCGGGAGTTGCGGATTCAGATTGACGATCTGATGGAGAAGGGTTTTGTTCGACCCAGCGTGTCGCCATGGGGCGCTCCAGTTTTGTTCGTGAAGAAGTCAGATGGTGGTCTCAGGCTATGCATATACTACCGAAGGTTGAACTATGTAATAGTCAAGAACCACTACCCCCTTCCAATGATAGATGATCTCTTCAACCAGCTGAGGGGAGCAGGTTGGTTTTCTAAGATTGATCTACGATCAGGATATCATCAGCTGAGGGTGAAGGACAGTGACATCTAGAAGATGGATTTCAGGTGTAGGTATGGGCACTTTAAGTTTTTAGTGATGCCGTTTGGAGTTAAGAAGGCACCGGATGTGTTCATGGGACTCGTGAACTTTGTCTTCCGAGAGTTTCTAGACCGGTTCGTCATTGTGTTTATCGATGACATTCTGATCTACTCAAGATTAGAGGAGGAGCACGTTGAGCATCTCAGGGAAGTCTTGGAAGTCCTTCGACACCACCAGCTTTACGGGAAATTGTCAAAGTGTAAGTTCTTGACACAAGTAGTACACTTCCTTGGGAACGTGGTGTCTCAGCATGGTGTGTCAGTGGACCCGTCGAAGGTGGAAGCAGTTGTTTCTTGGGCAGCACCCCAGAGCATGGCAGAAGTTCGTAGTTTCCTGGGGTTATGAGGTGACTATTGTAGGTTCGTTTTTGACTTCTCTCGAGTTGCTGCTCCATTGACAGCTTTGACGGGGAAGAACCAGGTCTTCCTATGGATCGAGCAGTGCCAGGAAGATTTTGAATACCTGAAGGAGAAGTTGGTCAGTGCTCCTTTACTCAGGTTTCCATAAGAGGGGTTGTTGTATGAAGTGTTTTGAGATGCTTCTGGCCTTGGTCTGGGGTGTGTGCTGATGCATAAGAAGAGAGTGATTTGATATGGGTCTAGGCAGTTGCGCCCTCACGAGCGTAACTATTCCACCCATGACCTAGAACTTGCAGTAGTAGTGTTTTCACTGAAGTTTTGGCATTATTACCTCTTTGGGGATCGCTTTGTGGTCTTCTCAGATCACATGATCATGTGTTATATCTTCTCCCAGCGTGACCTGAACTTGCGGAAGCAGAGATGGGTCGAGTTTCACCAAGACTATGAATATAAAATCTCTTACACAGAAGATATGGGAAACGTTGTGGCTGATGCCCTGAGCAGGAAGTCACATCAGAAAGTGGTTCCGGAATCTGCTGATACTTGGAAGGCAATGGGAGAGTTGGTTGCCTTGCACTTGGATGCTAGGGTAGAAGGTGTTAGAGGCTGTTTGTTTTAGATGACAGTGCAGTCCTCCTTGTTGCAGCAGGTGGAAGAGTCTCAGTGGGGGGAATCCGAGGCGGAAGTGATGTGGGATCGTGTTAATCAGGGGAACGCTCTAGAAGCATGGTCAGAGGACAGCCGGCAACAGATGCTTTTCCAGGGAAGGTTGTTTGTTCCGAAGGCAATGCGTGAGGGAGTTCTTCACGAGTTCCATAGCTCAGCCTTGGCGGTACATCCAGGAGTTTCAAAAAATGTACTAAGGCCTGAGGGATCAGTTTTGGTGGCCCAGGGTGAAACGGGCAGTCGTGAAGTTTGTGGCTAAATGCCTAGTGTGTCAGCAAGTGAATGCTGAACACCGTGTTCCCAGTGGTTTGTTGCATCCTTTATATGTCCCCGAGTGGAAGTGGGTTGAAATATCGATGGACATCGTCGCAGGACTACCCAGAGCTCAGGGTGGTTATGATGCTATCTGGGTGGTGGTGGATCGACTGACGAAATTGGCTCACTTCTTAGCAATCAACAAGTCAGGCCCGGTGAGTACCTTAGCACAGAGGTACGTGGATGAGTTGGTGCGCTTGCATGGAGTTCAGAGGACTTTCATCTCAGATCGGGATACTCGGTTTACCTCATGAGTCTAGAGGGGGTTACATCATGCTTTTGGCACCCAGCTACGCCTTAGCACTGCTTTCTACCCCCAGACCGATGGGCAGATAGAGTAGACTATCCAGACATTGGAGGACATGTTGCGAGCATGCGTTCTGGATATCGGAGGATCATGGGTATGAAGCTTTCCTTTAGTAGAGTTTTCCTACAACAACAGCTTCCACACTACTATTGGCATGGAACCGTTTGAGGATTTGTATGGAAGGACATGTCATTCACCCATTTGCTGGGCATACGTTGGTGAGACAGGTTCCCTTGGGCCCGAATTAGTGCATAGCACCGCAGAGAAAGTCCATCTTGTACGTGAGAGGATGAAAGCGACTCAGGACCGACAGAAGTCTTATGCTGATTGTCGGAGGAGGCCCTTGGAGTTCGAGGTGGGGGATCATGTGTTCATGAAGGTTTCCCCTCGACGGGGGCATCAGATGTTTGGGAAAGGGAGCAAGCTCTCACCCAGGTTCATCGGACCTTTTAAGGTGTTGAGGCGAGTCAGCGAGGTGGCATATCAGCTGGCCCTGCCACCTTAGTTGGAGAAGGTTCATGATGTCTTCCACGTCTCCTAGCTTCGTCAGTACTTACACGAAGACTCCCACTTTATGGGCTGGGGAGAGTTAGATATGGGAGATGATGCGACCTTCGAGGAATGACCAGTAAGAATCGACGATCATAAAGAGAAGGTGCTCCATGGACAAACAATTCCCTTGGTTCTTGTGTTGTGGAGGCATGGCAACCTCGAGGAGAGCACTTGGGAGCAGGAGACCCAGATGCACGCTCAGTAACCGGAGTTGTTTTGACTTGTGTTTTCCCTTGTTTTTCTGAGCTTGTGTTGATGTTGTACTTTGTACCTTTGATATATGGAATTATTGGCTTTTCAGTTGTGAGACCTTTTGTTTCTTTGTTCTCTGGTAATGTGTAACATGTCCGGATGTGTGGGAAAGGGAAAAACCTGACCCTTAATCGAGATGCATTAATGCGGATGTGATTAATCCCGTGCGGACGAGTTAGTGCCACCTAAAGCGGATAATATCTCTTCATAGTTGAAGGAATTTACCAAACCCACGTGTTCGTGTAGTGTGTTGGTTGTGTGGTGTTGGGGTTAGTACGAGTTGAGAAATCCCAATGTATGAATGTGGGAAGACCCAATTCATAATCGAGATGCATTAATGAGGATGCGATTAAACCTGTGCAGACGAGTCAGTGCCGCCTAAAGCGGATAATATCTTGACATAGGAGAAGGAATTCTTAACACATATGATTAGGGTTGTTGGTTGGGTGGCTGTTATAACGAGAACACTAAGAGGTATCTTGTTGGGTTCTTCTGGGTTCGTTTTTGAATTCTCGGGGACGAGAATGTTTTAAGAGGTATCTGATGTAATTGCCCGGACCTCTCCGGCCCTTTACCTTAGTCGAAAAGAAGGTCAAGAATTGTTCTGGAGGGTAAAATGTACTTTTCCACACTTTACAGAATTTTGAAACTACACGCCGTGTAGTTTGAGTACACGCCATGTACCTTTGTCCCGGGTATACCCCTTGTTGCAGACCATGTCCTTGCTGTGTGGAATAATGGGTGCATGTCGTGTGTCAAGTTCTACATGCCATGTAGTCCTTCCCCGCGTATGCGTTACCGGTCAACAGACATGTACCATGTAGGAGTCGTGTCCATGCTGTGTGCAATGAATGAGTACACGCCGTGTGTGCAAACTACACGCCGTGTAGTCCTTCCCCGCTTATGTGTTACCTTCAAACTGTGTGTTGACCAGTCAACGGTCGCGGAGCCGTGTTGGATGCCGCATGGAGACAGTGTGAAAGAACCGAGTACATGCCATGTACCATAAAGTACACTCCATGTACTTGTGCTTTTCAAGCCTATAAAAGAAGGGGTCCCCTCCTCCTTTCAACTCACACCTCTCCTCCCCTCTCCTCTGAACAGAGCTCTCTCAAGAGACTCAAAGGCTCTTCCTACCATAACTTCTTCGTCCGAGCTCAAATTTATGATCGGTCAGCGGCCACAGGATCATAATGACGAGGCAGAGCATCCGAGCCTGGGTTCGTTGTCTTTACTTTGGCCTTTCCTTTCCGAATTCCACCCGAGGAGGTTTTTTCGGGACCTGATAGAAGTGACGGATGCCGACGGGAATCTTCTAAGGTTGATTCGGGGGAGAGTTACGATCAAGAACCTATTGAGGTAGGGATCTTACCTTCGTCTCTCTAATTTGTGCATCATGCTGGGTGGGTGTTCTATTGTTTACGTGATACACTTCTGAACCGGTTTAATAAAGATAATAACTGGTTAAAGAATGGGGTTGGGAAGTTATTGATTGCTATTACTTTACTCTTTATATCCTATGATAATATGTTGTGGATTTAATGATATTATACCTACTGAAAATCATAGTCATTGGGGGCCTTTGCTTACGCAATTAAATGTTGCCCTCTCCTTTTAGATTTTCTTATGGATGGAAACTTTGTGGCAAGTAGAATTGGTTAATCACGTAAAGTTGGCTGTGAAAACCTAGAACCCTTGTGTGATCACCCCGGTTAAACAAAACGGAATAATGAACATGTGGGTGTTGGCTTGGTTACGAGGCATGTCTTGGGGGTGTTTTGGGGGTTATTGTGGATCGGGAGAGCAGCGGGGCTGCGGTTGACTTGGTTGTGGGTTGGTGTGAATGTTGTGTTGGTAACGAACAATGGGGCTGTAATATATGGTATTAAAGGGATGATGATGTGTGGTTTCGGTGCGGTTGTGGTTATGGTGGTTGGCAGTGGGGCTGCAAGGTTTGGTTTTAATGCGAACGAACTATGGGTTTTGGTTAATAAATAAAAGTGGAAGAGTTAATGAATGGAGGGGCATGGTAATGAAACGGAAATAATAATCAATGGGGTTGGTTGGTTGATAATAGGGAATTTGTTGTGATGCTTATGTTTTCCTAACTTGTTTTGGGGATGGTAGGGATGTGTTTTAAGAATGTTTGGTGTGGTTGGTTGTGGATAGTTGCCCGGTAGTTAAGGAAGTAAATAAACTAATTTCTACTAAAATGTGAAAACCTAAAGGGGGTTTGGTATGTTTGTTGTATGCATGCTTCGTAGTAGCAGTGCAGAGGCACGTGCTCAGTTTCTCTTTTTAGAAGCCATAGGTTGGGCTGTGTGGTTGGTATATATATATATATATATATATATATATATATATATATATCTTTATCTTTTGTGTTTTTATCACACCCCACCCATGTTGCGCACTTAGTTCCGAACACTCCCATTTTATGAGAGAGGGTGTTTTCCCCTTAGTTACTAGCTCCTTCCTTCTCCTTCTCCCCTAGGATGGGATGGCTTGAGGTGAACATACACCTAAGACTCTTTGGGTAGGTTTCGATTGGTGGTTTTAGCCCAAGACTCTTCGGGCAGGTACTACTGTTTCCCTAGAATCTTCGGGATGAGGCCCAGGTGTGTGTGGGTGGGGAGAGTGTCGCGGCGTAAAGATGTTCATCATTAGGAAGAGCAGCTAAATAAAGGGAAATGGTGCGGGGTACCCAACACTCTTGTTTCTTATATACTACTACCTATTGTGATTGTGTTTTTGGTGAGTGTGGCTGGTGAGGTTGGGTGGATATAATTCCTTGCGAGGTTTCTTCTCCTGTTCTCACGGGACATTAGGATGTCTCCCCACTTTTTCACAAGAGCTTTAGGTTTCCCTACTGAGTATACCTGTATGCTCACCCTACGTTTACTTTCAGGTTTCCAGGAGGACTACCAAGGCCATGCGGGACCCCACTAGTAGGACAGTTGGAGTTGTTGCTGTTGATGTACCTTTTTTTGGTATTGTACTTTGAGCATTCTTGTACTTGTATCTTGTTATAAAATTGTTTAAACATGCATGTGGGAATGGTTTGGGTTTATTTTTATACCCTTTCCTTTTTTACCTTTTGGTGGTTGACTTTCCTATTTCCCGATCTTTAAAAATAAAAAGGGTAATGCCTCCTATATTTGTGAAAAACTCATACCCTTGGTGCTAGTCGCCACCCCGAGGCCTACTGGAGGCAGGACTCGAGGTCATTATCTCCCTTTCGCCATTGACAGATCTGGAGGGGAATCTTTGGTTGGAGGGGGTCGTGACATGAGATACGTGGAAGACGTCATGGACCCGGTGCAACTGAGGTGGAAGGTCCAGTCGGTAAGCCACCTCGCCTACTCTGTTGATGACCTGAAAAGGTCCGATGAAACGTGGTGATAACTTGCTAGCTCGGAAAAAAATACATAGACCTTGTCGAGGTGAGACACGTAAGAATACGTGGTCACCATCCTCGAACTCCAATTGTCTCTGTATCCTATCAGCATAGGAATACTGTCTTCTTTGTGGAGTTTTCCTCCACTCCTAGATGATCTGTACCTTCTCTGGTAGCCTCAAAATGGGAGCACTGGTCAACCTATGCCTCAGCTCCTGAAAATCTTTGCTCGCATCTCTCTGAACACACGAAGGGTTTTCCCCTTCTTCGTCAAAGATAAAAGTGGTGCAACAACTCTGGTGAAGTCTGGCACAAATATAAGTTTGGCCGACCCATTACTAATGGACTGCACCCACTTATGCATGATTCCATCATGTGCTACCTGGTTTTTCCTTTTCACCGACCAAGGAAAATCCATCCCAATGGTTTAGGTAAACCACAACCTTTTGCTGAATACAATCAATCTGTGTATGAACGGTGGTTTCTCAGTCCATACCCAAACTAACGTTGTACGACCTCGACGCTACCACCAAGACGTTCCAACCAAAACTATGGCCTCAACTATTAGATCAAACCATCGGCGTAAGCATGATTTTCGAGTCTCCTCCCAATTGTATCTCTAGATGTGAGGGTCAAGTCAAGGGCTTAACCGAAAACTCTAGGTCTGGGAAAAGATTCATGGAAGGAAGGAATGATTCGAATCAATGTCTATTGTTATGACAGCTAGTAGTAGACACAGAACATACCTCAAATCAATCCTAGAGTCCTTGGTTCACACTCCTTGATCGCATGAAGCTACTCTCTTCCCCTACCCTCCTGCTCCCTGGCCTGGCGGGGACTATAAAGGCAGGTGGTTGTAACATGTCGAAATGGACACCACATAATGCTTCTCTCCTAACTCTGCTTCCACGTCTGCTGCTCTGTAGATTCATCTGTCCTTTAAACACACCTCTCTCTGAGGTCCGAGCACTAAAGCAGTAGTCATATCATAGTCATAAAGTACTAGTAATGATCGGTACACCACGATGAATACTTAGCTACCGACATGTCATGCTGTTGAATCTGTATAAGCTCTAGAAAACTCTCAGCCACCTCCTCAATGCAGTCCTCAACCGCCTGTGAGTCGGGCTCGCTATGGAACCTGAGGGGTATCTGATGCTGAAACACATGTAAGGAACTCATCCTACAAGTTTCATCTACCGGTACTGCCGGTTGAAAATACTGAACAACAGGTAGTCATATAGCTGGCACACTACTCGAAGGTACTATCTCAGGCATCGGTCCACATACCGAAGCCTCATCACTATGCGGACCATCCTCATGGTCACTCAAAGGGAAACACTAGTAGCTAAGATCACCATATACTCTAATAGTGTCTAAACAAGGTGTAGAACAACTACAATAGCCTCCAGCCAGTCCACTGCTCCCTGGGAATCTGTCTCGCCTCATAACCTCGGAGGCCTCTACTACTGGAACTCGTGCAACGCACACTGTCAGCATGCACCGTCTACTAGTAAGGCTGGTGGAATCTGCTACCCAATGAGTGGTGGTGCTGCTGTTACACCACCCGAAGGTGGAAACATTCTAAGAGGGCCCTACCCCAGAGCCTCATCGCTCGGTGGGCCATTATCGGGTACACTCTAGGAACTCCAACTCACTGTCTATGTGTAGGAATCCTCAACAGATCTGACACGGTCAAATGACTACACCTGGTGAGCTTACCTGGTTTGAGCTGAATAAAAGAAAACTTTTGAAAAAATCCACACAACCAGGGTTTTCATGCACAGAGTCGGAAATCAGTAGTTAGGGTCTTTGTGTTTGGATATGTCGTTCGCCGCACAAACACTAGACTCCCTGAAATGAAAACCACACTCGGTACCCTTACCACTGTTTCTTTACAGAAATTAAATATCAGAGTCCTATGTTTTGCGGTAGAACCAACTCCTCTAATTCCAATTTTTCCCGACCCGTCCTCGGGGCCCGTGCTGTGACTACCCCAAGCCCGCCTTCCACAGTCCAGGGGCTGGTGACTAGCACAAAAGGCATAACTCCCTATAAACTGGGAAAGAATTTCCATTATAAAACGTAAACACACACAAAACCATAGTACAAGCAGAAGAAAACACTATTTAAAACAGTATAACAAGTGATGAAAGTATAAGGGGATGGAATACAAGCCCAACAGAAAGGTACATCTACAACTGAAAGAAATTAAAACTGAAAAGACAAATATCTGGAAGATGGATGCATCTCCTAGATCATCCTCCAGGTTCCTACCTGAAGGGTAGGTTCAGATGTCCTCCTCATCACTCCATGTCTATCGGTCTACTCTGTGTGCCGTCACGCAAAGTGTCCATCTCCGAGTACCATCCAATCCTCGTACACTCTGCCTCGGTGAGCGTTGTTCGTCGTCTGAATCCAATACAACGAGGTGCGGGCATAGCCCGTGCAGGGGTGAGTATAACGATACACAGTAGGGAACCCGAGACCCACGAGGTATCACAAAATCCAACAAGGACAAAACACAAAGAAATTTCTCAACAAATAACCTTTACATAGGTATATTCTCATAAATATACTGAATTTATCAAGTAACTCATCTCAATCATGAGGAAAACACAACGATCATTGACACAGCTCAAACACAGATTTTCATTCACGATGTCGAAACCACGACTACAGGAGAACTCCTCCTCTTTCGAGTACAGTAGACTTGTCACGACTCCGAGGTGCTACTAACTAGCCTTAGACTACTGAGGTACTCGTCCGATCGAGTACCGCTGGTCTGCCGCTCCAACACAGTAGCGCTACGTGCCATGGGTCTGCCGCCCCAACACAGTAGCACTCCTCCTAATAGACTACAGAGTTACTCCTCCTATCGAGTACCGCAGGTTTGCCTCCCCAACATAGTATAACTCCTATGCCATGGTTCTATCTCCCCAACATAGTACAGCTCCCCAATGGGCTAGTCATGTCAATCCGAATAGAATCGGTCAAGCAGTCATCAGGTCTCAGCTAGCTACAAGGTCTCCGAACTCCGCATGCTTGTCTCCGGGAGGATCCACTCCAGGAGCAACTGGTCGATACTCCAAGTGTCACGTAATCTCATGTGGAAGTATCTCAAAGGTCCTCCTCGTCATAAGGGACTCAACGCAACAAAAGGTGCCTCAATCGGACTCCCGGTCTGTGAGTTATTAGCATTTGTTTCCTGGGGGCCCGGTAGGATTCGTGTACAAACCAACCCAACCATATCTCAACTGTACCCCGAACTCCTAGGGGGTATACTCAAAGGGACCATTTCTCAAAGAGATTACCATCACCACTCACTGTTCTTCAAACGGACGTCTGATCTGAATGTTATTGGCTTTTCTGTTCCAGGTACCCGACTGGTTTTAAAACTAAAACCAACCCAAGCACACCTCAACTGTGTCTAAACCTCAAGTGGAGTATTCCAAAAGAACCTTCTCATAAAAATGAAACCAATGTAGTTAACGGCACGTAAATCAGACATCTGGTACTTAAGTTATAAGTGTTTTCACTCCGATTTCCTGGTTGGTTTCGGGTTAAAACTAACTCAGACGTACCCAAATTTTGCTGAAACCATGAATGTAATATACTGAAACTCCCATCTTGTTCCAAGGATTCCTACACAACAGAAGATGTATTGATTGGAGGCCCGTGGCTCATGTTATGGGCAATTAACCAAAAACAGTCCGAAGAGGGGGGGGTCTGGGCCTGGTCCGACCCGGCCCAACCAACCCTGGGTCGGCCTGAACCTGGTCAACCCGACCCAGGTCCGGGACCAGACCGATAGGGCGCGGACCAACCCGAGAGGGTGCGGCCCGGCCCAGCCAGAGGGCGGTGCTGGCTCAGCCAACTAGCCGAGCGGGGAGGGCGTAGCCTCCCCCAGTTGGCGCAGCTTAATGTCATGCCTCTACATTTCTGGAATGGCCAAACTGTTCCAGTTTTCAACCGACCGACGTGGCATACCTGCTGCGGTCTGCTACGGTGGCTCGCTGCCGTGCTGGCAGGGTGCGCCGCTGTAGCCTTCTGCAGACCGCCGGACGCGCTCCGTTGGTCTGTTTAGCCCACTGATTGCTCTTAAGGACATCTCGGGATCTAAACATCACTGTGAATGCCCCAAATCACCGTTGTGGTCCTAGTTCGTCATCGCCCGTCAATCCGCATAAAAATGAACAACCAGCGAAGGGACCAGACTTGTTTGTTAGCCCGTTCCCACCGCGTTAGAGGCTGAAACCATAGTTCATCATAAAAGAATGCCCATGCTCGAGGGTATAAATCACACATACAAAAATATTCAAAACAACCCCTACCTCGATAATGACTTTGCACGTCGTCGAGGCACGGAAAGAGGAAATCATCGTGATAGAACAGAGTCGCAGAAGAATAGTGTCGATTCTTTCGACGTCGAAGGAAGAGCCATCGTCGTTGGCAACATTCCCCATGGCAGTGTCTCCTCCCTTGACGCGGAGGAAGAAGAAGAGAAGGCATGTCATCGTTGACTGCATTTTCTCCATTGGAGTCATCCTTCGTTGAAGGTTGGTGTTATTCTTTGGAGAAGAACACTTCCTTCAAATCCTCTCAAGAGCTCTCCCACCAATTTTTTCAACCAAAATAATGAAAAGGCTTTCCCCTATTTTTAAATTAATTTCCAACAATTTCAAAACAATTCAAAAATTAATTGTTGACACATAGATTAATTAATTAAGAGATTAATTAATTTATTAGGTGGGGTGGCACAATCAATGGGTGGAAGGTGAGAGGCTCCACATAATAAACGGGGGGGGGGGGGAGTTGTCAACTTAATGAAGAAGAGATTAATGGGGGGTTAAAGGGAGATTATGGGAGATGAATGGTTGGGGCTCGTGTGGGACCCAACTCTCAAATATCCACACTTGGGAAGTTATGTGGGTGTGGGCCCCACTAATAACTTCCAATGGGAGGAATTAATATCCCCGATAAATAAAATTTTCTCCATAATTTTATTTAACTACTTACAATTTCCCCAAAAATTAACTCTCACCCCGCATAAAACGCAACTGCAGTAAAGGTCCCCAAAGCAATTATCGGTGTTGCGAGTTCATCGGTGTCCTCAGATTTCAATTGCGAGCACCGGTTCGAAAGATAGAAAAACCTGCACATACGTTTACTAAATGTACCCGAACAAAACTTCAGAAATTGATTTCGGGTACACCGGGCCTTAGAATAAGGTGTCGCCAGAAACTGCGAACTCATAAAATTACAAAAAATTAAGAAAAAAATTCCTTGAAAATTCTGAGTCTTTACAATCATGCACTTGGTCGATTATTTCATGACCCATTTAGTGTTAGTGGGTATAATTATAAGTCATTACTATAACAAAACAAATTATATGTATATATAAGATACATAGAATATTATATTAATATTTTTTAGAATATTTGAAGGAGTTTGAGTATAAAATAAAATTAAAACACTCGATCAATAACGTTACCTCTTCTTCAGGTAATCTAATTAGGTGTAAACAAAAAACAATATAGGTTGGATTTATATCAAAAATAATGAATAAATTATGATATTTAGGAAGTTGGTATGTAATTGTTTCAGGTAATGACTGAACCAAAAGGTTTAGATTTTGTGAATTATGGAGGGTAAGGGGGAACTTTTATATTTGTGGTGAGTGGCACAATAGAAATATTTTGAAAGAAAGATTTCCATGCAATTTTTTTCATGAAAAAAGGATCCAATAATGTAATATTCTAGGGAATATAATATTTAATGTATTTATACATTAATTCAATTGGTTTTGGGTATTTTATGTGTTATTTTTGTCAATTTGATTTTTATTTTAACCTCATGATAGAGCCATTTTTTACATTAATAGTTGTAATTTTATATATAGTTTTTATTAATCATTTTTTGTAGAATAACTAATTTTATCATATTAAATAATAAAAATTATTAGTATTAAATATATTGAACATATTTTAACTTATTAAATTATCTTAATAAGAAATAAATTAATTCAAAATTAATCTCGTAGACCTAATGAGAAAAAATGTTTTTAAATGGAAAATGTTCAATAGTTTACAATGTTTTTATATCAGAATTAAATTTAATATTTATTAAAATTACATATATTGAGTTAATGTCTATATAATAGATCAAATTTTAAAATAAAATAAAATTACAATAAAAAATATATTTATAAATAAATATATCAAAATTAATTTTTTAATAAAAATTAAATATTTTTCACTATTCATCAAAAAATAATATTTTCCTAAAATTTTCAATAATTACCCCATGTATAATTTTTAAATTATGGTTAAAACATTATTTTTTATAATATATTTTCTGAAATCATTAATAATAAATTTATTTCAAACTATAAGATGTGACAGAAAAATATGATTTCAAGAAGTTTAATGTTTTTTCAAGAACAATATGATTTTTTAGAAAATATATGTATATTAATGATAATTTTATGAGTATAAAATAAAATTTAGAAAAATATAACCAATAAAATTATTTTAAAACAATCAAAGATTGGAATTATTTAAATTAATTAAAAGGGGGAACCATTATGCACATTAAACAAAGTTTTTAGACAAATTGTTTTTAAACCAAAAAATATACTCATAATATAATACAACATAATTATAATTCAATATAAATTAGTTTTATTGAATATAAATAATGAATAATTATGTTATGTTAAAAAGTAATTTAAAATAAATAATTTACTAAAAATAAATTATAGTATAAAAAATATGTTACATTCACTATTCACTGAAAAATCCATATTTGTTAAAAAAATATAACATTTCACTATATTTAAGTGTTTATATGAATATTTCAAAAATGATGTTCACTTTATCAACTAATTTTTCATTATGATCTATTTATTAATTTCAATTTTTTTTGATAAAAATCAACAAAATCCATATTATAAAGAAAACCTATTTTTAGGAATATAATTACATTACTATAAATTGATTGATTATTTACAATAAATTTGTTAATTTATATTTATTTTAAAATTTATATGTATATTTTATAAATTATTTAATTCTTTTGTCAACCACCTATTTAATGTGTCAATTAATACAGGCATATTAAATATAATATTATATCATTGTTAACTTAAACTCAGAGTCTCATGTATTAAATACAAGAGAAGAAACTCATTGTTTCATATAAGACATGCTAAATTATGTGTTTTGTATTAAAAAAGATATAATAAGTGTTATCTATAACCAAAAACTGATTTGATTACACTCATTTGAAAATAATCTCAAATAACTAAGGGTGATACATCATTGGTAGGATGTTGGGAAGATATTAGAAAATATTTTTCTATAGACTTCCATCACTCAATGGATACTTCCTTAATTTATAGAGATTACATAGAATAGAGAGTTTCCCATTATCATTCCAATTAGGTAAGTACAAGCATTTTGGGAATGTTTTTTAATTTTACATGGGTCTTCTCATAAAATGATTTCAAATGACTATTTAGGTCATACCCTGGACTCCTTGCTTCACATGAGAAATGTTTTTTTATACTTATATATTTTTTAGAGTTTTTTTCCATTCCCATGTTATATGTGGGTTCAAACACTATTATAATAAAATATTTCAACTTATTTTTACTTAAAATTTTTATCAAATAATTTATGGGATTTTTTTCTTTACCCATAAATGTATCATCATTTAATATGTTTTTCCAAAGGATATTATTACGATGCTGATATTTTAGAATATAATTTTACTTACCTAAATTTTTTTTCTCGATAATTTTTTTAACACCCAACATCAAGAATAAAACGAACTGTGATTTATCTTTAACTATCCATTACAATGATAGGTAGAAATAAAAAAATAATTAATTATATATAAATTTTATATTTATATACTGTTTTTTTATCAAATTATAAACAATTAGAACTGAATTTTTAGAAAATTCAGTTTATTCTTCAAAAATGCATATTCTTCAAAAATGATATTTCTTACATTTTGGGCATATAAATTATAATTAGTTTTATATGTTTTAATATATATTAATTTTAAAAATTAATATAATTTTTCAAATCATCAAAAAAAATTAATAGAGGGTGAGATTTTGATGTTTATATAAAATGAATGATCTCTCAACGAATGAAGAAAAATAGTGGGTTTTCAAATAATTTCAGTTATTTTCTTAAAATAAAGTAATATAATATTAAAATTTCATTTTGGATAAGGTATAAAAGTTAAATATGATCTAATTGATTTCAAATAATCTAATTTATTTATTTTTAAAACAGAATGTTTATTTTATATATAAATAAATTTTTTGGCATATCATTCCTTTTTCAAAAAACAAATATTTACACTTTATGAATTTATATTGAAAATAATTTCCAATAGATTTATATAATAAATAATAATAATATATTCATATATTTCGTTTCATGTTCATTAATCTTGTTAAATAGGCCCCATTTATTTTTGGTCATATTGAATAGTAACAACGGTAAATAGTTGTTACTTATTTCAGGTAAACAAGGTAAAATAAATTTAAAATAATGAGATTGGAACTTTAAACAACTATGAACCTATCCTTTATAAAATTTGATGATCAGGGTTCAAAATTTATAATACATTATGAGAATTTATGATAAATATTTTTTATATTTCTTCGATAATGATTTATAAATTATTTTAGTTAAATAAAAAATACAAAATCACACACTTTTTCATTTCAAAAATGAAGTATTTATTCATTAAGAATAAATGATATTATCATCTGTAATAATTTTTTTTAATATAAATTCATTTTTATAATAATTTTATTACTGTTTTAATTAATCATATAATAACCATAATTTCATATCAATACTAATACTATGTTTTTGGAGGGAGAAACAAATTGGTAAAATAATTTTTAAAACAATAAATTTAATATGTTATCGATGAAATTATATGACATTAATTTAATGGAAAATTATAATGTTTAACTAATGGTTAAAGGCTCTATATTTTAATTATTGTTCACTCTTTCTAAAAAAATTAAATATAAAAAATAGACCCCAAAATAAAATTAATGATATTTTACATCAAATAATATTTTATTAAATGAATTATAAAAACTATAAAAACATAATATGAATATGGGATGGGAAATGTTATTTCATTTAATCATGTAACCATTTTTTGAAAATTTATTCCTTAGAAGTATATTTTAAATCCTTTAGTACACAAAAATATCTTTCCTCGATTAATGTTAAAATTGGTTTAAGATGGGATAAACAAAAAGTTAAGGTTTTAAAGTGAAATATATCATATATATATATTTTATCCTTGACAAATCGTATCATTAAAAAATTCGTCATTTGGTTATTTATCCTACTAAAACTTAAAAATAATCTGAATATCCTATTAGGATTTTAGGAAAATCCAAAAATAAAATTTTCAATTATATTCCGGGAGTCTAAAACAATTAATGTATCCACATAAACAAAGTGTATTGTCCCTTCAGCATAGCACATATTCTATAAAGGGATAAGGTTCGAGGTGGTTATCCTTTAAAATAAAAAAATGGTTTGTGTAGTGGGGTATTAATGATACCCCACACCCCCTCAAATGAATTTATACTTTGTGGAAAGATGGGGTGAAGTGACACCACCACAAAACATCCTATTTCATTTATAGGGTAAGGTTGTTAAATAAATCTCCCATTAATTATTTTATTCATTTTCAATGTAACGAATATTTTTCACAGTACATACAACTAATTTTTAGTCTTTGAGGTTTGTTAGTCACCCAACATAACAAAAAACAAAAAATTACATTGTGGATGACAATTTTATTACTCATATCTGTGGTATCAATTATATTATATATCTAACTCACAAATTCTGAAATACCATTTTTTACCATGTCTATAAATACTAGTTACTAAAATAAGGAAATGTGAGAGAGGAAGGAAGTTAGAATAAAAACAAATAAAGTATGAGAAGACCCCTTCAGGTAATTAACCTACAATATATTATGACGGTGGCTAACAAAAAATGGATACATCATCAGTGGACCTATTTGGCCACCCAATAATGGTTACCTAATGCCCTGAAATAAGTCTCACCAAGTACTTGTCCCCTTTGGGAAACCCATTGTGACTCTATCCTTATATATAAATTGTCAGTGTGCAAAATAGGGCAATCCTTGGTGTTTTCTACCCTTCATAAAAGACTTTACTCTTTTCACATAGTGTTTATACTAATATAAACCACTTTTAATACCATATAAATATAATTACATATTTACTTCTATAACCCAGTTATTAATTCATTAATACCTCCATGAAAGCCACCATATACAATCATCCTTGGGGAAGGACAGACAAAAAAGTCCTCCATCGATTCTTGCATTCCCATGGTAATGAAAGTCTCTAGTTTAACCTCATTAGTTGGTGGGATCATCAAAATGTTTTTGATCTGGAAATATCATGTTATTGAGGATCTTGAACCAATAAATTGTATTATACGACACTTTAATATATGATACTCAATTAGTTTCTCATATCCCCATCCTCTTCCAGCCTTCATCAATTCAAAATGAGTGGATATGGGGATATTTGTAGGGGAATCCATCAAAGAGTAGTATCCTAGTATTTCTCCTAGTACATTTATAAGCCTTTCATACTCACTCCCTTTTAACCTATGATCTATAGATACTGGTTGTATTTCCTTATCATAAACTTCATATTTTTTCTCACATTGATAATGAGTCACATGGAAATATATTTTAGTGAAAATCATATCATCAACATGATAAAATATCCACCACTAGCGCCTCATACTAGGTGTATGTGTCATAACCAAGTTATTTCCTCCCAAACCGCCACATTGTAATAGATACAAACCCTTATGGGTTAATATTATAGATTAATAAACCATTATAATGCTAATTATGTTTTCCCCACAACCATTATGAACTACATGGTCTTTTATTTCCATCCCAATAGGATATGTAAGAAGCCACTAGGAGCATTGAACCCAACACCATAGTCCAACCTAATCTTATCTTTTATATATTCCATGTTAAGTCAAATGTATCCTAGATATCAATAATAACTTAGATCAACATCCATCATCTTCCTAATATGTATTATTTCAATTTAAGATCATTTTTTCACCTAGGCATCCACATCTATTCTTGGTCTCTTATATTCAATCCTCTCTTTCATGTGTTAATGATGAGGGATATCCCCTTAAAGAATCGTATTCCGTATTATAAAACCCATAAAAGGGACCTATCAATAGTAGAGATTCATTAGGCCTCATCAATATGTGTAATCCCCAATAGTTCCAAAATATATTGTCTTTGATTCCCATATAATCTGGATATATAGGAATCCTTTCTATGGTACAAACCCAACATCCCATTAAACTCTAATCTTCTATTTTCCATATTCCTTATTGTGTTAAATCCAAATCATTGGGCCATAATACATATAAACCCTTTCCTTCATTATTTTTATTGGGATACATTCTATGTAACATGACACACCCACTAGGGAGTCCACCTTTCCTTTCAAGGTCCCATTCATCCCATCCCCACCAGTCCATATTACCTATGAGGGACATTATCACCGAGCCACGTCACATGTCATACAAACCAGAATTGGACCACTTCGGTGTAATTCACACCCCATACTTGTCTAAGAATTATTATCTATAGAATAATTACATCATGATTTTAATCAACATGTTTTATCCCTTGCCACATAACCCTAAAAGTTTTGATATATTCCATTTTGTGGATACAAACTATGTGGGATCTGATTCCTCTCATGAGAATTTGTAGGAATCCACTGTCTAGGGACTCATCACAACATAACAAAGTCACATATCCCTCTGTGGTGTTAAATTATAAATAAAGTAATTTTGTTGATAAAAACCATCATAAAAAAATGAAAAATTTAACAAAAATTGGGGATTATTGATATATACTAATGGTTCCATCAATGGATAACCACAAAATCAATCATATGGATTCATATATGGTTATAATTGGATACATAAAAGTTATTTCCCATCAAAAAATTTATATAAATAGTTGTTAATATATATATAAGAGTCCAATTCCATATTTTGAAATTAAAAAGAGAATTCATGAATTTGTTTTAAATATATAAGAGGGTCCTATATTTGGAAATAATTCTCTCTAAAAGGGTGCGATGAGACCGGCCTCCAATCACCTTGTCCAATGTGAGTTATTATGTGTTTTTTGATATATGTTATCATGAATTACTACCTATAGAATGTGTGTCAATAATCCATCATGTATATGAGATCCACTTTGTGTTTCTAATTCATTGAATTAACCATATTGGAAACATCCCAATATGGGATTTAAATTAAAAAATGGTACACATGATGTGAATTATAGTGAAACCATTCTCAATCCAAACCCCCACAATAAATCATCAGGCCATAATTATTTTTCAGAATCAAATATGGTGAACCCAATGTGAATAATTTTAGTAATCAATTTAAATGTATCACCCACATATCAGTTCCTTTCATAATCATACATAGTTTAAGTAGACAAAGATATACCATACATGAAAAAAATGATGCATATGTGTTCTTTTATTTTTTTCTACATTGATGGGTTTCATTGTTATTTTTCTATATATGTTTTTGAAGGAAATTATTATATAACTCTCTCAAATTCAAGTGATATCTCACTTACTAATATGATATTTTGGATTGTTTGTTGTAAATGTTGGGTGCACATATAGTTAAGGGATCACATTGCTAACCCAACACCTTCATCATTAGGGTTTGAATGAACTCGATTAGGAGTACCAACTCAGTGGTACAATCATAACCCACGAAAACCCTCCAAGATTTGAATCCATTTTAAGTCTCCACTAATTGAGGGGCAGTGGCCAAAAATTAGATGTCACCCATTATGATATTAAATATTTTCGAGTGCCCATCCTTATAACGCAACAACATGATCATCCCATCACAAAAAGAGGTGGATCGTGAGGTTTTTTGGGGCCTTGCCTCTACACCATAAGAGTTTCTATGATGGAATCATATATGAAATTACCAAAACCTCTTGACTCTAACTCCGAATCATGAAGGTGATGTCACCCTATAGGACCCAGGTATCTCTGAACATAAATCCTAGAATATCCTATCGATGCTGG
This sequence comes from Viscum album, assembly GCA_963277665.1. Classification (NCBI taxonomy): domain Eukaryota; kingdom Viridiplantae; phylum Streptophyta; class Magnoliopsida; order Santalales; family Viscaceae; genus Viscum; species Viscum album. The sequence goes on along the minus strand of OY728161.1, from coordinate 1,681,631,238 downwards.
AGAGTAAAAAACCTAGAATATTCCGAAATCTCTTTTTCGAACAGAGAATCCATCCCACAACACATTTTCAAAACCAATGATAATGACCATATACCTACTAGTGAATATTAGTCTTACCATCACAATTTCGTAGAAACATAAGGAATTTTTTATTACATAAATGTATAAAATAGGGGGCAAAACCCATTTCCCACTCCCCACATATGATTTTTATTGGTATATCTTGAAATGAAAAGGAAGAAAGGAGATGAAATACACTCATTATAAAGAAACAAAATGAGAATATATTCTTGTTCAAGTTGTACATGTTACACCTTACATCATAAAAATGATGGAATGGAAAACATATATTCTTATCCAAATTCATTAGGTTTTCATAGATATAATTATTACATCAGTGAGACCATGATTTAGTAACATACCCCTCCTCCTCATTTGATGTTGGCCATTAACATGATAACATTATTAAATAGGAGTATAAACATATTCAAACTCTAATCCAGGATCAAAATTGGAAAAAATAATGATAAATGTATAATATGATGGGGCATGTAAACCATTAACAACTATGTATTATCTAGACACGTCTTCATCAACTACAGATTAGAGATAATTCTTGGTCAAAAGTCTAGAATATTGTCATCAAATAAGAGTAGAAAACAGTATCTATATTAGAATTCTCTCATGAATGAAATTCAATTTCCATATCATGGGAAACTGATTTCCCCATTATGTAAATCAAAAAAGAAGTCACACCAAAGGAAATAAAAATCCATCAACAGTCACACAATACTACTATACTAAAAGATTATTTTCTTAATGAAATGAATCATCTATAAAAAATGGACCATGATCATGATGAATTGTTACAAAATTATTGGTGAAATTTTAATAGTTAGGATGTACCTCTACATAACATAAATCCCAGTATCTCTAGGAATCCTCCCTGAAATATTTACCCAGATTTATTCATTCATGGCTTTGAAATGACTGATCATGAGTATGCATTTCTTGGGGAGTGATTTGGAATCCCTCCTCATGGATATAAGTTCATACAAAATGATTCCCTTCCCCAGGAAATTCTCCACCTTTTCAGGGTATACTCTATAAGAACTCCTCTTGTATGAGATTTTAATCTATGATGGTGGTACTAAACATAATGGAATTCATGGAAAAGGTCCATCCTACAATGAAATTTTAATTTTAAAAACAAATTTTTTCTATTTTTTAAATAAATAATTTGAATTGCCTCATGTCATGAGTCACATGTCTAAATGGAATGAGCCATTAATGGTGCATTATTATTGACAAGTGACATCCTTTCTCAACCTAAAGGCGGTCCAATGAATTGGTTATTTTCTAAATCCCCCTTGGATCATATACCTACCAACCCAATTATAGAGACTACCCTAACCATTACAATCAAAATAATGTAGATGAGAAACAACATATTATGTAAGATGATATAGAGGAATATTTTATAGAACATGAATAAGATGCATTGGAAATGGGGATGAAATTAAATAAATAGAACATTCAATTCATGTTTTGGTTATTATCAACATCATAATATATCATTATAAAGGGATTGTTTGATGATTGTGTTGATGAAGTTAGACAAAAAATAATGATAAATATTCACCACATGAATAATAAATTATGATTGACTGATAGATATGAAAATATGGTAATGGAAATCCAAAAACATCATCATCGAATTGAATCAAATACCATTCCAGCAACAAGTCATAGGATATTAGGTAAAACAAAATAGGATATATAACACACATCTATTTATATGTTATAAATTATAAAATAATTTCTCAGTTATGCAACACAAAATGTTTTTTTATGGGTATGGGGTGAACACGAAGTGTTTCAATTCACCCCACTACCTAATTAGAAAAGGCCAAAAAATAAAAAAAATCATCACCCTTTTAATACTCTCTATATAAGGATCCATTAATGAAATATGGTAATCTGTTCATGAAATGGCCCTAATCAAATCATTGAAACATCACGATTGATGAAATATATCTATTAAAATACTCTTATATGAAGCATATGCAAATGTTGAGAAAGATTCTCACTTAAATAAGAAAAATCATCAAACAAACAAAATTTTTTTACAATAAATAACCTCATGTAAGGATTATAAAATTCAACCATATCATGTTAAAATTATTTAAAACAACCTAAAAGGAATGATACCTCATTCACAACTTCAACAATACAAGGAGAACCCCATACCAAAGGGATGGTGGAATTTTTTACCACAATATCCCCCTCAAAGATTGAAAATCTAGTTCAACATTTCCCAAAAAGGGTAACCCCATACTATAATTATGGGAACATTTATACCTTAACCATCTCCCCATCAAATATTATTATTTTCATATTTAGAAAGACCCCGACAAGATGGAGCCTCTTAGTTCATCTAATTTTTTTACCCAACCTCATCATGTGGAATGCATTTGAACAATCAACTATAATATTACCTATGAATCACCATTCATAAGAAGGATATAAGTAGATAATGGATGTAATAGTAAGGTACCAAAGTTGTTTTAAGAAAAAGAAATCAATCTAGAGGAGAGATGCTCTAGAAATCACCCACCTATATGTGGATATCCTCAGAATAGTTTATCTCAAGGTATTTTAGATGATATTGGTACCACATCAATGCATTTTTATTATATGAAAAAATTAGTTCCACATTCATGGGTGAAATGTGCCATGATTTGAAAATTAGGAACCTAGAGGAGGACATTTTCATCGATAATATTATTCACACTGGAAACAATATTAGAAGTTGGGTACACCAGAAATAATATGCTTACTATGAATTTGGGGACTCCCTCAAATGATACATTGTTTCCTCTAATAGAATAATCCTCTAATGAAAAAATTTAATTCATGGCCACATCTCACCAACCTACAAAAGAGGTTTTTCCAATTATTCTTGATGAAAAATTGAAAAACATGTAAACGATGTAAGACCTCATGTTTTAATATGAGGTATAAAAAATTTTAATTGTTACTTATAGCCTATTGTAAATACCCTTTGAGTTCATAGGTGTATTAGTTGTTTCTAAGGATTTGATGGAGCCCAAAGCATGTATTTCTTTAAACGGGACATGTCACACAATTATTAAGAACTATCCAGGTTATGCCTCATGGTTACTAATAAAACATGAGACCTAATTATATTCTAGGTGGAGAACTCATGGTTTGAGGAAACGAAGTGAGTGGATATGTAGTGACCATGGGTACACCCATAGCATAGTAGATTGTTCATTGAGGGAATTTTGTTTGGTTAACCATGGTACCAAATCATGCAACACTTATTTTTGGATAAAATTACTTTTTTCCCATAATATTATATTGAAAAATAAAATCAATTATCTTAATTTTCATTCGAAATTAGAACACATGGAGCTCCCTTAAATAAAAATTGTCGAATTTGACCCAGTTATTCAGTATGAACATGGAATTGAGCATCGTTGTTTTCATTGGATCATCACTAGTGGGAACTGCATTCCATTGGTGTCATTAATTATTTTTCATTGTATCGGCTGTGTGACTTTGGTGCAAGATACTATGAATTATTTATGTATTCCATATTAATTATTCATTCTTATAGGGATATGTGTTGAATCAATACATGATATTGGACAAGCACTCTACTAAGGACCAATATTGGGTGGTCTATACTGGTCGAGATAATTTTGGGTATTTATTGAGCTACTTGTTATTATGTATTCCGTTGAAAATTCTTGAATGGCCCTGAAAATGAATTAAATAATTATATTATATTATATAGACACTTTTTTGGATTCCTATTAGTTTCTATAATTTTGTTCCCAACAATGTTCTCCCATGGTGTGTGACTTAGAGATATCCATATTTAAAAGGAGTTGCATGGGGGTTGTGATTTCCTATTTAAAGGAGGCCATAATGAATTAAATATAATTGATTTAATTAATTTTGATATGTTAATTCATCTTTTGGAGTCTATTTACATGATATTCCATGATTTAATTGATTCAATGGTTTTTATACATTTTTTATTTGAGCATTTGTACTCATGAAACATGTATGCTTGTGAATTGATGAATGTAATGAGATGTGAATTGAAATGGTTGTATATACCATGGTTAGTATACCACAGATATTGATTCCATTTAAATTCCACATATGTGTCACCTATAGATTTTGATTTATGAGAGAATTTATATTTCACTTGTATGGTACATGGATCATGATTTTTTAGGATTCCAGGGGAATATCTGCCCCCCAGATATGGATTACTACTCTTGCATTAGAAATTCTCCTTTTACATTATCCTTGGACTTCACCGATGACATTATAAAGTATCCATCGAGATGATCTGGGGTCTCGATGGGGATTCCATGGACTTCTATACATTAAAACCAACCCCATGGGGTCTGACACTACTGATTATATTGAACAATCATGGTAAATATAAAACATTTGATGTTACAGCTTTGTCATTGTTGATATGCGATATTGGTTATATTGTGTGTCCATGTATGAAATGATATATTTTTTAAATAGCATAGAAATTTTCATCACTTACTCTTTCTTGTTTTGTACTTGTTATTAGATATTGACATTTGTTTTCTTGGGATCTGAGTATTGTTCTACAAGATCACATGATTGTTTTATTTTTCCATGCGAATTTTACTTTTTGTACTTTCATATATGTTATATTATGTACTATGATTTTTCTTTTATTTAATATCAAGTATTTTTCCAGTCACATTGTGTCATGAACTACTAAGATAATATATTACAAAAAGCTTGTAATGCCATTGGGTTCCTGAACAGACTATATGGATGTTGGTAGGGACAGTCAAAAGTTTCTATTTGTTGATGCTTTACATTGTTCAATGCTTAATATCATAGGATCACAAATACCTATCTTTGGTTTATGAGGATATATTGAGATAATAATTTTATCCTTTTTGGTATGTTGATATATGTATTCTACTAATTCTTGCATAACAATTTTGGATTCTTTATAAAAAAATCAAAGGAAAAATCATTTTAGATTAGATTCCATTGTATTTTTTGTATATTATAATTTATTTATTACTATTACTCTAATAAGGTAGGTTAATAGTTACTATATTATTATTTATTTTAGTATTATTGATGTTTATCTACTTTATGATTGATTTACTACTTCCATTATTGGTTTTCCTATTTTCTACAACTATGTTACACTATGAAAAGAGGGAATAGTCTCCCCATAGAAACACCCAACACCCTCAAAAGTAGTTGGTAGCCTTTAGCATTTGAGGATATTCTATTGATTACATTTGTCCAACTAGGATTGGGACACCATTCTATGGCACCCTATTATTGGATGTTAGAAAGTCGTATCAGAGATTTTTTTCATCTTTTCGTTAAAATTTAATGAAAATATAAACGGGGTTAGGAAGAATTGGAATTCGGTAATGTGATATTCCTTGGAAGAATTGAGAAAATTAAAGTTATTCAAAAGAACATGTCTTCTATCCAATAATGAACACAATTATATAAACTATGTAATTACATCACTGAAGCCCAAAATAAACCCCCCTCAGAAAAATATATAAAATGGGGAATCCTGTTTAGATTGATTGTAATAGAACACCATAACAACACATACAAAACACTATAAACGATGAAAGATAAAAACAGTATTATACAAAACTCAAGGCAAGGGATGGAATCTAAATCCATTGAATATATAATATTTGAACATGTCAAGAAAGTGACCCATGAGTAGCTTTTACTATCATCCAAAACATTCAAAACTCATAAAAAAATGTCAAAATAAATATAATACCATTCCAGAAACCACAAGCAGAAGATGGAACACTACCGGTGGGAAAATAGATGAAGAGAATCCAATGAAGAACACTCATTAAACTTAATCAACCACTTACACCTAACATACAAATAAATCATTAAAGTCTGAGACAAATATCTAAATAATATATTGAATGAATGATCATGAGAATAGATATGGAGAATAGGTCCTTGGGCCTTTACATAAAATCATTCCATTCCCTAAGATGCCAAATAGAGTTGCCCAAGAATTGGAATTAACATATCTTGAATAATATTTAACAAATATTCATTAATAGGGATAGGGATAAAACATGAGAAGTTATCATCACTGAATATAGACACAATTACATTATATAAAAGTGACAATAGAAGTTATGAATGATTAAATGGACTGATATGGGTCATAGGAAGAATGGGGGAAAGTAAATGCAAAATCAAAAGAAACCAACATTAAATAGAACAAAGAGTGGGATGAGTGGGTCTAGGGGAATTGAATGTGGGAGAATAAGAGAGATAAATAAATAATAACAAATCTAATTTCCAAAAAATTCATTCTTTGGAAAAAATGTAAGAGGAAGAAGGGAGATTGAATCCAATCAGAGTCAATTCCCCATCATAATCACTATTTTCACAATAAATTTTTATTTTAATAATGTAATTTTTAATACAAGGATAATTTGAAATTAAAATCAAATTATAAAGAGTATGTTATATATGAATATGGTTCCAAAATATATGTATAATAAATCTATATATATTTTATAGGATAATTTAATAGGTAAAAAGCATGAAAAGTAAAAATATTAAGGGTTTCCTATGTCACTTTAATTTTTCTGCAACATATTATACAATAATGACTTTTTTCATATGGGAGGTGTTTACACACCCCATAATGGAATCTTATGATTATTCACATGAATATTTTAATGAATTAGATATCTATGTATGGGTATCTCTTTTATGATATTTTGATTTGTAGATTACCAATGTGATAAGTGATCTTGATATCAATTTCATTTGGTGGATTCATGTTTAATGTTACACACCTATTTAGGTTTAGGATGTTCGTATACTATGCCATTGACATTTCATATCATAGATCCTTCTGAATTCATGGTATTTTTTGTAAAATTTCAAAATATTTAATCCAACATGTTTTGAATTGATAATTTTCAAATTGGAATGGTTTAATCATTTTAAATTGTGTATTTTGGGACATATGGTTTGTTATTCCCAAATACTAATTAATGAAATGTATCTACTGAAACATTTTTCAAACTTATATTAAATATCCTTATGTTCATGGTATATAATGTTTCGTTTTATTTAATTTCATTCATGGTGGTTTTTACCAAAATGTTACAAAAGCAGTAAAGGTTTTTTATATTCTCATTTCGTTTTGGGATGGTCTATGACAATTATTAATCAAGAGAAATTAAATAAATATTTTAAATTAAAACTAATATATTTTCCTTTTCATTGTATATTATTATTTTTTATATATTTTTTCCATTTAAACTACAAAGTAATTCAAATAATCGTGATATTTTTCTTTGGCCGGAAAAAATTTCATTCATTATAATTATTAGTCAAAAATATTTTATAAATGTTTTTTACAATATATTAAAAAAAATTTAAAGAAAATTTTCATTAATATTTAGTTAATTTTCAATGTTTTAAAAAAACATTTTTTAATGTTTATTTTTTTACATATTCTATAATCGTTAAAACAATTTTATATTTAAATATATATATATATAGTAGAAGTATATTTTCCTTCTACAATGGTAGTTTAATTCATTTATGATACTTTACAATTTTTCAAGGTTTAGTAGAGAGTGAGTTTTTTTATAATATGTCATAAATTTGTTTCTTTTGATTTAGTTATTTCCAAATGAAAAGGCGTGTTTCCTCATGAAATATTTTTTTTTGATATTTGAAAGGAATTTTCCATCTATGATATCATAATTTGTTGTTTTAGATTCTCTACTAAAGATGTGACCTAATGATACAATATATAATATTTTCCCTTGTTGTATATGATTTTGATGATAGTATTTTTATAAAAAACATTTTATAATGGTTATCGTTATTCTTAAATAATGAAATATTAATGCAAAGTGTTTCCTTTCATGGGATATTTAATGATTATATGGTGAATATATTATGATACTATGGAGAATGTATGAATATATTATGATTATTTAATGGGTGGACCATGAACTATATATCCCAATGATTCATTCGATAAATATGGATATCTAATGAGATAATGAGGATTATAGTGGGGAGGGAACATAGTTATTTAAGGTTATTAATCCAATATGATAGTCTTGGGAGTGAACATTGACAAATGAAATCATGTAATGGGGAGTGAACCTATTCATCAAGGACATCCATTACTAAAGGACATAAATAAGGATATGATTTTATATGTAAATGTTTATGTCATATACCGATGACTTGTGCTTATGTTTTTTTCTCATGGATCATTATTAATTATTGATGATTCAACACAATGATAAATTACGAATTCTATTAGGAATTTTATTTCTGTTATGATTCATGATTAATTATCATTTATTGATTGTGTATAATTTTTTTATAATGACTCTTTATGTCCTTTATGCTACTATTATTCTCATTTATAATCATTGAGTGACATCTCTTATGTTTATTATAGAGACCCACACATGACATAAGTGGAAATTAAATTAATTTTGCAGAATAATTAATACATAAATAGAAACAACACTCAAGGACCGTAATAGTTTAGTGTCTTTGGAAACTCAGAACATAATCTTCTAATTATGGTGAAAGATCTTCAATATCTCCCATAATGATCATCCCCTTTTGTTTTCATACCTAATACAATTATTTAAATCCTGGGAAAAAGAAAACATATTAAGGGTGAGCTCAAATGCTCAGTAAGGTTAAGCATGGAGAAAATAAAACAAATCATATACATTTCAACTTTAAAAAAACATGAACATAAAGTTTAAACATCAAAATATTGACAAATAAATCTTGGTAGTACATAAATAGAAGATCATAAAGGAACAATAATCATGATAAAATAGAATGAGAATAAAACATGTAATTGTGGAAAACCATTAAGCACATGATATTATTTCCGTAGTATCCAAGGCATTGCTTCCAAGACCATCTTAGTGGACAAAGACCCTTGCTGAATCGAGTTCACACCTCGTTCCAGTCCTGTATCACTGAACCAGATTAACATGTAATTTTAGCCATGTCTATCACATGAGATATAAATATTTACACAATTAATTTTAGGGAGATATAGGTCCCACCCATATCATTATGAAACCATTCTTACTTATGCCACAAAATAAACATAAATCATTCATCATAACCCAACGAATTAAGTGGGTTTCATAAACATAATCCCATCATAACATAATCTATATAAAATAAATGGATAGCATTTCATCATAAGAAAACTGAAACCATGTGGATAATGGATACATTATAATTGAATCATAATCATATTAAATAATGTCACCTTATATTGAAAATAGTTTTGATAAAACACTTGACATGAATTCTTGAGTAAAATATCATTTCTTCTTCAAAATCATTTACTTTTCTCAAAATGCCATGAAATTTTAGAAGAAAATGATTTTGTTGAAAATTATCATGAAATTTTTTATAGGAAGATTCATGAAAATAAGTTGTTATGAAACTGTTAAAATATGTTCATACCGTATAAGTTAGAAAAACATTTTCCTCATACTTTTACCAGAAAAGTCAAAAAGTTCATCATATGGTAAAAAAAAGAAAGATTCATTCCATAACACAATGAAAAAGTCAAAGAGGGGTAAACATGAAATTAAACATACATGGAATAATATTAAACTCTTTATGAAAAACATTTTATGGTCATGGATGAAAAATATAACCTTATTAATACTTACGTATAAGAAATCTCGGATAAAAATGGGATTGCAAAATTATCCCTTACCTTATGTCTGATATGATTTGTATATATCTGAACCTCCTGTAGAATGATTTAAATAGTGTCATTTACTTACTACAGCTTCATATTAATTGTTATGATATCATATGTGGTTCACTTATGACATTATATTACCCGTTCTTTTGTAAATTCCATGTTAATGAAGTGTTTTTGATAAAATCGTTTTATTTATCGTACATGTTTGGACTTGTTATTCTTGATATTATTTTTAATTATATAATGATATAATTACATGAAAAATGTAAAACATTATTTATATATCATATATATTCAGTATATATATGATATAATAGATAGATAAATGAAATGAAACACACCATTCATGGAGACGGTAGGCCGTACGTACGCATGAAAACTATTTTCCATTCCTTATTGACATGAATCAAAGTAAGTAGATGATATATATGTATATATATATACATAAATCCAGTAGAATAATTATGTTATATATACCATTATTATTCATTATTATACTTTATAATCATTTTTGAATGGTTAACATGGAGAATGAATCTAATTGCGTCGTGGAGACGGTAATCCGTACGTACGCAGAAGCGATGATATCATTCTCATAATTATTGAATGTAATTGGAGTGAATGACATAATATCTAAGAATAAGTATGATGTTATAATAACCATATATAGTTATTATTTACACCATTATACCCATCCAAGTAAGGTGTTGGTGGAAAAACAGATTACACCACAGCGTGGAGACGGTAGGTCGTACGTACGCACATATGGTGACATGTCATTCAACGGATTGATATAATACTGAATATGGTTGTAAAATATTTATAATAACATAAAATTTTATAGAAGATACTGGATTAATTATTTGATAATTGAAATAACAATGAATGAAGATGTTGAAGAAGAAAGGAACTTGAAAGAGGGTGGTGAAAACATTACCTCTCCTTCAGGTTCTTGCTTTTGGTTAGATCCAATGGGCTCCTTAGATTAGCTTTATGACTAATGCAATGCCTCTAGGATTAAGGGAGGATAGTTGAGAGGGTATTTGGTAAGATTTTGGCCAAACCAAAAGGCTTTGAAGTTATGAAGAATTGTTTATAACTTGTGTCCGTTTATAAGGGGGAGGAGGGGCTCTGTAGGAAAAACTTAAAGTATTAATTTATAATAAATTAATATTCAGTTTCGAATGGCTCCAAAGTGGATTATTTAAAGTATAAGGTAGTTATGTTTCGAAATCATTTCAACCCCGAGATTTTAGATAGGTTTGGGTCATTATATTAACCTTATCTTTTAGTTATAACTCTTAGTTAATTAGTTTGACATTTACCAGGTCACATTGTATTTTTATATTATATAGTTAATAAACATACTATATACGTCCAAGAGACACCCAAGTGGTCCATTAATGATAAAAATATCATGATATAAGTCCTTTTGCCGAAACATAGATGTTTAGGAATAGAATATCAATTAATAATATAATATTGGTTTTTAAAATTCATTTATGTCAATTTTGAAAATATTTATTAATTGATTATTTTTTAAATCATAAATAATTTATTAATTCAAAAAAAAATTAAGAAATCCTAACATGTCATATTAAAAATAAAAATTCTTGGATGGCATCAAAACGTTCAAATTATATTTATTTTCACATTTATAATACTAATTATTTTATTTTTTCATTAATAAGGAATATAATGCATCATTATTATGTCATAAATAAATTTCATTATTCTATGTCTAAACATTATAAATAAAATACCATTATTTAGAATTTGTTTTTAAATTTCCAATGAATATTATATTCGAAAATATAACATATATAACCCTATGTAAAAATAGTTTTTCTAAAAGATATATACTTATTTCATTTTTGTATTTACTTTAACTTAATTAATATAAAGTGTCATTGTCACTTACAAGTGGATTCATGGGGTCCCAAAATCGACAAAAAGATACCCATGGTCGAACATGTATCAACCAATTGGTTTATGAAATGTTTTAGGGTAATTTATTATTATTATAATATTATTTGTTTACCCTTATTTACTGGATTTACCCATTAACCATGGTAAATAAAATATTTACTGAAGTATTTATTAAAAATGTCTCAAAATAAGAGTCATCTATTTTAAAAATTTGGACATAATGATTCCAAATATGAAATCTATTTTCCTAAATTCAAAACATAGAAGTGTCAGAAATTAATTTAAAATGAATTCCCACTGTCAAAACAAAAAGCGTGTTTTTAAGAAATAATAACTATGAAAAGATTGACACTTGGTTATGTTCGGTTTAAATGTGAAATTATGTCCAATAACCAACATTGTATTAAATAGTAAAAAATATATTCTAAATATACTTTAAAACAACTCAAATTCATAATTTATCACTATTAATTATTTTGATTAAAAAATTTGATTTTAATTAAAATTTAGTAATTTTCACTATTCATCAAAATATAAAAGTTCACCGAAAAGTGCCAAAATTTCACCATAAACTAATTTCGATATTTCGAATCCAAATATGAAGTTAATTTTGAGTGATAAAATTTATAAAATTTTAAAAAGTGGGTATTAATATTCATAACAGCTATTTTGATTGGTCGTGGTGTGTTAAAATCTCGAAGTTGCATACAATGCAAGCTATTAAATTATTCAAAAGGAAATGTACCGTGAAAGCTTGGGGTGTTATATTTATCCTTAATGATTATATTTTATATCCTTTTATTATGGTTTCTTTTCCTAGGTTTTGAGGAAATGGATTTTTCCTATGGTATTTCTAAGAAGCATATGGTGACAGATGAATATTCTAAGAGATGTTTCATATTTTTCATCTAATTTGATTTCTATATCTATAGTCTAATATAAATATTACTATATTTTTCTATAGTTGATCATAATTTTATGTAATTAATTCACAATTCATAAGATATAATATTTTTGTATGAGATTTATAGAACTTTATAGTCAGTATCAGAGTAGGTCTTAGTTGATATTTATATAACTAGATCAAGAAACATTGGTGAAAACCCAAGGGATGATAATTTGTGTAAGATAATATCATATTGTTTCTATAAGGAAGAGATTAAACTATTTTCCTAAAAATAAATCCCAATATGGATACTATAAGTGGAAAATATTTTTTCATTGATTAATGTAGGGGTAATAACCCAAAATGGATTTGTTATATGGTAGCGTGAATATCGTTCTAGTTTATATTGAATGAGACATTACTCCCTATTCAATTTGATACTTCTGGTAAATTTTATTTTGTTAATTCACATTTTATTTCAAAACCCATAAGATGAATGAGATGATGGATCCTATAAATAATATAATATTATATAGTGAAATTCAATCAACCGAATGTTTTATGAGATAATAATCACAACGGTGATCATAATTTTAGAGACATGAATAAAAATCATGTGATTTAATATGATGGTTGTTTTATATGATTAATTATATTTTAGAAGATAGGTATGGAAATAAAATGCTTTTATTTAGTACGTGTTTTAGTTAAAATGTAATTTGAAGAATAAATCATTTATATTAGGTGGAAAATATGTTGTATATTATTAATAGCCTTTACAATAAATGTTATCCTTGATATTGATATAAATATGGTTAATTCAGATAAATTATTTATTAAAATTTGGGAACATTTTTTTCAGATAGATGCCTATGGGATTGAAAAGTGACTTTATAAGTAAGTAACTATTGTAATTTTTAATGATGTAATATATAATTGGGATTTCATATGATAAATTGAAACATAAAATTAGTAATGAAGAAATATTTAATTAATTTAAGAATGTATTATTTTATTTTGTTTTTCTGATAATTTTTGTTATTTTAGGAAAGTATTAGCATAATTTAAGGGGAAATCTAGTAATATTATTGATGTGTTTGATTTTTGAAATTACAGTATACTTTATTTTTTCGAGTATATATATTAATATTGATTTTGTAAAAAAAATTGGATCAAATCTTTCATTTTGTTCATTTATTGAATTTATTCACACACATTTTTGATGGATTTCTAAGATTAACTATTCATGGGATGGATTTTTATGATAATTTTGTTTTTTAAGGTTGTAGTTCTCAATTTATTGTTTAATGATGTAAATATTTATCCATAAAGGATGAATTGTTCTAGTCATCTTGGTTTTAGTAAATATCTAGAGATATAATGGATGTATTTTTTCTCCTTTAAGGATCTTATAATTTTTTTAAATATATTTTTAACACCTTGGGAATGAAAAATTCATATTTAATATGAAAATATTTGAGTGAGATATGATATGAACGTTAAAAATGATTTATGAAAAAAATAATGGATGAGATTTTCCTTTTGAATGTGAATGAAACCAATTATGTATGTAATGTCATATTTACTAACTTAATGGTAAATGAAATATTAACATATTTAGTCCAATATATAAAGTATCACTAATCAATCAATTTATTTTCATGGATTCTCATTAGTCTTGTAATGATAGATACCTAGTTATATAAATACATAATTTTGTTACATTTTGATTCATTGGGTGACATATAAATTACTTATAATGAATGAATCGATGAAAAGTTTAATTCCAATGACATGATAAAATCCTTCAAGTATGTTATAATTAAAATTAAAAGTGTTAAATTTATTTAAGGGTGATGAATGTAACATTATAATATTTTATAATATAATTATCATTAAATATATAGTATATGTTTGATAGATTTCATAATAGATAACAATTAGCATAAAATTAATTATGATTTATTATAAAAAAAATCGTATGTTTATGGTTATGAATAGAATAAATCAGAATATGAAATTTATATAGAATTTTTTTACACAAAAAAATTAATAATTAATGGATAAAAAATCATAACTCCATTTTTGGAAAATCATTTTATGCTTAAAAATGTATTTTCATCAAAAAATGATTTAAGACATATTGTACATGGAAATAATAATTTAAATCATACACTTTTAGAAATTGTATTTTATATTTATAAAATATTTTAAATCATTACATCAAAATCAAAATTGGGTGATTTTTTATGATTTTTTTGAACCGTTGATGTTTCAGAAAATGTTGAGAAATACAATTTTTTTAAATACAAGGATTTATTTTCAGTAAATAATATAATTTAAAATTAACATTATATTTTTTTATTTTTACATAATGATACATCTTATCAATTTGATTTGGCATAATCCAATTATTTACCTAAATATTTTTAATTTTCATTATTTTTCTATTAGTTAATTTTTTGGATTAAAAGCTCATTTATCTTCAAACAATTTACTATGTTTGATTTATTTATATTTAAATTAATTTATCAATCTTATATAAATTAAATATTCAAATTTTATTTTCTTATTTTTAGTTAGTATGTAAAAATTTATTTAATATCCCCTTTTAGTTTTGGTCATTATGAACAGTAACCATGGGATATAGTTGTAATATCAGTAAGGATAAAACTTGTGAAAGATGGTTGAAACTATTGGATAAGTCAATGAAATAATAGTAACATTTGAATTTATTCTATATTATGAATTTTTTTTCAAATAAAATCATTCAATATTTAAATTTATGGTAATTTTAAACAATTCTTAATTTATAATGACTTATTTCTTAATTTATGTAATGAAAAATTTAAACATTTTATTGTCAGTTATCCTCAAAACTCAAATATTTTTTTATAGGGATAAAATGATTATATGGGTAGTTATAAATGTTTATTTTTTATGTTAATAAATTTTTTTATTGTAATTTATTTTTATTTTTTAGATATGGTATAATTATAGTTAATTATTTTGTAAAATAGACATATTGGTTGTGCATGTATTAGAAGAAACAAATAAATAATTTTTGAAAGAATTCTGAAATTACCCTTTAGAAAAATTATTTTATTACTCAAATTTTTTGCGTAATTATTTGGTATGAATTATGTTGAAATGTTCTATATATGATATTTATTTCATTCTTCATAACAATAATTTCAAATTGATTGAATAGTCCAAAAGTATGACATTTATTATATTTTCTGTTATAAAATATATTATTTAATGATTTGAAAAAAAAACTTATCATAAAATTGTGGAAGGGTGATTGGATATGGACTAAAATTTTATACATCAACCATTTTTTGTGATAATTTTCACCTTATTTATTAATTTATAACCCTCAAGTATTGAAAAATATTTATCCACATTTAAGGTTAATATATATTAATGAAGCCATTTATTTAAATGATAATGTTTAAAATGCCCCATAAATCATTCCATGTTTTATTTTATTTGGATATTTAAATTTTATCTAATATTATCTTTTAAATATTCTTCTTTTTTTCAACTCGAACATAAAAAATACTATAAAATATAAAAATATTTTATATAATTCTTAGTGTTTCCATTCCAACATTATATAATGATACCACCTATACTATATTATTCACATAACCTCAATATTTTTATCATGACCAACACCTAGTAAAAATATTATAAAAAACCTTATATAGATTTGGGAGTATCTTGTCTCCTCAAAATACCACCCCAAGTATCCTTGATAAAGGATTCAAAGGATTTTTCCCAAAGAATAGGTAATTATCTTAACTGGTCTCTTTCATTTTATATATTTTTTCCACCTGAAATACTGTCCCAAAAATAGAAATATAATAAAATTAATATCTCATATATAATATGAATTATTAATTATTAGTTCATAAATGTTATCAATCTCCTTTCCATAAATTTAAAAATAAAATTATCGCTCATGCATAAGTGTGGCCTACAACCTCTGTGCGATAATATGATTTAGATTCCATCACAATCATTCATGGTTGGTATTATTATGAATTTTTTTATTATATATTATATTTAACAAATAATTATTCTTTTGTTATTATAATATCTTATATATCAGTATACCTTTCTATTAATTTGAAAATGATAACACCACCAATTCATATATATTTATTACTATATCTACGAAGCGGTGTGATTCAATTTTAATTTTTTATTTACATGGATGGTAATAAGTGTAATAGAAATAAATATATATGATATATATGATATAATAATTAATATTTAATGGATATTCCTTATTTATATTTCTTTCATTAAAACCATCGAAAATTTGAAATTTCGCTCATGAGTTAATATGAATTGTCATCTCCACGATGTGATGAAATTAATTTTTCAGCACACTATTATTTAAATAATTATGAAAATTTATATGATGAATAAATATAACAATTATTTAAGGATCAATATTCTGGATATGATAAAACCATGACCATTGGAATGTACTACAACCACCAAACCAAAATATTCACGGAAAATGGTCTAGTTTTCATCAAAATGATCATTTTATTGAGGAAAATATAAATTAAATGTTAATTAAAAATTATATAATAATTATGTAAGTAATTTATTTATGAATTTGGAATTATATATATTTATGATAAATCTATAATTATTATACAATATATTTGAATGCACACGATGGAATACTGAGCAAGTGGTAAGGGATTCTCGTTTTACTTTTATTTCAATGTGACATATTCTATATTCCACAATTGTATCTATTATGTTTCATATATAAAGACCAATATTGTATTTTAATATTATTATAATAAAAATTAATTATAATTATAAATAAATCAATTGTTAATTTTGTCAGGATGTTTTGAATATGATATTTTCATGGTTGTTAGGTTTCATCATCTATGTAATATTTTTGTTGAGACAAGGTTGATGTTATGAAATAATGTGTATTTATGATGTTTAATTAATACCCCATACAGTTGTTATATCATGTATCCATATTAATTTATTCTATTTGGCATTTAAATTCAAATTTTTTCATGAAATGTATTGTGATTCGATGATTATCAATATGGTAGAGGCTAATCAACTCAAATGGTCTTATTTAGGAAAAATATAAATTTTTACACCTATATTTTTTTAATGAAGATTAAATAATACCCCCTTGAAAATTTTAATTATTAATATCATTATAACAATATTATTTTATTTTTTGTTTTTAGTTTTTCCATTCATGGGGTTTTTGAATAATAAGTTACCAAAGTGGTAAGAGTTATGTTAAAATTATATTTATTTTTAGGCTTATCTGTGGTAAATTAATATTGGGAGAAATTATATGAATATTATAATTTAAATACCATATATTTTCTCATTATTTGTTTATTCCGATAATATATATTTAGTAATACCATATTATTGTCTTTGGTATAAATAATGGTTGAAGTAATGTTTTTAACGAAAAGGATACCTTATTTTGATTTTGGTCAATTATATTTTTATTATATGTCTATATTCTTTAACAACTGTAATAAATGTTTCTACCAATACATGAATTTTTTTTATTGGAAATATTCATTCACATTTCTTTAATTTTAAAATTTTTAACGTAATCCTTTTAATAAAAATCTATTGTATTTTGTTGTTTATAATATTTTTTCAAACTGTGAAAATAATGTTCAATTTTAATGAATACGGTATAAACATGTTTTCCATACATGATGACTATTATTTTAGATGAATAATCCTCTATAAGATTAGATTATTATGGTAATGTAAAAAAATTTCAATAATATTTTTGAGAATTAAAAATTTTACGCAGTGGTTATAAAATTAAAAGTGTATTTTCCACAATAAATATTATACTAGTATTTTAAAATAACTTTTTATTATTTGATAACCTACTTTTAGATTAATTATTGTAAAAACCTAGAGTTCATATAAGATATTTTATTCTTTAAATGAATTTTTATTCTATTATATTTTTCAATATTATACACATAAAATACATAATGAAACAAATAACACCTTATTTCATTAATGATAATCCTTATATTAGCAAGACGATTCGGCCATGGGTTCTAAACCCAGGCCCCAAATTTATTTGAAAAAAAAAGCAAGTAAATATACAGCAGATTAAGGGGGAGCTTACATGCATTGAACTACACCATAAACCAACACAAATGCACACCACATAGTTACCTCTTCCTAGGCCGGCCATGGCCCCTGGATCCTCACCTGTTATGATGCCCTCTTCCCCTTTGAATGCCTTCATTCTCCATCCTATTCGAATCAGAATCCTCATGAGAGGGATCTCTATCCTGTCCAGGTTCGTTCTGATGTACAATGGGGTGGTCATGCTATTCATCCCCTTGCACTAAATTATTAACTTGTACTGCAATGAGAGCCTGCTCCTGCAATACATCTACATGAGGCACCTCTGTGATCTGCACTGTTTGAACATCAAACTGAGCAGTAAAATCCTTCTCCTTAGAGCCCTCCACATCTTCTTCAGCAGCAGGAATGAATCTCTTGTTGTTACAACCTGAATTCCTCAGACCTTCAAGGTTTATCAAATCAAACTCAGGGGTGTTAATAGATTCTAACATAGAAAAAAAATTGGCAGCGGGTTTTATTGGTAGCTCCTCTTTATTCTCTGCCAGCCTTGCCTCATCAGCATCTCTACTCTCCATTTGATCCATGGGAGAGTAGACAAGGGACTTTTCAGTGCCCTGCTTCACTAGGGCCGTTTCTGCTTCCAGATTTCCTACCTTGTGAGCAGGAGATCCAGGTGGACAAGACACCCCTGGATCACCTTGAAAATTTTCAGATTGATGATTCAAAGGCAGATTTTCTACCTCATCATCAATCTGTACTTTTTCCTTGGAACGTTTTCCAGCCCTCACCTTTTTGTGCATCACCAACTAAAAGCCCTCATTATCAACAATCTTCTGCTTTCCCTTACAAGAGATAGAGGCCATTGCAGCTCAGTCAAGTTCATGATTAACTTGATCTTTAACAGCAACCTCATGCTCTGATATATTCCCTTCCTCCTCTGCAATATCAGCACATTCCTTTTTCTCAGTTCCTACATTAATTCCAGATGAGGCCATAATTAAAGAATTATCAGTCTCCATAGAGGCATCAGTAGTGGCATGATGGACATCATCAGAATTGGAAAATCCATGTTAAATAGCCTCAGCAAAAGATGGGGCTACCTTTGGAGGGTCCTTTATCTTGGAGTCATCCTTATTAAGCTTCTTCTTTCACTGATCATAGGTGTGACCCAGTGATTTATAGAGGGGGAATTTTAAAATCCTACGACATTGTGAATGGATGTGAACAATGCATAAATAGGATTTACAAAAGTTTTGCAGCCATTCATATTGAATGGAGAGCACTAGCTTAATTTCACCCGCAACAAGAAATACAGTATCAATGAGAACATTAGCCAAATCAATCTTACCAAGGACTTAGAAAAAATGACCATACCTAGGATGCTCGGTCTCCTTTTCAACCTTAATGGGACAGCCAACAGAAGATGCAATTTACCATAGAATAGATGGATGCTAGAAAAACTAGTTTAGCCCCCTGATTCGAATCCATGTCTGGGTACATGAGTTCTTGATAGCAAGAGGGCTCATCAAAGGATCCCACTGCTGGACCAAGATGTAACCAGGCTTCATCGGTATAGGTCCAAAACTCCAGGGCACATTTTTCAATTATTAGAGGGAAAGACAATGTTAAACGTACCTCTTCCAATTGAGATCAAATTCTAGTCAGTAAAACCCCAGCTCTGGGATAGGTGAGCTCACACTTCATCAATCCTGACTGGAACATCTCTCCGGGTTCCCGACAATCTGGCCAGAAGAGAGAATCGACATTCTTGCAGCCGCTCTTCCAAAATCTTTGGGCTCACTTCAATGAAAGCAATCGAACCATTTTTTGTGATTTTTTTTCTGAGAGAGGCTGATTCATGGAAAGAATCAGAGAAAAACATATTCCGAGAGGCCAATTCATCCGATTCCTTCTTAGGGTTCGTCACCGGCTTCGATACATCATTCTTCAACGCATCCACAAGAAACCCAATCCCACCATGTGCATCCACCAGCTTTGAAGGAGGGATGAATACATCCCTCGGATCGAAGTAATAATCCAAAGTCTTGGCCATCATCAAACCAAAAATCGCCAAAAAATCGCCTCACAAGCTGTCTCCCGCATCCCCCCCCAGAATGTGCCTCAATAAACCCATTATAAAAAACATTATTACGAGGGTGAAAAATAAAATGTTTTGAAACTTATAAGGGATAATATTGATCAACCAAGTTTTCTAGAATTATCCCATCCATGATAAAAACTATATAAATGAATCCAAATACTAGTAAGCCAACCAACATTTTAGAAAATAGAAGTATATAATCTTGAGATAAATTGGTTTTAATTGTGAGTAAATGAATATTGAGGTATTTATAAGAGGTCATTTAATCATTGTAAAAGTAATTATACCATTGGAATGGTAACCTTCCAATTATAAATAGTATCATAACAAATGCAATTAGTAACCTAACCATTAGAATTGTATTGTTTCCCAAAAATAAATTTTTTTGGTACAGATAATATTTATCATGGTTCATTTATTTAAATGAAATTTTTATAATTCCAAAATAGTAAATTTCATATTAGAACATTTTTTATAAACTGTTTTTTAAATAATTTCAAGGATTTCATAATTTTTAAATTCAAAATTAAAATTTTTACTAATTTATTTTTTTTGGAAAAAATTAATACCATTTTCATATTAATCATATTTTAATTATCTATATTTTTATTCCATATTTTATAAAATGAATAGTAAAAATACCATTTTCCTTGTAACCAGTGTATCTTAAATTAAATCAATAATGATGTAATAATGACGTTATCATTTCGTAAACATGTTATTTCTCCCAAAAAATATTTTATTTCATTCATAATTTATTAAAATATAATAAATATTATTCTTAAACCTAAATGAATTTTCTAAAAAAACAAAAGTCAAAAGTGAACTTTTAAAATAAATTTTTTTCTTTTTTTCCAATTTATTATTTAATAATCTAAATGAATATGAATTATAAAAGGTATTAATTTTAAAAAAACTTTTATAATATATTTATATGTGGTTTATATTGTCAAAAATTCAATATTAAAAGTCCTAACATTGATAAAATATTTTATTCTCAAAATACCTCTCTCCTCATGTGAAAAAAAACCCTCTCCCCCCCCCTTGGAAGAAAACTCTTCACACACTTTAAAAATCTATGTTTCAACCTAAATCCTCAATATCAATCTTCTTACAAAACATGGGGATGTCATGGAGTATACTTTACCTAATCATCAAGTGAGACATAGATTGATAAAATGGATGGTACACCTGGAAAAGAGTAAGTTTCTCTCAACTCCTATTTTTTATTCCTTTATTTTTTCCCAATTATCTTCAAAACCAAAATTTAAAATATTATTTCAGTATTTACCTATTGTATAAATTATTTTTTAATAAATAGAATATCATAATTAATACATATATAAATTTTGACCATATTATTCCCACACTTTTGACAATGTTATGTCAACATTCTATTAATCAACAATTTGGACATTTCACATCCTTTTTTATCACCAATTTTTTTTTGTTAAATTAAATTATTTTTGATATATAAATATATAAATATAAATATTTTTTTTATTTTATCATTAGGATACCCCTATTTTAAGATATCATTAGTATTGAAATTTCAAAATATTACTTGAACATAATTTCACTATTATTTCCTTTGATTTTTTTGGATATACATGATTCCATAATAATTTAAAAAAAATTAAATATAATTTCCAAAAAAATGAATCTTCATTCAAAAACACATATTTTAATCTTCTTGTATATTCTTCACTCAATAATGATTATTTTAATGCCAAATGTTTTTCCATTATTTATTTGGAACATTTATGATTACCTATTAAATTATTCATGAAGAAATTATTATGAATCCCATTAATTTACATGGATTATTTAATTTCAATGGATTTTATATATTCTATGTACAATTCAGGATTATAAAAATATATGGATGGGATAGGTTTTATTCTAATTATATAGCCTTCTAATGCATTGGGTAATGGGATGAATCTGATGAAATAATGTGTGTTATTCATAAACATGATTCTATAATTTTTCAAAATTTTGATTCTATTATTATGCATGAATGTTATGTTCGTACATGATTCTATTAATGTTCACAACAATGTGTAGTATATTAACACTATGACATGATATTTAATTTTTGATCATTTCCACATTCTATGAAATTATAAAATGGTTAAATAATGCATTTTATGATGATCATATTCATATGGTATGATGATTATGATTAGGATTATGATAACACATGTTATATTGATTCATGTACCTTATTGGTCCTCTTAGTAAGGTTTTATAGCTCCCCTTTATTTGATGTATGTCATTAGGTGACTACATATACTAGGTAGAACAAGAAATTTTATAGGGATAAAGTAGATATATTTAAATAAATGATTATGATTATTATGTAATAGGGATGTATGATGAAAAATTTTCCAAGACACTAAGAGTTTTAATCCTTGAATATATATTTGTTATATTTTTTATCTTATAAATAATATAATTTCTATGTTAGATTAGGTGGGGTCACATTAGTTTGTATCAGATGATTGATCTGGTAAATTTTGGAAATATGTTTTGAAAACATATGTGAAATCCCTTTTTAAATGACTAGTTATATGTAAATATCTATGAGGCTTTGTTTTAGAAAAATGCTAAATATGGGGATCCCATAATATCTTATGTTAGACTTAATTTAACAAAATAATAAATTTTTATTCATGTTTTTTATTTCATTTTGTTCAAACCATTTATATTTTCTAAAATATTAGGATTCCATACAAACCAAGATAACAACCCTGTGAGGGACGATGGAATGATTCTTCAAAAAAATCCTCAATTCCATTATAGGTTGAATTTAATGATTCATGTATAATTTTATTTCCTTTTCTCATACTATGACAAATAACTTGAACCATAAGGAATTACCTCATTCACCCAGGAACAATAAACTGGATGTTAAGTATTCTATGTGGTAATGACCTCAAATATTTAGTGGATATTATAATAAACTTTTCAAATAATAATGGGTTAACACATTTTAGAAGGTTTATTTTTTAATCTACTATTATTTGAAGAACAAAGAATCTTGGGTTATATATCAATTGGATTATTTGGTCAATCAATAGATGTTATTAATAATGAAGACCAAGATAAATGATGAAATTGAAGAGTAGTACTGGCAAGACAATAAGAAAATAAATATTAACAAATTTTTCCCTTAATATATTCAAATAAATTTAGAAGGAGAATTTATAGAGAATATGAAAAATAATGTCGAATCTGTTATAGCTTATAGGTAATCCTTTACGAGGATTGCATGATTTGAGCAATGATTTTTTAAAAACTATGGTAGAAAATATATGGACTCATTAGTTGTTTAAAACTATTGTTTTGAAATGATCTAGATTTATTAGAATTGGGGAGTAATTAATAATTTGTTCAATGTTCAATAAAATTAGAGATAGATTCAAGATATTGCCTCTTCTATAATGGGATAAAATAGAGGAGAATTTTGTTTAATTTTTTTAAGTCATGTGATAAATGATGAAAGAGCATCCAACCACCCACGTGTCAAAAATGTGTGACGAATCTTAAAGGGAATTTCCTAATAAGAATGGATAAATTATTTATGTGTAGTAGATAAGGGAACCATTAAAATAAATGTATATAAGACACGAAGAATCCCAAAAAAGGCATAATAGAGGGAAGGAAGGAATCTTCTAATGCACCACCCTTGGTTAAATGATTAGACTGTAGGGAGAAATGGGATTATGTAATCAAGTTAAATAAAATATGGTTCATTTATGGTACTCAATTCTAGAAAATAATAAATTCAATAGGGAAAGGGAAATTTTATGGCATCAATACTACTCAAGTACCATAGAGTTTGAAAATGAACTCTTACAACGTAAAATTTTAATTCAATTAGTAATTGAAAAATATTGGTGTGATTATAGTTCTACATATTCCATTATACCATGTTTGTTTACTAGAACTATTAAATCAATTCCTTCATACCTTGATTTAGATATACCTATAAAACAATTTGTTGTATAATAATTAAAACCCAAGTGTTGCAATCTTATACTATTAGAATATGTGGGAACATTGGTCCAGGTAATCTCGTAATCCTACCGTTGGTATAATTTAATGCTATAATGGGAATGGTTTTCTTTTATTATATAGAGCACACATCATATTCTAGGAAACATAAATCTATTTTAATATTTTGAACCATACCATAATCCTTTACAATTTGAAGGATGATATTGAATATCCTTTGGAAAATCGATCAATTGTGTGGGTGTTAGTAGCTTATGAAGAATTATAACTTGATCAAGTGGTTGAGTAAGATAAATGAATCTACCTAGTGGAAATTCCCATTGTTATGGAATATAATGATGTATTTACGGAATAATTATCCAAATAAGAAGAATAACATGAAGTAGAGTTATTAATAGAGCTTACCTTAACTTGATTACCAAAAATAATGGCCCTGATAGAACTGGATGTGTTAAAGAATAATTTACAAGTACATTCAGACAATTGGTTCATAATCCCATGTACACCATCATGGGTTGTACTGGTTCTATTTTTAAATTTTTATTGATCAATGTGGCTATGTATCAAATAGAGGGAGCTCAAAAAGAACACTATAAAGACCAATTATCCTCTTTGAAACATTGATGACTTATTGGATCAACTACATGAAGCTCAATAGATATGAAATGTTGAAAATATTTCTATATATCATCAACTTACGGTGAATAAATAAAATATTTTGAAGACTACATTCCTTACATGTTATAGAAATTATGAGTTAATAGTGACTCCCTTGGGACATAATAATTGCCTTAAAATATTCTCGAATATGATTAATATTTTCTTTAGATACTACCCACAAATAGTTTTCATAGTCTTTATTAGTGATATTATCTTTTACTCGAAGGGAAAAGATAAACAAGAAGATCAACAGAGGCTTTTAGATGAAAATTTAATGAATGGTAAAAAGTATTCTATGTACGTCATGAGATAATTCTCAATTAAGAAATGAATATTAATGGGGAATGTGATCAAAAGTGAGGGAATCGTACGGATCCTTGAAAGAAAAAAATTAATTGGGGAATGGCCTAGAAAAACTACCGGCTGGAAATATTATAATTTTCCTATTTTAATAGTGTATTACTGTGGTTTTGTGAGAAATTTATCATTGTTATCCATAATGATAAATATGTTAACCTGGAAAGGTTTCATATATGTATAGATTAATGAATATGAGGAAATATTTATGGAGTTAATGAAGTGGTTGGCCATTCCTCCAATACTCATGCTACTAATTTGTACAGATGGTGAGTTAAAAGACATTGATGCTCAAAATAAAATCTTGGGTTGTTTAATCATGAATAATTACAATGTGATATCATATGACTCATGATAGTAGAATATTGATTATAAAAACTACCTAACTCATTATCTAGAGTTTCCAACAATGATCTTATCCTTGATGATTTTACGACGTTATCTCTATGGTGAGAACCGTGATATATATGTTGATCATAAGAGTATAATTTATATATTCACTGAGAATAATCTCAATATTCATTAAAAAATAATGTTAAAGATAACAAAATTCTCTAATATCCTTATTCAATACCATATATGTAATGATAACAGGGTAGATTATTCTCATTGAAGAAAATTACCTACTACATTATCCCTGATGTGGAGTGAGAATTGACATATCTTCAGGGATATGAAAACGATCAATCAAGATATCATAATAGTGTGGAATAAATCCTGCATTTATAAAATTTTTCTGAAAAATATATCGAAGAGAAGGTCAAAGATACACCCTAGGATGATTTGGAGATATAAAAGAAGGTGAAATAATATTGGAAGGAAAGCTACATGATATCCACATCAATTTTAATGGTGTGATTCACTTTTAAAAATGTATTATTTAGACTTCATAAACAGTGTTGAATAATGATCTATTATATAATTCACATATCTCATCATTAACTATCCATTTTGGGAGTACCAATTTATATTGTGGGCATCGAGATAACTTCTGGTGGGATAATATGATGAATGAGAATTGGGGTCTTATCTCAAGGTTCTTGGTGTACCTAAAAGTGAATGAATGGTGATATAATTACAAAGGGATATTGTAATCATTGCCTACACCGACATGGAAATTAGATAATTTCACAAAGAGATTTGTCACTATTCACCTAAATACAAACAAAGGAAAAAAATGAGATATGGATTCTGGTGTTTCAACTCCCATGGACTACCCACTTCATTTCTATTATGGATGATTTATCAGCATAAAAACTTTCATTGATATACAAGAAGGAAGTGGTGAGGCTACATGGGGTTCTAATTTTGATTATATATTATCATGATTCAAGGTTCCTATCTATATACTGTATATTTTTACAACATTTTTTGAGAAATAAATTAAATTTCTTCATATCTTATGACCCCAAACTGATTACCTATCTGAAAGAAAGATTGAGACACTCAAGGAAATGATATGAGACTACTTAATTGAATTCAAAATAGTGTCGGATGCACATATCCCATTAGATAATTTCATATACAATAAAATCATCCACTCAAGTATTCAAATAGATCAATTTTATGCTCTATATGGGAAGTGATGTAGTAATCCAACTTGTTTGGTTTTTGTTTGAGAACAAAATTTAAATGAACATGACAATGTCCAAGAGATGAAAGAGGTGGTTTAGGCTCTATGAAAATATATAAATTCTCTTGAGAGTCAGGAAAAATATTTTTTCTATCAACCATTAATGGGACACAGACTTTGATTTTGTAGAAAATATTTTCCTTTGAATATTACCATAGAATTATTTCATGTCTTTTGTAATGGGAATATTAGACTTTGTTACATTGGACCATTTGTGATCTATGATCACATAGGATCTGTGGTCTATCTAAATAATCCTAAAAAACACATTTGGATCATTTTCATGTCATGTTTAACATATCAACGCTATGTAATTACATAACTAATAGATCACATGTACTAAATATAGAGGTTGTACAATTGGATAATGTCCTCTCATGTGAGGACAATCCAATGATGATCTTGGACTATAGAGACATTGTTATATGAAAAAAAGTAAAAATGACTTTCTCAATGTGCTATAAAGGAATCATGAGTATGAAATGAAATAATGGAAACCATATGAAACAATGAATGAAAATTACAATCACCTTTTCTAAAAAAATGATATAAATTAAAATTTTGAAGGGGAAATTTTGAATGGGGGGATTAATGCAACAACAAAGATTTTATATTTTATATTTATTCGTTTAAATAAAATTTATTGTATAATATTATACAATATTATTCCCATGAAATACATAGAAAAACCAAAATAACTGTATTTTATTATTTAAACTCATTACATTAGTCAATTAACAAACCCATTAAAATTATAATTACTACAAGGGTTTAAAAATAGAAAATAGAAAAACTGCAAGATGATAATATGGACCACCATAATATGCTAGAACCATCATTCTAATAAGCAACACTATAGAAAAAGAAGAAATATTAAACTAATAAACATTATTGAAATTGGAAATATAGACATTAAGGGTAACTAACATGAATTTTGAGTGAAATAAATAGTTGGGTGTAATATGTGGTGATGTGATGATTAGAATTATAATGTGATCATTAGAATAGTAAACCGACCAATGTGAATAGTTACCTGATTGTTTGGTAAAGTAGCATTATATTTGAAATAACAAATTTACTTAAAATATTAAATTATGATATTAATATTATTTATAATTGTTAATTTAATTAAATATAAATATTATAAATCAAAAAAATAAATATCATATGCGCAAAATTTAATAAACATGTATTTTAATTTATTTCACAAAATTCATATAATTTAAATTAAATATTAAATTCACATATGTTAGAAAAATATTTGGATTAAATGAAATGAATTTTTTAAATCATTATGTTGAAATTCTCCAGTGCTGATTTTTTTCTGTAATTTTTTGAAATACATTAATGTTTAAGTGATTAGTAAAAATATGGGTTTTCATGTAGGCTATTTATAAATATTTACATCATTAATGATATGAAAAATATCTTGTAATTTATAAAACGTATAGTTCATCCAGAATATATTTAATTTCATAACTGATTAATTTAAATATAAGAAACTTATTATCCAAACCAAATAAACATTTTCCAATCCCTAATGTCAAAAGTGACACTAGAAAAAAATATTTATTCCATTTCTCCACATTCATTTTTAACAAACATATTGATTTAGAATTATAAAGTGGTTTATTGTCCTCAAAACCATTATTTTATATTTTTATATGATTTATATTATCTATAATTCAATATTAAAATTTTTATATTTTATATAATATTTTATTTAATATGGTATTTTAAAAATACCTATCTCCCCAAGTGTAAATAACCGTTATCCATCCCCATGAAAAAGAAGTCCTCCATCACATTCCAAATCTAAAATTTAACCCAAATTCTACCTATGATGAACCTTATAATAGCATTGGTTATTAGTTACACACCCAACACCAATTTTGGAGAAATTTTTTGTCTCATACAAGTGAAGATACACTAATGAAAGAGTATGTTTATATCAACTCTTTTTTTTCTAATTATTTTCTTCTTTTCATAACTGTTTTCACAGCCAAATCCTATTCAATTAATATATTATTTTTTAAAAATTATAATAATAATTTTTAACAACTAAAATTATCATAATTATGACATATATAAATTTCAAACATCCCTTTCCCACTTTATAAACAATTTCCCATCATTTGTTAGATAATATCCAATTATGACACGTTTATTATCTCTAAACTTATGGTTGGTTACAATAAATTATTTATGTCATAGAAATTTATAAATAGATGTATTTTAGGTTTATAAAATTAATTATACTTATCTATAAAAATCTTTGAAAACAATTTTAATTTTAATTTTTTTATTTTTTTAACATGATATAAAAATGACTACCCTATAAAAAATGAAACAATAAATATAATCATATAATAATAATAATAATTGATATATAGTATTAAAAAATAAAATAATTCATTTCTAGTTTAATTATTTAATAATTCAACATTTATTCTTGAGGAGATGAAAAAATGATCAGATAAAAATGGAATTAAGGTAAGGACACTCTCAAACCCAACATATTTTTTTTGGGTTATCCCTCTTTCACAACAATATTAGTATGGGTATTGATATATTATTCCTTACATATAATTTAAATTTTATTAAATTATATTTTAAGGGAATTAATTGTTTCAACCAATATTTGTAAGCTAAATAGTTTTTTTTTCAAGAAATACTATTCTGTCCAAAACACATATTTTACGCCTCTTGAATTGCATCATATTAACTCAATAAAAATAATGTTTATTACAATTATATTTTATCCTGTTCAATTTGGAACATGATCTTTATTAATTAAATTATGCTAAATGAAGTATATATGAATCCAATTCATTCTCGAGGGTTATTTATGAACTATGATTATTAAATAAGGTATGTTGAATACATTTTTATATAAATATAATGACATGACAGGTTGTCCCAGAAATATATATCTCTCCATTAATGTGGGAAATATGATGTATCAGATGAGATCATATGTATTATGCATGAACATGATTCTATATTTTTCCAAAATGGTGATGATATTACTATTCACATATATTATGTGTGAACATGATTATATCTATGTTCACAACATTTTTCTATATTTGGATGACCCATTCATTTATGTATATCCTCATGTGACAACATTTTATAAAGGAAACATGATATTTTTTATGCATTATGAATTAAGATATAAATTAATATCTCTAATTATTAGGTTATAATTATATTTGTTATTAATTAAACCAATATACTAAAACATTAGATCATACAATGTTAAACTATATTATATTTTACCTCTAAAATGATGTAATAGTCCTTTAATAAAAACTAGGATCACTATAGATATTCATTACTAGGTATATGATCCAATGATTAATTCATTATTCTTTAGTTCGAGGGTTTGTGACTATAATGAAAATATATTTATGAAACCTATTAATTTTTCAAGATTTATGTTATCATGAATTGATGACATTTTTTTAAATCCTATTTTATTTCTATGGTTTATGATATAATGTATGATGAAGGTATTATGATCTTATGGAAGACTTAGGAATGGATTTTGATATTTTTATTGGTATTCCAAGAATTATATAACACACACATGATTTGGTTAAATATGGACATCTCGTTATTTAATAAGGACTGAAATGGGGATTTTAAGTAGTTAAGTAGTGGTCTTTATCAACTAAGATAATATGGGGTGTAAACATTTACTAATTAAACAGTCAAATGGGGGGTGAACTGAATAAACCAAATATCTTTAGAATTTATGATTTTCCAATGAATGTTTTTTATGCATATGTGTATACCACAAATCCATTTCTTATTCTTTTATTGTGTATTCATTGCTGAAGATTTATTATTGAAGATTCTGAACTATTATAACTTATGTCATCTATTATGATAATGGATTATGCCATGATTCATGATTAAATATGTTTGATTGAATTTTTATGAATTTTTATGTTGTTAATATTTTTTCATACCCTTAATCTTTTTTATTCTCGTTTATAGTCATCAATTAATGTATCGTATATTTACCCTTACTGAGGATCATATCCGACATTTAATAATGATTTTTCCCTAGGTTATGAAATAAAATTGTGTTCAATTGGGTAGGAATATTAAGTGTATGATAATATAATAATTTGATGGATATTTTTAATATCAATAATAAAATATGTTTTTTACATATCTTTTTTTCAAATAAATTAATACATTATGTGTTTGGAGTGGTTAATAACGTTACGTAATTGATATTTGTATTATAATATGTAATGTATTTATATGAAAAGTATTCATATATATATATATATATATATATATATATTATAATTTTTTGACGAATTTTTAATTGTATTATGATAAACTAGTGAATAGTTATTGCGATTTGGATATGACTTTAAGGGTAATTTAATTTCAATTTATTATTTTATCTCCAACTGTAATGAAATTACCTTATTTTAGATAGTCATGTGTGATGTGTTGGAATAATTCCAACAAGTAATGTTTTATCTGAGACCTTAGATATTATTGGTATTGATGGTTCAATAGGGACACTATAGAATGATTTTGTACCATTGGATTGGATCTGATGGGGGTGGAATGTGTTGATTCATGATTAATGCATTAATATGGGTGGATATGTTTTTTTCAATGTTAATTTTTGTGGTATCATTGATGAATCATAACTCTGACCAACATGGCCACTAATTTGGTACATTATAGTTCATGTTGGATCTTTTTTATTTTGTGCTAGGTTTTTTGTTATGTTCATCAATTATTATTTCATTTATGTGGGATGTTTATTTATTCTTACACTATGTTTCTTCTCAAAATTTTTAATGGATTATTTTGTATTATTTCTATTCAATTTAAGAAATGATCATCTCCGAGCCCTAGATGGATATCCATTATTTTATAATTATGTATTGATAAAAAAATATTCCTTTTTTAGTTTGTTGAAGCTTTTAGTTCTTTTCTCCATCCTCAGTCAATCAAGACTATGCCTTAGGTTATGTAACGGAATGGCCTGGGTTTTTTTATTGGTGTTTTCATAGGGTGGAATGTGACACAACATCACCTATGTCTTTAATTTAGAAAAACATTCACATCCACATTTTCATATATTACAAACATGAGATGTCTTTTCAAATAACATGAATTCATTCAACATTTGATATATAAAAAAATATATGTCCACACAATTAAACAAGTTTTCACAAGTGTAGGAATTTTTTCTAATTAAAATAAACCATTTCACTGAATTATTATGCCATATATTCTAAAAAATAAATTTATTCATAAATCCAAAAATTTACAATTAAAACTTACATACCTTAGTATTCTCATAAGGAAATTCAAAACCATTAGTCTTTATCATATACATTTCATTGACAATAATTTCACAATGAAATGTTATTTTTATATCTATGTGATATATCTCATAATTAAAAACAGCCATTATGGAATATAATATAAAATTGAAAATTATATGAACTTCATTTGGAAATTATTCTCTATTATCAATATCACCAATTTTCATATAACCATTTATCCCTACCAATGATTTATGGTTAGAAACTGTACCATCTATGATACATTTATTACAAATAAATACACGTACACCCTATTGGTCTCACCCATGAGTTTCATTAACGGTGTTCCAAACATGGTTAGTGTAAATGGGAAATATTTCATAATTTATATATTTTATCCATTTATCATAATTAAAAATCTTAATGGACACCCAGAAAGTATTAGTTTCACAATTTATAAACATTTCTTAACATTATTTATCCCTTTAAAATTCATATGTTATGATCTTTTAATAAATCCCACTACGCCTTTATGGTTTATTTTTTCACTTGAGTTGGTTCTTATTCTATATCTATTTTTGGTTATGACTCAGTCTACACTCTAGGAATACATCCATTTTTTTGTTTTAATATTTTCAAAATTCAAAATTCCACCCACTAATTGCTCGGAATATGGTTTGCCTCTCAGGGAAAACACCATGTTCGTCCACAAACTCATTTTATTCTGTAGGATCATAGAAATAATATATCATAGTTCCCTTCGAATAGAAAAAAGATAATGAAATTATATATTTTGAAACAATATCATTAAAATTAACAAAAATAATTTTAATCAGATTGTAAAATCTTTACATAAAAGATATTGGGATATTTCCCAATACATATCTCATATACAGACATTAGTAAGACTTTAGATAGAACACCATTTGAAAAATATTACTAGTATCAATGGATTACTCAGAAAAAAGTTATAGTAGTTCACATGGGTTCATCCTTAATTGAACCATGTTCAACACAATTTTTCTCCTCATATAATACATGACATACAATTTTATGGGTCTAGGAAGATTTTATTTTTAAATAATTATACATTCCATAAGATGATAAATAAATCCATTGATTGTGTATTCATCACCCCAGTCTTATTAGGTGATATTAATACTCTTTACTAATTTATTTTTTACATTATTAGAAAATTATTTTAAATTTTATATTGTTTTATTTTAATTTGTAATTAAAAACACATGTACATTCAGACTAATTTGGTTTATATAGTTAATATATCTCATTAAACTGTTGAATTATTTTGTACTCACTATTTCACAATCATCACTATACATGAAATTCAATTCTGTACAATACCTTTCACCTTATCTATAGAAATGTTTTTATCCATCTTACTTAATATAAAATATATTAAATTTTCAAATTACTCTTTTTCATATGGTTCCAATAAGAATTCATTAGGGAGTTTTTCAATGTGTTTGTCATTAATATGGACAAGGATACAATTATAAATGTCATTGAGAATAAAATATTCCATGACCCTCTCATTCAGAATATTATAAAAATAGTTATCCATATCCTGAATATATAAAACACTTATCATATTACTAATTCCATAAATCATATTGCTCATATATATTGATCAATAATTACTCTTAATAGAGAATGTGACTCATCTTTTCAGAAAAAATCAAAAATATTATGTGTATGGTTTCCTCTTAATAACTATTATACAAGTTAATTAACAATTAAAATGGTAAATTCAAATAATAATTTCAATCATATAATGCCTAAACCATTTCACAATTACAAACACATATATTTACCTCACCAATTTTGAATTCAAACATATCTCATAGTCTATGATTATTTCGAAACATATGTAAAACACACACTATATTTCACACCAAGTAGTCATAATAGGTTATATTTACCACTATAACATTCACATTTAGATTGTCAAATTTATTCACTTTGGGGACATTTCTCATCATTAGATATTGATCATGAACTATAGTTTAGGACATTTCCATGAGTGGCCATAATGTGATTATAATTTAGTGAACCATATCCTATAAAAAATAAATATCTATGGTTATGAATATTATATTATATAATTTCATAATCAAATATTATTTAATTCACTCCCACAATTATTGATTACCTCTTAAATCATATATAAGTAGTGAAAAGGGACCATATTTAATCATTACCCGCACTAGTTGTTCAGGTTAAAAATGGAAGAATATATCTTATAGAAAAGACCTTCCCATTAAAAAATTATTGGATGTATGAGTGAATAAAAAATTTATCAAATTTTGATACATGTATTCACTAAACTATGTTCCTCATGTATCCTAACCATCCAGATTTCCAAACTATTTTTCTCCATTGAAAAATCCAGGAAAATGGTACCTAACAGTTAGGGTCACTTTATTACTTAAATTCTTGACAGAAGATAATTCATGAGATCCTAACCATTAGGGTGAAATATATTGAATTATTGATGACTTTACATATATTTCATTCGAAGAGATGTTACACATAGTATTTTACTGGTATTCATTTACATTTATTTCTGATATAATAAATATCAAAATTATATTTCAAACATTAAATAAAATGAAATATCTATCGTTTCATATGTTTATTTATTTTTCAATATATTATTTTTTTTAATTAGTTGTGTAATCAAATTCTATCAATCAATGTTTTATGTTCACGCAACATTTATGTGTAGTTGTATATATAATAGTTGTTTTTTTAAATCACCCAATATATATATATATATATATATATATATATATGGGACTGTATATATATAAAACTCTCTCCAATTTCATTTAATTCATTAGTTATATTAAATTATAAAAAGAATGAATTTAATTATATGAGACTGAAAATCCACATGAGATTGCCTATTGATAAAAATAGCTTACCCATCATTTTTTAGTAATAAGGTATAATCCGATAGTCTAGTGGGTATACAATCCCCATGTTCCTCTCCCTAAGAAGAAATTACACAATAAATAATTCAATTAAAGATATATATCACATATAATATGTACAAAAAAAATTCCTCAACATTTATCAAAATCATGGAATTATAAATAATTTGATAGTTAAGTAGTTGATATCTAAATGTTATCAAATTGTAACTAGAATTTTAGGAATTTATATCTCTACTAGATTTAATTTAACTCAATAATTTATGTACTCAAATTATTTAAAATCTATATAAATGTTTTATATATTTATTATAATGTGGAATTAATATAAAAATAAACACATTATTTATTCAACCATAAGTGATAAATTAAAACAAAAATTTCATAAATTATTTTGGATTGAAAAATATATTATTATAATGCCTAAAAATTATAACATATAAATAAATTATAATCCATAAATAAAAATATGGAAGAATATTATATGTTTACAGAAGACCTATTTTATTATTTTATGGAATTATTCCATTTTTTATTTTTTATTTTAATAAATGAATTGTTTTTGATTAATTAATTTGGTATAATAGTCAATAAGATTTAAAATTATCATCATGTTTTTAATTTAGAATTTATCTAGTTGAGGAAATTACATTTTCAACATGATTCCATTGTTTCTACCAATGAATTATTAAAAACCCAAAAAAAAATATTCTTCCCCTCATTGTTGTGTTTTTTGGGTTTATCTCTCCATTCAATATGTGTTCAACACCGGTGATAGTTTCGATCTGCTGTTCCACTATTACAATATAAACACCTCATTAAAAATTCAATTAATTATTCTGTGTATTATTTATATGGTTTTTGTGCTGTTAATTTTGAAAATGAAAATGGATTTTTGGGGATGATTTGAATTTTGGGATTAATCGAGTGTAATGGTTTCTTAATATAGTGTTTGAGAAAGATTATAGAGCTGACATAGAATCAATTTTGGGATGAACGTTGAGATGACTCTAAATTCTAATCAAGTTTTATTAATAGAATAAAGGAATTCAATGTGTTTCAAAAACGATTTTCAGAATATACATGATATTTTTTAAGGAGATCAAAATAACTCATCTTCAGTAGAATATTCTATAATTTTTTTGGAAAAAAACTACTTTTTTTATATACAAAACCTCATGTAGTCTCATTAATGTGGTTCTAGGGGTTTACAAGGAGTTAAATGACAAGTGAAAATGATTGATCCACACTTATAAGGGAAAAAAATTGAATATATAATTAAGAGTAAAAATAACAGACCTAATAAATTGTATCGTCTCACATACCATGTGGGCCAAGAAACCCTCATATTTTTTCATATATACACAACTAAAGCAGTAAAGGTACACATCGAGTACATTTATAGCCATGGAATTCCAGGAAACGCTTCTTTATTCATTGTAGTTGGTATAAGAACCAGCAAGTGGGATTTGTAGATTATTAAAAAGTGTTCACCTTGGTCTAAACCAATGTTTACCCATATGACACAATTTGTACATCCCCTTTTAATTTTTTAGTTTATTGAAATGTACATTTACCATTTTTTATTCTTAAGTAGGGTAGGTATTCCACATGTGGGGATATGATCCCACTATGTAGTTATTTTTTCACTAATGTCATCAGGGGTATGGGATCCATTAAATCTATAAATAGATAGAAAATTATTTAAAAAGCATTATGTGGTAGGGACCCTATATCTATGGAGTTGGTATTTCATCCATCATTAGAGATCAGAAGAGGTGGAGATCCTATGCAGGGGTTGTAATTTCACCTAGATTCTTGGGACATGTATCTTAGTTCATAATATGAGGGGTTTTCCCCATAGATTTCATGATACTTTATAATTAAAATTTTGTAATACATTGTTTTTTTTGACAAGATCTTAAGACTCTTATATGGTACATGAATCTTCTTTTTGAATATTTGGGTTCTAATTTAATTTCTCCTTTCCATTTTTATTTCAAATCCACTCGTTATTAAGATTCTTTAATTATAGTGATTTTTCATTTTTCTATGGAGTTTTTATATACATAACCCAACTTGGTTACTTCCCGCACATGTCATCTATTTTAAATTTTTCATGAATTTCAAAGGAGATATAGTAGGACCTAGTGTGGATGGTGTTTAGTGAAACATGGTGTCTATGACATATTTATTATAGATGGATGTGTGGATGTGTGTGGGGAATAATCTCCCTGTAATTTCTTTGTTGTTCCTAATAAATTGTTTTTGGGCATTGTTTCTTCAATAGTGACATAGAAATATATTTTGGAACTAAGTTTTGGGAAATTATATCTTTTATATGCATTTATTATAGTTGTTTTCTACATTTTCATTACTCTGGTGTGTGTGGAGATATTTTTTCATGAGTATAGGTGAATTACACTAATGCATACCGAATGTATGACATGCCTATGATATGATAATTAGTGTCCCTTCTCATATTAGTGGTATAATTGGTGTTTTAAACCAAGATTATTATTTTCTAGGTGGGCCTCAGTGGGTTGTATCATTTTATGATGGTATTTGTGGCTTAGATTTTCTTAGGATAGCGTTTGAATATAGTTTTTTGTTATAGTGGTTTATTAGTGTCATTAGGTAACCATGGAGGCATAATATTTCTTCATGTTTGGATATCATGATGAGGATACAATTGCTGTTATAGGGGCCTGATTATCTATAGACATGGAATTTTATAAACTACTTATCGATTTGATGCACCATGAAAGTATTTCTAGATATAATGTTTTTTCATGAATAATATTAGGGTATGTAATTATTTTTATTTATTTCTTGATTAGGCTCCACAGATATACTCTTTTAATTATGGTGTATCATTACTATTTGATAATACACCCATACAAGTAGCCAACTAGGATTTTATGATAGGAAATCTCTGAGGTGTATCTATGTGATAAGGCCATGCCGTAGGGGATCATTATGGAGGTGTTCACTAATGGGGGATATCACATGTCAAATACATTTTTCCAGAAATTATAATCCCTTCCTCTAATAACAGAAGATGACACTTTATCTTAGTATGTGAGGAAAATTAATCTATAAATCCAATATAATTATTCAAGTAGGATGAGTGTCATACATGAATTTTATTGGTAGAGACTCATCAGATTATAGGGTGATCAAACCCCATTTAATTAAAGGGACTGGAAATAGTCATTATCATATGTATTCTATCATTTCTAGACCCATTCAAATCCAATAGTGGTTCTAGATAAAATTCTTCTATATGAGTCAATAAGTAAATGCATTGTATTAATGAAAAAGAATATTAAAAAGGACAGTATTATCTAGAATGTGATTGACAACCTATTTTGGAGGATTTCTTCTTGGAGACACTATATTTTCTATTCGTAATTATTTTTCTTAGGCATCTTCATGGAATCAATTATGTCACTAAGTATGTGTCATGGATTACTGACCTCATGTGAAACTCTTGGTTTATTTTATGTGATGTCTAATTAAATGTAATAATGTTTGAGAATGATCTATCCTAGGTTATTAATCCTTGAGTTGGTTATATATTTATATCTATATATTCCACAGTGGGGGAACATCTATTAACTAGAGAGATAATTTTGTAGGAATTTTTCACGTAAGATGGTTCAAAAAATAGTCACCAACGAGTAGAGAATTGTATATTCAAAGGAATACATATATATTTAGAGAATAGAAACATGAAGAATCATCATTTCTACTAATAAACTTGAGGGTACACATTTAATGAGTCATAGAGAGGTACAATTTTTTAAAGAATGTAAAACAATTTTTTGATGGTAAATTTCATATTTTCATTGACTTCATGACCCGTCATGTATTAGTAGATACATAGAGTCTGGATGCCCAACATAAGTAGATATATTTATAGAGGTAGGGTGATTTGGATAAATGATATCTTGGTAGAAAATCATAGATTTCTTTAGGAGGTTGCTATAATTAGGATCATTTACATCCAACATGATCTCTAAGGGATCCTTATTAGGTTTATGTAGTTGGTGAGCAGGACAGATATTAGTCTTAGTAATTGAGTCCTATAACCTAGAGGCTCGTGTATAGTTATTAGAATGAATTATTCATTCTCTACCACGTATTATGTTTTTAAACACATATTCATGAATCATTAAATTCATGCTACATCCCTTTCAAAAAACACGATGTTACAGTAGAGCTTCATACATATCCCATTCTACTAGAGACTCTTATTATAATGGATTTTATGATCAAACACTTCATTCGATAGTGAGCTCTCTCTATAGGTGGATAGTATTTTCCAAGGCACTATTCCTTGGATATAATAAAACCATATCATTTAATTATGGGTATAGAATACCTATAAAAAATCTATACCTAGGCCTCTAATTTATGTTAGAGGATGTGGTGGTCCCTTGAAAATTTGTTTCCATATTCATTTGCAAGCAAGAAGAATTTTACGTCTATAAGACCATATAATTTTATGAAATATAACACTATAAATAAATTTTATTTCTTTGATAGCATGCTTTACAATGAAAAAATGCTCAAACAAACCATAATATAATTTTTAATTGTTATTATTTAATCTAATAGATATCACCCAGTCTTTGGATTAGAGGGTATCAATAGGAAAAATTATATGTTTGGTACTTATTTTCAAAACATGTTGAAAATAAATTATTTTTTTCAATTGATTATAAATTAAGATAAAATTAATTGAAAATGAATGAAATGTTTTCCGAATTTTTTTTGTGTAGTGTCTTTTTATCTTAATAAAAAATATTAATCTCTATTGATGAATTATTTAAATGAAATGTATATTATATATATACAATCAAATTTTTAATAATTTATATAATGTTCTTATAGTAAAGGGATAATATTCAACCCAATTTTATTACCAAAATGTTTTTTCTAAAAAAATAATGTTTTCTACTTTTTGTACACATATTTTATAACATATTTATGAAGCATACAAAAAATAGAATCTTAAAAAATATATCCCATATCGAGAATCGAGATATTAAAATTTGCTAATTTTTCTTAGAATTTCTTTCATTATTAATAGTAAGCTTCGTAATATTTTTATCACCTTATAAGGCTTAAAACATGTAAA
Organism: Viscum album; assembly: GCA_963277665.1. Taxonomy (NCBI): domain Eukaryota; kingdom Viridiplantae; phylum Streptophyta; class Magnoliopsida; order Santalales; family Viscaceae; genus Viscum; species Viscum album. The sequence continues at coordinate 1,681,590,270 of OY728161.1, read as the reverse complement.
ATATGGTTAAAACTTGTGGATAAGTACATAAAATTTCTCTAAAACAATTATTTATCAAATCAGATGACTGAAGTTATTACATTTCTCTCCAAAATTAAAATATATAAACATTGGGATCTATTTATCTTATTTTCCCTCTATATTATTTTAGGAAAATAATAACTAAATATTACACTATCTTGACTTTAATAACATTAGGTTTAATATCATATGGGTTAAAATAGTATAAATTTGATAAAATTTTTATCATTTATAATGGCATTTCTTGACATATAATTTTATTCTTATTTTCTTGTGTTTCAATAATATCCGCAAATTCTAATGCAATTATGACACATGATTTTATAAATTTATATATAACTCAAATAAATGATTTTAAATATGTAAAATGCTATAAAATTTGGGTGAGTAATTGTGCTCAGAAAAGTTTTTTGATAAATATAAAATATTATACACGTGTAAATGGTTTTTATTTATATTCGTTCAATGTCATTTTGTCCTTAATAAAAAATTAAATGAATACTGTCAAAAATGACATTAATTGTATTTTATGTTAAATATTATATTACTAAATTATATAAAATTCTAATAAAATCATGATATAGGAAAACTATGATGAAAATTTATTTAATATTTTACCACTTCTATATTTATTAGATAATTTATAACTTGTAAATAAATTTATAACCCTTTGATTTAAAAAGAAACTCATTATCATGGTAATTATTATAATTTGATAACCATGTGGTTAAACTAAGATATAGGGCTTAAATAGACACCGAGACCAATATAAATTACATTTTTATAAGAAATGGAAATTATCATATTTTTATTTGACTCTATTTCTATTTCTTTTCCTTTCTCCTAAAATCAAGTTAATTATATTTGTATAATTTTGGAAATTCCTAATTTGTCATTTACAAACCTTATAAAAGGATAAAAATTCTATATTTTTGTTAAAAAAAATGAACCATATAGGTCAACCAAATAATAGAAATTGTTTTTGTCAAATTATCAATCCATAATTTATTTGTGCTGCTCTTCTTAAAAGACCATTCCAAGGGTACTTAAAAAAATCCCTAAATAAAGCCTCATTAATAAGGGGTTATCATCCTAACCAAACACTAAAATTTATTTCATATTTTAAAACCTAGAATTATTTAGTAATAATCATATAATAAATAATTATTTATCACAAAATTGAATAAATTTTATTATTATTATGAAACCGAAATTATCTACCCTTATTTCTTCTAAATGGGAAGTGAAACCATCTCTCACGCATACAGGTGGACTATGACCTCCACATAGTGATACGATTCAATTTTTATCAAAATATTTTATGGATGGGTATTGTTAGAATTTTAATATTTTTAAATTATATTTATGGAATTATTATGATTTTAGGATTATAAATTCAAAACTACATTCTTATCTTCAAATATATAGGAAAATGATTGTGCCACTCAAGTATATGTTTATACTATCACCTATATGAAGTGATGTGATATTTTTTTAATATTGAATTTACATGAATTGTAATAAAGATATATTTATGGAATATATATGTAATATATGATTTAATAATGAATCCAAAAAAGATAATTACTATTTTGTTTTATTTTTCCCATACTTTTAAAAGTGATAATAATGTTCATACATACTTATGGGCTACCATCATTATGAATAGTGTTATTCATTTGTCTATATAGATATTTAATGGATGATTTTAAGCATGTATATGTTTATTATATATGATATTTATATAATAATTTACATTATGTTGATATTGGAAACATGATCGACATACATGGAATATAATTAATGAACAAAAGTTATCCTAAAAATGAAACAGTTACCACCCATAATGTAACACCCCGAGATTTTAAGAAAAATATTCTTTTTAAATTCACTAATGACTTGTATTGTACGCTACACCAAAAGGAGCTTGCACAACACGCATCCTTGACTTGCCTTGTATTACACGCAATCGCGACCTTCCTCGATAGCGTGTGTAGTACACAATACCGAGTTTCACTAAACAACGATATGCTATTAAAATATTATTAAAACTAGCCGTTATGAATAGTAATAACCAATTTTTGAAATTTTGTAAATTTTGTTTTTCAAAATGTACTTTATCTTTGGATTCTTAATATCGAAATTAGCTTAGGGTGAAATTTTGGTACTTTTCGGATAACTTTCATTTTCTGATGAATAGTGAAAATTACTAAATTTTAGTTAAAAACAACTTTTTCAGTCGAAATAATTAATAGTGATAAATTATTAATTTAAGTGGTTTTAAAGTATATTTAGAATATATTTTTACAATTTAATACAATGTTGGTCATTGGATGTAATTTCACATTTAAACTAGACATAAACAAGTGTCAATCTTTTGATAGATATTGTTTCTTAAAAACACGCTATTTGTTTTGACGACGGGAATTAATTTTTAAATTAATTAATGAAAATGATATGTTTTGAATTTGGTAAAATAGAAATCATTTTTAGTGGATGATGTGTTTTCTAACCTCCTTTCCAGGGCAGCCTCGCTTTCCATAATTCATGGGGCGAAAGCGTGTCGCAAGGGCCCTCCGATATCCCACCTCTTCTTCGCTGATGATTGCCTTCTATTTTCTCGAGCTACCCCTAATGAGTGTACTGCAATCTGCCAGGCGATACAACAGTACGAACGGGCTTCTAGACAAATGATCAATCAGAGTAAATCTGAAATTTCTGTCAGCTCTGGAGTTCCCCAGCCGAAAAGAGAAGATCTCTGCTCTTTAGCACGCATCCCTGGGGTCGATAAGCACCAGAAGTACCTTGGGCTCCCGACGGTGGTCGGACTTTCAAAGAAAGAAATCTGCTCAGCTATTGTGGATCGAATCGAAAGAAAAATACAAGGTTGGACCCCTAAAAAATCTCCAAGGCCGGGAAGGAAATCCCCATCATGGCGGCACTTCAATCTGTCCCCAGCTATTTGATGTCTATTTTTAAACTTCCTGACGTGGTGCTTTCAAAGATTCAATCCAGTACATCTAACTTCTGGTGGGTCGAAAGGACGGAAAAAATAAAGTCCATTGGCTCGCCTGGTCTTCTCTCTGTCTACCAAAATCTGAAGGCAGAATGGGCTTCCGGGACCTTTCTCTTTTTAATGATGCTTTGCTGGCTAAACAAGGTTGGCGAATGATTAATAACCCATCATCCCTATGCTCGCGAGTCCTCCGGGCTAAATATTTTCCACATAAGGATTTCTTGGATTCCCATCTTGGCTATCGACCCAGTTTTCTCTGGAGAAGCATTTGGGGTGGTCGTAATCTGCTGAGGAAAGGACTAGGCTGGAGGATTGGGAATGGTCTAACGGCCAAGATTTGGAATGATCCCTGGCTTTTTGATCAGACAGGCATGAAGGCATCATCTCCTATTTATCCAGGATCCGAACATGCCACAGTCTGTTGTCTTTTCGATGATCAAGGGGCGGGATGGTGTCTGGAAAAACTCTTCTCCTGGTTTAATGAGAGGGATAGGAGAATTATTCTGAGTATTCCCTGTGTGCCAGACGCAGGGCCAGATCATCTCTACTGGACAAACGACAGCTCAGGTGAGTATACGGTGAAAGCTGGCTACCGGTGAGCTCTTACTGCTCAAATGACAGAAGGAGATGCGAGGCCCTGGACATCAATTTGGAAGCTTAATGTTCCCCCTAAAGTTCTCTTTTTCTGGTGGCAGGTGTGTTCCGGTATCCTTCTGACCAAGAGCCTCCTTGTCTACAGACACTTTTCAAACGACAACTCATGCCCTTTCTGTCCTTCTGTGACTGAATCCCCTCTCCATGCTCTTATTCAATGTCCCGGGGCTCAGGAGGTTTGGAATGGCTGGGGATCAACTATAGAGCTGTCCCTGGACGCCGCATCAGATCTTACATCTCTCCTGATGCGATGGTGTTCCTCCTTTTCACCGGCTAAAGCAGGCGCCCTGTGCATTTTGACTTGGATTATCTAGGATAGGCGGAACGAGGCCATTTTCAATCATTTCCGGAGGCCCCCCAGATTTTGGATTGACCGGGCATTGTCATGGATTGCGGTCTGGCAGAACCACCCTGAACAACAAAGACTTTTCACCCCCCCTCCTCTTCCCCAACATTGGTGCCCCCCACCGGAAGGGATTGTTAAGATCAATGTGGATGCCTCTCTCCCTATGGATGGCCCAGTTGGACTTGGTTTACTGGCTCGAGACAACCTGGGAAATCTTATCGCTGCCAAATACGAAGCACGTTATGCACTTTGGGAGCCCTCAGTCGTGGAGGCTGCCGCTATCCTTGCTGGGTTAAACTTCGCAAAAGATCGCGGTTGGGATTACATTCACATCGAATCCGACTGCCTCACTGTAATCAATACCATCAATCTCACTGACGGCGGGCTGCAACCTTTCGGCCCCATTATCCGGTGTATTCACTCGCGGAGACAAGGCTTCAATTCCTGCAATTTCTCATTTATTAGAAGGGAAGCGAATGAAGCCGCTCACAAGATGGCAGGCATTGGCCCTCCTTACGAGGATTTTCTTTGGTTCAATCATTTTCCATCGTGGTTATGCCACTGTATTTCTGTTGATCTCCATCATTAATGGATCCGTCTTATTCTGTCAAAAAAAAAAGTGGTAGGTTAAAAACTGAATTTTGCATAAAACTGAATTTTACCTCTTCTGTGAATGGAATTTCGAAAATCCGACAGACACGGTTGATATTAGTAAGTAAAATCTGGTTCAATGAGATAAAAATAATTTTTTGGTGAATAGTAACTTTTTACTTTTTTTACCGCGGTTAATAGTAAATAGGGTAACTAAGGGTAAATATGATATTACTATTACCCTAACACATGTCCTAATTCTATTGGATAAGTGTAATTCGACCAAAAACAACCTTATGAATATAATATGACCATTTAGGTACACTTGGATTAGATTAGGACATTTATTATTAATTTATTTAAAGAAGGGTTAAAATAGTTAAAATCAATGTTTAATAAGTAAATAATTTTTAATATGGGGTTATACATAAGATAAATTCGACTATAAATATTCATTAGAAAGCTAAAATGATTTCCTACATAATTTTATTTTATTAATAATTTTTAGACATTAAATAATTTAATTTATTTATGACACAATGATGATGCAGTGATTATCTTATTAATGAAATATTCACATAATTGATGTTATAAACATCAAAATAAATGTAATTTGAGACTTTTTATGAATCCCACTAATTTTATAGGTTACTATGATATATTAGTGTTGATTTAATAAACATGGTTTGAACATATAATTCTGTTATGACTTTCACAAAAATCATATATCAAATAGTGTGAAAATTGACACAAAATAGTTTTTAAATCAAATATTATATTATTAATTGTTATTTTATTCCTAAAAATCTAAGGATCTGCCAAATGACTTAGATAAGAATATATATATATTAATAATAAACAGTTTGGGGTTCCTTTGGCATGTTATAGTAAGTGTATTAACCATATAATGTAAGAAAACAAAAAGACACGGTAAAAGTTAAATTATTTAACTTAGAGTTAAATCTAATTGATAAGGTTAAAATAATAACCTAAACTTGTCTAAATCCTATTGGTTGATCGGATTTCGACCCATCCCCACTTTATATTAGAAATAAGACCCTTTGGAACCATTATAAACCGATTTTGACTTTAATATAAAATAATGTTTTGAGATATTCCTAAGGTGCCCCTCTCCTCCCTTATAAATGGGCACCTCCTTCCCCTCCTCCTCACACCAATTTGAGCACTCAAGCTCTGCCAAACCCTGCCAAAATCCTTTCTTCACTTCCCTAGAATAATCCTAGAGGTCCTGGTCCTCTTCAAAGACCAATCTTAGTTTCCTAAGTGGAGGATTCAAAGAGGCGTTCCAAAGAAGAGGTAATATCCATTACCAATATTTTCAACTTCTTTCTTCTTCAACTTCTTCTTCTTTAGTTGTTTCATGATAAAGTAATAACATAAGTATTTATTATATTCTAATATGTTATTATAAATATTAAACAGCTCTAATTAACCTTCTATCCATCCTACGGAAAAAGGAAATCACCACGCGTGCGTACGTACGGAATACCGTCTCCACGCCGTGGTGTAAACTATTTTCTGCCACCACCTTAATTGGATGGGTATAATGGTGTAATGAATAAATATATATGATTATTATAAAGTGATATTGATACTGAAATAGTATACAAATACTTCAACACAATTCCACGACTATGAGAGCGATATCATCGCTCGTGCGTACTTACGGACTACCGTCTCCACGATGCGATGAGATTCATTCTCAATGATTAACCATTAATGAATGATTATAAAGTATATATAATAATTACTAATGAAATATATGACATAATAATGATACTGGATTTATTTATATTTATATTTATGTCATCTACTTAATTCCATTCAATTCAATAAGGAAACGAAAACAGTGTTCATGCGTACGTACGGACTACCGTCTCCATGAACGGTGTATTTCCTTCCATTTACTGATTTATTATATATATGTATATTATGAATATATATATATAAATCATGTTTTATATTATGGAATTAAGTAATCATGATCTAAGTAATCATATGAATAATTACAAGTCAAAACACGGACGACAAATGAAACAATTTTACCCAAAAAACACTTTAACATGGAATTTACAAAAGAACGGATAATATAATGTCATAAGTGAACCATATATGATATAATAAAAATGAATATGATTCTTTAATAAGTCAATGACATTATTTAAATCATTATACAGGAGGTTCAGATAGTTACGAAGCAAATCGGACCTAAGGTAAGGGAAATATCACAATCTCATTTTTATCCGAGATTGTTTATACATTGGCATTTGCTGGGGTACATTTTATCATCCATATTCATGTTTCCTTGATATGACATATTATTTACATCCACCTACAATGGTTTAAATACAATTTTACCCTTCGGTGTGTTTTTAGTAAAAGATATGAAAGGAATCTTTTGTCATTTTTCATACGAGGTACTTTTTTGACTTTTCCGACAAAAGTACGAGAAGAATGTTTTTTTAAATTATAAGGCATGAATGGATTTTAAAACTTTATTTCCAAGAAGAATCCTTTACAAGTTTTCAAGTATATTTTTAATCAACTTCTTTTAGTTTAAAATTGTATGACATGTTATGAAAGTATAAATAATTTTGAAGTAGAAAGGATATTTTCCTCAAGAATGGAGTTCAAGTGTTTTATCAAAATTATTTTCCATCTAAGATAATAAAGGGTTCTGTTTTTATACCTATTAGTACATTTATTTGATTATGTTGTGATGGAATTATTTTTATGAATTCCTTTATCTAATATGAATTGTTTTATGATGTCATGTTGTTTAAGAATCCCATTTTGATTACATGGGTTATGCAATGATGTATGATTTATGGTTTTGTGGAACACATAAGAATGGTATCATTATGATATGGGTGGGACCTATATCTCCCTCCAATGAATTGGGTAAAGATTTTATATCTCATGAGATAGACATGTCTGGAACGGTAGGTTATACCGGTTCAGTGAAATAGGACTAAAACAAGGGTGACTCGGTTCAGAAAGGGACTTTGTCCACTAAGATAGTCTTGGCAATGAGTCTTGACTAACATGAAATGATTCTCTATGATTATGTGTGAATGCCACAAAGTTTAATGTTTTAAGTTATGATTATTGGGATTTCATTTCACTACTATGATTTATCCCATGTTATGAAATAATGCTCTCTTTTGTAGGTTAAGATTTCCAAAAGTTATGTTCTTATGAATATGATGTGATTGATTTTCTTTGTTTACCCTTACTGAGCATTCGAGCTCACCCTTTTATGTTTTCTATTCCCCAGGATATAAAGAATGGTTTTAGGTAAAAAAAAGGGATGATATTTATGGGAGATATTGAAGATCTTTCACAACGATTAGAAGATTACGTTCCGAGTTTCCAAAGACACTAAACTATTACGATCCTTGTGTGTGTGTTTTTTTTATGTACTAAGTATTCTGCAAAAGTAATGTAATGTTCATGTACGTTAAGCTTCGGGTCTCTACAGTTGGTATCAGAGGAAAGGTTTAGTCAACCTTTGGAAAATAGGATGCGAAAACATTAGTGAGATCCCTAGAGATATTTCTAAGGTATGAGCTAGGGATGTCCCTAAGGTTAAGTATACGTATATGTTATAGTACTAGAATTACGCTAACGATCATAGAATTAAACCTAATATGTTAGATGTTGTAGGTACTCCCCCTTTATTATGTTGTTTTCCCTAGCATGATTTTTTCCTCTCACACTATTCTTTTTGTGTTTTAGACGATGGCTGGAACCCGAAGGAACCGTGTTGATCAATGCAATGGACAATGCAATGATTGTCCTCCTGAACAAACAAATGTTATGGGAGATGGAGTGCAAAATCTTATTTCTATACTTACACAAGCTATGAATCATTCTGGACTTCCAAATGAGTAGAGAAGGGAACAATATTCTATTGAGTCCTTCATGAGGCAACGTCCACCTTCTTTCAGTGGGTCTTCTGATCCACTTGTTGCTGAACAATGGATCAGTACCACTGAAAAGATATTTTCAGTTCTTCAATGTTCTGAACATGATAAAGTCATCTTAGCAGTATATCGTTTGGAAGGTGAAGCTGATCAATGGTGGAATCTTATCAAGAATACGAGGCCAAGAGATGAAATTGAGTCCATGGAATGGGACGAGTTCAAGAACTTATTTTTCAATAAGTACTTTCCTCGTATTCTTAGAACAAAGATGGAGAAGGAGTTTCTTGAAATAAAGAAAAAGTATGATGAATCTGTTGGTATATACGAAGTTAATTTTACAAGACTTGCAAGGTATGCATCTGGAATTATCATCCAACCTAAAAGTAAAGTTGATCGATTTTTCAGTGGCTTAAAACCAAGTCTTCGAAGGGCATTAGCTATAAGAGACTTCAGTAGCTATGAAGAAATTGTGCGTTGTGCTATCAAGGTAGAAATGGAAGTTGGTGTTACATATCCATCTCATGGTTTTGACAAGAACCGAAAGATGGAGTTCAAGGAGAAATCTCAGAATAATGGTGAAAAGAATATGAATATTTCCTTATGCTCAAAGTGAGGAAATAAGAATGGTGGAGATTGTCTTAAATGGACTAGAAAATGTTTTAAGTGTGGAAAAGAAGGTCATCGAGCAGCTGAATGTCGAGGTAATGGAAAAAGGGTTTCTAATGATGTGAATAAAGCAAACACTGCAGAGAACGCACCACCAACACTTCAATGCTTCAAGTGCAAGGAAATGAGGCATTATGCTAATAAATTCCCTAATCCAAGGGTTAGTGATGATCAACATGAGCAACCATTTAAGGAAAAGGACATAGGGAAGTCACATGCGATCACTATTGGCGATGTTGAATATGACAACGATGTGGTGGAATGATTAAGTGTTTATGTAATGGGATTCCAAAATAATGTTGTATCATGGAGTATTGGAATATTTATGTATTGGTCTAATGTGGTATTCAAAGTGATTGAGATATTTTTGGAAATAAGATGATATGCGCATAATGAAGGGAAAACAAGAAAATGTAATGTTTAACAGTATTCATGATCTCACGATTGATATAAGGACTAAGTGATATCATGGTTTGAGTATATAGAATTTTGAGGATTTTGGTACGTGGAAGGTGTTAACTTTTAACTGCGTTCATGTTTTCACTAAGGTTCAATGGGTATTCAAGAGAATACATGATAAAGGACTTTGAATGTTTGGAATGTGACCAACAAAACATATCTTATAATATATGGGGATCAACGATGGTATTAAATCTCTGGTAGTCGTTTTCACTATGTTATGAGAGTGGACTGCAGTATTATGGATAAGCCTAAAGATTGGAATGGATTATGTTGGACATAAGTTAGTATTGTTTAAGGATAGAAGTTTTTTCGATATTATTGATGGGATGTTATAGTAATATAGCTTTAGAAAAAGGACAACCTGCAGGACGGGCGACAGCCCATCACGTCGGACAAGGCTGTGGGAATCGAACCCACAACCGAAGTGCGACTGGCCTTTATCCCCTACCACTGGCCTACAGGAAGTCCCTATTTAGTAGAAGCTAGTTTTATTATATTTAGCAGTATGATATATGAGGTATAAGTCCATTTTAAGAACCATATATGATTAATCTCACTATAGAATGACTTATGCATATTTAATAACTTTTGTTTACCTTTTGTTTGAGACAGATGGAATGACCCGCCATTCTATCACATGATCTGCTAACACTTCACGAATAAAAAATTCAACTTCATTTATTTAAGAGATGAAGTGTAAATTGTTCAAGGCATTAACAACAGTGAGATTGTACCAAAATAAAGTAAGTATTTATTCTAATTCAAATTCTTCAACTTTAGGGAAATGATTTGAAAACCAAAAATGTTGTCCTAGTGCCCTTATATCCGATGAATCAGATGGTACCCTAGATCGTCACAAATTTATGGCTTTGTGCTTTCTGGATTTTCCATAGCCATGTTCTCTACCACTCTCCATCAGAACATGATGGTTATATTTCTCTTCCATATCCATATTTTTACCTATGTGGAAACCCAGCGATTAGTTTATTTGGGTAACCGTTACGTTTCATACTTTAGTTTTTAAAGATTGGTTTTAGTATTCCTTTTTACGATGTGGGTTTCTATTAAAGAAACTTTCGAATAGTAACCATTTATAACCCCAATGAATTTCGAGGGTGAAATTCATTTTAAGGGGGGAAGAATGTAACACCCCGAGATTTTAAGAAAAATATTCTTTTTAATTTCACTAATGTCTTGTGTTGTACGATACACCAAAAGGAGCTTGCACAACACGCATCCTTGACTTGCCTTGTATTACACGCAATCACGACCTTCCTCGATAGCGTGTGTAGTACGCAATACCGAGTTTCACTAAACAACGATATGCTATTAAAATATTATTAAAACTAGCCGTTATGAATATTAATAACCACTTTTTGAAATTATGTAAATTTTATTTTTCAAAATGGACTTTATCTTTGGATTCGTATTATCGAAATTAGCTTAGGGTGAAATTTTGGAACTTTTTGGATAACTTTCATTTTCTGATGAATAGTGAAAATTAATAAATTTTAGTTAAAAACAACTTTTTCAATCAAAATAATTAATAGTGATAAATTATTAATTTAAGTGGTTTTAAAGTATATTTAGAATATATTTTTACAATTTAATACAATGTTGGTCATTGGATGTAATTTCACATTTAAACCAGACATAAACAAGTGTCAATCTTTTGAAAGATATGGTTTCTTAAAAACACGCTATTTGTTTTGACGATGAGAATTAATTTTTAAATTAATTAATGCAACTGATATGTTTTGAATTTGGTAAAATAGAAATCATTTTTGAGTTCACAATATCAAATATAGCTTAGGCCTAATGTTTGGTATTTTTCTGAAAACATTCAATTTTTGATGAATAGTGAAACCACTAAGTGGTAGGTTAAAAACTGAATTTTGCATAAAACATAATTTTACCACTTCTGTGAATGGAATTTCGAAAATCCGACAGACACGGTTGATATCAGTAAGTAAAATGTGGTTCAATGTGATAAAAGTAATTTTTTGGTGAATAGTAACTTTTTACTTTTTTTACCGTGGTTAATAGTAAATAGGGTAACTAAGGGTAAATATGATATTACTATTACCCTAACACATGTCCTAATTCTATTGGATAAGTGTAATTCGACCAAAAACAACCTTATGAATATAATATGACCATTTAGGTCCACTTGGATTAGATTAGGACATTTATTATTAATTTATTTAAAGAAGGGTTAAAATAGTTAAAATCAAAGTTTAATAAGTAAATCATTTTTAATATGGGGTTATACATAAGATAAATTCGACTATAAATATTCATTAGAAAGATAAAAGGATTTATTACATAATGGTATTTTATTTATAATTTTTACACATTAAATAATTTAATTTATTTATGACACAATGATGATGCAGTAATTATCTTATTAATTAAATATTGACATAATTGATGTTATAAACACCAAAATAAATGTAATTTGAGACTTTTTATGAATCCCACTAATTTTCTAGGTTACTATGACATATTAGTGTTGATTTAATCAACTTTGTTCGAACATATAAGTCTGTTATGACTTTCACAAAAACCATATATCAAATAGTATCAAAATTGACACAAAATAGTTTTTAAATAAAATATTATATTATTAATTGTTATTTTATTCCTAAAAATCTAAGGTTCTGCCAAATGACTTAGATACGGATATATATATTAATAATAAGCAATTTTGGGTTCGTTTGGCATGTTATAGTAAGTGTATTAACCATATAGTGTAAGAAAACAAAAAGACACGGTAAAAGTTAAATTATTTAACTTAGAGTTAAATCTAATTGATAAGGTTAAAATAATAACCTAAACTTGTCTAAATCCTATTGGTTGATCGGATTTCGACCCATACCCACTTTAGCTTCTACATAAGACCCTTTGGAACCATTATAAACCGATTTTGACTGAAATATAAAATAATATTTTGAGATATTCCTAAGGTGCCCCTCTCCTCCCTTATAAAAGGGCACCTCCTTCCCCTCCTCCTCACTCCAATTTGAGCAATCAAACTCGGCCAACCCCTGCCAAAATCCCTTCTCCACTTCCCTAGAATAATCCTAGAGGTCCTGGTCTTTTTCAAAGACCAATCTTAGTTTCCTAAGTGGAGGATTCAAAGAGGCGTTCCAAAGAAGAGGTAATATCCATTACCGATCTTTTCAACTTCTTTCATCTTCAACTTCTTCTTCATTAGTTTTTTCATGATAAAGTAATAACATCAGTATTTCTTATATACTGATATGTTATTATAAATATGAAACAACTCTAATTAACCTTCTATCCATCCTACGGAAAAAGGAAATCACCGCGCGTGCGTACGTACGGAATACCGTCTCCACGCCGTGGTGTAAACTATTTTCCGCCACCACCTTAATTGGATGGTTATAATGGTGTAATGAGTAACTATATATTATTATTATAAAGTGATATTGATACTGAAATAGTATACAAATACGTCAACACAATTCCACGACCATGGGAGCGATATCATCGCTCGTGCGTACTTACGGACTACCGTCTCCACGACACGATGAGATTCATTCTCAATGATTAACCATTCATGAATGATTATAAAGTATATATAATAAGTACTAATGAAATATATGACAAAATAATGATACTGGATTTATTTATATTTATATGTATGTCATCTACTTAATTCCATTCAATTCAATAAGGAAACCAAAACAGTGTTCATGCGTACGTACGGACTACCGTCTCCATGAACGGTGTTTTTATTTACATTTACTGATTTATTAAATATATTTATATTATGAATATATATATATATATATATATATATATATATCATGTTTTATATTATGGAATTAAGTAATCATGATCTAAGTAATCATATGAATAATTACAAGTCAAAACACGGACGACAAATGAAACAATTTTACCCAAAAAGCTCTTTAACATGGAATTTACAAAAGAACGGGTAATATAATGTCATAAGTGAACCATATATGATATCATAACAATGAATATGATTCTGTAATAAGTCAATGACATTATTTAAATCATTATACAGGAGGTTCGGATAGTTACGAAGCAAATCGGACCTAAGGTAAGGGAAATATCACAATCTCATTTTTATCCGAGATTGTTTATACATTGGCATTTTTTGGGGTGCATTTTATCATCCATATTCATGTTTCCTGGATATGACATATTATTTACATCCACCTACAATGGTTTAAATCCAATTTTACCCTTCAGTGTTTTTTTAGTAAAAGATATGAAAGGAATCTTTTGTCGTTTTTCATACGAGGTATTGTCACGACCCGCCCTCAGGTCCGTGCCGTGACTACCCCAAGCCCGCTTTCCATAGGCCAGGGGCTGGCGACTAGCACCAAGGCGTAATTCTCGGTAAAAAGGGAAGGCATTGCCTTTGTAAAGTAAACAAACACCACAGAGAAAGCAAGTGGAAAGTAAACACTAAGCAAAAGCAGAGTACAACTAGAAGTGCGGAAAAGTAAAAGGGCCAGTATACAAACCCAAACTGAAAGTAAAGTACAACTCGAAAGAGAAAACATTAACTGAAAAGTAAAAGCCGCTACACCGAGTTGTCCACTGGAAATTCCACCTGAAGGGTGGGTACAGATAGCTCCTCTGCTCCACGGGTCCCGCCGTCCGCTCCGAGCACGTCCCGCCCAGTGGTCCACCTCCGGGTACCGTCCCGCTCTGCATGCCTGAGCTAAGGTCAACGCTGTCCGTCGTCTGCAACCAACACAATGTAGTGTGGGCAAAGCCCGTGCAGGGGTGAGTATAAGCTACTCAGTAGGGACCCCGAGACCCCTGAAGGTCTCTCAAATCCACAAAGGATAAACCACGAAGAAAGGTACAATCACGAAGTAACAACCGACACTGCTTAGGTATATGCCCATACATATACCTAAGTCATCAATTTCAAATACGCTCCAACCTCCAAGCCCATGTACAACTCAGTCCACACAGGAAAGTAAACGTATTCCACACAGGAAAGCAAAATGTAATCCAGACAGGATAGCACAACACAATCCACACAGGAAAGCAATTAGGATTCAGCTCACACCAGGATTTTCATTATCAAAACCGTAACTGCTGAAGAGCCCCATCTCTGAAGTGTACAGTGGTCCTGTCACGACTCCGAGGTACTGCTCACTAACCTAAGACTGCTGAAGTACTCCTCCTGTCGAGTACCGCGGGTCTGCTACCAACTACCGGGCGCTCCGTCCGCTGAGGGTCTGCTGCCAAATACCGGGCGCTCACCCAAATAGCCTACAGAGGTACTCCTCCAGTCGAGTACCGCGGGTTTGCTGCCAACTATCAGGCGCTCCGTCTGCCGTGGGTCTGCCGCCAAATACCGGGTGCTCCGTCCACTGGGCTAGTCGACTCACTCCAAGTCGAGTCGGTCGAGCAGTCTTCAGGTCTCAGCCGGCTACACTGTCTCCGTACTCCGTATGCTCGTCTCCAGAATCGCGGGTCTGCCGCTACAACCAAGCGCACTACCTCTATCGAGTAAAAATAGAAGGTTCAGCTCACTCAGGTAAACTTCTTCGTATGACGGTGAAGATGATCATTGATCCATCTAAGTCGTCGGACCCACGAAGGATCGATAGGTACTAACCCCCGCAAAGACCCACACATGATCGTAGCACTGTTCCACGTAGGATCGCTGAGTGCTGTAGTCGTCGTCGTCGAATCCACACATGATCTCTGTACTGTCATCGTCGCAGTCACAGTAGCAGTAGCAGTAGCACTAGGGTTCCCGCACACAGCAAGCTCGTTCGGAGGGTCCGCTCCACGAGCCGAGAGGCTGATACATCAACTGTCACAAAGTCCAAAGTTGATGTATCCAAAAGTTCTGTATCGTCAACAGGAACTCAACGCAACAGACGGCGCGTCGATCGGACGCCCGGTCTGAGAGTTATTGGCATTTTCGTCTCCGGGGCCCGGTTGGTTTTTAAGTCAAAACCAACCCGACCATACACCACCTGCGTCCAAACCTCGGGCGGAGTATGCCAAAAGATCCGTCACACTATGAAGAATACAACAAAGCTGACGGCACGTCAATCGGACGTCCATAGCTCAAGATATGAGCGTTTCCGCTCCGATGGTCCGGTTGGTTTCGTGTACGAACCAACCCGGCTGAACTCAAAGTAATCCGAAAGCTTGAGTGCGTTATACCGAAACGACCGTATCGATCCAAGGATCGCATCGCCGCTGACGGTTTGTCAATCGGACGTCCAGTCTGAAAGATATCAGCCTTTCCGTCTCACACCCTCCCTGGGAAACTTCCCAGGAGGTCACCCATCCTGATCACTACTCTAAGCCAAGCACGCTTAACTACGGAGTTTTAACCACGTAGCCTCCCGAAAAAGAAGGTGCGCCTTGAGTATAGTATACTGAAACGACCGTCTCGATCCAAGGATCGCGTTGCCGCAGACGGTTCGTCGATCGGAGGTCTGTGGCTCAAGTTATGGCCAAAAGACCGAAGTCGTCTCGAAAACAGGGGGGTCCGGGTCCGGGCCGACCCGGCCCGGCCGGCGACGGACCGGTGCGGCGGC
Source organism: Viscum album (assembly GCA_963277665.1). Taxonomy (NCBI): domain Eukaryota; kingdom Viridiplantae; phylum Streptophyta; class Magnoliopsida; order Santalales; family Viscaceae; genus Viscum; species Viscum album. Next base: position 1,681,573,992 of record OY728161.1, on the reverse strand, counting down.
GCGGACCGGCGCGGCCAGGCCGGCAGCGGCGCGGCCTGGCGCCGCTAGGGTCACGCGCGGGGGGCTATGCCCCCGCTTCCAGCAAGGCGGCGCGGCTTAAGAGCCGCACCTTTTTGGAGACCGGCCCCCCCTCGTGGGGGCCTGATTTGAAGGCAACCGGGGGGCCGCCTGCCCCCCTCAAGGAAACTGCCCCCCTCTCTTAAATGAGGGGGGTTTTTGAGCTGGCTGGGGGAATTAAATTCCCCCGGCCTTTGACCTTCCGGCCGGCCACCTGGCCGGCCGGTTTTTCTCCAACCGGACCGGAAAATCCGGTCCCCTTTCCGGCTTCCGACGCCGGCGGCCCGGCGTGCCGCCGGTCTTCCCGTCTCGCCGCGGCCCGGAACCGACCGCGGTGTTCGTCGTCCGGCGCGGTGCGACGGCACCGCGCCCCTTCGCCGCGCCTTCCATTCCCCTCGACGCGGCGCGACGGCGTCGCGTTCTTGATGATTCTTCCACGGCACGGCGCGATAGCACCGCGCAATATAATCGGGCGAATAACCATGTGGTGTGACGGCACCTCACCACCTTGTTTCATCCGCTATATAAAACATCAAGAACGAAGGAGGGGGTTCGGCCGTGTTCATGCGGTCCGGCCCCCTCACGTTAAACAATAACACATATTTAAAAACCTCATGTTAGTCACGCTAGAACCACGAACATGGATAAATAAATAAACAATTAACAACCACCCCTACCTTGGGTATAAGGTTCGAAGATTTGTCAACGTCCCGCGGAAGACAACGTCGCGGAGGTCTGGCGTCGCGGTAGTCGTTCGTCAAATCCGTTGACGAAGAGATACGCCCGAAGAGATACGTTGTTGGCGAAACTTCGTATGCCGATGAAGGAAGTCCGAGGAGGAAGTGGCGTTCCCTTTCGTTGACACGGAAGACGAAGAAGAGAGGAGCGGCGTTTTTCGTCGGAGTTTGAGCGTTCTTCGTCGGAGCTTGAGCGTTCTTCGTCAGGGTTGAAGAAGAAGGAGGAGGAGCTCACAAAAATCCCCACAAGTTGGCTAAACAAAACTAACCAAATAAAATAAGGTTCCTCTTTAATTTATTTACCAAGCCAAGGAATTCAAAACATCAAATTCAAAAACATAACACTTAATTAATTATACATGTCATGTGCAATTAATTAGATGTTAAGTTAACAAACATTTAAGAGGGAGAGAGGGGAGTTTAAGGGGGAAGATGAGAGGTTTAGGTTCGTGTGGGTCCCACCACACTTAATCCTCTCAAGGGAGGTTAAGTGGGTGTGGGTCCCACCCCTAACTCCCTTTGAGAGGAGTTAACCTACAAAAGTAAAATAAAAAGAATTCCACATTTTTAATTCAACTTTTTATAATTCTCCCAAAAACTAACTTTCGTCCCGCAACAAACGCAACTTCCGAAAAGGTCTCTTTAAGCGAATATCGGCGCTGTGAGTTCATCGGTGCCCTCGGATTTCAATTCCGAGCACCGGATCAAATGTTAGGAATCCCCGCTCGTTCGTTCACTGAACGTACCCGAGCCAAACTTCGGAAATTGATTCCGGGCACTCCGGGCCTCGGAATCAGGTGCCGTCAGAAACCGCGCTCTTGTAAAATTCCAAAGAAAATGAAGAAAAAATTTCCCTTGAATTTTACGGGTCTTTACATTACTCCCACCTCAGAGATTTACGTCCCCGTAAAGATACAACAAAAACTAGGAGAAGAAATTAGGGTACTGAGCACGCATCTGAGCCTCCCGCTCCCATGTGCTCTCCTGGAGGTTTCTGTGCTGCCATCTGATGCGCACAAGAGGAATCGATCACCCACGCAGGACCTGCTCATGTCGATCCTCTATCTCCACCGGAACCTCTATAAATGTCACCCCATCGTCAACGTCAAGCTCCCCATGGTCAATGATGTGCGTCGGGTCGTGCACGTATCTCCTCAGCTGAGATACGTGGAAGACGTCGTGCACCCGGTACAACTGATGGGGAAGAGCCAGGCGATAAGCCACCTCGCCAACCCTGCTGAGGACCTGAAAGGGTCCGATGAAGCGCGGAGATAACTTGCCGCCTCGGCCAAATCTCCGAATACCACGTCGAGGTGAGACTCGCAAGAAGACGTGGTTGCCATCCTCGAACTCCAGTGGCCTCTGCCTCCTGTCAGCATAAGGCTTCTGCCGGCTCTGAGCTGTACTCATCCGCTCCTGGATGACCTGGACCTTCTATGTCGTGGCCTGGACCATCACAGGTCCCACAAGTGCTGCAAGATTTCTTCTTTGCCGACAAGAGAAATGTGGTCTCATCCCCTGGATGAACCACATTCTTTGCCTAATACAGTCAATCCTAACATGGATGATACTAATCCATACCAAGGATGACGTCGTAAGGCCTCGACGCTACTACCAAGAGATCCAACCGTTACTCTCACCTCCAAGAGTTGAGTCACACTGTCGGCATCAGTGTGTGGTAACTGGGTATCCTCCAGTAGATGTCTCACAAGTGAGGGTCAAGTCAACAGTCAAACTGGAACCTCTTAATAACAACACAAAAGAGGACAGGAATGAAAACATCACAAGGTATGCGTCTTTTATTATTTCAGCTCATAATACAAAGACGCTACACAATAGCAACAAGGAACTAGATGTACAAAGGGCGTATCCACTAGTTCTGCTCCTGTCCATCTGCTCCCAGAGCTCCATGATCGAAGGTCTCGACTACCTGATGCTGAGCTCTCCCTTGTTCACCTACTCCCTGTGGTCGGGGCGGACCTCCTGGTGGTGGTGGTGGCAGAGCCTCAAAGCGTCGCCCACCACCTACTGCTCGGCCACCTCATCTGCCTCGTCCGCCTCCTCCCAGCGGATCGCCACGGTCGAACCTCTGCCTCTACCTGGGAGGTTCTTCACTTAACTGCTGATCATCAGCATGGCGGGTCGGACAGTCACGAGCCATGTGACCAATCCCGCCACAGGAGTAACACTGCCCACTCTCGGCACGCCTGGCTCTGACTCCACCCCGGATCCCTCGCACAACTGAGCCTGAGTCGTGCAGTCGGCCACCGTTAGGTCTGGTATGCCTGGAACCCTGAGTCATCCGTCGGCTACCTGCTGCCGAAGACTCCGCTATCTTCCCCCCTACGGTAGGTCTCGCTGTGGAATCAGCCAGGAAGCTCTCGATCAAAAGAGCCCGCTCCAGTACTCCTGTCTGAGTCGGTATGCTGAGGGAGATCAGTGATGCCCTGATCTCGTGTCTCAAACCCTGCTCAAAGGTCCGGACCCGGAAGAATGGGTCTCGTACCATGTCGGTCGAGTAGCGTGAGAGATCAGTAAATCTCGCCGAGTACTGAGCGACCGTCATGCTGTCCTGCCGCAGCTGAAGAAGCTCCTGGATACGCACCGCACGAAGGGTGGCTGGGACAAACTCTGAGCGGAAGAGGCTCTCAAAGTCCATCCAAAGTAGAGATGCCTCATCGTGCACCTGGATCATCAAGCTCCACCATCGTCCTGCTGCTGCGTGTAGTAGGCTCGCAGCGAGGATCACCATGAGGTCTGCTGGTGTCCTCACTAGCCTAAACACACGTACCACTGCCTCCAGCCAGTCCTCGGCTGCCTGGGGATCTGTCTCCCCGCGAAACCTGGGTGGTCGTTGGCGCTGAAACTCATGCAGTGCGCTGAGGTGACGTGCATCGTTAGCGGCTGGCGCTGGAAGCATCGGGGGCTCGGCGGGTAGTGCTACCGTCGGTGCCACTGCAGACAAAGGGCCCTGCACCGAGGTCTCGTCGCTCGGTGGGCTGTCATCACACTCGACTCTCGGAACCCTAGCTGGCTGCCGTCGTGGGGCCATCCTGAATAGGAAACAGGTGCGCCATGGTCAAACAGTATACCTGGTGAGCTGATATAAAGAAATCACAAAGAAAACTTTGAAACACACACACAATCAATGTTTTCGTGCATTAAGTCGGAAATCAGAAGTCAGGGTCCTGGTGTACGGATACGTCGGCCGCCGCACCAACACTGGACTCCCTGGACTGATAACCACACTCAATACGCTAAACATTATTGCTTCACATAGAAAAGATCAGAGTTCGCGGTAGAACCGAACTCCTCTGATACCAATTTGTCACGACCCGCCCTCGGGTCCGTGCCGTGACTACCCCAAGCCCGCCTTCCATAGGCCAGGGGCTGGCGACTAGCACCAAGGCGTAATTCCCGGTAAAAAGGGAAGGCATTGCCTTTGTAAAGTAAACAAACACCACAGAGAAAGCAAGCGGAAAGTAAACACTAAGCAAAAGCAGAGTACAACTGGAAGTGCGGAAAAGTAAAAGGGCCAGTATACAAACCCAAACTGAAAGTAAAGTAAAACTCGAAAGGGAAAACAGCAACTGAAAAGTAAAAGTCGCTACACCGAGCTGTCCACTGGAAATTCCACCTGAAGGGTGGGTACAGATAGCTCCTCTGCTCCACGGGTCCCGCCGTCCGCTCCGAGCTCGTCCCGCCCAGTGGTCCACCTCCGGGTACAGTCCCGCTCTGCAAGCCTCAGCTAAGGTCAACGCTGTCCGTCGTCTGCAACCAACACAACGTAGTGCGGGCAAAGCCCGTGCAGGGGTGAGTATAAGATACTCAGTAGAGACCCTGAGACCCCTGAAGGTCTCTCAAATCCACAAAGGATAAACCACGAAGAAAGGTACAATCACGAAGTAACAACCGACACTGCTTAGGTATATGCCCATACATATACCTAAGTCATCAATTTCAAATACGCTCCAACCTCCAAGCCCAAGTACAACTCAGTCCACACAGGAAAGTAAACGTATTCCACATAGGAAAGCAAAACGTAATCCACACAGGATAGCACAACACAATCCACACAGGAAAGCAATTAGGATTCAGCTCACACCAGGATTTTCATTATCAAAACCGTAACTGCTGAAGAGCCCCATCTCTGAAGTGTACAGTGGTCCTGTCATGACTCCGAGTTACTGCTCACTAACCTAAGACTGCTGAAGTACTCCTCCTGTCGAGTACCGCGGGTCTGCTGCCAACTACCGGGCGCTCCGTCCACTGAGGGTCTGCTTCCAAATACCGGGCGCTCACCCAAATAGCCTACAGAGGTACTTCTCCAGTCGAGTACCGCGGGTTTGCTGCCAACTACCAGGCACTCCGTCCGCCGTGGGTCTGCCGCAAAATACCGGGCGCTCCGTCCACTGGGCTAGTCGACTCACTCCAAGTCGAGTCGGTCGAGTAGTCTTCAGGTCTTAGCTGGCTACACAGTCTCCATACTCCATATGCTCGTCTCCAGAATCGCGGGTCTGCCGCTACAACCAAGCGCACTACCTCTATCGAGTAAAAATAAAAGGTTCAGCTCACTCAGGTAAACCTCTTCGGATGACGGTGAAGATGATCACTGATCCACCTAAGTCGTCGGACCCACGAAGGATCGATAGGTACTAACCCCCGCAAAGACCCACACAGGATCGTAGCACTGTTCCACGTAGGATCGCTGGGTGATGTAGTCGTCGTCGTCGAATCCACACAGGATCTCTGTACTTTCGTCGTCGCAGTCACAGTAGCAGTAGCAGTAGCACTAGAGTTCCCGCACACAGCAAGCTCGTTCGGAGGGTCCGCTCCACGAGGCGAGAGGCTGATACATCAACTGTCACAAAGTCCAAAGTTGATGTATCCAAAAGTTCCGTTTTGTCAACAGGAACCCAATGCAACAGACAACGCGTCGATCGGACGCCCGGTCTGAGAGTTATTGGCATTTTCGTCTCCGGGGCCCGGTTGGTTTTTAAGGCAAAACCAACCCGACCGTACTCCACCTACGTCCAAACCACGGGCGGAGTATGCCAAAAGATCCTTCTCACTAAGAGGAATACAACAAAGCTGACGACACGTCAATCGGACGTCCGTAGCTCAAGATATGAGCGTTTCCGCTCCGAAGGTCCGGTTGGTTTTGTGTACGAACCAACCCGGCTAAACTCAAAGTAATACGAAAGCTTGAGTGCGATATACCGAAACGACCGTATCGATCCAAGGATCGCATCGCCGCTAACGGTTCGTCAATCAGACGTCCAGTCTGAAAGATATCAGCCTTTCTGTCTCACACCCTCCCTGGGAAACTTCCCAGGAGGTCACCCATCCTGATCACTACTCTAAGCCAAGCACGCTTAACTATGGAGTTTTAACCACGTAGGCTCCCGAAAAAGAAGGTGCGCCTTGAGTATAGTATACTGAAACGACCGTCTCGATCCAAGGATCGCGTTGCCGCAGACGGTTCGTCGATCGGAGGTCCGTGGCTCAAGTTATGGCCAAAAGACCGAAGTCGTCTCGAAAACTGGGGGGTTCGGGTCCGGGCCGACCCGGCCCGACCCCCCTGGGTCGGCCCGCACTGGGTCGACCCGAACCGGGTCGACCCGACTCGGGTCCGACCCGGCCCGGCCGGCGACGGACCGGCGCGGCGGCGCGGACCGGCGCGGCCCGGCCGGCGGCGGCGCGGCCTGGCGCCGCTAGGGTCACGCGCGGGGGGCTAAGCCCCCGCTTCAAGCAAGGTGGCGCCACTTAAGAGCCGTGCCTTTTTGGAGACCGGCCCCCCCTCGTGGGGGCCTGCTTTGAAGGCAACCGGGGGGCCGCCTGCCCCCCTCAAGGAAACCGCCCCCCTCTCTTAAATGAAGGGGGTTTTTGAGCTGGCCGGGCGAATTAAATTCCCCCGGCCTTTGACCTTCCGGTCGGCCACCTGGCCGGCCGGTTTTTCTCCAACCGGACCGGAAAATCCGGTCCCCTTTCCGGCTTCCGACGCCGGCGGCCCGGCGTGCCGCCAGTCTTCCCGTCTCGCCGCGGCCCGGAACCGACCGCGGTGTTCGTCATCCGGCGCGGTGTGACGGCACCGCGCCCCATCGCCGCGCCTTCCATTCCCCTCGACGCGGCGCGACGGCGTCGCGTTCTTGATGATTCTTCCACGGCACGGCGCGACGACGCCACACAATATAATCGGGCGAATAACCGTGTGCTGCGACGGTACCTCACCACCTTGTTTCATCCGCAATATAAAACATCAAGAACGAAGGAGGGGGTTCGGCCGTGTTCATGCGGTCCGGCCCCCTCACGTTAAACAATAACACATATTTAAAAACCTCACGTTAGTCACGCTAGAACCACGAACAAGGATAAATAAATAAACAATTAACAACCACCCCTACCTTGGGTATAAGGTTCGAAGATTTGTCAACGTCCCGCGGAAGACAACGTCGCGGAGCTCTGGCGTCGCGGTAGTCGTTCGTCAAATCCGTTGACGAAGAGATACGCTCGAAGAGATACGTCGTTGGAGAAACTTCGTATGCCGATGAAGGAAGTCCGAGGAGGAAGCGGCGTTCCCTTTCGTTGACACGGAAGACGAAGAAGAGAGGAGCGGCGTTTTTCGTCGGAGTTTGAGCGTTCTTCGTCGGAGCTTAAGCGTTCTTCGTCAAGGTTGAAGAAGAAGGAGGAGGAGCTCTCAAAAATCCTCACAAGTTGGCTAAAAAAAACTAACCAAATAAAATAAGGTTCCTCCTTAATTTATTTACCAAGCCATGGAATTCAAAACTTCAAATTCAAAATCATAACACTTAATTAATTATACATGTCATGTGTAATTAATTAGATGTTAAGTTAACAAACATTTAAGAGGAAGAGAGGGGAGTTTAAGGTGGAAGATGAGAGGTTTAGGTTCGTGTGGGTCCCACCACACTTAATCCCCTCAAGGGAGGTTAAGTGGGTGTGGGTCCCACCCCTAACTCCCTTTGAGAGGAGTTAACCTACAAAAGTAAAATAAAAAGAATTCCACATTTTTTATTCAACTTTTTATAATTCTCCCAAAAACTAACTTTCATCCCGCAACAAATGCAACTTCCGAAAAGGTATCTTTAAGCGAATATCGGCGCTGCGAGTTCATCAGTGCCCTCGGATTTCAATTCCGAGCACCGGATCAAAAGTTGGGAATCCTCGCTCGTTCATTCACTGAACGTACCCGAGCCAAACTTCGGAAATTGATTCCGGGCACTCCGGGCCTCGGAATCAGGTGCCGTCAGAAACCGCGCTCTTGTAAAATTCCATAGAAAATTAAGAAAAAATTTCCCTTGAATTTTACGGGTCTTTACAGGTACTTTTTTGACTTTTCCGACAAAAGTACGAGAAGAATGTTTTTTTAACTTATACGGCATGGATGGATTTTTAAAACATTATTTTCAAGAAGCATCCTTTACAAGTTTTCATGTATATTTTTAATCAACTTATTTTAGGTTAAAATTGTATGACATGTTATGAAAGGATAATTGTTTTTAAGTAGAAATGATATTTTCCTCAAGAATGGAGTTCAAGTGTTTTATCAAAATTATTTTCCATATAAGATAATAAAGGGTTCTGTTTTTATACCTATTATTACATTTATTTGATTGTGTTGTGATGGAATTATTTTTATGAATTCCTTTATCTTATATGAATTGTTTTATGATGTCATGTTGTTTAAGAATCCCATTTTTATTACATGGGTTATGCAATGATGTATGATTTATGGTTTTGTGGCACACATAAGAATGGTACCATTATGATATGGGTGGGACCTATATCTCCCTCAAATGCATTGGGTAAAGATTTTATATCTCATGAGATAGACATGTCTGGAACGGTTGGTTATACCGGTTTAGTGAAACAGGACTGAAATGAGGGTGACTCGGTTCAGAAAGGGACTTTGTCCACTAAGATAGTCTTGGCAATGAGTCTTGACTAACAAGAAATGATTCTATATGATTATGTGTGAATTCTACAAAGTTTCATGTTTTAAGTTATGATTATTGGGATTTCATTTCACTACTATGATTTATCCCATGTTATGAAATTATGCTCTCTTTTGCAGGTTAAGATTTCCAAAAGTTATGTTCTTATGAATATGATGTGATTGATTTTCTTTGTTTACCCTTACTAAGCATTCGAGCTCACCCTTTTATGTTTTCTTATCCCCAGGATATAAAGAAGGGTTTTAGGTAAAAAAAGGGAAGATATTTATGGGAGATATTGAAGATCTTTCACCACGATTAGAAGATTACGTTCCGAGTTTCCAAAGACACTAAAATATTACGATCCTTGTGTGTGTGTTTTTTTATGTACTAAGTATTCCGCAAAAGTAATGTAATGTTCATGTACGTTAAGCTTCGGGTCTCTACACATAATGGAAAATTTTAATAACAGATTATTATTAAATGAGTGTTGGAATGTTATAAAAATATCATGTCAGAAATTATAATTATGAGTCGAATCTGATATAAATTTATAATAAAATTGAAATTATTTTATAGGAGGTTAGTGTTACATCAAATAAACTCAAACTTATAGAAATATAATTATGAAAAAAATCTAATTTTTATTATGATTTTTTTATTTGGATCAATATCTTGAAATTTTGATAATATACCTATATATAATTATCATGAATTCTTTACACCATTATTTTTTATTTATATTGCCTATTTTTTCTATATTTCTCTATTTATGTACATAAGATACTGGAAGAATTTATTTAATGAAATTTGAATTTATTTTTCTCTTTGGAAAAAAAATTATTTCATGATCTTTTTTTAAAAAATTTGTTTAATTTAATGTTTTTAATACTTTTTAATGACTTTTTAATCTCACATTCACCTATTATTTTATATTTATTGTTTTTAAATATGTCTTCATATCATTTCTAAATAGCTTAGTTTTATATTTTTATAGAAAATTTGAAAGGAATGTTTATTTTTATGTATAAGTCATGGAAAAAATCCTACATCATAACCACAAAATTATTAAAATATTCCTTAATTTTTTCCATTCTTTTTAATGAAATGATTTTGTGTATTAATTCATAAATATCTAGAATTTAAAATTTATATTACAATGAAAAATGTTTATTTTCCTCATGAAATATTCCATGTGTTATTTTAAATTTCTTATCATATAAGATGACATAATTTCATGTTACTCATTCTCTACTTGGTATATGATCCAATGATACCATATTTTTTCATTATGTGGTTGATTTGTGATTATGTTGGAGAAATGTATATGAAATCCATTTTTTTTTCATGGATCATGATATAATGGATTATTTAAATGATTAAGAAACACAGTTCTTTTTCATGGGTTATGATATGATAAATGTTTTATTATCTTTTGGATCACATATAGATTGATTATAATTTTTTATAGATTGGCCTAGAATTATATAATCCCCCAATGAATTGGATAAATATGTGTATATCATGAGTTAATATGGATTGGAATGGAGAATTATGTTAGTTTAGTATGGGACTCTATCTACATTGAATATTTTGGGTAAGGGCTTTGGAAAATAATTTTGAATGGGATGTGAACCCATTCAATGATATACTTGATGTAGTACTAAAATTTTATGATCATGTTTGTATAACCTTATGATGGTATTAATATTATTTTTTTAAAGATATATCTCCTTTTTTACCATTATTTATAATCTTATATCACCCATTCTTATGTTCCCCTTCTCTAATATATGATGAATGATTTTATGTTAGACAAATATATGAAGGATTCATGTTGTGAAGAACTATGTGGGAGATGATGTAGAACATTTATGTACTAGTTGTTTGTGTATTCATGCTTCCCAAGTAACAAGACTTATACCATTATGGTGTGGATCATAATGTTATGTATTGAATAGTCATATAGTAAGATGTATAATTTATGTATAAAATTTATGGATTTCTATGAACTCAAATAAAATGATAGAATATATATGATTGTGCAAATTATTTCTCATCAGTGATTTATCTTAACATTGTTTTACCTAACATAATGAATTATTAGTTAATTTTAATGTTATATGAGTACATAAAATTCTTTTTTTAGGATTAACATTGTTTAAAAATTCATCAAGATATTTACTTATGTATTTAATTATATCACTGTGCCTCTCTAATAACATTAGTATCATATCATATGACCCCTACTAAGGTTCAATAGTTTTGGGATTTGTTTGAGGACCATCATAGGAATTCCTTTATTATACCCAACGTTTACCCATTGAAATCTATGAAATTACTCAAAAAAGTCAGATGGGTTCATGTACTTGTGTATTCAGTACTCTTACAAATATACTTAGAAACATTTCTCTAGAATAAAATTTATACAGAGTAACTATGGATAGTACTGGATATAATTTGAGAGAATTATCAATATATTAGAGTATAAAAATGATTGTTCTATATTATAATATCCCACAGTCATTGAAATGTTGTGTTAGTGGGGGAGTAACAATGGAACCACAGATGATTGCGGTATTTAAATCATAGTAGCCACCCATTAGTGTGAAGTAGTTTTAGAACTACTAGGTGTTTTATGATTATTATCCAGGATTCATTTCAAACATATCTAGGACATTGATACCCTATACTGTATTTAACTGGATTAAAAACACATTAATCATATACATGAAGTGGAGAATAAAATTGAATATTTTTAAAATAGGTTGGATAACACCATATTTAAGTGTTTTCTAGAATAGGGGTTTGAGTACATTGTATCCTTCAATTCCATAAGATATAGGATTAGAGTCTCTTAATACATAGGTATTTAGTGATAGAATATGGATCTTGTAAACTTAATCATTATAAAAAAATAATGAACTAATGGCTAAGAACTACAGTACATGGTGTTCATAATGAAGACATATTAACACTAACATCATTGTGAGTTGTTTGTTTTTAATTCAAACCAGAAGAGTATCACGTACATCTTCTATAAGAGATATATTAACCTAATATAAAGGTGTTGGCTAGAGTTCATAATTGGACATGCCATTGAAATATTCAATAGTCCTGTAAAGGGGGATTTGGTTTTAGATGTTATTAATATGAAAACTTGTTCCTAGTTTCTTAGGAAATTTTCTAAGTAGTTTTCCTCAGTGGGGTTTTCCATTATGGAAGAAGGTGAAGTAACATAACAATGATCAATTTTTACAACCAATATGATCTTAAAATTTCTAGAGGATAAATAACATTGTTTTAGTGGCTGTGATTGCTTCTGTGATCATATATTTTCGTAATATTGTTTTGATGGGATATCTATTGAAAAGGGGTATTTAATTATATTCCATGGATTGTTAGTGGTTCTAGTCATTATTTGATAATTTACGGGGAGAGAGTTTCTAAATATCCAATAAGGAACCATCCTTAAACCTTAAATAATATTTAATTAATTGAATAATTCACATTGAGGGTCTTTTGAGGTTTAGATTTTTAGATAATTAGGCCATAACTCTTACATTACATCTCAAAAATTACAATTTAGTCACTTCTACTCCTTTTACATTTTTTCATATGATAAAAAATCAGGAAAAAAGTCTCATTTCTACTCCCATGTTTTAGAAAACATGAATTTTTCATGATCCCATCCTTGACCCTATTCATCTTTAGGTCTTGTGAAAATTATTTCAAAACATGGGATGAGCATAAAAACCTCAAATAAGGGTTATAAATTAGATAAAGAAAATATTAGTTCATCATTGCATATATAACATAATCACTTTAACATGCCTCATGAAATCATAATATTTATGAATAACACATAGAAAACATAAATCCTAAAGGTAAAATGTGGCATCCATATCATACTTACATTGTAGCTTTCACGGCTACATAAGTAGTTACATTTGGAATACCCATCACTATATATTACTTAAAATATGTTAGGATAAACATTCACATTTACCTTCATCATGTTACCCAATGCATTGGAGAGCTATCTTGGGTACACCCATCCTAGGTTTATCACAGAACAACCCGTATACATAACAATGCCCAATAACCATAACATATTCATAACACATAAAACAAACATAACTGAAGGATAAAATTTTACATTTCAATCATAATATATCCTTTAAATATATTGACATAAAATCCCTTATAAAAACAAATTTTAATACCAAAATATGTAAAAGAGTATATGGTATCTATTTTTCTTTTAAAAACATTATGGCTTGTTAATGAAGCCAACGACAAAATAATACTCACAGCGGTGGAAAGGTCATTGTCACTGTGAACGTTAAAAGAAACATTATTTTCTATTGTTTAGTAAAATTATTTTTAGAGAAAATATTCCTTTTGAATAAATGTAAAAGCCAATGGTGTTTATACATGGTATAAAATAATGTTGTGTATAAAACAAAATAGGTTTCAATGAAAGGAGATTGAGATAAAGTCTCTTACCTCGTGTCCGAGATGACACGTTAGTTATTTAATATCTTGAATAATAAACTAAAATTAATTTTAAATTTCTTAAGAACCTTTTTCAAGTTTATTATTCCATTTATATCACTTATTACCTTGCTATAAACATTATTTAATCATTTAAGTTAATAATGGTCGTTTTGTCGATATTTAGCACTTGAGTCAAAAATAAAAACCTTATAATTACAAGTTGTCCATGTAGTCAACTTCCCTTTATCTCTATAATGATATTATTGATTTAGATATCATATATATCAAATATATATAGTATATATAGTTATTTATAATAGTACATAATATTTGGAGATAAGAAATAAAATTCACTGTTCATAGAGGCGGTAAGTCGTACGTATGCATGAATACTACTTTCATTTCTATTAAATAATTTAATTGAGTTAAAATATAATGAGACATAGATATATTATAATTACTGTATAATATCATATATAATATCATTAACCCTATCCTTTATTCATCCCAAAAATGGCATTAACTAGTCATATCACTTTGAAGGGGCGGTCGTTCGCACTTCCTCAAATGAAATTATCGTGTTTACCCATAATGGAAACCATAAAGGTATTATATAAATGAAAAATACTGAAGGATAAAGTAAAAATAAAAATAATATATATCATATATAAATAGAGTGCCATCTTAATGGCCACCATGAGAGGCGGTAGGAGATAATTGAACAATCATCATTTTTTGAGGTGTTAGTTAGCCATCCCATGAAACAGTATGTTCATTACCCCTTAGATAAAGGTGTGTGAAACTATAGATTGAATCCTTATCAAAAAATAATACTATTGTATTTATTATATTCATGTTGTTATAGATGAAAATAATAAAAAAAGTGTTGTGGGGTTGGATATGGAAAATAAAACAAAAGAACATAAGAGAAGACGTTACCTTTAAAGTGGGTAACTCCAGTCGGTTTGAACCAAGAAGACTTATTGAAGTGAATTCTGCCTAAGGTAAGGAATCTAGAAGGAGAATAGAGATATTTAGATCTTATTTGAGAAGGGGTTTGATGATTCAAGGGGCTTGAGTGGTGTGAGGAATGGGATAGAGGTGAGGGATTTTTATAAGGGGGAGGAGGGGCTCTTTTGGAATGTTTGAAAATATTATTTTATTATATAATGATTTTGAGTTTATAAAGGTAAAAAATATATTAATGTCAAAGATAATGTGACTAATGGTCAAAATAATATCTTAAAATAATAATTGTAAGGTTTTTGGATATTATTTTAATCATTATAATATTATTTAATTAAATTGTTTATTAATGAGGTAAACGCTGCATCATTATTGTGTCATAAATAATAATATTTATATGATGTCTAAAAATTATAAAAAATACCATGATGTAGTATTTTTATTTATATTTCCAATGAATATTAATAGTTTAAATTCTAACTTATATATCCCCTTGTAAAAATTTATTTATTAAAAGATATTTGTTTATGTCATTTTTTACTTTACTTTAATTTAATTAAAATAATGTATCATTATCACTCATAAGTGGCTGTATAGGGTCCCAAAATACTCCCAAGGATGGCCATCATCAGAAATGACTCATAAAATAAGGTTAAGAAAAGTGTTATGATAATTTTTTATTATTATGATATTCTTTTTAAATTGTATTACCCTATTTACCTTTAACTATGGTAAATAAGAGTCAAAAATAACTATTCACCAAAAATTATTTTCATATTATTAAACCAATTTTTAATTACTAATAACAACGATGTATTTATGATTATCAAAAATCAATTCACCAAAGCGGTAAAATTTTATTAGAATGAAAAAGTCGGTTTTTAACTACAACTTAGTGGATTCACTATTCATCAAAAATTGATGTTTTTCAGAAAAATATCAAAAATTCAGCATAATATATTTGTGACATTAAAAACTCATAAATGATGTCTATTTTACAGAATTCAAAACAGATATTTAGCATTAATTAATTTAAAATTTAAGTTCGCTGTCAAAACAAATAGCGTGTTTTTAAGAAATAATAACTATCAAAAGATTGATACTTGTTTATGTCCAATTTTAATGTAAAATTAATTTCAATGAACAATATATTATAAAATTTTAAAAAGTAATAATGTTACACTTTAAAATGAATTAAAAAGATAATCTAACCATATAAATAAATTATATTAAAAGACACTTTTGAATTAAAATATAGTATTTTTCACTATTCATTAAAAATGAATTTTATTAGAAAAATACCAAAAATTTACCGAAAGTAAATTTTGATGTCCCGAATCTAAAAATAAATTTATTTTATCAAATATAACAAATAAAAGTGGAAAAAATATATTTAAAGAGGGTTCTCAATCAAAAGGCCGTAAATCGACCATTTAATAAATATTAGAGTATTAATGCTTAAAATTATATTAATTCACATTTTACACCTCTAAAATTTATTGGATAAATGTAAAAACATTTAAAAAACATGTATAATAATATTGTAGTTATTTCTATTCGTTCTCGCAAATTCAATTCCTAGGTGTTATCAACATTTAAAATAATATTATTATATTATTAGTGTGTAATGTATGATTTCAACGAAACCCGTTGTTGCATATCTGGTATGCCAACAAGAATATCAACCCCATTAAGGTAAAATTAATAATTAATTCAAACATGTTAATAATTATGAAAATGTATTATTTCTTTATTTACCAAGGATGTTACATCATTAACCCCTTTTGGAAATTGTATCCTCATAAATTTATTCATTTATCAAATAAATGGGGGTATTTATCCCTCATAGAATTTTCAGATTTCCACGTTGCCTCTTCAACCATATGGTTTTTTCCAAAAAAACATTTACTTGGAAATTACCTTATTCTACAACACTTACTCTCTTCAGTCAAGAATCTGGAATAGTTTTTTCCCATAAGATATATTCTCTTCCAACAGAACTATCTCTTGACTTAAAACATGAGAAGGATCAGGCATATAATTTCTTAACATTGAAACATGAAAAACATTGTGTACCTAAGATAAAATTCGAGGTAAATCCATTAGGTAAGAAACTTATTCAACTTTATCCAGTATTTCATAGTGTCCAATTATCCTCGGACGTTACTTTACCTCACTAACAAAACGCATCACAGTTTTCCATGGAGAAACATTGATAAAGACATTATCACCAACCTCAAAAGAGAGATCCTTCCTATGATTATCCACATAACTTTACTGCCTACTCTGAGCTATTCTCTGGTGATTCTGAATCAACTGAACCTTTTCTGCCATCTCTTCTAACAATTATAGTCCCATCAGCTTCCTTTCAGCTCCATCATCCCTACAATATGGTGTTCGACATGGATTTACATATAATTCTTAAAATGGAGTCACTTGTATACTAGAATGGAAACTGTTTTAATAAGAAAAGCCAACCAAGGAAATATATTTGTCCCAACATCACTGGTAATCCAGTGAAAAAGAACATAGAATATCCTCCAATGTCTGAACTGTTCAATATGACTACCCATATAATTGTAGATGAAAAGCTGTACTAAAATTTAATTCACTACCCAACAACTACTGAAGGCCTTTCCAAAAGTTCGAAGTAACCCTTGGATCACGATCAGATACAATGGAGAGGGGAACTCCATGCAACCTGACTATCCCATTAACATACAACCGATAAAGTTAATCTTGAGACAAAGTATCTTGAATGGGAAGAAAATGAGCAGATTTAGTCAACCGATCAATAATAACCATGAATTCATTATTACCTCAAGAAGACTTTGTAAATCCCACAACGATGTCCAGGGTTATATTTTTCCATTTCCACTCCGGCACGGGTAAAGGCTGAAGTGTCCCTTTTAGTAACTATCTCACTACTTTATCCTACTGAAAAGTCAAACACTTCATAGTAAAATAAGCAATATATCGTTTCATTCCATCCCACCAATAATACTCCCAAGGATCATTGCACATCTAAGTACTAACGAAATGAACTAAAAACAGTTAACTTTGACCTTCATATAACTACTCATTATTCAAGTGTGAATCGCAAGGCACACATAATATCTTCCCAAACCTCAAAAAACAATCATTAACAATGTTAATTTCTTGCAAAAAACCCTTCTGAACCAAATCTACCTTTTTCTGTAACTCACTGTCTTCCTCCTACGATGGCTTCATTCTGTCTGGTAGAGATGATTTCACTAACACTTGAAATGAAATAGAATAATTTACTGCACCAACAACTTCTATTCCAAAGTTTATCATATCAAAAAACAAAGGATCTCATTCCAAACATATCATAGTTAATGAATAATTACTTTTTGACTAAAAGAATCTGCCACTTTATTTTCTTTTCCTGGATGGTAAAGGATCGTGCAATCATAATCCTTAATTAATTCAAACAATCTCTTCTATCTCATGTTCAATTATTTCTAAGTGAATATATAATTTTAACTTTTATGGTCTGTATATATTTCACATTTTACTCTACACCAATTATGCATCCAAATTTTTTAAAAAAAAAAATAGCAGCTAATTCCAAATCATGTGTAGGGTAATTTAACTCATTAGGTTTCAACTATCGTGATTCATAAGCAATTACCTGATCATTCTGCATACGGACACATCCAAGTCCTTTTTATATGCATCACTATAAATAACAAAATAACTATTTCTGGAAGGTAGTGCCATAATTGGATCCTTCACCAATATTCTTTTAAATTCCTGAAAACAATCATCACATTCTTTTTTCCAAACTAACATAACACCTTTTCAAGTTAACTTAGTCATTGGGAAGATAACAGTGAAAAATTCTCAACAAACCTCATGTAATAACTTTACAAACCATGAAAACTGTGAATCTAGGTGATATTTGTGGGTCTTGGACCTTCTTCAACAAATTTTGTTTTAGCAGGATCCACATTTATGCCATTTTTTGAAACAATGCGACCATGGAAAGAAATTTACTATAACCAAAACTCACACATGATGAATTTCCCAAATAGTTTCTTTTCTTTTATGGTTTGATAGAAATACCTTAAATGACTCTCATGCTCCTCTTTACTTTTGTAATACACCAAAATATCAACTATGAACACAACCACAAACTTATCTATGAACTCACAGAAAATTTTATTCATAAGATCCTTGCATACATCACGTGCATTGGTTAAACCAAAAGGCATAACTACAAATTCTAAATGTCCATATCTAGTACAAAATGAGGTCTTCAGAATGTCTGCTTCCTTTACATTCAATTAATGGTACACCAACCCCAAGTCAATCTTTGAAAAATATTGAGCTACCTAAAACTAATCAAACAAATCATCGATATGAGGCAAAGGATACTTATTATTAACAGTGTTTTTATTCAATGATCTATAATAAATTCAAGTCTCATTGAACCATCATTCTTTTTAACATAAAATACTAGAGCACACCATGATGATGTGCTAGGTCGAATGAAACCTTTATCTAATAACACCTTCAATTTCTTCTTTAACACTAAAAGTTCAATTTGAGCCATTTGATAAGGGGGGTTTTTGAAATTAGCCTAGCATTAAGAACTACGTCAATAGTAAATTCAACTTCCAGATCGGGTATATTACTAGGAAAAAAATCATGAAAAGTATCAAGGTACTCATTTACCACTAGCACATCATTAATCTAAAAACATAATTTATTTTCAACAATATGAGCAAGGTAACCTTTATTTCCTTCTTTTACAGGTTTATTAGCTTCCTAATATGTTATCAAAAGTAAGGGTTCATTATTGTCCACAAACAAAAATCATCTTGAAAAGAAACAAATTTATCTCTGTAGTCAATCTTAGCATGATAAACAGAAAGTCAATCCATACCCAAAATAACATCATACTCTACTAGAGGCAAAACAATAAGTATTGAAGGAAGATTCATTCCGCACAAAAGAGAAGGAAGGTTCTTATAATTTCTTTTTGTCTCAATATTTTCCACCATGTGTTTTTACCGTAAGTTTAGGATTCATATCATGATATGCAATTCCAAATATATTAGAAAACTTCTCTGAAATGAACTAATGTGTAGATCCTATATAAAGAAAACATTGGCATATTCTGAAAAAACAAACAGTGTACCTTATACTAAATCATTTTTTGTCCCAACATCTACTGAAGTAGTTACAAAATACATCACCACCCCTTTCTTCTTGTATTCTTGTCACATTCCCTCAGTTTAATTCTTAATTTAACACTCTTTTTCATAATGACCCATTTTGTTGAACATAAAAAAATTTACTTATTGTAAATTAGATTTTATCTTACCATTACCCTATTGTTTTTAGGGAAATTACGAGCTTTATGTCTTATATTACCTCATCAGTAGCACTCATTATAATTTAAAATACATTCCCCGGAATCCTTTTTACCCAAATTTTCATAAACTATAAACTTAAGTTTCTTACCATCAGACATTTATTAAAGAGTTCTTCCCTTTAGCTTTCCACCATGACCTCTTATATCATTGTTTTTTACAGAACACCTAATCATCGGAAAACTCTATTTCCTCCTTTTCCACAAATCGAACAGGTTTTCATAACTTTTGAACTCAAAAGAAGCTAAATCCCTTGGATAGATAGGCTTTAATCCTGAGTAAAAATGGTTGATTTTACTATCCAGATCTCATATAAAATTTGGAGAATACCTAGCCAGTCGAGTGAATTTTTCTTTATAAGTGGCCACTGTGTCTTCCTCCTGCCTTAGTTCTAGGAAATTTTTTTTCCATCCTAAGATGAACCACATTAGGATAATATTTCTCAAGAAACATACCTTTGAATTCATCCCAATCAAGAGCATCAATTTCTTCACTATCCCTGATATTTTTCACCATCGACCACCACTGATCAACTTCAAATCAATATGGTATACAACGATATTAAAAATTTGATGTTCTAAAAACCCCATGACATCAAAAATATTCTCTAGTGCTTTAAACCACCGTTAATCTAGCACAGGGACAAATGTTATTTTGAATTATGGGGGATGTTGTGTCTTGAAATTCTCCACTACTGCCAGGTTACTCTGTGGTTGATCAGGATGATCTCATGCGTGGATAACAACACCATTTATATCCTGATTCAAGTGTGACATCATGGCAATAAACTATTCAGTTCTGATTCTGACCATCTCATGTTTCTGATTTGGAAGGTTGTCTTCCTCCTGATGTAGTCCAAACACAACTTCCCTATTTCCTTAGTGGAAACCCATTATGAACCTAGAAATATAATTGGCGAAGAAACATGGTAATCTATAAATTCTATATCATTTCAATATTAACATAACGTTATTTTTGGATCTAAAATTAACAATAACCTAACTCCTAAAGTTATCTATACTGACCTCTGATACCAACTATATGGACCTGACCCCAAACATTACATAATATTTTATTATATGAAATTTTCACATTGAGGATCTTTTCAGGTTTATAGTTTTAGAGATTTATTCCATAACTATTATATTACATCTCAAAAATTTCAAGGAAGACACTTCTACTCAGTTTAAATTTATTTCATAAAATAAAAACTCTTGAAAAAAGAGTCATGTCCAGTCCCATGTTTTAGACAACATGACTTTTCCATGATCCTATCCTTGAACCTATTAATCTTTAGGTCCTGCAAAAAACATTTGAAAACATGGGATGAGCATAAAAAGCTCATTAGTGGTTAAAAAACAATGAAAGAAAACAATACTAAATCATTGTATACATAACATAAGAAAATTAAAAATCATTATGAAATCATATGATTTATGAAGAACACATAGAAAAGATAAATCATAAAGATAATTTGTGGTATCCATATCATAATTACATTGTAGCTATAACAGCTACGTAGGGAGTTTTATTTGGACTTCCCACCACAATATATTCCGTAAATCTCTTAGGAGAAACATTCACCTTTACCTCTGTCACGTTGCCCAAAGCATTGGAGAGCTATCTCGGGGTCACCAACACTAGGTTTATCATGGAACAACCTGTATACGTAACAATTTCCAAGATCCATAATATGTTAATAACACATAAAGAAAAGATAAATTATTGATAACATTTCCACATTTCAATCCCAATATATCATTTATATAAATTGAAATAACAAATCCATTATAAAAACCATTTTAAATACCACTCTACTTAAAAGAGTATATGTTAATTATTTTCCTTTTTAAAAAGACTACGACTTGTTATGGAATCCAAAGATCAAATAATATTCGAGGTGACGAAAAGGTCGTTGTCAATGCATACATTAAAAGAAACATTATTATTGGTTATATAGTAAAATGCTTAGTAGAGAAAATATTCCTTATAAATAAAATTTAATTTCAATAGAGTTTATACACCATATAAAAGAAATTCTTGTATAAAACCAAATATGCCTCAATGGAAGGAGATTGAGACGAAGTCACTTACCTCGTGTCTGAATTGATGCGTTCATTTATTAATCTCTAGAATAATAAAAAACGTTAATTTTTACTTTCTTAAGAACCTTTTTAATGTTTATTATCCCATTTATATCACTTATTACCATGATATAAATATTATGTAATCATTTAAGTTAATAATGGACATTTTATCGATATTTGGAACATGAGTAAAAATGAATACCTAATAATTACAAGTAGTCCATCTGGTCAATATTACATTATATGTAGAGTGATATTCTTGATTTATATATCATATATATCATATAAATCCTGTATATATATGTATTTATAACAATACAAAACAATTGAATATATGAAATTAAATGCAATGTTCATTGAGACGGTAAGTCGTACGTACGCATAAACGCTATGTTCATTTCTATTATGTAATTTAATGAAATTAAAAATAATGATACATAGATATATTATGACTCTAGTATAATATCCTATATAATATAATTAACTATATCCTTTATACTTCCCACATATGGCATTAAAGAGTCATATCACTTTGAGGGGTTGTAATACCCCGACCCTATTTATCCAGAGTCAGTGCCTTATTGCATATCATTGGCATGATCACAGAAGATCAAGTCTCGAATTCTCAATTAGTTTAGTAGCCTTATAATCACTAGATACATTCATAAAGTTTACATTTCATAATAAAGTGAAAAACTTCAACAACATATTGTCTCCATAGACCACACTCATATCCCCTTATACTATCCCTACAAGTCATTCATAGAATACTTATTCACATCCTAGGAAAAATAAAACACAGAAAGGGGTGAGCTCAGATGCTTAGTAAGGATAATAATATAGCGGAAACATTCATAAAAAAACATAAACACTTAAGGTAGTGTATAACTAAAACAAAAGCCTTTTAAACATGAACATAAGCATAATATGGAAAAGATAAAATGAAATAATGTCATTTACATATTTACATGGATATTCTACTATTCAAATAATCACATGCAATAACAATAACCACTTTCATCATAATGGAGTTCATAATGTCATACTATCATAACCACTTAGTCAGGGGCTTGTGCCATGACTACAAATAAGATTTTGTCAGGGCCTTCTGCCAAGACACTAGTTTGTATCATGAGACTTACCGATGCATCAAGGAGTTATAGTGGGATCCACCCTTCACTTACTAAGTCCAATTCATTCCTCATATGAAAAGGTTTAAATATAACATAGTCATTTGTATTGAAACTAGTTTACGAAATGTCAACAATTTATCCATAAACCATGAATGGTATAAAAATAACACATCCATAGTCAAACATATCACAAAACCTTTAATACACTATGGATGTTTATTATCATATTAAATCAACTTCAAATAAGCTTAAAATCCATCAATGGATGTTGACATAGATGAAATCAAAACTATTTTGGAGAGATATATCCTTTTTGGAATCATTTAAAATTTACATAATTATAAAATAAAACCTTTATTTTGAAAATACATTTATAATAATGTAAGGGAAGCATCTAATATTTTATAATGGTGGAAAATATCCCCACCTATCGTATAAGTTAAAAAAACATTCTTACATTAAATTTGTTGAAAAGGTCAAAAGTACCATGTTTGGAAAATGACGGAAATATTCCTTTCAAAAATGTATATGGTCAAATAAGGGTATAAATGACATTAAACCATTGTCTATTCAATAGTAAAAATGTTTTGAAATACATTTTTAAGAATCATGTATGTGGATGAAAAAGAGGTCCCAGTAGATAATTACATATAAACAACCTCGGATAATGATGAGATTGTGAAATAAACCCTTACCTTGTAATTTTCCTTGGTCGAGGGTAGGTTAACCTCCTATATAATGGTGAAATAATTGTTATTAAATTATACAAGATTCATATACATTAATATGATATCATATATGCTCTTTTAGCATTTCTTTATTAATAATATCTTAGTATTATCGTTGTTTTGGGTGTTAACAAATTTGTTTTCCTTTATATTCATTGTTATGTGTGTCATAATTGTTATGGATGGGAATATATATTATTAATATCCAGAATTATATCAAATCTTTAAACGTTATTTTTAATCATCTAATAGAAATTAGTCTTGAATGGATACAATGGGGAATGAATATCATCGCGTTCATGGAGACGGTAGTCCGTACATACGCACGAGCGACAATATCATTCTCTTGATATTAAAATAATATATAATTGGATGGTATATCATATATACAGAATCATTATGATTATATATTTATTATTTACAACAATTACACTTCATTATCATACCCCTCCAAATAATAATGTATTGAATAACAATTACAGCACGACGTGGAGACGGTTGGCCGTACGTACGCACGTATAGTGACATGCCATTCAAAAGATGGATAGAATACTGAATATGGTTGTACCATATTTATAATAACATCACAGTATATGGAAGATACTGGATTTATTATTTTAGAATGTAAATAAAAAAAATGAAGAAGTGGAAGAAGAAAGTAACTAGAAAGAGGGTGGTGAAATCATTACCTATTCTCCGAGTTCTTCCTTTTGATTTGTTTAAAAGTGGTCTTTAGGTTGGCTTTCTGATCAAACTAAGGCCTCTTGCTTGAAGTGAGAGAAGTTGGGAGGATATTTGGGTAGGGTTTGGCTGAGCCAAATGGCTTTGAATGTGTTAATTAGAGAGCTGGGGGAGTGCCCTTTTATAAGAGGGGTGAGGGGCACCATATGAAAATATATAAATATTATATTATAATAAATTCATATTCAGTTTATAATGGCTCCAAACTGATTTATTTCGAGGATAAGGTTGGGATGGGTCACAAAAAACTCAACCAATTGGTAATATACAGGTTTGGGTCACATTATTAACCTTATCTTTTAGTTTTAACTCTTAGTTAATTAGTTTGAAATTTACCATGTCTCTTTGTTTTTTAATATTATATGGTTAATAAACATAGTATAAATATCCAAGTGAACCCCAAGTGGTTCATTAATGATGCACCTATCATTATATATGACCTTTTTCTATGAATTATATTTTTAGGAATATAATATCCATTAATAATATAATATTTGTTTTAAAAACTCTTTTATGTCAATTTGGACACTATTGGGTATTTTGTTTTTGATAAATTCATAACAGCATTATTACTGAAACTAAATTCATATAATCAATCATAATATATCATATTAATCGATAAAATTATTTTAATTCATAAAAAACCTCAAATTACATTTATTTGGATATTTATAATATCAATTATTTTAATATTCCATTAATTAAGTAATTATTGTATCATCATCGTGTCAAAAATAAAATAAATTATATAATGTATAAAAAATATAAATAAAATATAATTACATAGGAAATAATTTTATCTTTATAATGAAAATTTATAGTCGAATTTATCTTATGTATAACCCTATATTATAAAATTTATGGTTTTTGAACTTTGATTTTCACTCTTTTAACTCTTCTATGAATTAAATAACAATAAATGTCTTAATCTAATCCAAGTGGACAAAATAAGTTCATATTTTATTCATATGGTTTTTTTGGTCAAACTATACTTATCCAATAGAATTAATACATGTTTTAGGGTAATAATAATATCATTTTTACCCTTAATTAGCCTATTTACTTTTAACCATGGTAAATAAAAGTAAAAAGTTATTATTCACCCAAAAAAAAATTATCACATTGAACCACATTTTAATTAATGATATCAACCATTTTTATTTTATTTTTGAAATTCCACTCACATAATCATTTAAATTATGTTTTTTGTGAATTTTCAAATTCCCCTAGGAGGTGGGTAAAAGACGGTGAAAAGTTATATAATATATATCTAAAATTATTATAAATAGACTCCAATGAATTACATTTAACTTATATAGGTATTATGTGTCAATTTTGACCTAAATTAAATTTAAATAAAATAAATAAATAATTAAAATATAAATTATTTTTTAAACTATAACTCAGTGTTTTTTACTATTCATCAAAAATTGAATGTTTTCATAGAAATACCTAAAATTCACTCTAAGCTAATTTCGATATTCCGAATCCAAAAATGATGTCCATTTTGAATGATAAAATTTATAAAATTTAAAAAATTGGGTATTACTATTCATAATAGCTTGTGTGATTGGTTGTGGTGGGTTAGAACTCGAAGTTGCGTACAACACACGCTACAGTATTATTCAAAGAGAAGCGTATCGTGGAAGCTTGGGGTGTTACATTTCCCCCTACTTCAAATAATTTCATCCTCTAAATTTCTAGAATACTACCACATGAAAGGACTCAAGTGGTTGTTCATCATAAGTTCCTTGGTTTCTCGCGTTGCCTCTTCCATATTATGGTTTCTCCATACAACATTTTCCAGACGAGTCGTCCGGTTTCTCAACACTTGTTCCCTGGTATCAAGAATCCTGACAGGCTCCTCACAATAAGACAGATCAGGTTCTAGTTCTAATTCTTCATAGGTGCGTACATGCGTTTGGTCGGGCATGTATTTTTTCAACAGTGATACGTGGAACATGTCGTGAACTTTGTAAAGACCTGGCGGCATTGCCAAACGGAATGCTACAGCCCCAATTTGATCTAGAATTTTGAAATGGCCTATGTACCTGGGACTCAATTTACCTTTCTTACCGAAATGTATTACTCCCTTCCATGGAGATACTTTCAATAAAACATGATCCCCTACCTGAAATTTCAAATCCTACCTTCTATTTTCAATATAGCTCTTATCCCTAATTTGAGTTTCTTTATTGTGGTTTTGGATTACCTTCACATTTCAATCGTTTAATCCACTAGCTCTGGGCCTACGAGTTTTCTTTCAACAACATCATCCAAAAAGGTTGGTGTGCGACATCTCTTTCCATATAACTCTTCATATAGAGCCATATGAATACATGAATGGAAGTTATTGTTATCGGAAAATTCTACCAATGGAAAATATTGATCCCACATACCTTGAAAGTCATGTGAGCAGGATCTCAACATGTCTTCTAATGTTTGAATATTTCATTCTGATTGTCCATCAGTTTGAGGGTGGTTGGCTATGCTCAAACAAAGTTCAATATCCAGGGCTTTCAGAAGTCTTTTCCAGAATATTGAAGTAAAACCTGGATCCCGATTAGAAAAAATCGATAGGGGTACACCATGATGTCTCAAAAAAATCATTAATATATAGTCTTTCTAGATGTTCAAGTGGTAAATATTCCCTTATAGCAAGAAAATGTGCTGACTTGGTAAGACGATCAACAATGACCCATATTGCATCATTCCTTCTAGGAGTATTTCGTAGTCTCATGACAAATTCCATCGTAATATTTTCCCATTTCCACTTTGGTATGGATTGAGGTTGCATGAATCCTCCAGGATTTTGCCTTCTAGCTTTCACTTGTTTACAAACTGTACATCTTAACCCAAAATCAGGAATCTCCCTCTTCATGTGGTCCCACCAAAAATGTTCCTTCAAATCTAAATACATTTTGGTGCTCGCAGGGTGTATATTGAAATTGGAACTATGAGCATCATCAAAAAATTCTATTTTTAGATCAGGTATATTGGGAACACAAATCCTCTTCCCAAATATCAAAATTCCATCTTCATACAAAAAGTCATTCAATCTCCTATCATTCAGAGCTTTAATCATCTTTTTAAACTCTTAATAATCGTTCTGAGAACACATTATCCTTTCTAGTAAAGATGGTTTGGAAACCATTTGAAAAAGTATTGATGTTTCACCATCCATGGTGATTCCCATATCCATCCTTACTAGATCAATGAAAATAGTATCCCTTTCAACTATAATCTTGTTCAAAACTCCATAATATTTTCTACTCAAATAATCATCCACCTTAATTTCCTTCCCTAGGTGGTAGTGTATAGTGAAATAATAATCCTTTAGTAGTTAATGCCATCGGCTTCACCTCATGTTGATTTCTTTCTGTGAAAAAGTATACTTCAAACTCTAGTTATCGGTATATATCTAACATTTTTCACCATAGAGATAATGTCTCCATATATTCAAAGAAAATATTACAGAATCTAACTCAAGATCATGTGTAGGATATTTTTTCTCATGAATTTTTATCTTTCGTAATGCATAAGCAATTACCCTATCATTCTGCATAAGGACACAACCAAGTCCTTTCTTTGAAGCATCACTATAAATGACAAACTCGTCATGCACCGATGGTAGATTAAATATAGTATCATTGACTAATATTTTATTCAGTTCTTCGAAACAATATTCACAATCTATTTTCCAAACAAATTTAACCCCTTTACGTGTGAGATTCGTTAATGAGTTAGCCAATCATGTAAAATTCTTGACGAAATGCCATTAGTAACCTACTAACCCAATAAAAATGTGTACCTCAGTTATACACGACGGTTCGGGCCATTCTTGGATTGCCTTGGACTTCTAAGGATCAACGGAAATTCCATCCTTAGAGGCAATATGGCAAAGAAAATAAATCTCCTAAAGCTAGAATTCACACTTGCTAAACATCTGATATTATTCACCTCTTCTAAGTGTCTTCATGATAATGCACAAGTGATTTTCATGATCTTCATATCTATTAGAGTATACCAAGATATCATCAATAAATATCACCACAAAATCATCAATAAATTTCTTTAAAAATCTATTCATCAGATCCATTAATACAACGGGTGCATTAGTCAATCCAAAAGGCATTACTGTAAACTCGTAATTCACGTACCTAGTTCGAAATGTTGTCTTTGGAATTTCATCCTTCTTTACAGAAATATAATGATAACCATATCGAAGTTCAGTCATTGAAAAGTGTTGAGCTCCATGAATTTGGTTGAATAAATCATCAATGCGAGGTAGGGGATAGTTGTTCTTTATTGTTATAGCATTTATTTCCCTGTAGTCGATACATAACCTCATCGATCTATCTATCTTCATAACAAAAAGGACAGGGGATCCCAATAGAGAAATACTAGGGTGAATAAATCCCTTATTACTCAATTCCTCTAGTTGTTTCTTTATTTCAAACAATTACACAATGGTCATTCTATAAGGGGTCATTGATATGGGCCTTGAACCAGGAATTATGTCAATGGAAATCATAATTTCTCATTCTGGAGGATGTCCAAGTAAATCTTCTAGAAACACATCTACATATTATTTCACAATAGTTAAATCCTCTATTTTAACATTCCTTTCCTCACCCGATGTCATTTCATTCTCATCCCCCCATATAATTGAATTTAGTTGAGCTATTGGGGGTGGATCTCTATTAGAATTGGGTGGTGACGATTCATCTCTAAAGATAAGGTGTTCTTTATCATCGTCATAAAAAATAGTAACCGACTTCTTATTATAATAAATTTTTGCATCATGGCCTGAAATCAAATCCATACCGAGGAATATATCAAATTCAATCATGGGTATGATGATGAGATCAGTAGATAAAGAACATTTGTATGCCGTAATGGGAACTGATTCACTAAACTTTGTAGCAATGATACTTCCCGTAGGAGTTTTGATTGAAAACTCCCTTGTTAAATAAAATTGGAAATATCTAATTTTCAAAGAAAACTGGGAAGATATGAAATAATGTGATGATCCAGAATCAAATAAAGCATTGGCTAAACTTGAGGAAACCATTAAATTACCTTTCACCACGTCTTTTGGAGCTTCAACCTCAGTAGTAGTGATATCATAAGCTTGGCCTTGATCCCTTGACCTTTTTTGAAGTAAGTTCCCTTGACTCTCAGGACATTAATTTTCATAATGTCCCATCTCCCTATAGTTGTAGCATTCAACATAGGTATCTTCTTTATTACCCTTGAAATCATGAGCTTGGTGGCCTTTTCACCACACTTGTAACAGACTCCCGTTCCTTTCAAGCACGTACCAGGGTGTTTCTTCCCACATTTACTATAGGATTGATAATGAAATTTTCTGTTCTTCCCCTTATTTCCATTTCCAAAGTGATCAGTATATCTCTTCTTCTCTTGCTTTGCTTTAACGTCATAAGACATAGGGAATTCATTTTCTATATTGATAAAACATGAGACAATATCTTCATACGACGAGTAGGATTGTGATACTAATGTTCGATGGAGAAACAGTTTTAACACCTCAAATAAATGGTCAATCTTACTTCTTGGGTTACATATATAATCTGCAGTATACCTCTATAAACATGTAAAGTTAGACTCATACTCTATGAGATTCTAATCCTCCTTTTGTCTCAGACTTGGAAATTGTCTTTCCATATCTGCTTGATGGTCACGAGGAATGTATTTTTCTATGAAAATCACTTTTAACTCCCTCCATTCCATATTTGATACTTCATTATCTTCCTTTTTTTTGAATCAATGACCACCATTGGTCAGTATCTCTAGTGAGGCGGTAAAATGGCATGATAACTTTTTCCCTTTCACTACTCCTCAAGGAATAGAATATTTTCTCTAAAGAATTTATCCATTGCTAAACTACTGGTGGATTTTTACCCCCATTGAATTTTGGTGGTTTTTTATTCATGAAGAAATCTAACATTGATCCTCCATGCTGTGGATCAGGGTTTTCCATATGGGTAAGGTTATTATTTATAACCTGAGTGAGTTGTCGCAGTATGGAGATTTGCTGATCATCACCAGTTGCATTACCATCTCCACTATAATTATCTTGAGCAGGAGGGCAATACCAACATGGAATGTGTGTATTGATATGATTTCCATTCCTTCCACTAGGTTTCATTTCTAAATATTGGCATAAATATGATAAGTTTATGAATCCAAACACATAATTCAAAACTTCTAAAACACTTAACATAAATTTACTAGTTTATGGATATAATCCAATATCATAAAAATGTTTTCATTAAGGATGTATATACTCATAAAACCTTCATAATGGTTTGTAATAAAAATGATAATTATCCTAAGCATATCCCACATGAGTGTCGTAACCTAGAGTGCAGTAAGGCCCATTATCATTCAACAATTCTCATTCAAGTCCAGCTCAAAGTGGCGTTTTTAGGTTTTACCCATAAATAAATTTGTGCTAGATCCACCTCTACCAGATCGTATCCAGACATGGATGTATTTCTTGGAAAACTCAC
This sequence comes from Viscum album, assembly GCA_963277665.1. Classification (NCBI taxonomy): domain Eukaryota; kingdom Viridiplantae; phylum Streptophyta; class Magnoliopsida; order Santalales; family Viscaceae; genus Viscum; species Viscum album. The sequence continues at coordinate 1,681,543,150 of OY728161.1, read as the reverse complement.
AAAATCTCCACAATACCCAAATTCAAGAAATTTCTTTTATACAAATCCTCAAAGTCTATATTAGGTCTATGTTCTCTAATCAGAGTTTATCTAAATCTAGTCCCCAAGGATTATACTAAACAACCTTTGATACCAACTGTAACACCCCAACCCCAATTACCCAGAGTTGGTGAATTATTATGTATAATTGGAATTATACCAAAATATCATGTCTCTAATGATCGATTAGTTTAGTTTCCTTGGAATCACTATATACATTCCTAAATTTTACATTACATCCTAAAATGAAAAAACAACAACAACATATTGTCTCCAAATACCACACTCATATCCACTCATAATATACCTACAGGTTATTCATAAAATACTTCTTCACATCCTGGTAAAAATAAGACATAGAATGGGGTGAGCTCAGATGCTCAGAGTGGATAACAATATAGCGGAAACATTCTTAAATAAGCATAAACATTTAAAGCAGCATATAACTAAAACAAAAGCTTTTTAAACATGAACTTTAGAATAATATGGTAAAGATAAAATGAAATAATTCCATTTACTTACACACATGGATATTCTACTAGTCGAATTATCAAATGAAATATCAATAAACACTTTCAAAATAATGGAATGAATAATGCCAGACTATCATAACCACATTGTCAAGGCCTTGTACCGAGGCTATAAATATGATTTTGTCAAGGCCTTGTGCCAAGACACTAGTTTTTCTCATGAGACCTTTCGATGTATTGAGGAGCTATAGTGGGCCCCACCTATCACTTACTATGTCCAATTAATTCTTCAAATGAAAAGGTTTAAACATAAGATAAAAATTCATAAAGAAACTAGTATAAAAAATGTCAATAATTTATCCATAAACCATGAATGGTATAAAAATAACACATCCATAGTCAAACATATCACAAAACCTTCAATAAAATATGGTTGTTTTGTATCATAATAATTCTACTTCAAATAAGCTTAAAATCCATCAAAGGATATTGGCATAAATGAATTCAAAACTATTTGAGAGAGATATTTCCTTTTTAAAAAAATTTAAAATCACATAATTATAAAATAAAATCATTATTTTGAAAATACTACTGTAATCTTTTAAGGTAAGATTAGATGATTTTCTAATGGTGGAAAATATCTGCACCTTCGGTATAAGTTAAAAAAACAATCTTACCTTGTATTTTTTTGAAAAGGTCAAAAAGTACCTTGTTTGGAAAACAACGGAAAGATTTTTTTCAAAAACGTATAAGGTAAAATAAGGGTATAAATTACTTTAACCCATTATCTATTCAATAGTAAATTTTTTTGAAATACATTTTTATGAAACATAGATGTTTATGATAAATATGTCCCAGTAGATAATTACGTATAAACAACCTTGGATAATAAAGAGATTGTGAAATAAACCCTTACCTTGTACTTTTCCTTGGTCGAGTTTAGGATTACCTCCTGTATAATTGTGAACAGATTTTTATAAAATTATACAAGATTCATATACATTAATATGATATCATATATGATCTTTTAAATTTTCATTCTTAATAATATGTAAGTATTATCATCGTTTCGGGTGTTAACAGATTTGTTTTCCTTTATATTCATTATTATGTGAGTCATAATTATTATGGATGGGAATATATATTATTCATATCCATAATGATATCAAGTATTTATAAAAAATTTTAATCATCTAATGGATATTATTCTTCAATGGATATGATGGCGAATAAATCTCATCGCGTTCGTGGAGACGGTAGTCCGTACGTACGCACGAGGGACAATATCATTCTTTTGATATGAAAATAATATATAATTGGTTGGTATATAATATATAAAAAATAATTATCATGTTATCATTATTATTTAAATAAATTACACATCATTATCATACCCATCCAAATAATAATACATTGAATAATAATTACACCACGACGAGGAGACGGTAGGCCGTACGTATGCACGTATGGTGACATGTCATTCAAAGGATAGATAGAATACTGAATATTGTTGTACCATATTTATAATAACAACACAGTATATAGAATATAATAAATATATTATTTTAGAATGCAAATAACAATGAAATAATAAGTGGAAGAAGAAAGGAACTTGAAAGAGGGTGGTGAAATCATTATATCTTCTTCAGGTTCATCCTTTTGATTTGATCAAAAGGGATCCTTAGGTTTGCTTTCAGATCAAACTAATGCCTCTAGGTATAATTGAGGGAAGTTGGGAGGATATTTGGGTAGGTATTGGATGAGTGAAATGGCTGTGAAGGTGTGAATTAGATAGAAGGGAGAGTCCCCTTTTATAAGAGGTGTGGGGGGAACCATAGGAAAATAAAGAAATATGATTTAATAATAAGTTCATATTCAGTTCCAAATGGATCTAAACTGATTTATTTTGAGGATAAGGTGGGTATGGGTCGAAAACAACTCAACCAATAGCTTTTAGACAGGTTTGGGTCACTTTATTAACCTTATATTTTGGTTTTAAATATAAGTTAATTAGTTTTACATTTTCCATTTCTCATTGTAATTTTATATTATATGGTTAATAAAAGTACTATAAACATCCAAGCGAACCCCAAGTTGTTCATTAATGATTTAAATATCATTATATAAGTCCTTTGGACAATCCTAAAATTTTTAGGAATATAATATCTGTTAATAATATAATATATTTTTTAAAAACTCTTTTATGTCAATTTTGACACTATTGGGTATTTTGTATTTGATCATTTTATAACAGCAATACTACTTCGAAAAAAATCATATAATAAATCATAATATGTCATATTAACCTATAAAATTAGATTAATTCCTAAAAAGTCTCAAATTTTATTTATTTGGATATTTATAATATCAATTATTTTAATATTTCATTAATTAAGTAATTGATGCATCATCATTGTGTTAAATATAAATTATATTATTTATTGTCTGAAAAATATAAATAAACTATAGTTATGGTTTAAATATTTTTATCTTTCTAATGAATATTTATAGTCGAATTTATCTTATGTATAACCCTATATTAAAAATGTTTTATTTATTAATCTTTGATTTTAACTATCTTAACTCTTCTTTGAATTAAATAATAATAAATGTCCTAATCTAATCCAAGTGGACCAAAGAGGTTCATATTTTATTCCTAAGGATTTTTTCGTAAAACTGTACTTATCCAATATAATTAAAACATGTGTTGGGGTAATAATAATATAATTTTTACCCTTAATTACCCTATTTACTTTTAACCGTGGTAAATAAATGTAAAAAGTTACTATTCCCTAAAAATTATTTCCATCTTATTGAACCCCATTTTACTTACTGATATTAACCATGTCTCTAGGATTTTTTAAATTCCACTAACAGAAGCTGTAAAATTATTTTTTATGTGAATTTGCAAATTCTCCTAGGAGGTGGGTAAAAGACGGTGAAATGTCATATAAAATTTTTATATATCTAAAATTATTATAAATTTAATCCAATGAATTACATTGAACTTATATAGGTATTATGTGTCTATTGTGACCTAAAATTAATATAAATAAAATAAAAAATTAAATAAATAAAAATTCGGATTTAAACTATAACTCAGTGTTTTTCACTATTAATCAAAAATTGAATGTTTTCAGAAAAATACCTAAAATTTACCCCAAGATAATTTCGAAATTCCAAATCCAAAAATGAAATCCATTTTGAAAGCTAAAATGTATGAAATTTCAAAAAGATTGTATTAATATTCATAATGGCTTGTTTGGTTGGTTTTGGTGTGTTAGAACTCGAAGTTCCGTACAACACACGCTACTGTATTATTCAAAAAGAAGCGTACCGTGGAAGCATTGGGTGTTACAGGGGCAGTATTCCACACTTCCTAAAATGAAATTATCTCGTTTACCTATAATTGAAACCATAATGGTATTCTATAAATGAAAAATACAGAAGAATATAAAAAACATAAACATAATATATATCATATATAAATACAGTGACATCATAATGGCCTCTATGAGAGGCGGTAGGAGATAATTGAATTATCATTGTTTTGTGAGGCGTTAGTTTTCCATCCATAGAAACATTATGGTTTTTACCCATTAGATGGAGGTGTGTGAAAGTGTTGTTTGAATCCTTATCATAAAAACATACTATTTTATTTAGGATACTTGTCTTGTTATAAAAGAAAAGAAAAAAAAGAGTTATGGTGTTGGAGAAGGAAAATAAAACAATATAACTAAAGAGAAAATATGACCTTTAACTCTGGTAAATTCCTTTAGTTTTAACCAAAAGTACTTCTTAATGTTCCTAATACCTATGATAAGGCTTATAATAAAGGAAGAGGGATCTAGAGATATTATTTGGTAAGGGGTTGGAAGAACCAAGGGGCTTGAGTTGTGTGAGGAATGGGTTAGAGGTGAGGGATTTTTATAAGGGGGGAGGGGCTCTTTAGAAATGTGTGAAAATATTATTTTATTATATAATGATATTTGGTTTCTAAAGGTACAAAACTTTTTATAGTCGAAGATAATATGACTCATCGTCAAAATAAAATCATCAATTAATAATTTAATGGGTTGTGGATATGAATTTAATCTTTTTAATATTATTTATTTAAATCAAATATTAATGAGGTAAACACTGTATCATTATTGTGTCATAAATAATTTTATTTATATGATGTCTAAAAATTATAAAACAAAATAACATGATGTAGGAAATATTTTTATATTTTTAGTAAATATTTATAGTCAAAAAGATAACTTATATAACCCCTTGTTAATGTTGATTTACAAAAAGATATTTTTTTATGTCATTTTTGCCTTTACATTAAGTTAATAAAAATAAAGGGTTATTATCACTCTTAAGTGGCTCAATGAGGTCCCCAAATTGACCGATGTATGGCCATGGTAGGCCATGACTCATCCAATAAATTTAGTACAATTGTTATTATAATTGTGTATTATTATGATATTGTATTTACCTTTCCTTACCCTATTTATCTTTAACTGTGGTAAATAAAAGTCAAAAGTTATTATTCACCAAAAATTAATTTTATCTTATTGAAAAAAAATAATAACTAATAACAACCATGTATTTCTGATTTTTGAAATTCAATTCATAGAAGTGCTAAAATTTCATTAAATGAAAAAGTTAGTTTTTAACTACAACTTAGTGGTATAATTGTACATCAAAAATTCATGTTTTTCAGAAAACTATAAAAAAAATCAGACTAATAAATATTTGATATTACAAATTCAAAAATGATGTCTATTTTACCAAATTAAAAACATATTGTTCATAAATTAATTTAAAATTAATTCTCGTTGACAAAAAAAATAGTCTGTTTTTAAGAAAAAATAACTATCAAAAGATTGATAATTGTTTACATCCAATTTCAAAGTGAAAGTAATTCCAATGACCCACATTGGATTAAATGATAAAAATATAATATAATTCCAGGTTAAAACCAATTAAAAATATATTCTAACCATATAAATAAATTATATTAAAAGGCGCTTTTGAATTAAAATATAGTATTTTCAACAATTTATTAAAAAATGAATTTTATCAGAAAAATACCAAAAATTAAATCAAAGTAAATTTGATGTCCTGAATCAAAAAAGTGTTTTATTTTATCAAATAAAACATATAAAAGTGTCTCAAACTATATTTAAAGATGGTTCTCCATCAAAAGGCAGTAAATCGATCTTTTAAAGAATATTTGAGTATTTTTTCTTAAAATTGGATTAATTCACATTTTAGGCCTCTAAAATTTATTGAATAAATGTATAAACATTTAAAAAACATGTATAATCATATTATAGTTAATTATATTCATTGTTTCCAGAAAAATGGCTAGGCATTAACAACATTTAACAAAACTTGATTATATTATTTGTGTGCAACATAAGATTTCAAAGAAACCCGTTGTTGTGTATCAAGTATGCCAACGAGAATATCAAACCCTTTAAAGTAAAATTAATATCTAATTCATAGATGTAAATAATTATGAAAATGTATTATTTCATTATTTACCTGGGATGTTACATATCCCTTAAATGTACATCTTGGTGTGATAAATGTTGTGAAAATACCTTTATTGGGAGTTTTTATTTCATAAGATGAATTATAGTTTTGACAATTTCATATCTTAATTCCTTACTAATCATGAGATGAATGATGAGAATCATGTTGCAACAGGTCTCACCCAAACCCTTGAGGTTAGATAATAGATTTTTAGGTAATATCCATAATTTTATAATGCTATTTACACATGGGGTGGGAGGTCATGATATTATATGGGTGATTATAGATTATGTGACCATGTACTCCCACTTCCCTACCATTATATAGAAGTGTTCAGTTGAATGATTGGGATGCATGTATATATAGGTGATCATAAATATTAATGGTTTCCTATGGATAACTATCATGTTTCTTGAAGAACACATCACTTATTGATTATAGATAAAATTATATGGGTCATTCAGAACAAATTTTTGGATGAGTACAATGATACATTCCCACATATATGGTCAGACAGAATAGACTATCCCAGTGCAAGAAAAAATGACACTACCATTGATTTTAGATTTCAACCAATTCATGGAGAAAGCATACCCTTTTTATCCATTCCCTATAAAAATTTATAGCAATCTATAAATGGATTTTACACATCATGGGACATTTGTGGGGACCCTTATCAGTCACCACTACGCCAGTTAGAGTTTTGGTTATCAGTATTTAAGGCACCATTAATAGTACAGAAAATGAAAAGTAAAGTTTAGATCATACAATAGGGGATGAATATTACCTAAAATAGACATAATGCTTGGGTTATATTTTGAATAATGCCTTTTTACATTCTATGAGTTTGATTATGTGTTCCTAAATGACTCACCTTTGTGTGTGTTATTACAATTTGGTTAGGTGGAAAGCTATCATATTGGTTCATTGGTCCATTTTAGATACCATAAAATATCATTGATGATTCATACAACCAATATTATCCCACAGAGTAGTACCCATTTCATAACATTTTCCTTGTGATACATCTATGGAGATTCATTTATGTTCACTTAAATTTTACTAACTATGGAAAGGAGTAAATTTAGGTTGGGGCCAACTTTTTAGAGTACCTTAGGAAAATAATGTATTGACAAGTGAAAATTATTCATGGATTAATGATTCAAATTTGGTATATTCTTGGGATGTGTGAGAATCATCAAGAAGTTCATGGGAGTTGTAAAAAAAGAGGAATGATGATTAATATCACCTATTTGGGCAGCTCTTTAATATTGAGAGGAAATACAATAATATTTGGATGATATGAAAATATTTATTTTTTATATATTTACCCTTATTAAAAAGTAATAGTATTTTTAGTTATAGTTAGGAAGTCATTGGGATATTTTGGGTAGTGTGAGGCTCCAATATGTATATATTAAAATTTTCACATATATTAACACACACACTTTCCTAATAATGGAGAAACTGGATTTTTTATGAAATAGAAGATTAAATGGGGTAAATGAGGCCAACATTAAATCTAGAATGGGGTTATTTCCCTAACAAAAACATAATAAACATTTTCATTATGTTTTAAGATAATGTGTATTCTAATATAAATATAATGAATAAATTTTTGAAATAAAATTATTTTTTTTAATTTCAATTATCATATTGATTTTATTATATCAAAAACATTATGTATATTCAAAACATTATGCTACTCAACCTAAGAGAATTTTTAAATCCATAGTTGGTCCTATGTTGGGAATTAATTTTTAGATAATCTCATATTGGTTAATCATCAATGAACCCAAAAAAAATTTAATGAGATTTTATGATAACACATTATTCTCTAATAATTAATATATATTTAAGGTAGGTAATATTATTTTTTAAAATTTCACTATTCTCTTTGTGATTTTTAACATGGGATTATTCTTATTGAGAAAATATGGTGTTCATCCTCAGAGGTCCCTATGAGTTTACTCTTTTTGGAGAATTATGATTCTATTTTATTATATTTTAGATATTATTCTTTTTTTAACACCTCAATTACTACCAATGAATGCTGGTGAATAATACCATGTCCATTGATAGTCCCCATATATCGTATTTCTTGATTTCTACCTCAACTCTATGTATTTTCATCACTGTTATTCATTTGGATAGTGGTTCAACCATTACATCTAATCCATTTTGTTTCATGATTCATTACTAGTTTGATGGATCAATGATTTGGGTTTTGTGGAAGTGGTTTTTATTATTATAGAGAGTGAATTATGATGATTGGAATAGGAGGATAAATTACAAATTGAATTTTTATGTTCTTGTGTTCCAATGAAATGGGGGTCAAGGGACATCGTTTTTTAGACCAATGGCCTCCAATATTAGATAACTTGACTTATTTTGATGACCATAAACATAGTTTCAGAGTGTTTCAGGTGTGATTCATGATAGATATATAGAAAAAAAAGAAAGTATGTCAAAATGGACATCAAAATATGATGATTCTAAAAAATTCATGACTACTCACAATGTAGTTCATTAGATCTCACATTGGGTATTCCATTTAATACAATTCTATGTTTCATGTCAGTGATAAATATCACAAGACAATGTGACAAATCCACAAGTTATGTCCCGGATAACTGACCATATTAGACAATAATAAAATTAAAGGCCAAGGGGCCCATGTGGCCTCACACACTATGTTTAATATGGAATAACCTATCTATTATTTGAGGTACCTGTCTTGTAGGATTGAAGTAAAATCCACATCTTGGCCGGGGAGCCAAAAATCTATTGACCTGTATAGGTTGACAGCATGGCTCAAGTGCACATCCATATATTCCATATGATTATGACAATAAGAAAGGGTTTAAATGTCATAGAGTAGGGAAAATATACACTATTGATTAGTAACAAATATAATAAAATCATGAAAATTGATAGGAAGGGTAAGATAATAATAATTGTGAGTTATTAATAAATAGGATAAATCAAAATAAATCAACCCTACCTGAACATGCTATGACATAAAAAAGAAGTAAGCCTTCATACATTAGGTAATATATGTGATATGGATATACTAAAAAATAATAAATTATTAAATACTCTAACTCTACAGTGTAACTGATGTACATGATAATTATTTAAATCTCATTTTGAATCCTAGTATCTAAATTTTGGCCTAAAGAGATCATAATCCAATATCGTATATTGTTCCCAAGGAATCATTATAGGTACCTCATGGAATCTATAAAATAGTGCAAGTGAAACTTAATTAGCCACCCCCAATGACTTATAATGAATATATGGTCCTTAAAATGATTTTGTGTCTATGTTTAATAAATGAAGTAGTAAACTAAATAGACCATGGCATACCAGTCTCCTCATTAGATACCCATCTGATACCCCTCACCTCTTCCTAAAATAAATATTATTTAGATCTATAAAATTATATAAGTAGACTCATTTATAGAGGTAAATACCTAAGGAATCCATGTATATTATTATACATAATGGTTTTCATATCACTAATTGGGGGATTAATCCAAACATCAAAAAATATGTGTTAGTGGGTTTTATGTGCAAAAATTCTGTGCAAATGATATGGGGCACCAAGAACAACCATTTAACAGACAATAGTAACAATAATAATGAAAATAAATGCCTAATCAAACATGTTTTATTAGAATTAATGATAATGGTTCCGCGTTAAAAAATTCATAATTAATGGTTTGTTTCACCCTTTCAAACAAATTTAATGAACAATAAAAATATGTGTTATTCCCAAATAATAATAATAATAATGCAGAACTTCATTTATAAAAATTCATAATAATGAAAATAAATAATTTCATGTCAAATAAATTCAATTGACAAAAAGAGACATTCTTTCCAACTATATCATATGAATGGCGATGAGCACCTTGTCCAATCCCTCTTAACCATTTATAATTCATTATGTTTAAAATGACTTACGATCCCATCCATGAAAGTATATATATAATCTGATGTGATGGCTATGAAAATATATAGATATCCCCATTTACATTAATAAATTAAATAGCTATGGGACAAGCACCCACTTCATAATAATTCAAGCATTTGATTAAACATTGCATTTAAACATTTCAAAATTCCACATGACATGAATATTCCATTCATGCTACATTTAAAACATATTTCCATTAAATTTAGATTAATTGTTTTTAAATTTATTATAAATTGTCAAGGGTCCATTATTATTTATAATTTTATTTCTCATAATCCTGATTCATAATTAATAGGGTCAATGTAGGATTCCATGTTAATATACACCTTTATGTGATTCAATTAACTAAAAAATGCACATTTCAATTATATTATAATTACAATAGAATTATAAATTAGTTGACCCAAAGGGGTAAACTAATGGTATCATACACTTTAAATGTTCTGTTAATTCAATTAAAAGTCTCAGTTTTTGTAGAAAACTAACACATCTCAAGGGATGTTTAGTATCATAAGCATGATATAGCGTTTATGGGAATTTATGCCAACCAACCTAAAGGGTTGGTTCCCAAAGGTGTAAAAATATCTAGTGATATGATTGGGTCATTGAGAAAATAAATTTAAGAGGTTAACAATATATTTTACATATTTTAACATTCAGAAAGCAAGACATGGATGATATGGTGTACTACTAAATGAATCTCTTTATAAAAGACACAAATTTAAGGAAAATCCATATAGACCAACTATTTTATACTGAGTAAGCTTCATTAAACCATTATTTTCAATTGAATCAGGTTGTAATGATATAAATTGAAGAAATATATATTAACCCTGTAAATATTTTATATTAGCTTACATGGATATTATGACTAATATAGAGATATAATAAGAAAAATGATGGAAAGGGGATGTATCCATATCTAGAGGGTACCAACACATCTAATGATGATGAGAATATACCAAGAATGGATAACATTCTCCCATGGAAATTAAATAAAGGTAAGAGAACAAACCAATGGATACTCTAAGAATTGAGGGTGGAAATGGTGTAAAACCCCATTTAAGGTCACATAGGAAGATGGTTTTTCTCAATTTTATGAAGCACATGGTTTGTCTACTTGGTTTTTTTAACCGTTTGAAACCCAACTATGTGATGACCTTGGCCTATGAACATCCACCATTAATGGATCCTGAACATGATCTGAAAAATCATGTGTAATCCAGAAATTTTTTCACTATCTTCAGACTCCCCACCACATATGGTTTCTGAGAATAATTAGAAAAACCACGAAAAAACCGATGTTATTCTCTGTACTACTATAAAAAATTTCAAATACCCAAGAAGCCTCATTTTTTGTAGTTTAAATAACAATGTTACACCCATAAAAGGTTGTATGGTAAATTTTTATGGTTCCGAATAACAATACAGTTATTGCACACCCCCATTATCTTACAAACACTTTGATTTCAAATCCCAATCCATTCAAAAATCATTCAAACACTTTAGAAACATCATGATCATCCAATCCCCTGTATAAATAACACATTAATTTTTTTAAATTATCATATTTTTTGAAGCTAGTTTTATGATTTTCACCATCCATGAAGTGAAAAAGTAAAATTCCTTAAGATTTCACAACCATATAAAAATAATGGGTATTACAACGTACTCACCATATAACAAATCAGACTCAATAGTCCTTATGGGAAAAGAAAAAAATTAACAAAAAGATACTTGGTTGGTGAAAATTCACAGTGAAATGGTCTTTTTTCATTTCTAAAATCCCAACAAACCTAAAATTATTCTTTAAAACTTATAGTATTGAATCCATGAAAACATGATACCATGATCAAAATTTACCAAGAAAGATCTAGAAAAAAAAACAAAAACTATACAATCTAACCCATGAAATGATATCATTAGCATATCTTTCATAAACCATCTTATAGATCATCCCACCTTTGGTTTTATCTTTAAACATCATATTCTATGTCATGGTATGACCACAATATGAATTTTCTAATGAAAAACATCCCTAGGGTCCTTGAGACACACCCAAAATTAGATATTTTCCCCATTTATCAAAGGAACCCAAAGTTCATTTTCAGAATTCTCACTGAAACATGAACTCAACTTCTAATGTAATCTCTATTATAAAACAAAAATTATTCAAAACATCATTCTCCTATAACACGGTAACCAATGAATATCATATCTGAAACTATTTGATCTTCACTCTCAAATAATCAACTAAACTCGACTACAAATCATTTCTATCATCAGAATCAAACTACTAGAACCCAAGAATCTCATCCAATGTAGATCACACTCCAAAATAAAATAGAGAAACATTAGTATATAGTTGATATGCCCAGGCATTACATTTGTTTAATGATCCCAAAGGTGGTATGTCGCCTAGAAATAGACTTAAGTAATTGTCTAGTGTCCGTGATTCCATCCAAGGAATTACTACTAACGAATACATGTGTCACATTGAAATATCAATTCCTACAAAGTGATTTAATTCTAGGACCATATTAACAAAAAAAATCCAATATATTAATCAATGTCTCTTAGTCCCATGCTATGTATTTAGTAAGAAATTTATCCACAAAGGAATCTATTATAAAATGTAATAAAAGATCTAATATATCATTACAAAAATGGCCCAAAGGTCTGATTACCCTTCTAACAATGTGGATTACCCACCAGTGACCAACATTAATCTACTCACTATTGAAAAATCCAAATCTTTATATTGAAAAAATAGATTACCTATTACTGTTTTTCATGCCTCATCCATCCCAATAGATGGCTATTTGCATGGGAAATAACCTACTATTTCCTTAGAGCTAACATAAACATCACCCATCACTCTACCTTTCTTTCCCAGAACTATATTAATAGAATTCTCCATGTTTCCAATCACAAATAATGTAACCACAATTAAAAGATCAATATTGTAATCTGTAACCATTGGAATACTTTAAACCATGCCTCAATATCGACTCCCAATGATTCCCTTTATCAAATTATAAAATATATTAATGTTAGATGAGTGTATAGAAAATGTAGTCTCAACTAACCCAGAATGATTTTAAGATACTAAGAATTTTATACATTATTCTATAGGAACACTATGATTACATTGATAGATATGTATCTCTATCAATATCCACACTCAAATCAAAACTGTCCATTTTTTCTGTTAACCAACTCCTAACACCGCATCTTTAAAAAATTTGTTCCCATTTCCAAACACACATCAACCATCTCATGAAGCCTAATTTAATCCCTTGTTGTCCCTAATTTCATTGGTACTTATTTAAAATTTCCCCAAATATCTATGTTTCTATTCTAATAACCATCATATTGAAACCATCAATTAATATGGCTCACCTAAAAATGCATCACTTATTTACATAAACTAGTTATCATTCATAACTACCAAAAAAAACTCACCAAAAATAGTGGGTGTACATTCTCATATAGAATATTTAATTATAAGAGTAAAACTATTTGGAGTAATTATCCAATAAGGTAAATATGAAATACAACATGAAAGATCAATCTCCACATGCTAGGAGATCCCTTGGAACTACTCTTAAAAATTTGGTAAACAAACTTCTTCCTTGATTTATTAAATGACTCCACACCTCACTGTGTCATTTTTAAATTAATGTATAAAAGAAACAATCATTGTTCATCTGTTCTAGATACACAAATAACTATACCCATTGAATCCAATCACGATACTCATGTACCCTTTATTCATCCCTGAAAAAATATTGGAATCTACATGCCTACACTATAAAACTCATTAAAATCCCTGAAACATTCTTGAAATGATATTAAAACCACTATCATTGTCCAACAAATCGAGAATATTCATTAAAAAATATATCAATGTTTTCCCTTTAATTTCCCCATTTCCAACCAATTAGGTCCATGTAAAACTATAGGTATTTTGGTCTTTCACATGGACCTGTTAATGAAATCTCAAAACAGGGTCGGTTGGTCATTCAACTTAGACCTAAGGTCTCTCATATGATTACCTTTTCCCAATTAATGATATCTACAACATAATATTCATGTTCAAATTAACTCTACCAAAATCTTTAAAACTATTATAAGACCAGATTTACATTAATGAATGAGTATCAAACTAGTCAAAATGGGACTAATGAAACCACCTACAAAACACCATCCCATTTAGCCTGGAATCACTCTCTGAGAATCAAATTATTTAATTAATATCTAGAGGTCCAGAATTTCAATATAACGGATAATAATGATGATACTCATCATGTATATACTTATGGTAATAAACCCTTTAGGTTCAACTTATTATGAAACCACCTATATCCATAGGAAATTGTTTCAATATCTAGTAGTTGTTCCTGACTCAACGGTCAAGCAGAAATCACATTGCATCTATAGGAACATGGATAAAAATTGTAACTCCTATGCATCTTCATATGTGATACCACAACAGGATAACCCGTCATTTTTAGCATAAGGAATAAAATATTAAAACTATAGTCATTTCTAATAGTCCACATCACATTACTTCTGAACAGTCATATCAAAGACAATATTAAAAGGACACTAAAACAAATAGAAAATTTACATGTCAAATATTAATATTATATGGTGCAATTCAAAGGCTAACACATAAATATTGACTCAATATAGTAACAAAACTAATGGTTTTTATTTAATTAATTTACATTAATTCTCAAAAAAAAATAACTATTAGAGAGGATCATATATATAAATTATTAATTATGAGATAAAAATAAAAAAAATGTATTTGGAATATTATTTTGTTTACTCCATGCAACATTATAAGAAAATTACCGCATAATTTACATTAAACTATTATTTATAAATATTTATCAAAACATGGATTAGTTAAAGAAATTTTCAATTTCATGATATCATGGAAACTCCATTTAGAATGTAATTATAAATATGGAGAACTAGAGCCTTGTTATGATAAACGTCAAAGAAATTAATATAAATTAAACCATATATGAGGGATAAATTATGTATGATACCATAATAGACATATAAATAAGACCATATATTTTGTTTCTAACACATTAAACAATAATAACATTTATTATAAATATACCCCCATGGTTTTAAGCATTATGTATGATAATGAAATAAAGGTGACTTATGAGGGTGTTGTCCTATCATCCTGGATTTAGTCATATGAAAACCATTCCCAATTAAGGGACTAAAAATATATTAATTACAATTTTAATCCCATATCAATTATTTTATTTAATAGTAAATTCATCATAATTTCAATACACCCTATACATGGTTATCTTAGAGGAATAACATTCATAAAATAACCTAAAATGGATAAGTGAAGAATATATGGATTCATTTATATAAGCCATCATTAAAATATTATAGATGTAAATACCTATATAATTTATAATTTCCAAACCATATAATTGATATCCATATTAAATTAAATGAATTAATTAAAAAAATAACAAATCATTACCATTTTCAAGATTCTGTTTCAATATCCACTCACAATATTAATCAAATTATGAATTGATAAATAAAATCCCCACAATAAAACTATATAGTAAAGAACCATTTAGGTTGATATTGAAACATTATTTAACTAAACCAATTTCATAACCAACCAAGGATGAAATCCCATTAGCATAATAAAAGGATTCATTTCCACACACACAAAATCAAGGTATTCGTGTGATAATATTAAATAATCACTTGTGTATTGAATACTAAGAAGTATGTAACAATATTCACATATGAAATGTACAAAAATAAAAATTATAATGGATAATGAATCATTTGTTATAGAATTAATTATTGAACCTGATTTATCTTAATAAATAATTTTAAAAGTGTTAAATATCATAAATTAGTAGTGGGTGAAAATTTATTAAATCCTTCAAGGTGAAATAGTAATTAACTATAATATCAAATAGTACGAGCAATAGTTTCATCACTGGAATCATGATATTTCTCTCCTGTTTGGGTTTGATGAACCAATAAATAATCTCATTGATGCATTCAAAAACATTATTTTTCTCTAGTATACCATCTCATGATAATGAGATAAACAAATTATGATACTATGATAACAGTTTTTTCTTCTCTGGAACTAGCCGACACAAATCTATTGCCCCAATGTTTTTATCTAAATGGCCTCATGTGCACCTCCATGGTTTCTATTGGCTTCATATTTGAGATAGGGTATAATGGTGGTATCATTGGGGAAATATAACATTTTGATCGATAATGAATAAATCATAATAATAATCCATAAAATGAATTTTAAAATTATAATAACTTTGAAGTAAAAAATTTATAAACCATATAAAATTAAACCACCCATGAATAAACCTAATATTCCCTAAAAAATGAATTCATCTTACAATATGTATAATAATTAAATTTTTTACTATAAATAATAATAAATAAAGGCTTCAAATTAGACAGGAAGCCAATGTGTAAGCTCATTCACTACCTCCAATTTCAAGTCATAGGCCATCTAAAGAAACAACAAGAAATCATTATCCAAAAAACAATCTTGAATCAAGGAGATCTATACAGGTACCAAATAGTAGCATCAAGATAATGTGAGTAAACCTTAGTAGGCCACAAAAAATTACACTAAATTTCTATCTTTTCCAGAATTGTATTAAAAGTTAGTGTGTTCATATAATACAAGAATAATTAATATAAATAGACTATTTCAGACTGGATTCATCATGAGAGACATGACTAATACCACCTACCTTATCTTATACATTAATGTTTCTATACCTATATAGTTATCTAAAATGACCCAACAAAAATGATAGAAAACCAAAGAATCCATGTAAATTGTTTTAATAAAATTATTTCATATATAATAGAGGATCATCAATGACACCATTTAAACAAAGGGAATGTTTGAGTCATGTCCAAAAGTTACCAGTATTTGATATGATACACAAGGCCGACCAATTAAGATTAAAAAAATTAACGTAATAATTAAATGTAACACTATGCCCATCATGTTCAATTAGAAGTAATAATAAGTGTTTCATTTTTAAATATTTAATAATTTATCATATAAGGTGTCATGCCCAAAAAAATTAATACACAATGATAAGGGTTTCCATTCCCAACTACAAATAATAACAATATTAAGGAACTTCAAGTAATTAAATTTCTAATAATGAAAATATGTGACGTAATATAAAATAAATTCAACTAATAATGATTAACATAATTCCCAATATTTATAAATGAATGGTGATGAGTGTCATTATTAGCACTGCTGAACCATTTATAAATCATTCAACTTAATGTCCCTAATGGACCCATCAAAAAATTTTATATTAAAACCAGTTGAATCATAATGAAATAAATAAATAGTATAATTTCCTTTAATAACAACACATTAGCCATGTGAAAATACCACGACCATTAATAATTAAAAACCACTTTTATACATTACATTTATAAGTTATAAATGGAAATGTTACGTGGAATTTCATTTCACATTCCATTTAGTCCATTTAAAATTATCATTTAGTTTAACCTTTTTCTTTTCATTTAAAAGTGAAATGTCGATAAAATTATCATAATTTTAGTGGTCATGTGCAGGATTTATAGTCGATATGCGACATGGTTAACCCCATGAAAATATACCACTCTCCATGATATATTTAACTGAACGATACCCATTTCATTAAATTATTATTACTATATAATTCTCATTTAATATACATATGGGTTCAATAGATGGTATTCAATAATTCCGAGTCCCATTGATTCAATTATGATTCCCACTAATTATGTGGAAACTCTACCAGCCACAAGTTTTGTTTATTTACATAAGAACGACATAGAGTTCATGGCTTTTTATATCAACCTAGTGAAAGGTGTAGTAGACATTGAAATACAAAAACCTCCAATGATGGAATCTGGTCATTGCAGCAACCAATTAAAGGTTATAACAATTTATTTAAATTAATTTTATTAATTAGGATGAAATTTATTGTCCAGTAAAATACACTCATTCATTTTCAAACATTGATTAGGGATGGAATGAAATATATAAATGAAAAATAAATACAGAGTATAAATGAAAAAAATCATCTCTCATGAAGATAACATCGAATATGGTGGGATAAAGATAAAATATAAGTAAGTATATTCATAGGCATATCGATAGGATTCCAATGAATATGATGAAGAATAAAATATAAAAAAAAGAGTTGAATAGATCTTCCCATATAAGATTTACGAAGAGGAGGATGTGTGCGGAGGGATATGGGATGATGTGAGGGCAAGAATAATGTAAAATATCATTTACAGTCATTAGGAAAATGGTGTTTTTTCAATTTTTAAGAGTCGCTGGTGAAGGCCAAATGGTTGTTTTAAAATTGAAACAACCATTTGATTCCCAAAATATATTGTATAATCCACCTTAAATGGTTCATAAACATGGTTATACCAACTATGTACAAACCATTCATTTGGAACTATCTTATGTCAACCCACATCACACTGCCAAAGTCCATTTTATGAAAAATGTTGTGAAACCCAAGTGTGTCCCACTAAATCTCTACACCATTTTTATTGGTTATTTGGAATCATATGGATAATTTTATAAACCATGTGAAACCCCCATATGGATATACATTTGAGGTATTTAATTTTAACTATCTCTTTTCTAATCATGAGCCCACATTTGGATTTCCAAACCCAGAACATTTGAATCCCAATGAATTAAAAACTCATCCAAACACATGAGACACCTATCAGACCTCAAAAACAATATCAAAAAATTGATCAACATTTATAAACTCTCATAATTTTTTAATATTGGATTATTATTTTTCTCATTTACCAAATTATAAATTCAAATTTTTTTAAATTTTCAAACCATCTTGAAACACAGGGACTTACAGTACATGAATTGTACCACTATTATTGTGGAACCACATATGACTGTAATAAAAACTTTGACATTTAGTAGGGAAATGTCATGTATCGTGATATAATATTCTTCAATGGAAAACATGGTTAAAAAACATTTAACTATACAGATCAATGTATATTTCCACTTAAACATGAGTACTTTTGTGAAACATGGATTTCAACCTCAGAATTCTCATGTATAGTTGATATTACTTAATCGTATTTGTGCCTCCTTAAGAGTAGAAATTTCATCCTTGTAAACTTAAGTGTGGGATCAATTACCTTCTAATCATATCAAGTCAGTATTTCACACATAAAATGGGACTGAAATCCTTTATTTTTGTATCTATTATTACACAAATCTATGGAGTTCATATGGGAACGATATCCTCCACTAAACTTGTTATTTTTATTCAATTTTGTGGTTTGGATTTTCTATCATTATCTAATGGAATGACCATGGAGAATTCATGGTTCTTCTAAATCAGAAGCATGAATTCATACATTGTTGGATGGATAAGAGTTTTTTATTTTATGTAGAGAAATTTTTTTTATTTAGGAATATATGTAACAGATTTATTTTTCATATAAATCCTGGTTATTATTTTCTGATAAATCATTGACTTGAGTATTTACTGCGTGGATATTCATTTATTTTTTACTGGGTATGATTAAATTCAAGCCTATAACTACATCTCGCATATCTATTGTGACTTATACAAATGGAATGCTTTTGAGTACATATGTAGGGGACATAATGAAAGGGGTACGTATTAGGAAATGTAGTTTTTTTATCTTGAATATTGACTTTCAGGTGAATATAATTTGGGACTACTTCACCACTTTTTTATAAGTTGGACTAACTTACTAGTTCATGGGCCAATATCATTCAATATATACTCGACTATAAACATTCACACTTTATTATGGGATATTAGAGGTTTTTCTTAGATTTATTCTGTAAATTTTTTATTTTCTAAACTAAAATATTGTTTAGGTAGATAAATATTCATAAGCATAGGTGAATTTGGATAATACCTCTCATATGTGTGATATGACTACTCGTTTCTCGTCCCAATACCCTATCGTATTAGAGGTATTATTGGGATGGGATACATTTCTTTATAGTTTCAAGGTAGGCCCTAGTGGGTTTAGTCGTTCTAACAACAACCTATTATATCAATATGAAATATATTTTTATGTATTTATGATGAAAATAATACCTATTATGATTTAATGATGCATATAATAATCTCATTTTCTAAACTAGTATTATTATTATTATGTTATCCAAAAACAATTATATTCTAACATCATAGGGGAGTGCACGTGAGATTTTGGCATAGGGGAATTTTTTTAATGGGTATGTGTGTTTTTTATTTTAGAATGTGGGGTTGATCAGTGCCACTTTAAGTGGCGCTGATTACCCAAAAATCTACAGTGCCACATGATGTGGTGCTGTCCATTTTCGGCCAAAAACAGGTGCACTACAACTTGAAGTTGCACTGCACCTTATAGCCTCATTCTATCAGCACCCCTTGATGTGGTGCTGATATTTTCTCACTATTGGGGTAAGTGCCTTTTGAAGTTTCATCCATATAAAACCTCCCCTATATAGGGGTTTCCCCCCCCCCTCCTCTCCTCATTCTCACATCCTCAATCCATTTCATCTTCTAACTCTCTCTTTGATATATCTCCCTATCCTCCCCTCACTCTCTATTCAAGATATCTCTTTCTCAAAGCTATGCCTCTC
This sequence comes from Viscum album, assembly GCA_963277665.1. NCBI lineage: Eukaryota > Viridiplantae > Streptophyta > Magnoliopsida > Santalales > Viscaceae > Viscum > Viscum album. The sequence continues at coordinate 1,681,522,404 of OY728161.1, read as the reverse complement.
TATGCATGCGAAGCTATTCAAAGGATCATAACATTTTCACTGATTTGAGTAAATTATTATTTTTAATTTGGTTATTATGGTGATTTATTTATTATAATTAGGAGATTGTCTAGTTATGACTAGGTGTTTAATTTATTATAATTAAGATATTAAGTAATTGTAATTAGGTGATTAATTAATTACAAATAGTTATGAAATTGATTTTATTTAGGTGATTAGATAATGTTTATTAGGTTATTAATTAATGTAAATTAGGTGATTAATTAGTTCTTACTAGGTGATTAATAAATTATAATTAGGTGATTAATTAATTCTAATTAGGATATTAATTTTTTATAATTAAGTGATTTATTTATCCTAATTAGGTGGTAAATTAATTCTAATTAGTTGGTTAATTACTTCTAATTATGTTATTAATTAATTTTAATTAGCTGATTAATTAATTATAATTAATTGATTAATTAATGGTAATTAATTGATTAATTAATGGTAATTATGTGATTAATTAATAGTAATTATGTGATTAATTAATGCTAATTAGGTGATTAATTAATATTAATTCATTGATTAATTAATGGTAATTGGTTGATTAGTTAATTCTAATTAGGTGATTAATTATTTCTAATTATGTGATTAACTAATTCTAATTATGTGATTAATTAATTCTTATTTGGAGATTAATTAACAGTAATTAGGTGATTAATTAATTCTAATTACATGATTAATTAATTCTAATTCAGTGATTAATTAATTCTAATTAGGTGATTAATTAATTCAAATTATGTGATTAATTAATTCTAATTAGGTGACTAATTAATGGTAATTAGGTTATTAATTAATGGTAATTAGGTGATTAATTAATACAAATTTGGTGATTAAATAATACCATTAAGGTTATTAATTAACGATAATTAGATTAATAAATATGAATTAGGTGATTAGGAAATTAATTAAAGTTAGTTAGGTAATTAATTAAATCTAAATATTGAAGCTGTTATCTTAATTAGCGAAGTAGTTTTCTTAATTAGAAAAGTAAATATCTTAATTAGTGAAGTAGTTATATTAATTACCAAAGTAGTTATAAATTTCATCTAAATTATATCCTTGCATTACATTCTAGGTACGATAATGAATTTAGTTTGTCATCAACCTGGTCCTAGCTTTGTAATTAATGTTATGAACATGAATTTAGTAGCTCAATATATTTCATTCATATTAAGTGTTAACTTTTTCCTGAAATGAATTCTCTCATGATTAAACTATCCTCGGGTAGAGGGGATTTGGGTCAGACCACCTACATTCATGGACGCTTTCCTTGTCTAGGAAATTGAATGGGTTGTCTATCTATCGCTCTGGGTTTACTCATGTAGACCTTTTCAATTTCATATAACTATATTAATTTACATGACATGTTTGCGTACCTCAAGCATATAATGCATGTGGATATGTATAAATATGTTTGACTTCTAATCTTGGTTAAGTAATGAAAACTAGTTGGTTGTGTAAAGAGTTATACGTCAATATGGTTTGAACATATTGATTTAGTGGAGGGATTAGGATTCAAACCAGAATTAATAGAAGCATGCATACATAAATTGATTCTCTTATCAGATTTAATTAATAATAATAGTTTATTTTAGAAAAAAAAGATGGGTGTTGCCTATATTTATTGCAATAGTCAAATAATATAGATAGAACAAGGATATAGTTATAGTATACATCCATAAGCTATTGTGATGATAGGATCATGTACAACATTAGAAGTTGTGCAATGGAAAATTCATCAAAAGATAAATTTGGTGAGGAATAAAGTGTTAGAGTCTATCACATTCAGACATCTGAAATATATTGATTGGTTTTGGCATGTGGCATATCCTATAATTGTTGATCCTGACTAGGAATATGTACTTTAATTGGTTAATTATATTTTTGGGAATCAAATAATGAAGTTATATGTCACTATAGCTACAATGGAGGTTCCACCGACATTGTAAGTTGTCTCATATTAAATTTCATGATACTATGTCATGTGCTACAACACATCAAAAATTTCCATAAACAATAATAGTCATTCCAGCATTACCATTTCTTTCCATTTCAATGGATAGTCCTCCACATACATTAGATGCATTGGTCAATGATTTTGAGGAAGATGAAAATTTAAAAGAAGAAGATGAAGGGGAAGTAGAAGAAGGAGAAAAGAGCATTCAGAAGATCTGTCTGTGACCACTCATGTGAGGATCAACCGACCATTGAACCATCCAACACTATTGGCTTCATGGTCAACTGAAGGAATGAATCTCTTGCAAGAATTTCATTGGTCAGTTATAACTCCCAGTTCGTAATTTTAAAAAATCATTGGTTGCACAAATTATGTTTTAGATAACGGGTTTCTGTATATTGGCATAGAGTTTGAGATAAAAAAAGCTATGAAAAATTTGATAAAACAATATCACATTTTAAGGCATTACTCTTATGTTTTTGAAGAGTCAAAAGGGACTTACTATTTGATCCATTGTGACAAATATGAATCGAACTATCAAATTCATCTACGAGCTATAATTGATAAAACTTTTCACAGCTGGTGCATCACTAGATTTACTCCACACACCAGTGTGAACCCAATGTTGTCACAGTATAACTATTCATTAGATGTCGAGTTTGTTTCAACAATTATTGTTGAAATTATTTGATCATGTCAAGACATTCTTGTGGTTCTGGTGATGGAGTGAATCAAGCAACTTTTTGAGAATCAAATCTCATACTACAAGGCATGGGAGGCATGATAAAAGGCAATTGTGAAAGTGTATGGTGATTGGGATGACTCTTATGGAGTTTTACCATAACTTTGGGAGCTTCAACGCCACAAAAATCAATTGATCTATTGGATTCATACTGGTGAATATGTGAACCAACACAACCATGTTGACCACCCAATGGTTGTGTTTGATAGATTATTTTGGACATTTGAACCATGTGTGGCGGTTTCAAGACATTGAATAAAATTTATACCGATTGATGAAACATTTATGTATGGAATGTATACAAGAACGTTATTGATTGCCACCACATAAGATGGAAATCGATCCCGACTACCTTTTGAATTTTCAATTGGGGAGAAAGAGAACATTTCTTCCTGGAGCTGGTTTCTGGAATGTCTCCCAGAGTTTTTTATCAATGAAAAAGGGATTTGTCATAATTTTGATTGCCACCATGAAATCATGGAGGTAGTACATTATGAGGATCCTTCGTGGAGACCACCCAATGCTATTCATTGATACTATATTCGACACAATGCTCTCAATTTGGGAAAGTTGTTTAGAAATTAGTTGATGAAGAATGGAATCTTAAAAATTTGTTTGAACACCCTTTTGCGGTTTAATATTTTTTGTATTAGTTATTATCATATCTATATAGATTTGTTCTTGTTTGATTGCATATGAGCATCAACAAAAATGGATGGAGGATCATATTCAAGATATTCACAGAGTGAATCCGGATGTGTATGATTACATGATAAAATCCGAATGAAGAAATGGTCATTGGCTTGTGATGATGGTAGGACATATGGTCATATGACGACCTACATCTTAGAATTTATAAATGGAGTTTTCAAGGGATTTTGGAAGATATATATCATAGGTAAATATGAATATTTGATTACATGTTACTCAGAAAAGATACAATTATAATATAATATTAGTAAAATGTATTATATATAAATTACATGTTTGGTACAAGAGGCCTTCTATAAGAGTGTAAAGTACTTTCTGGAATGAGAAAACTAAGATGAAGAGGGATTGAACAGAGGGATGCACTCTAGACACTATTTCTAGTGCAATCTAAATATAGTTCTTCGGGAGGCTGCAACTTACTGTGTAACTGCATTTAATTATCTAGAGCACCGATTTGAGGTCGCTGAGCCCGGTGATGTTGTGGACTGTAGCAATGGTCCTGTGAGTGTTGTTTTATTGGATAAGTGTTACTATGAATGTGGAAACTTTTAAGAACTTAGTTATCCTTATGGCCATGTGATTGGAGCATGTGCCTATGTACACATATATTGGGATCAGTTCGTTGATCCAGCTTGTCGACGTGAGAGCATCAACTCCTTCTACAGTACTTCGTGGATGCCAATCAGGGAATATCAAAATTTTCGGTTGTCTGATGGGACACCCACGTTTCTACAGAACTACAGAAGACATCGACCTGACAGGAGGAAAATGTCGACTCATATTCGAAATGAAATTGATTGGCCTAGTGAATAGCCAGCTGGACGATGGTGTAGTATATGCTGTCGAGAAGGTCATACAAAGACACATTTCCAAAACACACTGCACAATCATCTAATGGTTAAAATAAATCAAGAAATCTATTAGTTATGGTAAGAATTTATACATGTAATCATTTTTATCATTAAGACCATTTTAAAAAAAAATTGACTTATTTGTATATAGGGTATCATTTAGAAAATGTACATATATATTATAAACATTTCAATCATTGGTTAATAGAATTACATAAATTCAAATTATTACAGACATTCCAAAACAATCAAAAATGTCAATTAATCCAAAACATGGATTGGTTGTGCATCACTCCAAAATTTGATTTAAAAACAATAAATTCTCTATGAATTTAACTATTGTCGGTTAACTATTTCTTATCATAAATATCTATGCAATTGTTAACCAACAGAAGTGATGTTCACAGAGAATCTGTAGTTTGTTTATTAAATTTGGCAGTGGTGCACAACCCATCCATGTTCTGGATTAATTGATTAATGAATCAAAATAAACTTCAGTATTCTTCCAACACAAAACATCATTAGGAAAAACCAATAATAATAACGAAAGTATAGCATTTAAATGAACAAACCCATGACGCATGCATGTTTTCTTATATAAGTAGATTTTTTTTCAGTAGGTGTTGTTTGTTCAAATCTAATCATGCAGTGCTAACCATTTTATGGATAACATTAATAAAAACAAAACCATTTGAACTATGAAATTAAATTTCTAAATTTTATATCTTACATGAAATTAATGTTTTACTATTTGTACATTCAGATGGAGTAGCCACTATTATCTACCCCAGAGACGACATGTTGCGTGATGTGTTAATGCAACAACCTCTTAGACAACTTGCTGTTTGGAGAGCACAATATTTCCATCATGAGGAACCATTATTAGCTATTTGTCCATTCCATAGATGTGCTGGATTTTATGGAGTCCCTATGTGTGACTTCAAGACCATTGATCACTATTTGATTCTTGTGTTGGTTGAGAGATGGTGAAAAGAGTCACAAACATTTCATCTCCCAGAGGGGGAGATGAATATTACATTAGGGGACGTCAGCTAGATGCTCGGATTACCCATCTATGGACATGAATTTATGGGTGCTAGTAGTAGTGATTGGGCTGTAGTCAGATAGAGGCTACTAGGAATTGATGTCATCAGTGCACGAGGTGTCCTCTAGGGATCACGCTTGCGCATTAGGTGGCTTGATCAGAATTTTGATGTAATTCTTGATGATGCTTCATGAGGAGATTCTTATTCATCACACATGTGCATACATGTTGTGGCTGCTCAGAGGCATGTTATGCGTCGACCACTCCACCGCTTTGGTACACATTATGTAACTCCCATTATATGAGGATCTAGATCAGATGGATACATATAGTTATGGGTCAACTGTATTAGCACATTAGTATAGATGACTCTATACTAGTTGTCAGGATGATTAACATTAGATTTCAAGTTTCACGGTGTTAGTACAGATTTGGTCCTGGGAGCGTTTTCCACGCATCGCTCCTCGAACTATCGCACCACTTGCACCAGCGAGATTTCTAGACTTTCCTTTGGGATGATGGAATGTCTACGCAATTTCATTCAATTTTTTTGTACATTTGTTATTGTTTTTAATAAACATACTGTATATTACTCTTTTTTTAACTAGGTTGAGTTAGTCTTAGAAGTATTCTCAAAATCCGAGACATGGTCTGCAGAGCTTCTGACAGATATTTGACACCGTAGTGCCAATTGATGTAATTTAAATCATAATATTTTGTTGGAAATTTTTTTTGTTATCACTATTTGAAGTTATATCAGTATAAACTCAGTAACATTATCATGCTAATATATGACGTATTTTTTGAGATTAAATTTTAGGTAGCAGGACTCCATATACAGGTTCTGTCTACGCATCACTTCCACCATACTGCTCAGATATGGTTAGTGATCGTGATGATGTAGGGTCACTCATCAACTTACACATAATTAAGTGGCGCCAGCCCGACGGGGTCATGTGCTAGTTTGGTTATATAAAACATATCATGATGGCACCAGGATAGCCTACCGATCTATATTCGATTGTGCTTATAGGTAGAAAAATGACATACATGCAGCATACTCATACATTGTATATAGAGCTTTGGGACACACATGCCTGATTCATTATTTTTTCATTTGGATATACCACAACACGCTCTCATTTATCTGCTCAGGGTGATTATGTAGACTTGAATCGATTTCACACAACCATGCACCTTACTCGTCAGGGGAATGGCATTTATTAGTTGGTATGTTTATTATGATTTGTTATTTTTGTTTAACTAATTTTTGAAATTAATTTTAATGTCACTTAATTTTAATGTAGATGCCATTCATCATCATGCACATACCACATAGTCTCAGGAGGCTGTATATATTAGGTGGGATGTAGTTCATCGGAATGTGTTGGCTCTCCTTAATTATATCTGACTGATACATGATAGTTTTTTTGATGAGGAGACACATAAATTTTTTAATCCATGTCCTCCATATAGAAGCTCCTGAGGATGATGATGTCCTTTCTATGCCTGGTGAGGAAGATTCACCGCCACCACCATCGCCAGTGAGACAACTAAGTTGAGTACATCAGGAGGGGCAGAGGTGATGGCATCGACATCCAACAGTGGCTTCTACAGATGTCGTCTCACCATAGAGAGACGATCTGGCCCAGTGACAGATGATATTGCCCAGCAGGGTGATGCTTATATACAACAGATTTCATCTCTGCAGATTACAATGGACTTCAATCTGGGTGCAGTCACACATCATATGGCGGCCTCGTCTCCTGAAGACGCCCTCTTTAATTCTCCATATTTACCATATATATATGAGCTTCAGAGCCATATGGTGCCTTATTTGATTTTGGGCCATCCTCCTCACATGTTTTTGGTCAGTCCTCTATAGAGCACCATGGGGAGGCACTAGAAACACCAGAAGAGGAGGAACTCGCATCTAGGATATCGGAGTGACACAGACATCCGATGTGGAGATCAAGTGAGATTTAAATGCCACCTTGGGGTACCAGGGGCATCGTCATTGATGTTTTCAGATGTCAAATTATCTATATTAAAAAACATATTTACTATGATAATTAATTCTTGGTTGTGATAATTAACCTAAAAATAAAAAATATAAAAAATACAAACTAATATAAATTGAATATTTATAGTTTATATTATTTCAATGCCTCAAAACTATAACATTATTATGCTTCATGTATGAGACTTTAGAAGTGTATAAATTATAAAGATAAAGTACAATCTATAAAAAATTTGTCACATAGACTAAACTTATACTAATTTTTTGAAAAATGAAAAGAAATACAAACATATAGTAAACAATAAATATTTTAATCAACATGGTTTACAAAATTCATTTTAATATCAAATAATTATTATATGGTTAATAATTTTTTTACGATTCATTTATATTGGTCTAATAGTTTATATTTTACTACCTTTCAAAACCACTTACTTGAAACATTTTTATGTCTCATGTATGTGGTTTTGAAAGACAATAAGTTATTTTTTGTCAACATTGATTAAGAAAGTCTTTTTATTTTCAACCATTTATTATATTTTTAATCCATGTTTTATGTTTCATTTATATAGGTCCTATAGTATATATTTTATAGGCTTTCGAAGTCAAATACTAGAAATAATTTTATGTTTCAATTATGTGGTTTTGAAAGACTATATATATAATTAAATATATATATATATGAATATTATATATATTTATAAATAAATTTTAAATATATATGTTATAATATTTTCATAATTATATATTTCTATATATATATATATTTATGCAATTATAAATATTCACTTATAAAGATAGGTTTATAATTATGCAGTTACAAATATATTTTTTATTTAAATATATAAATATGTTTATATTCGTATTTATAAACATTTATATTTAATTATATGATTACAGAATTATATTTATACACATATATATTTCCAATTATATTTATTTTTTATTATAAATATATATTTATGTAAAAAAATTATTAATTATAATTATATATTTAATACTATATTAATAAATTTATAAATAATTATAATAAACCTTATATTCAATGATTAAAAATTTATACATTAATAAATAATATTAAAATTAATTATCTTTATATAAATAAACCTTATTAAATTATATATTATTATTGTAATTACAGATTTATTATAATTGAGTAATTATTATAATCATATTTTTATTATATTTAAAGCTATATTTTTATTATATTTTTAATTATATATTCATTATATTTATATTTATATAATTATTTTAATGATATAATTAATATTCCATATATTTATTTCAGTCATATATATATTATAATTGCATATTTATTACTGTTTTATATTAAAAATATAATTATAATTATTTAATCATTATATTTTTGAAATTATTATATTTATATAGTTATTACTATTATATATTTATCATAATTACATAATTGGTATAATAAATATATAACTATAATAAATATATAATTATAAATATAATAATTATATTATAATAATTATAATAAATATATAATAAGTATGTTTTTTTATATTTATAATTATATATTTATTTAAATTACATATTTATTAAAATTGCATATTTTTTATAGTTACATATTTATTACTAATTAAAGATTTATGAATATAGTAAATATAATGACTAAAATAAATATAATAAATATATAATTATTAAGATAAGTAATATATAATTTTAAATATAATAAACATTAATGTAATAAATATAAATAGAATAAATATAATCATATATTTATTTTAATAATTATATTTATTATAATAAATAATAATATTATACAAATACTGATTTTATTTATATATATGTGGGGGGTTGGGGCAGAAGGGGTCAGCGCCACTTCAAGTGGTGTTGGATAAACCCTTTTCCCCATTTAAAATAAACCCTACCCCCTTAAACTAAAAAAACCCCAACACACAAATCATCCAGGAACACACTATACATTGGATCTCAAAGCTTAACATAAGGCTTCCCAAACATCATATGTGGTCTTAGAAGCTTCACTATTAATGAAAATGATAGAAAATTGTGGAAACATTGTTTTCATAAGCTGACATGTTTTAATAGCCACCAATGAACATAACTTTTAATTTCATATGGGTATTCTCTGATGTTATTCCATTAATGAAATTTTTCATCATTCTAGTTATACCCTATGAAATAAGAATTACTAACCTTTTTTTTCATTGAAAACTTCAATGATTGTTGTAAATGAATATATTAATTCATCACATGGTTTTGAAATCAATTAAAACTGAATGAGGGGATTATTGTTGATGTGTGCTTCTAATGAATGATCAATATATGACATAACTTATTTGTGTTATACATAATTTTAGAGACCCAAAGCTTGACGTACATGGACATTATATTACTTTTGCGGAATACTTAGTAGATAAAAAAAACACACACACAAGGATCGTAATAGTTTAGTGTCTTTGGAATCTCGGAATATAATCTTCTAATCGTGGTGGAAGATCTTCAACATCTCCCATAAAGATCTTCATTTTTATACCTAAAACCTTTATTTATATCCTGGGGAAAATAAAACATAAAAGGGTGAGCTCAAATGCTCAGTAAGGGTAAACAAAAGAAATATCAATCACATCGTATACACAAGCACATAACTTTTGGAAATCTTAACCTGCAAAAGAGATCATAATTTCATAACATGGGGTAAATCATGTAAGTGAAATGTAATCACAATAATCATAACTTAAAACATGAAACACTGTGGCATTCACACATAATCATAGAGAATCATTTCTTGTTAGTCAAGACTCATTCCCAAGACTATCTTAGTGGACAAAGTCCCTTTCTGAACCGAGTCACCCTCGTTTCAGTCCTGTTTCACTGAACCGGTATAACCTACCATTCTAGCCATGTCTATCTCATGATATATAAAATCTTTACCCAATGCATTGGAGGGAGATATAGGTCCCACCCATCTCATAATGATACCATTCTTATGTGTGCCAAAAAATCATAAACCATACATCATAGCATAACCCATGTAATAAAAATGGGATTCTTAAACATCGAGACATCATAAAACAATTCATATAAGATAAAGGAATTCATAAATATAATTCCATCACAACATAATAAAATAAATGTAATAATAGGGATAAAAAATAACCCTTTAATATCTTATATGGAAAATAATTTTGATAAAAAAAACTTGAACTCCATTCTTGAGGAAAATATCCTTTCTGCTTCAAAAACACGTTTCCTTTCTTAACATGTCGTAAAATTATAAACTAAAAGAAGTTGATTAAAAATAAACATGAAAACTTGTAAAGGAAGCTTCTTGGAAATAATGTTTTAAAAATCCATTCATGCCATATAAGTTAAAAAAACATTCTTCTCGTACTTTTGTCGAAAAAGTCAAAAAAATACTTCGTACGAAAAACGACAAAAGATTCCTTTCTTATCTTTTACTAAAAACTCATCAAAGGGTAAAATTGGATTTAAAAAATTTTATGTGGATGGAAATAATATTTAATATTGAGGAAACATGGATGTGGATGATAAACATCACCCCAGTAAATTTCAAAGTATAAACAATCTCGGATAAAAATGAGATTGTGATATTTCCCTTACCTTAGGTCCGACTTGCTTTGTAAGTGTCCGAAACTCCTGTATAATGATTTAAATAATGTTATTTAATTATTACAGAATCATACTTATTTTTATGATATCATATATGTTCATATTCGTAGCTTATTATTAGTAATATTTCACTACTACTTGTTATTCAGGTGTTTATTACTTTTTGTTCTTATGCGTGTTTTGTCGAATAAATTCTTATTCTTTTTTTTAGGTTATAGATACCTCATTTCCAGAATGTTAATAGTGTAATATATATCATATTAATTCAATTCAATTCATTTATATAATCATTATGAAATGATGATCATGTAGAGCGAGTCGCATCACATCGTGGAGACGGTATTCCGTACGTACGCACGAGTGATGATATCGTTCCCATGGTCATGGAATTGTGTTGAAGTGTATGTATACTATTTAAGTATCAATATCACTTTATAATAATCATATATAGTTACTCATTACACCATTATACCCATCCAATTAAGGTGGTGGCGGAAAATAGATTACACCACGGCGTGGAGACAGTATTCTGTAAGTACGCACGCGCGGTGATTTATTTTTCTGTAGGATGGATAGATGGTGAAATAGGGTTGTTTCATACATATAATAACATATCATTATATGATTGATACTAATGTTATTACTTCATAATGAATCAACTAAAGAAGAAGAAGTGGAAGAAGAAATAAAGATGAAAGATTCGGTAACGGACATTACCTCTTCTTTGAAGTGCTTCTTTGAGACCTTCTTTTAGGGCACTAACATTGGTCTTTGAGGAAGACCGGAACCTCTAGGATGTTTCTAGGGAAGTGGAGAGGATAATTGGGTAGGGTTTGGCCGTGCTTGAAGGCTCAAATTGGTGTGAGGAGGAGAGGGAGGAGGTTCCCTTTTATAAGGGAGGAGAGGGGCATCTTAGGAAACTCTCAAAAGTTTATTTTATATTAAGAGCAAATTCGGTTTATAATGGTTCCAAATGGTCTTATTTAGAAGATAAAGTAGGGATGTGTCGAAATACTCTCATCCAATAGAATTTAGACAAGTTTAGGTTCCTATTTTAACCTTATCATTTAGATTTAACATTAAGTTAAATAATTTTACTTTTACCGTGTCTTCTTGTGTTCTTACACTATAAGGTTAATAAACTTACTATAAGATACCAAAATAACCCCAAATTGTTTATTATTAATATATATAACCTTATCTAAGTCATTTGGCCGAACCTCAGATTTTTAGGAATAAAATAACAATTAATAATATAATATTTGTTTTAAAAACTAATTTATGTCAATTTTGACACTATTTGGTACATGATTTTTATGAAATTTCTAATAGACTGATAAGTTCGAAACAAGTTACCTAAATCAACAATAACATGTCATATTAACCTATAAAATTAGTGTAAGTCATAAAAAGTCTAAAATTACATTTATTTGGGCATTTATAACATCAATTATGTTAATATTTTCTTAAAAAGGTAATTACTACATCATCATTGTGTCATAAATAAATTAAATTATTTAAAGTATAAAAATTACAAATAAAATACCATTATGTAGGAAATCATTTTAGATTTATAATTAATATTTATAGTTGAAAATATATTATGTATAACACTATATTAAAAATGTTTTAGTAAATAAACATTGATTTTAATTCTTTTAACTCTTCTTTGAATTAAATAATAATAAATGTCCTAATCTAATCCAAGTGGGCCTAAATAATAATATTTTACACATAATGTATCTTTTGGTGGAGATAAACTCGTACAATAGGATTAGGACATGTGTTAGGGTAATAATAATGTCATTTTTTACCCTTAATTACCCTATTTACTTTTAACCGTGGTAAATAAAAGTAAAAAGTTACTATTCACCAAAAATTATTTTCATCTCATTGAACCACATTTTACATACTGACATCAACCGTGTCTCTCGGATTTTTGAAATTCCATTCACAGAAGCGTAAAAATTAAGATTTATGAAAAAATTAATTTTTTTAACTACAACTTAGTAGTTTATCTATTCATCAAAAATTGAAGTTTTTCAGAAAAATGGCAAAATTTCACCCTAAGCTATAATTGTTATTCCGAATTCAAAAATGATTTCTATTTTACTAAATTCCCAACATATAATTTGAATTAATTAATTTTATAATTATTTTCCGCTGTCACAACAAATAGCGTGTTTTTAAAAGATAATAACTATCAGAAGATTAACACTTGTTTATGTCTGGTGTAAATGTGAAATTACATCCAATGACCAACATTGTATTGAATTGTAAAAATATATTCTAAATATACTTTAAAACCACTCAAATTAATAATTTATCACTATTAATTATTTCGATTAAAAAAGTTGTTTTTAATTGATATTTAGTAATTTTCACTATTCATTAGAAAATAAAAGTTATCCGAAAAGTACCAAAATTTCACCTTAGGCTAAATTCGATACTCCGAATACAAAAATGAATTCCATTTTGAAAAATAAAATTTACAAAATTTCAAAAAGTGGTTATTACTATTCATAACGGCTAGTTTTAATAATATTTTAATAGCATATTGCTGTTTAGTGAAACTCGTTATTGCGTACTACACATGCTATCGAGGAAGGTCACGATTGCGTGTAATGCAAGGCAAGTCAAGGATACGTGTTGTGCAAGCTCCTTTTGGTGTAGCGTAAAACACAAGACATTAGTAAAATTAAAAAGAATATTTTTCTTAAAATCTTGGGCTGTTACATTCTACCCCCCCTTAAAATGAATTTCTCCCTCGAAATTCGTTGGGGTTATAAATGGTTTACTATTCGAAAGTTCCTTTAATAGAAACTCACATCGTAAAAAGGAATACCAAAACCAATCTTTAAAAACGAAATTATGAAACGTAACGGTTACCCAAATAAACTAATCACTGGGTTTCCACATAGGTGAAAATATGGATATGCAAGAAAAATATAACCATCATGTTCTGATGGAGAGTGGTAGAGAACATGGCTATGGAAAAGACAACAATCACAAATCCATAAATTTGTGACGATCTAAGGTACCATCTGATTAATCAGATATAAGAGCACTAGGAAAACATTTTTGGTTTTCAAAATCGTTTCCCTAAAGTTAAAGAATTTGAATTAGAATAAATACTTACTTTATTTTGGTACAATCTCACTGTTGTTCATGCCTTGAACAATTTCCACTTCATCTCTTAAATAAATGAAGTTGAATTTGTTATTCGTGAAGTGTTAGCAGATCATGTGATAGAATGACGGGTCATTCCATCTGTCTCAAACAAAAGGATAGAAAAAGTTATTAAATATACATAAGTCATTCTATAATGAGATTAATCATATATGGTTCCTAAAATGGACTTATACTTCATATATCATACTGCCTAATATAATAAAACTAGTTTCTACTAAACAGGGACTTCCTGTAGGTCAGTGGTAGGCGATAAAGGCCAGTCGCACTTCGGTTGTGGGTTCGATTCCCACAGCCCTGTCCGACGCGATGGGTTGTCGCTCGTCCTGCAGGTTGTCCTTTTTCTAAAACTACAACATCCCATCAATTATATCGAAAAAACTTCTATCCTTAAACAATACTAACTTATGTCCAACATAATCCATTCCAATCTTTAGGCTTATCCATAATACTGCAGTCCACTCTTATATAATAGTGAAAACGATTACTAGAGATTTAATACCATCGTAGATCCCCATATATCATAAGATATGTTTTGTTGGTCACATTACAATCATTTAAAGTCCTTAATCATGTATTCTCTTGAATACCCATTGAACATTAGTGAAAATATGAATGCAGTTAAAAGTTAACACCTTCCACATACCAAAATCCTCAAAATTCTATATACTCAAACCATGATATCACTTAGTTCTTATATCAATCATGAGCTCATGAATACTGTTAAACATTTCATTTTCTCATTTTCCCTTCATTATTCGCATATCATCTTATTTCCAAAAATATCTCAATCACTTTGAATACCACATTAGACCAACACATAAATATTCCAATACTTTATGATACCACATTATTTTGGAATCCCATTACATAAACACTTAATCATTCCACCACATCGTTGTCATATTCAATATCGCCAATAGTGATCGCATGTGACTTCCCTTTGTCCTTTGACATAAGTGGTTGCTCATGTTGATCATCACTAACCCTTGGATTAGGGAATTTATTAGTATAATGCCCCATTTCCTTGCACTTGAAGCATTGAAGTGTTGGTGGTGCGTTCTCTGCAGTGTTTGCTTTATTCACATCATTAGAAACCCTTTTTCCATCACCTCGACACTCAGCTGCTCGATGACCTTCTTTTCCACACTTAAAACATTTTCTAGTCCCTTTAAGACAATCTCCACCATGCTTCTTTCCACACATTGTGCATAAGGAAACATTCATCTTCTTTTCACCATTATTATGAGATTTCTCCTTGAACTCCAGCTTTCGTTTCTTGTCAAAACCATGAGATGGATATGTAACACCAACTTCCATTTCTACCTTGATAGCACAACGCACAATTTCTTCATAGCTACTGAAGTCTCTTATATCTAATGCCCTTTGATGACTTGGTTTTAAGCCACTAAAAAATCGATCAACTTTACTTTCAGGTTGGATGATAATGCCAGATGCATACCATGCATGTCTTGTAAAATTTGCTTCGTATATACCAACAGATTCATCATCCTTCTGCTTCAGCTCAAGAAACTCCTATTCCATCTTTGTTCGAAAAATATGAGGGAATTACTTATTGAAAAATAAGTTCTTGAACTCGTCCCATTCCATAGACTCAATTTTATCCCTTTGCCTTGTATTCTTAATAAGATTCCACCATTGATCAGCATCACCTTCCAAACGATACACTGCTAAGATGACTTTATCATGTTCAGAACATTGAAGAACTGAAAATATCTTTTCAGTGGTACTGATCCATTGTTCAGCAACAAGTGGATCAGAAGACCCACTAAAAGAAGGTGGATGTTTCCTCATGAAGGACTTAATAGAATATTGTTCCCTTATCTGCTCATTTGGAAGTCCATAATGATTCATATCTTGTGTAAGTATAGCAATTAGATTTTTCACTCCATCTCCCATAACATTTGTTTGTTTAGGAGGACAATCATTTCATTGTACATTGCATTGATCAACATGGTTCCTTCGGGTTCCAGCCATCGTCTAAAACCCAAAAAGAATAGTGTGAGAGGCAAAAATTATGCTAGAGAAAACAACATTATAAAGGGGGAGTATCCTCAATATCTAACTTCTTAGGTTAAATTCTATGATCGTTACCGTAGTTCTAGGACTGTATCTTATACGTATACTTATCCTTAGGGACATCCCTAGACATACCTTAGAAATATCTCTAGGGATCTCACTAACGTTTTCGCATCCTAGTTTCCAAATTTTGACTAAACCTTTCCTCTGATACCAACTGTAGAGACCCGAAGCTTGACGTACATGGACATTATATTACTTTTGTGGAATACTTAGTACATAACAAAAAAACACACACACACAAGGATCGTAATAGTTTAGTGTCTTTGGAAACTCGGAATATAGTCTTCTAATCGTGGTGGAAGATCGTCAACATCTCCTATAAAGATCTTACTTTTTATACCTAAAACCATTCTTTATATCCTGGGGAAAAGAAAACATAAAAGGGTGAGCTCAAATTCTCAATAAGGGTAAACAAAAGAAATATCAATCACATCGTATACACAAGAACATAACTTTTGGAAATCTTAACCTGCAAAAGAGATCATAATTTCATAACATGGGGTAAATCATGGCAGTGAAATGTAATCACAATAATCATAACATAAAACATGAAACATTGTGGCATTCACCCATAATCATAGAGAATCATTTCTTGTTAGTCAAGACTCATTGCCAAGACTATCTTAGTGGACAAAGTCCCTTTCTGAACCAAGTCACCCACATTTTAGTCATGTTTCACTGAACTGGTATAACCTACCATTCCAGCCATGTCTATCCCATGAGATATAAAATCTTTACCCAATGCATTGGAGGGAGATATAGGTCCCACCCATCTCATAATGATATCATTCTTATGTGTGCCACAAAATCATAAACCATACATCATAGCATAAACCATGTAATAAAAATGGGATTCTTAAACATCGTGACATCATAAAACAATTCATATAAGATAAAGGAATTCATAAATATAATTCCATCACAACATAATCAAATCAATGTAATAATAGGGATAAAAACAAAACCCTTTAATATCTTAGATGGAAAATAATTTTGATAAAAAAAACTTGAACTCCATTTTTGAGGAAAATATCATTTATGCTTCAAAAACACGTTTCCATTCTTAACATGTCGTACAATTATAAAATAAAATAAGTTGATTAAAAATAAACGTGAATACTTGTAAAGGAAGCTTCTTGGAAATAATGTTTTAAAAATCCATTCATTCCATATAAGTAAAAAAAACATTCTTCTTGTACTTTTGTCGAAAAAGTCAAAAAAGTACTTCGTATGAAAAACGACAAAAGATTCCTTTCTTATCTTTTACTAAAAACTCACCAAAGGGTAAAATTGTATTTAAACAATTTTAGGTGGATGGAAATAATATTAAATATTGAGGAAACATGGATGTGGATGATAAAATACCCCTAGTAAATTTCAAAGTATAAACAATCTCGGATAAAAATGAGATTGTGATATTTCCTTTACCTTAGGTCCGACTTGCTTTTTAAGTGTCTGAAACTCCTGTATAATGATTTAAATAATGCTATTGACTTATTCAAGAATCATAATTATTTTTATGTTATCATATATGTTCATATTATTCGCTTATTATTAGTAATATTTCATTACTACTTGTTATTCGGGTGTTTATTACTTTTTGTACTTATGCGTGTTTTGTCGAATAAATTATTATTCTTTTCTTTAGGATATAGATACCTCATTTCCAGAATGGTATTAGTGTAATATATATCATATTAATTCAATTCAATTCATTTATATAATCATTATGAAATGAAGATCATGTAGAGCGAGTCGCATCACATGATGGAGACGGTATTCCGTACGTACGCACGAGTGATGATATCGTTCCCATGGTCATGGAATTGTGTTGAAGTGTATGTATAATATTTCAGTATCAATATAACTTTATAATAATCATATATAGTTACTCATTACTCCATTATACCCATCCAATTAAGGTGGTGTCATAAAATAGATTACACCACGACATGGAGACGGTATTCCGTACGTACGCACGCGCGGCGATTTCTTTTTCCGTAGGATGGATAGATGGTGAAATAGGGTTGTTTCATACATATAATAACATATCAGTATATGATTGATACTGATGTTATTACTTCATAATGAAACAACTAAATAAGAAGAAGTGGAAGAAGAAATAAAGATGAAAGAATCGGTAACAGACATTATCTCTTCTTTGAAGTGCTTCTTTGAGACCTTCTTTTAGGGCTCTAAAATTGGTCTTTGAGGAAGACCAGAACCTCTAGGATGTTTCTAGGGAAGTTTAAAGGATATTTTGGCAGGGGTTTGCCGAGCTTGAAGTCTCAAATTGGTGTGAGGAGGAGAGGGAGGAGGTGCCCTTTTATAAAGGAGGAGAGGGGCATCTTAGGAAAATCTCAAAATATTATTTTATATTAAGGTCAAATTCGGTTTATAATGGTTCCAAATGGTCTTATTTCGAAACTAAAGTGGGTATGGGTCGAAATCCTCTCATCCAATATAATTTAGACAAGTTTAGGTTCCTATTGTATCCTTATCATTTAGATTTTACATTAAGTTAAATAATTTTACTTTTACCGTGTCTTCTTGTGTTCTTACACTATAAGGTTAATAAACTTACTATAAGAAGCCAAACAAACCCCAAATTGTTTATTATTAATATATATAACCTTATCTAAGTCATTTGGCCAAACCTTAGATTTTTAGGAATAAAATAACAATTAATAATATAATATATGTTTTAAAAACTAATTTATGTCAATTTTGACACTATTTGGTACATGATTTTTATGAAATTTCTAACAGACAGATAAGTTCGAACCAAGTTACCTAAATCAACAATAACATATCATATTGACCTATAAAATTAGTGTAAGTCATAAAAAGTCTCAATTTACATTTATTTGGGTATTTATAACATCAATTATGTTAATATTTTCTTAAAAAGGTAATTACTGCATCATCGTTGTGTCATAAATAAATTATATTATTTAAAGTATAAAAAATACAAATAAAATACCATTATGTAGTAAATCGTTTTAAATTTCTAATGAATATTTATAGTCGAAATTATATCATGTATAACCCTATATTAAAAATGTTTTAGTAAATAAACATTGATTTTAACTCTTTTAACTCTTCTTTGAATTAAATAATAATAAATGTCCTAATCTAATCCAAGTGGGCCTAAATGATAATATTTTACACTTAAGGTTGTTTTTGGTCGAGATAAACTTTTCTAATAGAATTAGAACGTGTTTTAGGGTAATAATAATGTCATTTATTACCCTTAATTACCCTATTTACTTTTAACCGTGGTAAATAAAAGTAAACAGTTACTATTCACCAAAAATTATTTTCATCTCATTGAACCACATTTTACTTACTGACATCAACCGTGTCTCTCGGATTTTTGAATTTCCATTCATAGAAGCAGTAAAATTAAGATTTTATGGAAAAATTAATTTTTTTAACTACCACTTAGTAGTTTCACTATTCATCAAAAATTGATGTTTTTCAGAAAAATGCCAAAATTTCACCCTAAGCTATAATTGATATTCCGAATTCAAAAATGATTTATATTTTACAAAATTCAGAACATATAAGTTGAATTAATTAATTTTATAATTAATTTCCGCTGTCACATCAAATAGCGTGTTTTTAAGAGATAATAACTATCAAAAGATTAACACTTGTTTATGTCTGATGTAAATGTGAAATTACATCCAATGACCAACATTGTATTGAATTGTAAAAATATATTCTAAATATACTTTAAAACCAATCAAATTAATAATTTATCACTATTAATTATTTCGATTAAAAAAGTTGTTTTTAATTGAAATTTAGTAATTTTCACTATTCATCAGAAAATAAAAGTTATCCGAAAAGTACCAAAATTTCACCTTAGGCTAAATTCGATACTCCGAATCCAAAAATGAATTCCATTTTGAAAAATAAAATTTACAGAATTTCAAAAGGTGGTTATTACTATTCATAATGGCTAGTTTTAATAATATTTTAATAGCGTATTGCTGTTTAGTGAAACTCATTATTGCATACTACACACGCTATCGAGGAAGGTCGTGATTACGTGTAATGCAAGGCAAGTCAAGGATGTGTGTTGTGCAAGCTCCTTTTGGTGTAGCATACAACACAATACATTAGTGAAATTAAAAATAATATTTCTCATAAAATCTTGGGCTGTTACAATAATGAAACATGAAGTGGACTGTTTCAAAGATTCCTCTATGTTATTATCATATCATATTCCTTAATATATAAATTATTAATTTTATATACTCTGATCTATGTAATTCCTATAATATTAACTATCAATATTTGAGTATATATCCTTATTTATCTCACATTGGTGGCCTTTTCCAAATAAATCCTTGCATAAAAAAACAACACCAATAATCAATATAATTAGAAACCACATATAGTAATATAAATATTCACACTTGGGTTATTTCCATTTCATGAATTCCAATATCCATAACCATATTATAAATATAACATCTATCTGTACGTTCAAATATAAAAAACAAAAATACCCACGAATGAAATGCACATGGCAGTGGAAAACATTTTTTTATTTTTATATACATCTAGTATGATCTCCAACTATAGTTTCTGATTCTTGGAACCTCTAATACATGACTCATCAGGGCCCACTATATCCACCTTTAATCATTCAAAATATTGGTTGTACCAATATAAACAAAATGTGTGAGTTGAATTCCCATAAAATTCTAAGAAATAAAATGAAAAATACATATCCTCATAAATTCAATAGAATTATGAAATACAATGATATGCCAAAACCTAATAAATAGAAAAAGAATGAAGATTTCAAAAAATAATAGGTTTTCTTTTTTGTTCATAAAACTAATTTGGCAATGTTGTTTTATTGAAAAAACACTTCTATAATTATTATATTGAAATACTCCACACATAATAATTTTTCATGCGACCAATAAAACCCAAAGTATTAATAATGCATAACTTCTAGGATACATATTAAAAAATACTGGGGGAATCCAACATCTCCCAGGAATTTATGTTAACATATAGGGATATTAATGTATATAAAAGTCTAAAATCTCATGGAATGTAATGTATGTCAATGATGTGAATTAATGAATCACTGGATAAATAACTCACACTACATCCCTTATGGGTTTTCCTACTCAACGTATCTTATCGATTTTCTTGTATTTTCTTGATCAATATGGTAACTACCCCATTTCTAATATTCATAATTTATAGTACCCATACCCTAGACCTGTATTGGAGAATCAAGTAGATAATTTATATTGAGGACCCATTTCTTGGAATCAGAATGTCAAAAGTGGTTTTATGGCCTTATGTCTACAATAAATTCCTCAACCAATCACATTACTAATATTAAATGTATAATAATATTTAGCAATAGAATAACTCTAAATAAATATCTAAAAATATATAGAACCAAACTAAAATTTTTAATATGAAAAAAATTGAATGAATTATTTAATATCCAAATTCAGACCCTTGGGATTGAATATTAGAGAATAACATAAAAGGAAAGGTACACGACATTCAAATCTACCAGAAATAATGTGCTTTACTTTTGGTGACATGTAATTTACTGCTAAAAATATATAATTTCTTCTCAACCCATATTTAATTTCCATTAAATTAATTAATATATGAAAATTATAATTCATCATGGTAATACACAATTTTATCCAATGTTTCTTCATGTACCTAATTTGGAATTAAATTATATTTATGTGAAATATGTATCAAACAATTATGGATGTGTACTTTGTTTCACCCAATTTTGTATAGATAATATATATACATGAAGTTTCCTATAATATGATATTTCATAGGATATTAATTAATTAATTAGGAAGACATGTTTTCATTTGAAATAGGACACTACATGTGTATGGAAGTAAATAATGAGTTATATTTTTGAAGAAGTTATTTTCTCAAAAAACATTATATGCTTACATAAGTTGTATCATCTCTACCACTTTCCCATCCATATCATCACTATCTCAGATAGGCCATGAACTAATGTTCCACTAACATTTGACTCAACAACCCTATACCATTTCCATATTGACTAGTGTCTTACCACTTTATAGTGTCCTTTAATCTTCATGTGAAAACTATAGTAACGTTACCTAAACCATACTAATTAGGAATACAATTGTTGTCTCTGATATGAAAGACATACATTATTGTCATCACTACACAACCTAATAAAAATACTTCAACCCATTAAACATTAAAAAGGATGATGATGTTTTAATAATTATGAATTAATATATAAGGGGTGGTAAGAATAATATTTATTATTAGATGGGGTAGGTTGACCATTTTACTCTCAACCTATATAGATCCATGTCCATGAAATCATGAACATACCCCCAGAAAAAGTCATGATTACATTTTGGTTACAGGGATAGTGGATGATGGTTTTATCATCCATTCCCCATTTTTTTATTTTTTCATCAATTATAAGGACATAGATTCTAATTTTTTATCTATAAATATCAGTAATCATGAAATGATGTGTTAGAAATCCACAAAATAATGAAAAAATAATTAAGTAAAATTATATGAAATTTTTAATTAATACACTGATAGAAATTCACCGTACCCTTAAAGACTCACCTTAATCATTATTAGATAATGTAAGATTCTCCATAAACACATTCAATAAACTCTCTAGTGCACCCATGAGATTTGTTGTTAATAATAACTGACCCAAATTAGTGGACCTGATGGATTTATTTATATTATTTAAATTTTGTTTCATATGGTTTATTTTTAAGATAGTTAACATTCTTCATATTAGTCCTAAAACATTAAAATGAGTTATAAAACTATATGGAAAAAAATTCATCCCAAATAGATCTACATTGGTAAATTATTAATTTATGTATTCATTTAGGATAAATAAAAGATTATATAGATGGGATAAATATTATTTCAATAAATTGATAACAAATAATACCTTGTAATTTAACTAACCTGTGTCTTTACAATACTCCATAAAAAGATATAATATAAACTCAAATATGAATTAAACCCCAAGAAATAATTTCCATATTCATTCATTTGGGTGAAATATTCATTTTCCCTTATATTGGATTATATTTTATAAATTAATGATTTAGTTAAAAAACTGTTGGGCAAAAGACAATTTAATACATTGTCCATATCATTAAAATTTTTATCAATAAAAAAATAAAACTTGACACACATAAATAAGACACACATAAACCCTCAAAAACCCTCATGCACCTCTGATCATGTTTTTCTCTATCAGGTGCCCAAAAATTAAATCAGATCCTAGACAATACTACTATTGGAGGAATATCCTATTTTTATCTCTTCCATTTATATTAAAATTACCATATAAATAATTTTCAGAACATTATTACTCTAATGATATTAATCAACACATAAATATGATAACATTTTATAATATATAAATAGGTAATATCGACCAAAACTATTCCATTTCACAGTATAATCATCAATATGGTAATAAATATATACATGAAAATCCCACAATAATAATTTATAATGTTTATTAACTATGGAACCATTTATTGGGGCATAATAAAATATTTTAAATGAGCATCCAAGAAAATTATCAGGTAGAGATAGAATCCATTAATCATCACCATCATTCTCCTCACAAAATAAAACTATGTCATCCAGTAAAGATATTCCAAGTAATATTCTCCATGAGCTATTTCTAAAACTTCTCATCAACTCCAAATGATTAATATATTTCAATTTAACCAGATCATGGTATAATAATAACATTAATCCATATAACATCCATTATTCTAGAATACTTATGGGTAACACATTTAGACACATGATGCTATATAATTTTTTATGTGGTGTTATTGATGACTTTGTTGGATTATTATTGTTCCTTTCCGAATAATTCTAATGAAATATATAAATATACCATTTATCCACTTAAACTAACATATACCATGATATTGGAATTATGGTGACCCATTATACAAATATATAATGTGGATAGTCAAGAAATTTTTTGATTGCAAACATATTTTAAATCTAGGCCCCGAGATCACACGTTCTCAAAACATGAGTGACTAGACATACATATTACAAAACTATATACACCATAATTCTATCCTAGATAATGAAATTTATTTCCCATAAATCAAATAATTATTTATAAATTTATTCTTTTCTAATGTAGTTTAATAAATATTATGTATTACAACTATAAATGGAATTTTTTCTTCACCAAGATTAAAATGATAGGATTTTTAGTAAAAGAAACCAAATAACACTACAAATTCTTAATCAGATAGAATCAATGTACTACCAAGGTGCCTAGGTTTATTATAAACTGCCTTATTGGATATTAATAAATATAAACAATTATCTTAGCAAAGTCTATAATAAAAATATTTTCCAAAAAAAACAATATGAATTTGTACCATACCTATGACATAAAAATTGAAAAATAACTAAATATTGATATAAACATTACAACAATTCTATTTATTCATCTATATAATTTTTTTCATCAAATAATATAATATCATCAAAAAACTAATTTAAATATAAGTTGGTTGATTTAAATTCTCTAATAATCACAACATATAACCAAACATAACCCACTATTCATCCTTTAAATAAGATGATATGATACTCCCTATAAGAGAAAACCTTAAGACATTTCAAGAGAATATAGGTTTATATTGTTACTTTAAATTTAGGTTTCCATGAAGGGAATCTATCCTTGTTGGATATGTGAAGGTAAATTAATATAATTATAATGAATAAATATCTCTATAATGGAAGAAAACCAGCCAAAATGAGGATAAGTAATCCAAATTCTCATATACAATATATGAACATAAAATCTTCTGATGGAATGGAGAACCACACATTAGTTTCATTCCATGAAAACAATTTTTTAAATTAATTATCCGTCATGATTTTTTTATGTTTACCTCCATCCCTATCCTATTATATGAGATTACTGAGAAATTAAGCTCAACATGTCTAGGATATAGACATCATGAATTTACCATATAACTAGTGTTCTAGAAATATTTCTATGAGGATCCTCAAAATCGCATATGTGCATCTTCAAACAGTAAATAGATAAGGGTATATGTTATGTGATAAAGTATAAGAATGACTATAGGATATAGTTCCTAATACCCATGAATAAATTCATTCATCACATTGAACAATATCACCAAGAAGGATTATAATTTTCAAATACTCAAAGACATATTTATTGAAATTTCTTCTTCATGAACATAAATCAAATACTACTAATACCTATGGATATAATATACTAAAAATGAACCTAATTTTATATATCTAAATAGTTCATTAATCATAAATGTTTTTATTTTAATTTCATGTACAAGACTAATACAATAATAGATATTAATAAACATCATACTCTTATCAACCCCTTAGTATGATACAACGGGATATACCTAGGAAGAAAAATGCATATTGATAAAATAGCTCTCCAAATGATCCTATAATTGTAATAGTAAATTACAATTTTATTCATGGAAAAAATATGATAAATATGATATTTATATTAAGTAATGGAAAAAATAAAAATATAATTTAATATGATAATTAAGTTTAAATCTTTCAATATCCTCTTAAATGTTTCTGGTTCACCATGATTCACATAGAATGTGGATCCTAAAAAACATATATTATATAAATATTTATTCTTACAAATATTTTTTGTTTAATATTATTTATATATATATATGTTTACCCAATCCATTAAAACATAATATTACATTACTCATAAACATATATTATCAATAAATATAATAAAAATAAAAGCCTAGTTTAATTTTATGACTATATCTTTAATGTATAAAAAATGTATTCCTTAATTTATTTTCAATATTGAAATCCTAAAATCCATTAAATATCCTCAATATAAATCGAATAACCTATTGAATTAATAACTCAATGGGGTGATCTCAAAACCCTTGTAATGGAATAGACATGATGTGGAAGAAAACATGTGAGTGAAATGGATAACATGATATCACAAATGAGATGTCACATCAGTAATCTCATTGAAGAATAATTTAAATAAAAGGTTATATTAATTTCATGTAATCATATTAAATGTGGAAAAAAAAAGAAGCCATGAAATAATCATAAGTCATGCATAGATACAAAGATAGTATAACATAGTATAAATATTCCCATAATGCATTAGGTTCACACCCTAATCACATATATGAAGTATCATGGTACTAAAATTCCACCCGAAGGATTAGAGTTCTACATCAGTACACCCATAATAAAATATTCATTATTTATGTGTTCATTGTAATATAAATAAATCTTAAGGTACAACATAAGAATTAATCATGGGATAAAAAACTGTTGAATAATCATTCTTTAAAATATATTGAAAGGAAATTTTGTAATGATAACATTTTATAAATTAACATGATGCATGAATTATCCTAAAAAGGATGTGAGTATTAACCTAGTATATATGTGGGAGACATATATACATAATTTAGAGTCAATAAATAACTTAAACGGTCCTAATTGTAGATGAAAATAATTTTAAAATGTTTAAAAAATTTGTGTAGAATAGCCTTTTAAGTATGACTCGCATCAATGGATTTCTTATAAGGTGTAAAGAGATATTGAAATCTCATATGGAAAATATCTTAAGGAAAATATCCTTTCAGTTTTTAAAAACATATTCTTAATCTAAAAAGTTCTCAAAAATTTATGAAAAAGTGTTTTTAAATTTCCTTTTGAATATAGAGAGTATGATTTAAAATCATGACATGTCATAATAGTGTAAGAGTTATACTAATGGATATTAGGTTAAACATAATATTCATTTCACATTTATAGTAGAAAAGTAAAAAATTTCCATATTCAGAATATGATGAGAATATTCCTCTTAAATTTGTTTATAAAAAACCAATTTAATGGTAAAAAATCATTAAAAATTCATCAATTTTTTTAAAACCTATTTAATAAACATTTGACTAGAATTAAATTTATTCTTTATCGAAGATTGAAATAATGTTTGATTTTATTAATATATCTTCTCTCAAATTTTATTTGAAAAAGAGGAAAAGAGTGTTATATTATGAAAAAAATAATGAATAAACAGAGGAAAAAATATTGGAGGGGTTAATTTGTTAACTATAAAATAATTTCATTCAATGGAAATTCATGTATAAGAAATCTTGAATACAAATATATTGAAACATAAACCACTACAACATTGATAGCTTTTGAATCATAACATAACATGAATGAATTATATGAATAGTAACAAAAAATATCTTTATGCAGGAAGGATTCATGAAATAGTGTTTAAAATTTCAGTATATATACAATTAAAACAAAATTATGTGTATAAAAGAACAAGTGTATAAAATAATGTGGTTTAAGATGAAACCCTTATAATGTTCAAATCATATCGGTGAGAGGTAATCAATGGGTTATTATGTGTAAAATATATATTTCTAAAAAATTAAATGGGGATATACAATATTAAAGAATATTATTTCATTTTACGCCTAAATGTTTTTTAATAAATTCAATTATGATGAATTATAACCCATTGAATGATAATCTGGTTAAGAAACCCCTTACCTTACACTTCATTTTAGATGTACTCTGTTTATCCACGTTTAAATTGGTTTTAAAAAAATTATTAATTTGTAACATACTCACATTATTATATATAATATCATATAAGATAACTTTTATAATATCTCATCACATATCCTTTATCAATATTTCATTACCACTATTTTTTTGAGTGTTGATTGCCCCGTTTTCTCATGCCCGATTTTACATGAATGTTTGAGATATAATGAATAGGATGAATTTATATAACCTTAATAACGATATTAGTTATTTTAATATCATTCTATCATTATATATAACTTATTAAACATAATTTTATTGTTAACATGGAACATGAATCACTTATCTTTGTGGATATAATATGTCATACATACACATGAGAAAAGTTATAATTTACATAAATGTGAAAGGGTAGAGAAGTGGAATATATATTAATGTTAAATAATAAATATAATTTCATATATAAAAATTATATTATTCATATTTATCCTTTATTTCCTTCTATTTAAATAATTATTGAAAAATGTATCACATCAATTTATGTGTTGGTATTCTACTGTACACATGGATGATGCCAAAATTTATTCAGTATATGTTAATGTAAAAATTTATATGATATATATATTTTCCTATATAGTTATTAATTAATTTATATCATAAATAAATAATATATTAATCATAATTATCTTTTATTTAATTCTAGTGTCAAAAAACGAATCACATTGCTTCATGAGGCAGTAATCTACCGTAAAAACGAGGGGCTCTGTCAAATTCCATTTCGAATATAATGTATGATAATGAGTGTAAAATTATAATTACAGAATAATAATTATATCATAACTATAATATATATATATATATATATTAATAAACATCATTATATCCAACCGTGAGAAGTGGTTGCTGAAAATGATTTAAGTCATATCCTGAGTTAGACATCCATTGTACACACGATCAATGGTATTGTTTTTCATTTGAGGAAGGAGGATATTTTTTATGTAATTATTTTATCATTGAAACATATATTTATATTTAAGATACTAAGGTTATCATATCAATATGTTTTAACAATTTTTGATAGATGTGGAAGAAGAAATAAATTAAAATGCATACTTAAGGACAATACATCTTCTACGGACAACTTCTTTTGGTTTTCAGCAAAAACCATTCATGGGAAAATCATGGCTTCTAGGGAGTGGGACGGGAATTTGGGAATTTATTTGGGAACGGTGTTTCTAAACCAATTAGTTTTGCATGTGTGAGTATGAGAGGTGAGGGGTGGACTTTTACAAGTTTGGGAGAGGACACACTTGGATTTTTTTAATGAAATAATTCTCCTCATGTTTTTTTCATGCCAGAATAAAAAATCTATTTTAGAAACATAGAATTTGAAGATGGAAATATGAAAAAAAATACACATTATACAAGTTTGGATGCATTTTTAACCCCTATATTTTTATTCTAACCCTACCCCCATTAAACCCATTTTTAACATTACTAAGGTAAATATTTTTTAATATTTCACTATTCATTATTGTAAAAAATATATTTGATCTTATTAGGTAATATAAAATATTTTGATTCAAAATATGGAATCCACATTTTAAAATATAACTCTCATAGGTGGTATAATGTAATTTAATATAAAATATTCTAGACAGGTTAAAGAAACAATTTTTCAAATATTGTTTTTTAGGAAAATGTAATATCATCAAAAATATATGACAAGTAGTAATAATTATATTAATTTAAATTAATATTTCTAGATATATAGAAAATAAATTTAAGATAAATATTAATTTATTGTGTTTTATTTTAATTGTATTTGTAAAACACCAAACATATGTTGCAATGGTGTAATCAATATTAATGTCATTTTTATACTTATTAATATTATTTTATAAAATAAGATTAATATAATTTATATAAACTAATAAAGAAATAAATAAAAGTTTAATTTAAAAAAAACATTGATACATTATAATATTACATTTCAGAATTCTTATACTACTCCATGAAACTCATAAAAATCCTAGTAAAACCAATGGTGCTCTACCGAGTAGCACAAAAAGAACTATTGATTTGGCCTCATCCTTTTGGTCCTCTATATGTACAATAGATATGGCTAGAAGAATAATGGAGATTCTGAGAATAAGGGGAATGTAAAAATCCATTTTAGATTCTGGATAAAATGGTGATTTTTTTCTTTAATACCCATAAACATGGGTATTTTTTTACATTTATAGCTGTTATAAAATTAATAGTTGTTGGGATTTAGTTTTAAGTGACCATTGATATTTTAATATGATTGTTTTTATTTTATTACCTATATGAAATTTATGTTCATTTAATTGGAAATGTTTGAAAGTATTATTTTCAATTAAATAAAAAAAATTAATTGAAGATAATTTTTAATATTTATTTTTTAAAACTAAGACATTTGTATTTATATTTTTTGAGATTTTTGGTGTTATAACCATTTGGTGTTTTAAAATTCAAAATAATATTTGTAAATAGTAAAATTAATGAAATGTAATTTTTTAATTGGATGTTATAATCATAGAAATTAATAAAAATGATTTTATACTTTTAAATAAAAATGGGAAACTGATTTCAAAGTCTTAAATATATATGTATATATATATAAATATAAGAAAATATATATCACTTTGTTTGTGTTATACAAATAATAATATCTATATAAAGATATTGTTTTGTAATATATATATTCATATATAAACATGAAAAAATGAAAATTATATTACTGTTTTAAATAATATTGTGATTTGATATATTTATTAAAAATTGAATTGTATATACATATAAAGGAAAACACTAAAATGATTTTATAAAATGAATTTATTTTCATATTAATGAAAACGTTGCATTTTTTTTTAAAATTGATATGATTTGTATGTTAAAAAACATGACGCATGTTTTTTAAAAATAATATTGATATATATTGATCAAACAAAATTATGAAAAAAGTCAAATTTATTAAAAACATAATGAGGTAAGAAAATTTGAATTTATAATAATAAAAACTCAATCAGGGATCATCAAATGAAGATAAATTTTTGAAAAAAATGAAATGTGATTGACTATAAAGAATTGAGAAATGGTTTAGAAAAAATTAAGATTTATTGAAATGATTACAAAATAAAATAATCATAAAATAAAATGAAAAAATAAAAATAAGAGGTTATTTAACCTTGAAATACAGAAAAAATTAAATCCACCCATTTTCTAATCCCTCTCAACCCATCAGAAACTTCTCCCAATTGTCCAATCTAACCTCACATAATCTCGGTTGTCCCTATTCTTTAACTGATCATACCATACCCATAAAATGATAGGGTTTTATCATACTTGTATGATCTGTCATGGAAAAATCTCAGCCATCCATCCAATCTTACCTTTCTCCCTCACTTATTCGGCCCACACACATTCTCATGGCATTCTGGTATGTCTAAGAAATAGGGCCTTCCTCCTTCCATCAGTTACGTTACTATCCTTATCGACTACGACCCCATCTCAAATTGACTCCTTCATATAATTTGATTGCTAGTATTAATTTAATATGAAATATTTAATATTTTGTTGATTTTAATCACCCTAATCCTTAGATTCTACTTCAAGAAACCATAATATATTTATTTTATCAATCAACCAATTTTATTATTATTTTACAGTAATTGTGGTTTTTGTTTTGTTTTAATATGGCCCAATTCATATTTCCTAAATCATATTTTATTGATGATTCAAGGGAATTAATATATATATATATATATATACCCATATAATCCCACCCATGGATCCATTTTCACTTTCCTCAAGTGCCATATTTATATATATACCCATATCTTCAAACCTAAGGATCTATTTTCTCTTTCCTCAAGTTCCATATTTCAAACTGCTAGAGTTTGCAAAGTCTTAGTCTATTTCTTGATCAAAAAAAATGTAAAAGAATTATTACTTTCAATTATATTATTTAAGGGTTATTCATGTTATTTTTTTTAAAAAAAATTATACATATATATACGAATATATCCATGAAAATTATTATTTTCAAAATTTACAAGTTATTGGTCGGGTTATAAATTTTTTTAGTAAGGTAAATTGTTTTGGTTTGATTTCAATTTATTATTCGGTTATAAAATTAATTTAAATGTTTCATATATTTCAAAAGTAGTATGTTAAATTTATTTTTTCATTATATTACAGTAATCATATTTTATTCTTGAATAAATACTATATTTATTTATTTTAAAACTAAGCTTTTTTGTTTTGCATAAGGGTGGACTTATTCTTCTACTAAAATTCGTGTATGGGTGGATTTTTTTCTGATTATTTATTTATTATTTTATATAATTTATGTTTTATTCCTAATAGTTTATATTTATATGCATATATATTTTTGTATATATATATATCTCTCTCCGACTAAGTGTAATATTGTTTTGAACAATTAATGTATGTGTGTATATTTATTTTATCAAATATGAATTTAATTTTGATTAATGGAAAAATATTATATTTATGATTATAAAACCATTATTCCACATATATATAACTATTTAGAAATGTTTAGGTTTTAAATTTTATTTCACATTAACACATCTAATGTATATTGTCATTTGTCGATGTTTTACTACAACATGAATTTATTCATAAATGATGTGTATTGTAAATTCAATGTAATATTCCTATATATATATATATGTAATTATGAAATATTTATTTTCATGTATATATATAGTTCTGTTTGTGATTAGAATTTTGAATTAAATGGTTATTCATAAAACCTAGGGTTTATAAGGAACAAACTATTTTCAATCTATATAAATTTTATACATTTATATATGTATATATATACATGTATATATATATATGAACATATACATATATATACTGATTTATGCATATTTAATTATACACAATTTTTTCAATATATTTGATTAATATTTCCAAAAATAAAAACCGTAGCAGTTTGACTCCAATGAATTTAATTTTTTTTATTATCTTAATAGAAACACAATGAGGCCGTAAGGTTCTCCTCAACACACGGCTTTTCCCCCTGTCACCACCTTCATCTTCTTCATCTCATTTCGGCAGTGTCATATCCCTAGATTTCCTTCCTTGTATATAAGGTCATGCGGCTCATTATATTGTGGGACAAAACATCTCGAATATTCAATTTTTTCTTTCCACTTTATTGCACTATACATGAACCTTCTAGGGATTTTCATGGAGTAGTGGTGATGGTTTGGTGGTCCAGTCCTATCTCGGTGGGTTGTTGCCTCATTTAATTGTCAACTGTGGGTTCGTTGGAAGGTTCTTTGGGGGATTTGAGTGTAGTCTTGAAGGTAGCGGTAGGATTGCGGATCTGGATTGCAGCATGCCAATTTTTACGACATTTTAGAATTTAGGTGAATCGATAAGGTTTTGGCTTTCGACGCATGAGTTCTTAAATCATGTTATGGTTTTCATGATTTTCTTTTAATATTTTTGTTTACTACCTAATTCATATGTTTTGAATCTATGTGCCTTGGACCTATTTTGTATAATATTTTGAGCTAGTTGATGAATCTTTTGTGCATCTATGTATACTTAATTGGTTTGGTCTATGGTCTATAATTTGGGAAGACTGTAATTTCGTTCGTTAATCTCTAGGCTTGGATGAAGACAATGAATCTTTTCCTAATGAGTTTTTTACCATGGGCATGAAGAATGAAAAAAACATAGAACCCGACAATAATGAAGGATTTAATATTTCCGTGATTTTAAATAGAGAAGATGATCATAGTGTGTTTTAATATTGAGGGTTCATTACAATTAATGAATGATTGTGGAATTTTGGATATGTTTACTACCAGCACAATACATCGATCTGCATTAGATGAGGTTTAGAGAACAAAGCTTTCTCCTCATCATGTTGTTTGTATTTTGATGTTTGAGAGGGTATGGTTATTCCATCAGTACTGGGCTTGTGCAACCCTGTATGGGTTATTTAGTCGAGCGTTTATGTGATGGTGAAGGCTTGTCATAATGATGTTGTCACTAGGGATGGGATGATCCTATAGTTTTGATCTGGGAATTCATATTTCATGGTTTTAATTATTTGTAATGTTTGGATCTTGTGGTTTTCCACTTTTTCCTCAAAAGTGATTTGATATTAAAAAGGACAATTTTTTTAGTAAAAATGTTAGAGTTTATGTTTTACGAAGTGATTTTTTTCACCAAGATGTATACATATTCATGTAGGACTAGTTTTTATATATGTGTATATATTATACCTTGAAAATATATATTTTCAAATAAAAATCTAGTTTTACTCAATAAATATAATATCTGATTTTATAATGGAAATCCATAAAGATGGTTTTGTTATTATGTGCCTTAATATTTTATGAAGGGTTTATTATTTCAATGTCATAGTTATTATTTGATGTATATACATATGTGTATATCTATTAATTTATTAAAAAATGGTTAATTATTTATTTACAAATCTATATACATTGTTAGAATTTATTTATATTATTTTATGGTTATTATTATATCTAACTATAGTATTTAAATGCCACTTTCTGTAATTTTATGTGACAAGTCTAAACAAGTAATTTTTTTCTTCAAAGCTATAATTTCAAGTGATAAAACTATATTTTCACATCATTATTTTTCCTGAAAATTTAGTTATGTCCAATTTCTAATTTATAAATGACATTCCATGTATATAGGAAAGCCTGTATGTATTTATTTCAATATCCAATCTATTTGTTCAATTCAAATAAAATATGTTATTTTTATAGAGTAGGTATTCATTATTTATGTTCAACCCCATTCATATAAGGAATGATTTGGAATTATTATGTAACGGTTGAGGCTCATTGTAGCCTCTAGATGCATCAGTATGACTCACAAGACATATAAGAGTCTTGGCATGAAGCCTTTATAGAATTGTTATGTTGTTCAGCATTATGTGGTCCCACATGAATTAGACTTATTATGTGATGGGTGGGGCTCTCTATAGCCTCTAGATGCATCAGTAGGTCTCATGAGAGAAGCTAGTATCTTGTAACTTGGCCTTGATGGTATCGTTATGTATTTTATTAGAACAGGGCCTTAATGGTGTGGATATGAAGTCATGTATTTTGTATTCCCTCATTATGTGATCAAAATTTGATCTTCCATGTGGTTATTCAATTAATAAAATATCAATGGTTAATAATCATTCTACGGTTTTAAGTAATCTGTATTTTATTTTCAAATGGACAGTGTATAATGTATTGTATTTATGTATATACTGATAATGAAATTAATTCATAAAGATGGATTATTAGTTAGTTTCTTATCTTTAAAAAAATGGATAGAAATTTTTCTATCATTTCATTATTCGTATAGATGTGTTAAATAATATTTTTGATTGTATTTTGTGAAATTATAAACATGTAATATTTTATCGAAAAATCAGTATCTGCACCACTAGCATGTGTCACTTAATTAGGCATGGTCGTTATTTAATATATGTGTTGCATTTCCGGCATTTTTATTCAAGTGCATGCATATTTTATAATGAATTTTATTTTAAATTTTAAATATGAACATAAATTCATGAGCAAGAGATTTTCTAAAAATTATTCTGAGTAATTATCAAAAAATGATGTTGATATTCTTTAAGATGTGATATTTTCTTTTATTAAAATTAATATGTATGTATATTTATTTTTCAAAAAATTATTAAAATTAATTTTTTATTAATAATTTTTAAAACCCTTAACGGGAATTTTAAATAGGCACCCTACATTTGGAATACAATTATACATGTTGAGTGTATTTATCAATGAACTTTTTAACCTTATGGAGGCAGTTCATTGATGATTATATTTTTACAGTTTTGAGTAAATCTAACAATTGTGTCTAATTCTCCAAAACCTAGATTGTTAAATGTCCTCATTTATGTAATGTGCTGTGTAATTATAATGTTCTTTTTTATAATAACATTATATAGCAGATTCTTACACCAGATCCAAGAAAAAAGGGTTAGGGCGTTACAATTTTAATTAGACAATTATTAAAATCATTAAAATTGTTTTCAAAAAAATATGTGATTAAAATCTATCAAAAACATATACTGAAAATTGAGTTTAAATTTACATTTTGAATGTAATATTTTGGACATAATATATGAATCTAATACATTTTTTGAAATTTCTAAATAAATTTAAATTAATAATGGAACTTAATTTATTATTAATAAATGACAATTTTATATAAAAAATGTATTAACACTATTCTCAGAAAAATTATTTTTTTATAAAAAATAAAATTATTTCACCAAAATTTAATATCAATATGATGATTTAAAAAATAATTAAAAATAAATTTTATAAAATTTGAAATAATTTATATTCTATTGTGTGGTAAAAGTGCGACTAATCTCCCTTTATAATTTTTTTTTTGAAAATATATCTTTTTCATTAAAATTGTTCCAATTTTATTTATAATCAATAAAAAACCATTGAATTTAATTTATAAATTTGTAAACCATATGATTTATATTTTTTATTCATTCTTATTCATACCTTTGATCATAACATCTAGGTTATAATAGTCATGTTTAAATAACAATATATTAATAGAGTTTCATTTTCATTTTAACATATTATTGTGTGAATTGAAATCTATTGAAGAGATTTAATATATTTAAATATAATTATATTTTAATGTATCTTACTATTACATTATGTTCAATGATTAGTGATTCATGTCATATACAATATCAAACATGATGTTTCTATTTTAAAATAAAATAGTGTTACACTATACCCCCCTTAAATAAATTGTTTCTTACAACTTAATCATTATGTCAGTAATATACTGTTTAACATTTAAAAATTACTTTTTCACAATCCCATGTTATAAAAATGGATAATAAAACATTCCCATTAAATAGAAAGATGAATTTATAATGTTCATACATAATAATGGATTTTTATGTTTCCATGCAAGAGAACATTATGGGGAAATGAAAATATGATCATGGGGGGGTTTGAATCGATTCAACTAAGACCGGGAATGTTTTATCCATTTTTTGGATTCCAAATTTACGTTTTTTCTATTACTAAGCACGAATAACAAGTTTGGGTTCATGTTTATGGATTGAACTAGATCCTCTAGTGTATAAGGACCTTGTTCGATGTTGCTTTAGGGAATGGTATATCCACCAAGATTGATAAGGCTACCATGGAGGCTAGATTTGGATATTTTTCTCAGATTATCATCGAGGTAGGTCATTCATCTATAACAACGAAAAAGGATTTTCTTTGAACTCATTGTGAACATATTTATAACATATTAAAATATGATAATAATCCATATTTTTGTGATGGATTCAAGATGATTGGGAACCATAATAGGAATTGTCGAAGGGATGTAATTTGTTCTACATTCTCAATAATTTGTCACAATGATAATATATATTTGGAAATTGTTTAGGGAATCAAGACTAGTGAATCCAGAAACTATGGGAATATTGGAGGAAATGGTTCTGATCGTGATGGTTCATATGACTCTATTCAATTAAGTCTAAAATCTGTAGGTATGTATGATTATTCAGGTGCAATAGATACACCTTTGGGTGCTAGCATGGATTTGATCATGCAAGCGGTTCTCGACCACTAATCCAAACATCGTGGGGGTGTTGTGAAGTGTCAAATTAGTGTGGATATACAACCCATTGGACGGAATGACCATGAGATAGTTCAGTGTGTTTCTTCAGAGGTTACTCATTAAGGCAATGAGACATTAGTGATGAATTTTATAGTACATCTAGGGGAAATTAATTTTAATGTATAAAATAGAGGAATATGAATTTACGCTACATAATGAACATCAGAATACTGGATTTTATTAATATATTAAGAATCCATTCAACTCTTTAGAAATTTCTCATATGTGGGGATACATCTCTAAATGTGAATATGAAAAGGATAAATAAATCACACTTAAGTCTTTTAGCATTTGTGGAAATAAATTTTATAAAAATTGTATTAAAAATGGAAAAATGTTCTTGATAGTGAATTATTCCCACTTTATCCTTCAAATGGAATTCCATGGAATAACTATTCCAAAATGCTACAAAATGTTACAACCAGATCATCCTCTAAGGTATCATAATATAAGACAAATCCATAGAAGGAATGATCAAAGGTAAATATCTCACAAAATCTTCAATCAACATAGTTCGCAATCATATTGGGAAACTAATGATGATTATAGTGATGAGAATGAAAATGATCTTTCATATTATGATATTTAATTCAGATTTGATTTTTTGGGATTAGGGTAGGGACATTTATTCTATTTCAATTGCTTTGATTACTTTTTAGGTATTTTTAATATAAAGTCATTAACTTCTATTTCTAGCTATACTTTTTTGGTAATCTTATGTTAAATACCTCAAAACTATAAATCATCGGCCATTTAAATGAATATTTGATTCATCAAAAAATGATGGAACAAGGATAACATTTTTTGATATAATTTCCATATAGTTGAGGGATCCATTTATCATCTAGGCTAAGAAAATAATATAATATAGATACATTAATTTTTTATCTCACCCATTAATAATTTCCCCCATGGACTTATATTTTCTCCATATGATGATAATTCAAGATTTATTTTTAATTTATAAAGAACTAAAATAACCTTGACATAGGTCACATAATACCCATAATAATAATAATATTTTCCCCCTGTATATATTAAAAAAATTATTAGATTATATATTCACATATAATTTATTAATCATTAATACCTCTATAATTACTCTGAAAGTATTACTTACTCTATTTTATAAGTGAGTATCTATAATTCCATTCAACATACATCTCAAAAATTTAATTATATTATTCCCAAATAATCATGTACATTATAGAAAAATGTAATATAAGCTATAAGAAAATAAAATTCCCCCTTAAATATCTTTTGTTTCTTAAAAATCTATCTACATAAAACCTAAAAAAATTATAGGAAATTGAACATATGAACAATATTGAATTGAAAATCCCATAAAGGTATCTATAACTTTTCTCTTAATATAAAATGAATACATATATTCAAAAAAAGTTAAAATAATCCTTAAATACTTCATGATTCTTATAACAAAAATAATATTGGAAAAAATAATTTTATAACATTAGTATTTAGTCCTATTATAAAAATATATTAACCGTTTTACTACAATGTTTATGTATGACATTGGTCATTCCTAGACCTAGGGGATACTCCATAGTTTTTGCCATTGGATCAGATAATGTTCATGTTGCCAGAATAAAATATTGTAAATTCCATGGTAATTCATCGATATATGAAC
Source organism: Viscum album (assembly GCA_963277665.1). NCBI lineage: Eukaryota > Viridiplantae > Streptophyta > Magnoliopsida > Santalales > Viscaceae > Viscum > Viscum album. The sequence goes on along the minus strand of OY728161.1, from coordinate 1,681,483,103 downwards.
TCTATTTCCACATAGGAAACATCTACACATCCATTTGAGATATTCCCCTTGTTGGTTCATTCCAACATAATGAAATTTATGATGCCGAATATTCTATCATATATGTTCATTACCAAATAATCATTCATAAAAGTACATTCTACTCTTATTTTCATTTTTGGAATGTCTCAAAAGATCTTGCAGTTGATCATATATTGTGATATCTAATTAGTAATGATAAAAAAATATCATTCTCTCTAGTCATCATTAATTTTGATTTATCATAATCCAAAAAGTTTCAATAAAATCTAGATTTATCATTATTTATCACAGTTCTAAAAATTTACCAAAACCAAAAAAAAGAATGAGAAATGGTAATCATAGTCAGAATCCACATAATAATGAAACTAATATATAGGATTTATAAATCATGAAACCATCTATTCAAGAGTTCATAAATTTGTTTTTCCATAAGTTATTCATGGTCATCATCTATTCAAATCAATCATGATGGTTCGTAAAGCATTTTTTAATTTCCAAAGCATATCCCCAGAGAGTGTCAAAACAAGTGCATAGTGAGACCCATTTTTTTAAATTTGGTAATGCCTTAGTCAATCCATACATGTATTTTTTGAATTTATTACCCATATTTACATCTATTCCAAACCCACATCCATTTTTAGTATCCAGATAGGGATCTACTTTCTAGAATAATACTACCACTATATATCACCGTATTATAGAAATTTTCCAATACATATACTAATTTTTATACATATCCTTAGTCTTCTACATAGGGTTATCACTATGTTTTTCTAATCCTAGATCCAAATGTTGACAAAAATCATCCTCTAATACAATATATGGATACCCAATATTTTTACACATAATATGACATTATTATTAAACATAAATACCATCAAATTAAAACACAAGGATCATAATTTCCATGTTTAATTTTATGAATAGTTTAATAATACATAAAACATGGAATCCATATTTTATTTTACATTGTGAGCTCCAAAAAACCATTTTAACTCATAAATCTATAATGGATAACCTGGGAACACATAATGAAATGGTTGATCTAAAAATACTTATAATGGAATAAAAATTATTAGTGATCATAAAATGTTAGTCAATTGTGTAACAATATGTCATGAAATATAAATAACATGATAAATCACAAGGAAACATATCCTAAATAACAGGGTATCATAAGATCCAGAAAATATAATAAATGTTGAAGAAATATAAAACCCAACATAAGCATCCGTAAAGGATAATTGTCAATACAAAATCAGATGGAGGAAAAATTCCCAAAAGGGATTAGGTTCCATCCCTAGTCATATACATGACATCTTATGATATTAAAAAATTTCATAACAGAATAGAGCACACTCTGAGTGAACCCATCATAACATGTTAATGATATATGAATTCCACATAATGGAAATAAAACATAAAGGAGAACATAATAATTAACAATAGAATGAATTTTTTTCTCAGATTCATGTTTCATATCATTTTCAATGGAATTTATATAATGCGGGTATTGTAGGAAGAAGAATAAGGCATGTATTCCCCTATCAAATTAATGGATAATAAACATGGAATATATGTGAGAAAAAAGAATATATAATTTAGAAGAAATATATAACACAATTGGTTGTTTTTTATGTTAATACTTTTGTAAATGATTAATAATTTTTAATAAAATAAAATTTTATATTTTAGTAACATCAAATTATTTATTTTTAGATTGTGATTTATTTTGAAATATAACCATAAACATTTATTAAGAAAAAAACACTATCCATTTTTAAACATTTATTAACAATCAATAACGTTCTCAAAAAATAATTAATTTCATTAATAATAACATTTAAATAATTAATATGATTCATTAAAAAAATTGATTGGTCATGAATGTGAATTAGTTTCTTTCATACAAAATATAATAATAAACTTAGTTTCACCTTTATATACGAAAATTATAAAAAGTACCTTATTCCAAAAATGATGGAATTATTCCATTAAAAAATTAATGGTTAATAAGACATTAAATAATAACATTACACCATATTTTCAATCATTTCTTAAAAACAAATATTTTTCATAATAAGTATATTTTACCAAAGATAGAAATGATTTATGACTATCTTAAAACATTTTTATAAAAAAATTTAATTAACAAGTAAATTAAAATTGAATTATTACTTCTAAACTTCCTGAATAAATATAAGAGATAAAAATTATAGGGATTTATTAAAAAAATTCAAATTATTACCTTTAATAAAAATTCAAGAACGAGAAAGCCTGATTAAAATTAAATTTATACATAAAACCATACCATTTTAGTAGATTTGGAATCAGAACATACCCTGAATTTGGAAGGTGAATTTTAAATTAATGTCTCATTATGTTAGTATGTTTTGGAATATAGCATTTCAAGGGGGATTATATACACCATTCAGAATAAATTAGATGAATAGAACAACATATGTCTCGTATAAAATGTATTGAGGAAAACCCTTACAATGAGTTTATCAATAAGGTGAGAGTTAATGAATGGGATGGTTATTTTTAAAAAATATATTCCTACACATATAAAAGTAAAAAATATTAATGTAATGAAATTTCATTTCACAAATAATGATGAAATAATATAATCAATGATGTTGACATATAACCCAATAAATGAAAAATGAGTTAAGAAAATCTTTACATCATGCTTCACTTTAGCTGATCAAACATTAAGTTGTTGAACTTTTTTAAACATTTTATTGACTTATAAAAACCATATTATTTTTTATAATATCATATGGTATCTCTTTTAAAACATATTATCACCCATTCATTAATAAAAATTCACTATTAGTATTGTTTGGGGTGTTAATTACATTGTATTCTCATTTGTCTATTATCATGAATGTTCTAGATCTCGAGTATAAAAAATTGTAATTACATAACTAAAATGGTATAAAATTTATAAATTTTATATTTTATATATAATTAAAATAATTATTTAATTTTTAAATGGAGATTGATTCATGTTACTCCCGGGAGATAGTTGACCATACATACAGACGAGCGACATTATCATTTTTTTGACATGTGAAAGTGTAGGGTAGTGGATTGTATTTTCATATTTTATAGTCATTTTAATATTATATATTTCACATATATTCATAAAATTTTTCCATTATTAAATTCCAAGTTATTATTTATGGAGAAACAAATCGTATCACTTTGTCAGGCGATAGTTCGTCGTCCACATGTACAACACAATAATTTTTTAAAAAGATGCTATGGTAAGAAATTATAAGATATAAATCATTTAGATAATTTTAAATAAGTCACTATATTAATATTTCTATATTAAAATAATTTTCATTACATTATATGTAATGTGATAACCAAAAATTAATCACAACACCTCATGAGGTGGTAGTCCACATCACACATGAGTGATGTTATTGTACTCCCAATTTAATTGAATGTAAGATGTTTTCAGTGAAATTATAATTCCAAATATATAATTATATCTTATATAATCATATATAAACATTATATAAATAATTATATCAATCTTTGGAAGTATTGATGGAAAATGAATTATGTCAGTTCATGAGGTGTTAGTCTGTTGTACACAAGTTCAATTGTTTCATTTCCAATTTGAGGGAGGAGGAGATGATTGTAGGTAATTCAAAAAACTTAACTACAACTAAATTTATATAATATAATATTTTTATTATTTCATAATATTTTAATAATTTATTAAGGATTTGTAAATATATATTAAATAAAATTATATGTTAATAACATTACTATTCTTTGTAAAACGACATTTCGGTTGCACAAAAATACGTTTGTTGGTGGTGTTTTGAACAAAAACGTGATTATTGGTGGAGAGTATGAAATTAGGGAAGTGATAATGGTAGGTATTCTCAAAATATAGGGGGTCATATGTGTTAAGAGGAATGGAGAGGTGTGGACTTTTGTAATTGGGGGAGAGAAAGCAGTAGTAATTTTTGAAAAGAAATAATTTCATCAATGTCTTTCAATGGTCATGAGGCTCTAAAATATATAAAGTTATAATATTTAATGATTTATTTACAAAATATGGCCATTCACTATGAATTATAAATTAATTTCATTTATAATGACCCATACATTACATACATTGTTATTACTTCATAATTTAAGCATACTTGTTACAACATATAACAAAAACATGGTAGGACCGTATAGGTATAATGTCTTTAGAAACTGGGAAACATAAACAACTAGTTCATAAAGAATCATCATTGTCTCCCAATTATTTCATCATATCTAGAGTCCCTTTTGGAATATCCTACTTATTACCCTTCTTCCTGACCTGGGGAAAAAGAAAACATACAAAAGGGTGATCTCAAATGCTCTGTAAGGGTAATCAAATGAAATATCATTCAAATCATATTCATAAGAACATAACATTTTGAAAATATTAACCTGCAAAAGAGATCATAATATCATAACATGAGATAAATCATAGCAGTGAAATTTAATCCAAATAATCATAACATAAAACATGAATCTTTGTGGAATACACACATAATCATATAAAATCATTTCATATTAGTCAAGATACATTTCCAAGACTATCATAGCGGACAAAGTCCATTTCTGAACCGAGTTCACTCCTCGTTCTAGTCCTGTATCACTAAACTGGTTTAACTTGTCATTCCAGCCATGTATATCTCATGAGATATAAATCATTACCCAATGCATTTTAGGGAGATATAGGTCCCACCCATCTCATAAAGATATCATTATTATGTGTCCCATAAGATCATAAATCATACATCATATCATAACCCATGTAATAAAAATGGGATTCTTAGACGTCATGCCATCATAACATAATCCATATAAGATAAAAGAAAATAATAAAAATAATTCCATCATAACATAATTCAATCAATGTAAAAATAGTGATAGAAACATAACCCCATATTATCTTATATGGAAAATAATTTTGATAAAATGCTTGAACTCCATTCTTGAGGAAAATTTCCTTTCTACTTCAGAATCATTTTTCCTTTCTTAACATGTCAAAAAATTTTAAACTAAAAGAAGTTATTTAAAAATAAACTTGAAAATTTGTAATGGAATATTCATAGAAATAATGTTTTATGGAATCATAAAAATATATTAATGTTGTATAAGTTAAAAAAACATTCATCTCGTACTTTGGCCAGAAAAGTCAAAAAGTATCTCGTACTAAAAACGACAAAATATTCCTTTCATATATTTTACTAAAAACTGACCAATGAGTAATATTGGATTTATACAATTTTAGGAGGATATAAATAATATTAAATATTGAGTAAACAAGGATGTTGATGATAAATACACCCCAGTAAATACCATTGTATAAACAATCTCGGCTAAAAATGAGATTGTGAGATTTTCCCTTACCTTAGGTCTGATTTGCTTCTTACGTGTGCAAACCTCCTATATAATGATTTAAATCCTATTATTGACTTATTCCAGAATCGTACTCATTGTTATGATATCATATATGGTCATATTCTTATCTTTTTATTAGTAATATTTCATTGTTACTTGTTATTCGGGTGTTTATTGCTTTTTGTTCTTATCTGTGTTTTGTAAAATAAATTCTTATTCTTCTTTTTTGGTTATAGATACCTAATTTCAAAAAATTTATTACTGTAATATATATAATATTTATTCATTAAATTAATTTATATAATCATTATGTAATAATGATCATGTAGAACGAGTCACACCACATCATGGAGACGGTAGGTCGTACGTACGCATGAGTGATGATATCTTTCCCATTATCGTGGAATTTTATTGAAGTGTGTGTAAACTATTTAAGAATTAATATCAATTTACAATAATCATATATATTTATTCTTTACACCATTATAACCATCCATGTAAGGTGGTGGTGGAAAACAGATTACACCACGGCGTGGAGACGGTATTCCGTACGTACACATGTGCGGTGATTTCGTTTTTCGTAGTATGGATAGAAGGTGAAATAGTGTTGTTTCATATTTATAATAACATATCAGTATATGATTGATAACGATGTTATTACTTCATAATGAAACAAATAATGAAGAATAAGTTGAAGAAGAAATAAATTTGAAACAATTGGTAACGAACATTAGCTCTTCTTCGAAGCGCCTCTTCTTAACCTACTCTTAGGGAACTAAAGATGGTATTTAAAGAAGACCAGGACCTCTAGAATTTTTCTATGGAAGTGGAAATGAGAAATTTCAGGGTTTGGTCGACCTTGAAGGCTCAAATTGGTGTGAGGAGAGGGTGGAGGTGCCCTTTTATAAGTGAGGAGAGGGGCACCTTAGGAAAAACATAAAATATTATTTTATTATAAATCCATGTTCAATTTTGATAGCTCCAAATTGATTTATTTATAATATAAGGTAGGGATGGGTCAAAATACTGTCAACCATAAGATTTTAGACAAGTTTAGGTTACTATTTTTACCTTATCATTTTGATTTAACTCTAAGTTAAATAATTTAACTTTTACCATGTCTTCTTGTTTTCTTAAACTATATGGTTAATAAACTGACTATAAAAGGCCAAATGAACCCCACTTAGTTCATTATTAATTTATATAACCTTATCTAAGTAATTTGGCCAAACTTTATATTTTTAGGAATAAAATAACAATAAATAATATAATATATGTTTTAAAAACTATTTTATTTCAATTTTGACACTATTTGGTAACTGATTTTTGTGAAAATCATAACAGAATTATTAGTTCGAAAAAAGTTAATTAAATCACTAATAACATGTCATATTAACCTATAAAATTAGTTTAATTCTTATAAAGTCTCAAATTACATTTATTTGGGTATTTATAATATCAATTAAGTTAATATTTCTTTAAAATGGTAATTACTGCATCATCATTGTGTCATAAATAAATTCAAATATTTGAAGTCTAAAAATTATAAATAAAATACCATTATGTAGGAAATCTTTTCATATTTCTAATGAATATTTATAGTCGAATTTATCTTATTTATATCCTTATATTAAAAATTTTTTAGTTATTAAACATTGATTTTAACTATTTAAACTATTCTTTAAATAAACTAATAATAAATGTCCTAATCTAATCCAAATGGACCTAAAGGGTAATATTTTATTCCTAAGGTTGTTTTTGGTCGAATTGCACTTATACAATAGAATTATGTCATGTGTTAGGGTTATAATAATATCATTTTTACCCTCAATTACCCCATTTACTTTTAACCGTGGTAAATAAAAGTAAAAAGTTACTATTCACCAAAAATTATTTTTATCTTATTGAACCTGATTTTACTCCTCGATATTAATTGGGTCTCTTAGATTTTCGAAATTCTACTCACAGAAGTGGTAAAATTACATTTTATGTACATTTGCAAATTTTTCTAGGAGGTGGGTAAAAGACGGTGAAAAGTTCAATAAAATTTTTATATATATAAAATTCTTATAAAATGACTCTAATGAATTACATTTAACTTATATAGGTATTATGTATCAATTATGACCTAAAATAAATTTCAATAAAATAAATGAAATAAATAATTATTTGAATAAAAATTCGGTTCTTAAATAGTATCCCAATGTTTTCATTATTCATCAAAAATTGAATGTTTTTAGAAAAATACCAAAATTTCACCCTAGGATAATATCGATATTCTGAATCCAAAAATGAAGTCCATTTGAAAAGATAAAATTTATAAAATTTTAAAAAGTTGGTATTACTATTAATAACGGCTATTTTTAATAATATTTTAATAGCATATCGTTGTTTAGTGAAACTCGATATTGCGTACAACACAAGCTATTGAGGAAGGTCGTGATTGCGTGTAAATCAAGCCAAGATAGTGTTGTGTGTATTGAAAGATTCCTTTTAATATTTATATAACATAAAAACAAAATATTTCTCATAAAAATCTCGGGTGTTACATTCTACCCCCCTTAAAATGAATTTTGCCCTCGAAATTCGTCACTTTGTAAGAAACGGATGAGGATACCTCTCCCTCATCATATCCTCAAGCTCCCATGTAGCTTCTTCTAATTGGTGGTTCCTCCATAAAACTTTCACCAAGCGAGTGGTCCTGTTCCGTAGGACTTTTTTTCTACGATCTTGAATCTCCATCAGTTGTTCTTCATAAAAATGATCTTGCTCCAGTGGTACAACTTCTGAGCTGAGTACATCTGAAGGATCGGGTATGTACTTTATCATGAGAGATACATGGAACACATCATGAACTTGATAGAGATTCGGTGGAATCGCCAATTGGTAAGCTACTTTCCCAACACGATCCAGTATTTCGAAAGGACCGATATACCTAGGGCTCAACTTTCCCTTCTTTCCAAATATCATTACTCTCTTGCAAGGAAATATTCGTAAGAACACTTTATCACCCACTTCAAAATCTAGGTGTTTTCTTCGGGTATCGGAATAACTTTTTTTTCAACTCTGACCTGCTCTTATGTGTTGTTGAATAGATCGGACCTTTTCTGCCATCTCATCAACAAGATCAAGTCCTAATAGATTTCTTTCCCCAACTTCTTCCTAGCAAGTTGGAGTCCTGAATTTCATTCCATAGAGAGATTCATAAGGATCCATCTGAATACTGGATTGAAGTCTATTATGATAAGAAAATTACACTAATGGTAGGTGTTGATCCCATCCTCCTTTGAAATCCATAGATCAAGCTCTTAACATATCTTCTAGAGTTTTAATTGTTCTCTCAGACTGACCATTATTCTGAGGATGATAAGTAGTGCTGAAACTCAACTCTGTATCCATAGTATGTTGAAGACTTTGCCAAAACGTTGAGGTAAACCTCGGATCCCGATCAGATATAATGGAAAGTTGTACTCCATGAAATCTTACCACTTCCTTTATTATATCATGGCAAGCTGATCCAGAGTTAAATCACCTCTAATAGAAATGAAGGGTGCCGACTTTGTAAGACGATCAACTATGTCCCAGATAGCATTATTGCCTTTGGATTTTTTAGGATGTCCGTTGACAAAGTCCATAGTGATGTTTTCCTATTTCCATTCGGGTATGGGTAATGGTTGTAACATCCCCTTAGAATTCTGTATCTCATCTTTAACTTGCTGACAAACCAAGCATCGAGAGACATATTCAGGAACATATCTTTTCATTCCATCCCAGAAGAAGTACTCTTTCAGGTATCTATACATCTTCATGCTTCCAGGATGAATATAGAACAACGAACTATGAGCCTCATCCTGCTGCTCCTTCTTTAATTATGGGATGGGAGGAACAAAAACCCGATTCCTGAACCTTATTATCCTTTCACAATCAAGGTTGAATTCCGAAACATTTCTCACCTTCTTTTGTAACACTACATCTTCTTTTAGTTCCTCTTTAATCTTCACATGTATATATGGTTGAACATTAATTTGAGAAAGATAAGATTTCTCCCCTTCCATTATAATTCTAAGATCCATCCTTTGTAAATCATAAAATATTGGATCTTTTGTGATCCTCATCATGGATAAGCTAGCATGGTCTTATCGACATAATGCATTTGAAACCTTGTTTGATTTCCCAGGGTGATAATGAATTGAGTAGTCATATTCCTTAATAGCTCCAACCATCTTCTTTGGCGCATATTCAGCTCCTTTTTAGTGAAAATATACTTTAATCTTTTATTATCAGTATAAATATCACACCTTTCACCATAAAGATAATGCCTCTATATTTTTAATGCAAAGATTACCGCAGCTAACTCCAAATCATGAGTTAGGTAATTTTGGTCATGGATTTTCAACTGTCGTGAGGCATAAGCTATCACCATAACGTTTTTCTTGAGAACACACCCCAATCCCTTCTTGGATGCATCACTATAGATCACAAACCTTTCTCCACTGCAATGTAGTGTGTGCACAGGTGCACTGGACAACCTACTTTTTAAATCCTTGAAATTATCTTCACATTCCTCCATCCAAACGAACGTAACTCCTTTTCAAGTCAACTTGGTGAGTGGATAGGATAACCTTGAAAAATCATTCTCAAAACATAGATAATATCCATCCAAACATAGAAAACTTCGGATCGAAATTACTATTGTTGGTCTTGACCAGCATTCGATAACCTCTGTTTTTGCTGGATCCACAGATATCCCCTCTTTTCAGATGTTGGGACCCAAAGTGAAACTTTTTGATGCCAAAATTCACACTTGGTAAATTTGGCATAAAGATTCTCCATTCTTAGGGTCTTTAAAACAACTCTCAAGTTGTCTTCATGTTCTTCCTTGCACTTTGAATATACAAGAATATCGTCTATAAAGACTACCACAAACAGATCAAGATAGTCTCTAAAGACTCCATTCAATAGATCCATGAAGATAACATGGGCATTAGTAAGACGAAATGGCATCACTATAAATTCATAGTGTCTATACCTTGTATGGAAAGCCATCTTTTGTATATCCTCTCTTTTGAACCTTAATTGATGATACCATGAACTAAGATTGATCTTGGAAAAGTATTGAGCTTTGCATAGTTGGTCAAATAAGTCATCAATGTGTGGGAGAGGATATTTTTTCTTGATAGTGAACTTGTTAAGTTCTCGATAATCAATACAGAGTCTCATTGATCCATCTTTCTTCTTAACAAACAGAATAGGTTCTCCCCAAGGTGACTCACTAGGGTGTATGAATCCTTTATCAAGATTCTCTTGGAGTTTCTTCTTCAATTCCTGCAACTCAATTGGGTCCATTCTATAAGGTGTCTTTGAAATTAGAATAGCACCCAGTATGAGTTCTATTGAAAACTCAACTTCACGATTTGGTGGAAGACCTGGAAATTCCTCTAGAAAGACATCATCAAACTCTCGTACAATGGGCATATTATTAATCGTGATTTTGTCTCCAACCATTTCAGATAAATAAACTTCATTTAGTGGAATCAAGACCCATAATATGGAAGAAATTTCTACCTGAAGGTTATGTTCATCCTTGCATCGATAAAAGATCATAGATTGATCTGGAATATGAAATGTGAATTCCCTTATTTGGAAATTGATATGAGATCCATATAAAGAAATCCAATACATGCCAAGAATTACTTCAAATTCCACTATAGGAAGGATCACAAGAATTGTAGGAAGCACTTTCCCACAAACTTCAATCAGAGAAGAATTATAAACTTTTGATGTGATTGTTGTGCCATTAGGGGTTGTCACAGCTAACTCAACATCTAATTGTTGAGGTAATACGGAGATACCCTTTGAAAATTATTCCGAAATAAAAGAGTGGGTGGATCCAGAATCAAATAAAACATTTGCTACTTTAGAGTGTATGGTAAGTGTACCTTTCACCACTTCATTATCGTACTCCGCATTTCTGATATAAATTGCATGTGACATTCCTTTGTCTTTGGACTTAAGAGTTTTTTTATGCCAATCATCATAAAAAACCCTTGTATTAGGGAATTTATTAGCATAATGCCCCATTTCCTTGCACTTGATACATTGATGTGTATGAGGTGCACTCTATGTAGCCTTTTCTTTGTTCGCATCAGTAGACATTTTCTTCCCATCCTTCCAGCATTCAAATGCCCGATGACCTTTTTTCCACATTTGAAACAGTTACTTGTCCCTTTAAGACAACTCCCTCCATGTTTCTTTCCACGCATTTAGAATAAGGGAAAACTCATCTTATTTTCAGTGTGGTCTTTATATTTCCCTTTGAATTCCATTTTCATCTTCCTATCAAACACATATGACTGATGGGTTACTCCAATCTCTATCTCATCCTTGAGAGCACATCGAACGATTTTCTCGTAGCTATTAAAATCCATTATGTCTAACGCCCTTAGAAGACTTTGTTTTAAGCCACTAAAGAATCGATCGATCTTACTCTCAGGTTGGAAAATAATTCCAGAAGCGTACCTTTTTGTCTTGTAAAATTTTCTTCGTAGTTACCAACTGACTCATCATCTATTTGCTTCAATTCAAGAAACACCTTCTCCATCAATTTTCAAATAATACAAGGGAAGTACTTATTTAAAAATAAGTTCTTGAACTCGTCCCATTATATGGACTCAATTTCATCCCTTTTCCTCATATTCTTAATAAGATTCCACCATTGATCAGCTTCACCTTCCAAATGATATATTACTAAGATGAATTTATCAGGTTCAGAACATTGAAGAACTGAAAATATCTTTTCAGTGGTACTGATCCATTGTTTAGCCACTAATGGATTGGTAAACCCATTGAATGATGGTGGACGCTGCCTCATGAAGGATTCAATAGAATTTTTCTCCTTCCTTTTCTCATTTGGAAGTCCTACATGATTCATAGCTTTAGAAAGTTCTGTGATCATGGCCACAAGATTTTTCATTCCAGCTCCCATAACGTTTGGATTCTCATGGGGACAATAATTGCATTGCCCGTCGCATTCCTCATTAACACGGTTCCTTAAAGTTCCATCCATTGACAAAAATCATGAATAATAGAGTGAGAAACAATAATTATAATAGGAAACCCACATAATCATGAATAAAATTTCACACTTAAGGTCTTATCATAGGTTGTTCATGGAAATTTCTAAAACACTAAGATTGAGTTATATGCTTAGAAATATACTTAGTGTTCTTACTAAGGCTTTCACATCCTCGTTTCCAAAGGATGACTATACCATTCCTCTAATACCAACTATAACGATCAATACATTACATACATTGTTATTACTTCATAATTGAAGCATACTTATTACAACATTTAACTAAACCATGGTAGGACCGTATAGGTATAGTGTCTTTAGAAACTGGGAAACATAAACAACTGGTTCACAAATCATCTACATTGTCTCCCATTTATTTCATTATATCTAGAGTAACTTTTGGAATATCCAACTTAGTACCCTTCTTCTTGACCTGGGGAAAAGAAAACATACAAAAGGGTGAGCTAAAATACTCAGTAATGGTAATAAAAAGAAATATCATTCATATCATATTCCTAAGAACTTAAAATTTTGAAAATCTTAACCTGCAAAAGAGATCATAATATCATAACATGGGAAAAAACATTGTAGGGAAATGTAATCACAATAATTATAACATAAAACATGAAACATTTTGGAATACAGACATAATCATAGAAAATTATTTCATTTTATTCAAGACTCATTGCCAAGGCTATCATGGCAGACAAAGTCTATTTTTGAACCGAGTTCACTCCTCATTCCAGTCCTGTATCACTGAATCAATTTAACTTGCCATTCCAGCCATGTTTATCTCATGAGATATAAATCTTTACCCAATGCATTGGAGGGAGATATTGGTCCCACCCATCTCATAATGATACCATTCTTATTTGTGCCACAAGATCATAAATCATACATCATAGCATAACCCATGTAATAAAAATGGGATTCTTAAACATCATGCTATCATAACATAATCTATATAAGATAAAAGGAAATCATAAAAATAATTCCATCGTAACATAATCCAATCAATATAAAAATAGGGATATAAACAGAACCCTGTATTATCTTAGATGGAAAATAATTTTGATAAAATGCTTGAACTCCATCCTAGAGAAAAATATCCTTTCTACTTCAAAAACATTTTTCCTTTATTAACATGTCATAACAGTTTAACCTAAAAGAAGTTAATTAAAAATAAACTTGAAAATTTGTAAATGAATATTCATGGAAATAATGTTTTATGGAATCATAAATATCCATTCATGCCGTATAAGTTAAAAAACATTCTTCTCGTACTTTGGCCGGAAAAGTCAAAAAGTTACTGGAACTAAAAACGACAAAATATTCCTTTCATATATTTTACAAATAAACTCACCAATGAGTAATATTTGATTTAAAAAACATTAAGAGGATATAAATAATATTTCATATTGAAGAAACATGGATGTGGATGATAAATACACCCCAGTAAATACCGAAGTATAAACAATCTCGGCTAAAAATGAGATTGTGATATTTTATCTTACCTTAGGTCTGATTTGCTTCGTACGTGTCTAAAACTCTTATATAATGATTTAAATAATGTTATTGACTTATTCTGGAAATGTACTCAATGTTATGATATCATATATAGTCATATTCTTAGCTTCTTATTAGTAATATTTCATTGTTACTTATTATTCGGGTGTTTATCTCTTTTTGTTCTTATGTGTATTTTGTCGAATAAATTCTTATTCTTATTTTTAGGTTATAGATACCTAATTTATAGAATGGTATTAGTGTAATATATATCATATTTATTCATTCAGTTAATTTATATAATCATTATGTAATGAAGATTATGAAGAACAAGTCGCATCACATCGTGGAGACGGTAGGCCGTACGTACGCACGAGTGATGATATCATTCCAATGATAGTGGAATTGAATTGAAGTGTATGTGTACTATTTCAGAATTAATATCACTTTATAATAATCATATATATCTATTCTTTACACCAGTATACCCACCCAATTAAGGTTTTGGTGGAAAACAGATTACACCACAGCGTGAAGACGGTATTCCGTACATACACACGCAGGATGATTTTGTTTTCCGTAAGATAAATAGAAGGTGAAATAGGGTTGTTTTATATTTATAATAACATATCAGTATATTAGTGATACCGATGTTATTACTTCATAATGAAAAAACTAAAGAACATGATGTATAGGAAGAAATAAATTTGAATCAATCGGTAATAGACATTACCTCTTTTTTGAAGTGCCTCTTCTTATCATCCTCTTAGGGCACTAAATATGGTCTTAAAATAAGACCAGGACATCTAAGATGTTTCTAGGGAAGTGGAGAAGATAAATTGGCAGGGTTTGGCCGAGCATGAAGACTCAAAGTGGTGTGAGGAGGAGAGGGAGGAGGTGCCTTTTTATAAGAGAGGAGAGGGGCACCTTAGGAATAACATAAAATATTATTTTATTATAAAGTCATATTCGGTTTTTAATAGATAAAAATTGATTTATTTAGAAGCTAAAATTGGGATGGGTCTAAATCCACTCAAACAAAAGATTTTAGAGAAGTTTAGGTTACTATTTTTACCTTATCATTTATATTTAACTCTAAGTTAAATAATATAACTTTTACCGTGTCTTCTTGTTTTCTTACACTATATGGTTAATAAACTTACTATAACAGGCCAAAATAACCCCATGTGGGTCATTATTAATATATATAACCTTATCAAAGTCATTTGACCAAACCATAGATTTTAATGAATAAAATAACAATTAATAATATAATATTTGTTTTAAAAACTATTTTATTTCAATTTTGACACTATTTGGTAATTGATTTTTGTGAAAATCATAACAACATTATTAGTTCAAAAAAAGTTAAATAAATAAATACTAATATAACATATTAACCTATAAAATTAGTTTAATTCTTAAAAATACTGAAATTACATTTATTTGGGTATTTATAATATCAATTAGGTTAATATTTCCTTAATAAGGTAATTACTACATCATCATTATGTCATAAATAAATTAAATTATATAATATTAAAAATTATAAATAAAATACAATTATTTAGGAAATCGTTTTAGCTTTCTAATGAATATTTATAGTCGAATTTATCTTTTTTATAACACTTTATTAAAAATGTTTTAGTTATTAAACATTGATTTTATCTATTTCAACTATTCTTTAAATAAAATAATAATAAATGTCCTAATCTAATCGAAATGGACCAAACGTGTAATATTTTATTCCTGAGGTTGTTTTTGGTCGAATTAAACTTAACCAATAGAATTAGGACATGTGTTAGGGTAATAATAATATCATTTTACCCTAAATTACCCCATTTACTTTTAACCGTGGTAAATAAAAGTAAAATGTTACTATTTACCAAAAATTATTTTTCTCTTATTTAACCACATTTTACTCTTTGATATTAACCATGTCTCTTGGATTTTTAAAATTCCACACAAAGAAGTAGTAAAATTACGTTTTATGTACATTTGCAAACTCTCCTAGGAGGTGGGTAAAAGACGGTGAAAAGTTCAAAAAAATTTATATATATCTAAAATTATTATAAAATGACTCCAATTAATTACATTAAACTTATATAGGTATTATGTATCAATTTTGACCTAAAATAAATTTAAATAAAATAAATAAAATAAATAATTATTTAAATAAAAATTCGGTTTTTAAATAGTAACCCAATGTTTTCACTATTCATCAAAAATTCAATGTTTTCAGAAATGTACCA
Source organism: Viscum album (assembly GCA_963277665.1). Lineage (NCBI taxonomy): Eukaryota > Viridiplantae > Streptophyta > Magnoliopsida > Santalales > Viscaceae > Viscum > Viscum album. Next base: position 1,681,466,837 of record OY728161.1, on the reverse strand, counting down.
AAATTTTACCCTAGGCTAATTTCAATATTCCAAATCAAAAAATGAAGTCAATTTGGAGAGATAAAATTTATAAAATTTCAAAAAGTGGGTATGACAATTCATAATGGTTAGTTTTAATAATATTTTAATAGCATATCGTTGTTTAGTGAAACTCGGTATTGCGTACAACGCAAGCTATTGAGGAAGGCCGCGATTGCGTGTAAAGAAAGCCAAGATAGTGTTTTTTGTAGTGAAATATTTCTTTGATGATGTATATAACATAAAATCAAAATATTTCTCAAAAAAATCTCAGGTGTTACAGTATTATTTTTAACTTTTAACTTTTTTGTTCAACCCCTGATAAACCCATTTTAACAAAATCAATGTAAATAATCTTCACTATTTTTATTATTCATTATGTTAAAAAAAATTAGATTCTAAGATAATATATATTATAATGATTCTAAATATTTAATAACATTTTCAAAATTTAACTCATATGTGTGACAAATTGTTTTTTAAAAATATTCATATATATGTGTTGCAAGAAGATTTTTTTAATAATATCATTTTGAGGAAAATATGATCTCCTATAAACATTATGAAAGATAATAATAATTAGATGAATTTAATTTCATATTTATTTATATATACTCAATAAATTACTTCAATTCATTCCTCTATAGTGATTATTTTAGTTATTTATAATGGATAGACAATATTTACATTAAAAGAGTTATCATAAAAGGGGTTTTCAAGGATTAAAATAAACCTAAAGTAAACCCTTATATAAATAATATTTTAAATTTTATTAATTTGATTTAATTTCACTAAAACATATTTATTTAAATTTAAATCATATGTGAATAATAATGGGACTAAATTTTTAACAAACAATGGACATTTTTATAAAAAAAAAATTATTTTCAAAATTCACAGAAAAATTCACATTTTTCAAAATATCCCAAACGTTCATTTAATTTAATATCAATGTTCTAATTTCAAAAAAAGAAATATTTTATTTTAAATAAATTTTCAAAATTGAAAAAAAATTATTTAAATTATTTTTTCAAAAAACACTATACCACATTTTAGAAATATAATGATTTTTGAAAAACATTTATATTTTATTGAAATAGTTCTTATTTTATTTCTAATTAATAGATAACAACTAAAATTATTTTATAAAATTTTAAACCATATAATATTCATAATTTATTATATCTATTTCATATAATACAATATAACATCTATTTTATAATTATTGTGTTTAATAATAATATTTTATTAGAGGTACATGTTTTTTTAATCACGATGTTGCATGCTTCACTATAAATAAAACAGATTAAATTTATTTAGAAAGAATAATAAATACTTTGGATGTAATGTTATTTATATTATTGGTTTTTTATTTAATTAATCTATTGAACATAATATTCTGATTTTAAAATATCATGGTGTTACATTGTAGGAAGGCCCCCCGTATTATAGGTGTAACTAAATTACCTTTGAAAGAGAACCATGTTAAATCTACTTTGTAAAATACCATTATAGGAGAAAAGATGTATTTTAAATAATAGTAGCGTAATAACTATTCAATTCTGAAGATGATAATATAGGGCTTCATTCAGCTCTAATGACGTCTAAGAGAGAACCCTTTCTACTAAAAACATGCTGAAATAATTTACAGATTTGTGTGACTATTATATCACCTCCAGTTAGATTCATTAGATGAATAAATTTTCCATAAAAATCTATATAAAAATTTTAAATCCCATAGTAATGATAAAATAAAAAAAAATATTTACACCTCAATGTTAGAAATAAAAATATGATGGATGAATAAAACATGAAATAATATAGATGACATATAATATTTTCTTGTTAGAAAAATTATAGACATATAATGGACACCTCTATATGAATAAAAAATCTCATTTCCCTACTCATTGTTCCCCCACAATTATTTTTCTACTATAAATCCCTTATAAAGAGATAAACTTGTTCATGAATCTAATTAGGGTACACTAATTCCACACATTGGAAAGATCTATATGATGATTATGCTCATGGGAATGAATCACATTCCATGTATAGTGTTTAAAATCCTATTGTAAAATATAAATAATAAAGCATTGGAAAGAACATATAAATATGTGGGTATTGATAGAGTTATAAACCAATATATAATATCCTTTTAGAGACCTATCAAAAGTAATAAAGTTCACTAAAATCAATTCCAATACATGTCTAGGTAGTATATTTAAAGGTCAATGAACCATAATGCATATATAGTTTTACTCATGTTACCATGATAAAGGTCCACCAACTCTTGAATTCTTATTATCCATAGTTACTATTAGACATATATTTAAAAAGGTATTCAAACTATAACCATTATTAGGAAACCAATTGTAGGGACAACATTTATATTTTACCATAGTTTGTCACCCCGTGATAAAGGATACTTGATGCGAAAAACAACATCTTTTTGGGGGTGTCAAAAACAGGCGAAAAAATGATTTAATGACTATGTATAATCCATTACCACATGATGATCATAGTTAGTTCTATAAAATAGGTATTAAATTTTTTAATTCATCTATGATACTAAATATATTTATATTATCACCATACATAGTAGAAAATTTTATTATGTTGTATAAATTAATGGGATTCCCTCTACTAAATGGGTTGAGTATTTTTCATTAACTCTTTAGTTTAAAATGAAGAGATATTAGTTCATTGAATAAATTCCCTTTTTATTAACTGATTCTTCATTATATTCTATAGGATGATAATGGTCGACTCTATTTACTTATGAATATTAAATTTTATCTATTTTATGATAATTGAACATTATATTACAGATTCAACTCATAGATTATCAAATTACTGGACAAAAGGTCAAATATTTCATGTAGCACTTATGTTATGTTTCTGGGATTAAAAAAAACACAAGACCACTCAACACATGTCACCAAAAATATAATAATAATAAACTCTTTGGAATCCAAACTATAAACACTGATATGAGGTCTTATCCAACTCCTTTACCACTTTGACAAAACATGTCCCAGTGGGAACATGTCAAGATTAGTATTTTGGCTGAGTGTGTCAAATTAATCATTCCTATAATAGGTTAGGTATACTAACTAATAAAAAATTCATATATCACAAGTTATGGATTATACTAATGAGAAACTAAATGATAAATAATATTGTAATACATAATACAAAAAATATAAAAAATATGACATTTAATAATAAAATTATATTAAATCAAAAATTTAATAAAAATCCAATATTATTATCCACATGTCAAATGTAAACACTAAAGGTAATGGAGTATTAAACAGTGTTATATACAAATTAATTAAATGTTCATGAAAATAAAAAAAATTCCAGTAATGACTCCTCGTATGCTCTACATCTATACCATTATCTATAGACAACAATAATAGCATGAATCCACTAGCTCAACCAACTATATTTCCTCTGATCCCCTGTTAAAACCTTGTTATGTCAATGAAGACATTAAATTTATTGTCCAAACATCATATTAGGTATAGTGTAAATACACTCAATTGGAAAACTAAAAAAAATTCATGTTTATATAAAAATATATCTCAATACCCATGATTGAGGAATAAAAATAAAATCACTTGAATATAATATATGTTTTTTGTATTAGATTTAAATTCTGAAATTGTGTTCTAAGAACAGGTCCTAGTAGTTGGATTAATATCAAATGAAAATACACCGTAAGTCCTCAAACACCATTACTACAGTACATTAATATATTTCATGTTACCTCTCAAAATATATAATGGGTTCCCACAAGACATTATGGGTGTGTGTGTTAGAAATATGATTTACTGACCGCTTTGGTATCCCTAAACAACACTGAGGGAAATGTACTTCAATTATGGGGGATAATGGATATGTGTATAGTTAATGACACCCAATTTCTGAAGGTTGTTACTAAATTCACATATCATACACGGGAGATTTGACTTATAGATATAAAGCGGTTCTAACCCCTATAAATAATTGATAAATTATAAATTAGGAAACCCAGATTCATTATTGGCTAATGACTCTATGACTTTTCTAATGTTTTAATACCTTCTCTTTTATATTTTAATAGGGTGTTACCAACTCCGTTACACATGAGAGGTACCCAAACATTTCATCATTATTTTATAAAAGAGGAGAGGTTATAAATCCCATGAATACCCTAAATGACTATCTGTATCTCAACCATAGTCTCTATAGATCGTAACAATGTTAATCAACCCCATAAAACCCAAAAAATACATATTGATGATCTGAACACTTAATTCACATTGTTGATATAAGTATGATAGAAAATAATCTCTTTTAAAATTTGAGCTTATAGAATAAAAGATCAAAAAAGATGATTATGAATGTAAAGTATATGATGTGTACATTTACTAGACAAAGACTGTGATTCCCATGGGGGGATATATGTGTTCTTCAATAACACTATCATTACCTCTTTCCCCTCTAGGTGTCTCTGTCATATGATAGATAACATCAGACTCATGTGTCGGTCTAGGTTTTCATTGATGAAGATCATGTTATAACAAATATATATATGGAGTGTAATTTTAGCTTTATAGTGTGAATGTGAAAGGGTGGGATAACATGTGTGTGTGTGTCAAAACTCGAGATCTTATAAACCTTTTACATATTGAAATCTATTAAGATGTTACAAACTATGTGATATTTAACTAATCATTGGGAAACCTGGTTTTTTAATAAGACATGACGTGTGATCCAGAACAATGTGTTTTATGATTTTTTTCTCATTAAAATGGAACTCTATAAATCTATACATTTTACTATTTACATTTATTTATTCTACCAACACTACTATCCACATCATTACATCACCATCTGATATGTGTCGAGATTTGATGTGGTTATATTATATTCCTCTCTTTCTGTGAATACTCTTCTCACCGACTATATGTTCACTTAATGTTTCATGACCTTCCTCCACATTCCAAATGGTGCATCACCCATGATCGACCACAAAAATCAGACTATTCAATACATTTTCAATCCCCTCATTCATACACTTCTAACTTCCCCACTCAACCCAAGAAACCACCTTCACACAATTGTATATTATAAAGTCCAATATTAGTTGGATTTTTTTGTGTGAAGTTAGGAAAAAAGGTAATGGGAATATTTCACCAATATATGAGGCATCCAAACTACTTAATCACACAATATAAAAACTTTAAATTGGTTATATCATCAATATAACACTAATATATTTCTATACTATGGTGACTGGTTGTGTGGTAGTGTTTATAAGTCTTGGGAAAATTATTCTTCATCCTCGTATTCGTTTATTGATGGTTAATGCATGAATTACCATTAATAATTTTATCCTCAAAAATCAAAATATAAGTATCTATGAATAAATGAAAAAATAGCCTCCAAATAAATAAATTTAATGAAAATTAGAATATGAGAAATAAAATGAACTCTTATATCAATGGTAACTCATTGTTTCTTAAAATGCTGACCACACTCCAAATGATCCAATGTTTTCCTTTCAATTAATCATTTATCAAAGAGTAAAAATTTCCTTGGGTCATAGTTTTAGGGAAATAAAACCCATAATTATGTGGGGTTTATGATATATTTATAGGTTTCATATTATGAAAAAAATGTATGTTACGATAATGAACTAAATCAAACACATCCCTATTCTTTGTTACACATTAATTCGTGATTTATTATCAAGGAATACACATAATTTAAACTAGAATATTGAATATTATAGTTTAATTGGTTAATTAGGTACATTATATAACAACTTATAACATGGGGTAAGTCATCATTAGTCAGTGATTTCTTAACATGCCCAAAATTTTCCATCATTCTTAAAACTGCACCGGATCACAAAGGGGCGTACATACGAAAGGGGTGAGGAAAAAATCCAAGAAAGGTAACCAAAAAATCATAACATTATGAAATTGTTACATGTTAAATAATATTAATATTAGTGTTACATAGAAGGTTTGAGAATCAAAAACATGGACAAATATTTATGTAGTATCATGATAACAAAAAGAAACAATGGACAGTGGAGACGACATTTAACCTAACATCTGAAACATATGTCAATACTATACTCCAACACATCATAATATGGTGTAAAATATACAAAAAAGTAGAAGTTAACTCTCTAATACCATATTTGACATCTCATGATACTAAAACATTATCCAAATCACTAGATCACTATATAAATCTGGGTTCACTTATCACTTTTATATAATGTACATGCATACATGTGCCTAGTAGATTATTCAAAATATGATTATTTTCATCCAATATTATCCGATGATTAATGAATTTGGGTTACATATATTTAGTTCCCCCAACAAAGAATTATAGGTAAAACTATGTTAATACCCTTTAGTGAAATGGGTATGGGTAAAAGCTTCATAAATATTTGGAATAGAAAATCGATGTCATGTTTCAGCTGCATACCATTTGTACAAAAATATTCATAAAATGGTACAATGAGAGATAAATGGGTATCAACTCACAAGGAGGTAAACATTAATTAATAAGGGATATGTAACAAGATAATATGACATAGAAATTTTGGTATTAATTTGTTTAAGACAAGGAGGGATCTTGAATACAAACTAGGCATGGAAATTGAAATATAATTATAGCAACATAACAGAGGTACATAATAAATGGTAGAAGGTATTGACGAGAGTTAAAGTGGTAAATAATAATTGATATATAATTAAGAAAGTGATAGGGCTATGGATACATATATCCCATCTATTTGAATTAGAATACCAAAAACAATACATAACTAAGGTTCATGAATAAATATGAGAAATAGAGGATACATTACTGAATTTTGGTATTGTAACGACATTGGTGAATGTTATAATTAGATGGTATAAATGATATATAAATATTAATAAATAAATATTACTGTATATATATCTTTATAACGTCGTTAAAACAAAACCAATTTCATTTTAAAATGATAAATACAAAGAAGGATCTTGAATTGAGAATAAGAGAGGGAAATCCATTACATTGAGGGTTGATTCCAAAAACCTGAGAAGGGATTCTTCAGAGTAATGGTCAACCATGAGAGGAATATAGTCTGAGAATGGAATATCTAGGTCATGCCTCATTTTATTCTGGGAATAGGAATTGGATCTTGGGTGGGATTATGTTTGAAAATATAGGGCAGTCTATTATTATATCCCATAGATAGGTTTTGGACTCTATACAATAAAGAATTCAAAATCAGAAGTCAACTATATTTTTTGACCACTAGTTCTACAAAATAGTATTGTTTTTAATTATTTTTAATTTTCAATGGCCATTGATATTAAAATATTAATCTTGGTTATGTGTAAATGAGTCTCAATTATTAAGAATTAATATTAAAACCTTAGAACATAATATTGGTTTTGGAGGATTCATAAAGGAATTATGAAATTTATCAAATAACCCAAAAAAACACATTATTTTAAAGTGTAAACACATATTTTATATTGGATACTACTTTTCTCATTTTTTAAATTAAATTTTTTTCATTATGACTACATAATACATACAATTCATTTATACGGTATTTAATTTTTAGCTGAAAATTTGAATGTCATAAAGATATTTTTAAAAATTCCCTGTTGTATAATTTAAAAATAACAATCCAAATAAAATTATTAATTTTTACAAAATAATTCAATTAATATGATAAATTAAATTTTGATAACAAAATCCCTATTTATTGGAAATTGCATGTTATTGACAATAATGGTTTTATAACACTTTAAGAATTTCAATTTCACATCATAACATTTATATTTAAATGATAATATTAAATGATAATATTTAATTAAAATATCATATTTTTAATAATTCATTAATTTATCAAAAAATATTATAGATTAAAACAACATATTTTTCCAAATACAATTTATGTTTCAACATATCAAAAATATAATTTTTATCAAAATAATTTTTTAATCATTTATATGTAACAATAAAAATAAATAATTATTAAAATAAAATTAAAAATATAAATATTAATACAATATAGTTTACTTTTTTCTATTTCCTTTTGAAATATTTTTACCATTATTTAAACTATTTATCTTTTACCATGGAAATAAATATTTACTATACTTACTATTCATATTGTCCAAAATTTAGGTTGACTTATTTACTAATAACAATTAAGATGATTTCAAATATGAAACTAGTTTTATCAAAATCATGAAAAAATAGTTGGAATATTTCCAATTAAAATAAAACAATAAAGCGTGATGGGAAGTGGAGTTTATGAAAAAATCATTTTTCATGAAAAATTGGCTTTTAGTTTGACTCTTTACCTAGTAATATTAAATATATGATTTTCAATTCACAGTGAATGAAATATTATCCATACATGTAATTTAGATCATTTCCCCATTGTTGGTTATTTTTTATTTTTAAAAATTTATAATATTTAGGTATTTCAAAAAAAATCGTAAAAATAATGTGTTTTCCGGCCTACAAATAAACATTCGTAAAAATAATGTGTTTTCCAGCCTACAAATAAACTTATACTAAAATATAGTATAAAGATGATATGAATTTAATTATTTTGATTAAATATATCAAAATAATACATAAATTAAATTAAAATAAAAATATTTCAATAATAGTACTTTAAAATTACATTGTTTAGCAACTAAAATGATAGTTTTGAAAATAATATTTTTATGTTGACTATTCACTAAAAACTATTATCTAAAAATAAATAAATTGTCACACTAATTTAATTATTATGGGATGAATTAAAAAATGACATTAGTTTTTTTAAATATATTTTCAACAATTTCGATAAATAAATTAAACTATTTTTTTCCAAAAAAATAATAAATATTATTTTTGACAAAAATTTATTTCTCAATGAATAAAAAAGAATTACTAAAATTTTAGATATTTATAACTAACATTTTGGAAATAGTTTTTTTAGTTATGAATTTATATGTATAATTCATAAATTAGATAAACTTATTCAATCCCAGATGGTTAATGGTAGTGTTATAATCGATGTACTTAAATAATAATCATTATTTTGGGTTTGATGTTGTGTATCATATATGCTGTCGAAAAGATATTATCTTTAAAAACGTATGGGGTGTTACAATCCTCCCCTCATTAATAAATTGAAACAAAATAGTTGGATCTTTATCTATGTATGATATTTTTTATCATTAAGAATATATTTACTAAAAATCCATATTGTAAAGAGGGTTAAAAAAATCCACATGAAAATATAGAATGGAATGTATGAAAGTCATCACATTACTATGATTCCAAGTAAGAGAAATTTTTTGGGAAGTGAAAATATAGACTTGTAAGAAAACAACATTATTACCTAAGAATTAATTTAGAGTGATAGAGGACATGGTTAGGAGAAATTAAATTACAACACAATCATAAATTTAAGATCAGTTTAAACTCCTTCAATTCATCCCAAATTATCATAATAAAGAATCATTATTTAAGGATTACTTTAATAGTGTTTGGAATTAAATTACCATCTAAACAAAAAACATAAGTAAATATACATTCTTGACGATTATAATTTCATCCATTAATCAATTTCCACAAACTTATAATCATTTCTTTTAAATTATGAGAGCTCTTGAGGAATTTTGTTTGTATAAATCACTATAATATGCTTCTAATGGACAACATATTATACCAAATAATAATAATCAACTCCATATTCCATTACTAGATTAAAAATTCACTGCATTAAGTATGATAATACTGAAAATTATTAAACCTAAATACATTATTCTCTAAAATTCCACAAGAAATCACATGTTCTTTATATAGATATTTCCATAAATAAATAACCACATATCCCAAATTACATCAAAAAATATAATATTAAAAAAATAACCTCAATGGTTTTCTGAAAACATTCAGATTACACCTCATATAACCTAATTGTACTATTATCAAATAAAAAATTTAAATTTAACACAATGGGTTTATATACCTCATATCAATCAAGAATATTAAAAAACTATGAATAATCATCTAAAAATCCGAAAAAATCAATATTATAATATCTTTCCCAGAATTTCCTTATTCATTATTAACTTTCATCGCATTAATTTCCCAAACGGTTATCAATTCATTTAAACATATGATTACTCTTGGACATATCAACTCAAAAATCTTTAAGTTCATCACACTATCAATAACATGTTTATTGTAATCAATCCCTTAATCATGTGTTTCCATAGTATAAAATTATAAATAAAACACTTTTAATGGTTATCGATCCCATTAAACATATTTTTAAAATCCATAATGAAAAAAATACTTTAGAAATATCCATAGCTGATTCATGGTTCTTACATCAAACATTTCATTTATCTACTACCTGTATAACATAAATATAAACTAATAATACATAAATATGTCAATCTATATACTTCAATTATTTCCATATCATACACCCTTCCATAGTCAAGGATTTAACCTACGAATAATGGAATTAAAATGGATATGTCCCATATTCCCTATAGATACGGCACAAACTAACTAAAAGTGTTATAAGATGTAATCTATTTAAATCCATAATACACATTATTTTTTTATGGAAACTATATAGTTTATACCCTATTTTTTCACACATAAGATAACTTTGACTACAAATGGTGTATTCACCTTGGTGTTTCATTACTCATTTTGGACACACACAAAATTAAATCGTTTTCCTTTATCACCTTTATTAAATAAAATTCTTTGAGACATTGTCCTATTATTATTCGATATCCTTGGATATTAAACTATGTGCCAGTTTTTAACTATGATTTTTTATATCTGGTTTGGCATAATCAAATGATTTATTACTAGATCCATCTTTATGATGGGTTATCATTTGGGAACTTATCATATTGCATGTCACATTTTTTGTTGCCTCTGTTCATTATATTTACAACCATTGACGAAAATATGGGAAATTTAGGGATGAAAAAAATTAAAAATATTTAATACATAATATTGTATTCGAACATTTGAATGGGATAACCTATATACAACTTTTATTTCCTTATCTTTTTAATTTTTACGCATTAATAAATGTTATCGATTCTCTAAAACCGATTTTGTAATTTTTGTTCCCTTAATATCAGTTCGTAATGAACTTGTGAATATACCAATGTAAATACCCTAGGTGTTCTAAACTAGGTCTACCAAAAATCCCCATTTCCGGAAATAATTTTTGATCGAATATATCTAAATATGGTGTTTTCTATGTTTTCACCATTAGGTACATTTTTTCCAAATCTATATCAACTTATTGTATCCATATAGTGATTCATTTTCATAGAAACCACATAATATATACATTACCAAAACATAGATATGTTTTCATATTCATAGTGTTTTACCTATGTTTTTTGATATAGTTTTCCAGTATTCATCCCAAAAATAACAGGACAACCCTTCCTAAAAAACTATGAAAACCCTTTTCATTATTACATATTATATCATGAATTATTACATTATAATACATGTAATACAACCCATAATATCTAGATGTTTAGTGTCATTAGGTAATAAGTATAATAAAATAATCAATTAAAACATGATATACACAACATGTATTTAAATTTTATATTACATGATAACAAATTTCCTTCTTTTTTATAACATAATTTGATAACTTGAAGACATATTTAAAATAGTGGTGGGATATAAATCCTAATAAATAAATAATCAAATCAGAACATGAAGAAAATATTATTTTTTGGATAGAAGTATTCTTAAATGGAAATAAAATGGATTAGAATCATAATTATTTTTTTGGAAGTATTATATGACAACATAACAAAAAGAAACCTGAGAGAGAGGGACAATATTATAAATGACATTATAAAAATAGGACAAGGATAACTGTTTTGACGTCATAACATGGTGTAAAAAGTCACCTAATGTATTATGTTTTCACCATAATCTAAAAAATTTTGTATTATGAGACTAAAACATTACCTAATTCACTAGTTCTATATATAATTTTTGGTGCACCTGTTACTTTCATATCATTTACATGCATAAGTGGGCCACAAAGATTATTTAGCATTTGATCATTTTTCATCACATTTAATAACAAGACTAAGGAATGCGGATTTCCTAAATGGATTTACCCAATAATTAAAGAATATTTACAACTATATTTATACAATATAGTGATAATTTTTATGGTTATAGACTTCACAAATGTTAGTAGTGGGAAATCGTAGAGACATTTCGGTAGTGTAACAGATGTAGTTAAGGATTCATAAAACAATTAAATTAGACAAAAATGGGTATCTCATCACCATTAATAAAAATGATAGTATTATGTATATTAACAAAGATAATACATTATGAATATTTTTTATTTAATATGTACAAGACAATGAGGTTTCATGAATAAAAACATAACAGGGAAAATACCATGATATTTTCAATAGTATAACAGTGGTACATAATCAGTCATGAGAAGGATTAATGAGATATAAAATTTCAAATCATCACTAATACATTATTAGTACATAAATTGGATGAAGATAAGAATATATCATCGATTGAAATTAGATTAAATATTTAATTACATAAATAAGGTTCTTGAATAAAGTAGTGTAATATAAGATCCCTTATTGAATTTTGGCCTAGTAATGGGATAAGTAAATTCTATAATGATAGGGTATAATTGATATATAATTCTTATGAAGTAAATTTTAATTTATAGGGAAATTTATAATGTCATTAAAACATAACCAATTGTGATTTAAAAGGTAAAATACAATTAAGGATCTAGTATTGAAAAGAAAATATCGATAAATAATGTACGCATATACGGTGATTCCAAAAGCATAGGAGGAGCGTCTTGAGATCATAATAGATTATTGGTTTGACATTAGAGAGGTAATTCCAGAGTACTTAAATGATCTAAATATTTTTATTGAAGATAAAAGTGAGAATCAGTTGGTCTATATTGAAAAAGAGAGGGGAACTCTTTAGTAATTCCCAAATATAGGTTTTGGGCTCTCCAAAAAAAAACAATTACAAAAATTATTATGATTTTATCCATTTCATGATCAAGATAATTTTGGTAATAATTATATTATAAGTAAATGGTCAAAATGCATTAAAATATTACAATTTTTTATGTAGAAGAGAATCATTTTTACAAATAATTTAATTTAATACATTAAAATTTATTATAGCTTTGGGATAATTCATATAGTATTTATAAAATCAATTAAATATACTCAAGAAAAAATTATATTAAATTGGTATCATATATATGAATGTGGATTCCATTTAAATAAATTATTATATCACTTTTTGATTATTAATATTTCACAATACATGCCATCAATTATAATGTATTTAGTTTTTATTTAAATATTTAACTATCATAAAACAATTTAAAAAATTCATCATCAAATAATTTCAATGTCTTGAATTTAAAAAATTCATTTTATAAAAATAATTCAATAAATACAATACATTTCACTCTTAAATAAAAATATCGATGTATTGGGAAATAGTTGGTTTTTAAAATAAGAGTTTTCTAACACTTATAAAAACTAAATTTTCATTTCATATAATAATATTTTCATTATTTTTATTATATAATATTTAATGATAATATTTAATAAAATTATATTTCTTTAAAAAATTATATAAATTAATAATAATTTAATCTTTATTAAAAAAATATATTATCCCAAATACAATTTCTGTTTAATTTAATCCAAAATCAACTACATATAAAAATACTTCTTTAACCATATATAATGTAAGAGAAAAATATATTAATTATTATATTTAATTGAAATAAATAAATATTCATAATATTAGGGTTTACTTATTTATATTTTTCATAAAATATTATTACCCTTAATTAATATATTTTATTTTTAACTTCGAAATGAATATTTATTACGATTATTATTCAAATTATCCAAATATTATGTTGAACTTATTACCCAATATTGAATTTGATTATTATAGATACAAAATCCATTTTATCAAAACAATTCAAAGAAGTAGATTAATATAAGTTAAAATAAAACCTGCAAGCATGTTGGAATGCGGTTTGTCCATGTAAATCCATTTTTCATGGAAACGTGATTTAACATAAACTTCATTACTAGTAATCTTCACAAAATGAATTTAAATCTATAAATAAATATATATTATACATAAATTTAATTTAAATCAATCCCAATTAGGATTTATTTTTAATTAATTAAAATTATAAACATTATGTGTTTTATAATAATTTTTTAAAAACGGGTTTTTAATCCAAAAAATAATCTTATATTGAATTCAAGAATAATGATGATTAAAATGTAACTAATTTTAATGATTATTATTAAAAATAATAATAATTTTACATTATATAAAATTAAAATAAAATTTGGAATTTTAATTTTTTTTCAAAACATTATATTGTTTTGAAATAATTTTTTTTGATATTTTCATTATTGAGTGAATAATAAATATTTTGTTTGAAAATCGCAAAAAACAATACCAATATATAATTGTTATATTATAAATTAAAAAATTATATAAATTTTTTAAAATTTATTCAAATTAATTATAATATTTCTTTTATAAAAAAATAATAAATTATTTTGGGAATGAAATATTTTTTGGAGAAAAATGACATAAACAAAAATTGAGTGATTATTCAATAAACATGACTAAATAAATTTTTGTTTAGTTATGTATCTATATATATATGTATTTCATAATATGGTGATTCTTATTCATACATGAATATTTAACAACACGGTTATAGTGGTTTTATTTAAATGAACATCGTTTGTTTGGGTTCGATTTTGTGTTTCACATATAGAATCAAAATAAATAATATATTTTAAAAACCCTTGGAGTTATAGAATCTATGAAAATATATGGATTGAAACTAAAACCAATATTAGACCACTCTGGCAATAATGGAATATATTTTTATTAAGAATCTCTTTATCCAGCAGTAATTACCATTGTTCAAATATATGTAGAGCCAAAAAATTTATGCCATAACTGAACAGTCAAACTATAAAAGTGCATGTAATATAGAAATTTTTATAGTGTGATATTATATCATTTAGCACCCAATAGGCTACTGGGGTGCTACATGGGTTGGGTTTTTGGCTATGAATCTCATGGTCGGGTCCTCAGGAACATTTGTTTATTGTGTGTGTTGTACAAAAACAACCTTTTATTCTATCATAAATACTATAAATATGAAATTTTATTGTGGGAAATGTATTTTTTATTTTATCCATTGATCCTTTGATAAAAAACTTTATTTGGGTTATTGGTCTTTCAAACCTCCATTTAATGGATTGAATTCTTTTTAATGAAGTGTTAATATTTGATGTAATTGTCTGATAGTAGTCAATGATAATTTAAGAGGCTCAATGATCATTTGTGATAGAAATAAAATTTAGTGGTCAATGGACTTCATATCTATCCCAAATCCTTAAAATTCAAAATATTCTAAGCTTCAATTTTGAAATAGAATAATAATGTTGGAAGATGACCTGATTGTGGGAGGGGTTGTTGTAATATTGGTACTAGTAATTCTTGCCTATAAATCCATGTAGTGTAGATAATTTGTCACTCTATTCCCTTGATTTGTAGAATATTTCCTCTAAAAAATGAAAAGGGGTTAATTTGGTTATACATAAAAAATACAAAGTCGATTAGTACATGTTAATATTATTCATCTCCTGGATAAAATCCCCCATCCCAAACATAACTTAACCAATAGATTATTCATTTGGGAAAACATTAAAGTGATAGTAATGATAAAACATGATTTATTAGATTTAATTATAAAATTATAAAATAAATACTCCCATAAAAATTAAATAACCTATAATCTCACAAAAATCCACCCAAGTGTAAACATCAGAACCCAATATTAATAGAACTATGTAACCAATTGTTTTGTTCATTATGCTTTGGTATTTGTTTTATCTTATCCTTTTAAATCTTTATGGTTATGAAATTAATGAATAATCTATGTCATTCTAATGAAATAACCTGGGATATGAGAGAATTGGGTACCAAATTACTATTTATAGTCTCACAATTTGACATTTAATTTACAAAAAATAATTCAAAAATTGGGAAAGCATATAATTAAATCTATAACCCATAAATTTTTAAATGATTATAACCTTTTAAATTGTTAATGATATTATTTTTCATATTAATAAATATTAATCAATATATTCACTATAACTTATTTATTTATTAAAATAATCTATGTATTTAATTTCTATTATTCATTATATTACAACAATTTAAATTTTGAAATAAAATACTTTAAAAATACTTATTTTATGATAAGTGGAATTATTTTAATCTATTATTATTATTTAATGTTAATTAATATATTTTTAATATATATCAATTATATTCCAAATATTATGTCTATTATTCTAATAATTTAATAAATATCTTCATAATTTGAATCTATAGTAATACAATTATTGTAATTAAAATTGATATTATGTTTTGAGTGTCATGTCCATTATCTATATATTAAATGACCATAAATCTATAAATAATATAATATTCATGCAGTTTTTTTTCATGTATATTACGATTCATAATAATATAAAAACCATTTATCTAACTCCATTAATTTGTATTTTTAACATGTTTTTGATATATTTTTCAATAGTTTTACTTTTTTTTGTGATCCCCATGAAAGAATATGATGTATCACCCTCTAAATGAGATGAAATTTTTATTTTGACCCATAAGATGTTTTATTATTATTTTTCAAATTCATTGAGGTTCACGGTGGATTAAAACAAATTTGGGATTTTTGGTGAAAACATGAAACACCACAATTATGTTTGAGGTTATGGTCTTCCATTTTGTATTTTATTAGAAATATCTAGCGTAATGTTTCATGATTTCAAGGTTTTGTGAATCCTTTTTAATTTTTGTATCAACATCAATGATCATTTATATATAGCATAAACTTGGAGACTGTACCTTTGGCAAGGTTGGTTTTGTGATTAGAATAAAGGGAGAAAAGCATGAGGTTTGGGGTCTAGATGAATATGAAATATAATTTGAATATTCATTACACAACATGTAATATATAAACAAAATGTCTTCAATTACATTATGTGTATATTTTGGGAAGCTATTTTCACACAATGAGATGATTTTTCTCATTTAGGAAAAACCCAAGCTTTATACAGTGTGTACACATTACACATTGTTTAAATGCCTATGTTTAATTTTTAAAAAGAAATTATGGCCTCTTATTTTTGGATTGAGGTTTATTTCAAATCACCTACATAGTAAGAGCTATATGGGAGAGAACCATCAATGAATGATGAAAGTTTTTCTTTTTCTCAACCATCCATGAATAGATTAGAGAGAGGTCTATCACATTGGAGGTATAGAAGTAAGCTCTCCACTCCTCCTTCTTTCTGTCATTTATATATTTTTCTTATGTACTATTTTTGTAAAGACTAATATTCCTTATTTTCTATGAATGGGTCTATTTTTTAATTTCATCCATATTTATTTGATTCAATGGATAATACTGGAAGAGAGTTAATCTATGGGCCTATATTTGGTGGTTTTAAAAATTTTAAAATCTATTTTGGCGTCTTATAGAATTTTTATATCATTACACACACCATAAATTTTAATTAATTCCACTAAATTTTCATTCCAATTTCATAATTAAATGATTCATTTAATGATACTCAGTTGAGGATTATTAAATCGTCAGAGGATGTTTACCTTAGTGATCCGCACCCCTTTGGGTCAATTAAAATAATTTTCATCTTGAATAATAATTTTTAAATTAACAAACATCTCTTATTTTGTTCAGATTGATCGTAAAAATTAATTTCCTTTACTTTTAGATCAAATGGATATATTTAAATAAATGTTTGTTGGTGGCAAGGCCACACCATGTGTTGAATATTTATATATTAGAATTATATAAATTTTGAAACCCATGGTTTTTTGGGATGAATTTTTATCAATTATAAAGAACCAGTTCATCTGGATTATATATATCATACCATGTTTATTAATCATTGGATAATGGTTATGTAATTTGTTTAGTATGTAATTTTTTCTCCCTTATATTGGGTGATGTTCATGACGTCTCATGACATTTTACTTTATATGGAAAATGGGAATGATATTCCACTTTACTCTATAATAGGTGTTTGTCTTGATAACCCAACCCACTATCTTGAGTGACGATCATAGCATCTCTCATTCATATAATACATAGGTATAGTACACTTCATGGATCTTATTGCTCATTAGAACAGTCATGTATGCCTTAGTTAGGCTCCATATCTAACTAGCACATACTATATCTGTAAATATCTCTAAATGTCATTACATATACAGTGTATAAATTTCTCTAGGTATTAAATATATATATATATTGAATTTATTAGACTCATTCATTCCTATTCCAAAGATGGTAGAGTTTTCCAGATGTCCTACCAAAACATGAGTTTACTAGTATTTATTTTCCAACATATTCTATTATTTATTAGAGCAAAACACAACTATGTTATACACACAGGCTGGATTTTTCAACACAACATTGGAGGTGAACTATGAAGTTTATCCAACATGATAGATAGACCACCTTTGGTTCCCATGTAGACCTCATGGTTGTAAGTGTTGATAAGTTAATGTTACTTATCAATGATGTGAATGTTTTTATCTTATAGTGTGAATCATTGGAGTAGTGGACATTTAAAATTATCATGTTTCTATTGGTTTTGTAATTTGATCTTTCGTTCATTTTTTATAGATTATTTTATATGAATTTGCTTCTGTATCATGTGCACATATTTTTTGTAGCACATCGTGTGGTGAAATAAGTTTTTATATGACATAGCATATGGATTTATTATTATTATTACTAATTGGATATTTCTCTTTCTTTTGTGGATATTTAGGGTATTTTTTTATGCTATCAGTTATATTATTCTTCCACTATTTTGTATATTTATTACCTCTACTGATATTTTTTTCAACTATGATATGAGGGTAGTTTCACCGCATCATACGTCCTTATAAACTTGCTACTAGTCATCAGCCATTAGCATATGGAGAGTTACACTTGAGGTTATGTAACCCACTAGCTCATGGAATCCTTCTCATTTCTCCATGGTCTAGATATTACAAAATGGTATCATAGAAGGTTCTTTTATATTTTATTATTATTTGGAAGTTAGATATAAGACTTGGAGGATAATTGATCTCGGTAATGAACATGTGCTTAGGAGTATATAACCAACATATAGTGGAAGCCAAATTACCTTGGATTAGATATATATATTCTATTTTGTTCCCAATATAATTGCACTAATTTCACCATTGGGTGAAATCATATGTTTTTAAGGTTTTTAATATTAATATTATTACTATTGTGGATTTAATTTTACCATGGCCTACTATGTAAATGAGTTATCATCTCAGGCATCATCATAGTCTATTTAGGACTTATATGCCATGCATTTTTTCATGCCACATTTACTTTCAATGTGGAATATTCTACTACATATACATAGTACCTAAGTTATCATATATGGAAATGTGTAAATGTTTCTTGAATGAAGAAAATAATTCAGAAAATTAATATTTTTTCATCAATATAAATGTTTTTTTCTCATATAGTCTCACGATGACCCTATAACGAACCAATTATTCCATGTTTGATCATTGACTCATTGGTTCTATAGGATAAAACATTTTGTTTATGTATTTATTGAATTTCAATTTTAATTTTGGAAACATATTCTTCTATAAAACTCATATGGTTGTCAACTCAATAATACCATTTTATAGGACATGTTACATCCATATACATGATGTAAATTATATGTCATAGTTATGTGATTTTCCAGATGAAATTTACAATGATCCTGAATTTTATAAATTTTTATAGTGACACATTTAACTAGAAGAAAGTAAATAATTGTATAAAATTTAAATAAGAAAAATTAAATCAATCCTATTAATAAATTAGATACCAATAATTGGATGTATATTAGAAAGTAAAGGGTGTTTTCCTCTATAAAATTAAATTGAAACTCAAAATACAGAATACTTTATTTTGTGATAAGTAACCTAAACACAATCCCAGAATTTGTTGTTGTTAGTTTGGTGTGCCTATTCTACCTCTTTTTCCTTCTACGATTTTCCATTATCAACTAAACTTGGATTCTGAAGTCAACAGTGTAACACCCCAAGAATTCATAATGTGTTATTTCTTCAAAATAATTCAATAACTTGCACTACACGCAACACCGAGTTCAATTGCACCATGACATACCAAAAATCCATTCAAAAGAGGTTATGAATAGTATTAACTAAATTTTAAACTTTATATAATCCTTATAATTTTTCCATATTATGAGTATCTTAGACATAATGCAAGAACAAATTCATTTTCAGTATTGCACTTTTATCAACTTTTAATAGTGAACCCTTTTTAAATACAATATTTTAAACTTTTTGACTAAATGGGGACATCAAAAATTTAAAATGAAACATCCCAAGCTTCCACGGTATGCTTTCATTGAATAATACAGTAGCGTGTGTTGTACGCAACCTTGAGTTTTAACACACACCATAACCAATCAAACTAGCCGTTATGAATAGTAATACCTACTTTTCGAAATTATATATATTTTATATTTTAAAATGGACTTCATTTCTGGATTAGGAATATCGAATTTAGCCTAAGGTGAAATTTTGGTACTTTTCGGATAACTTTCATATTTTGATGAATAGTGAAAATTACTAAATTTTAATTAAAAACAACTTTTTTAATCAAAATAATTAATAGTGATAAATTATGAATTTGAGTGGTTTTAAAGTATATTTAGAATATATTTTTACCATTTAATATAATGTTGGTCATTGGACATAATTTTACAATTAAACCGAACATAAACAAGTGTCAATCTTTTGATAGTTATTATCTCTTAAAAACACGCTTTTTGTTTTGACAGCGGAAATTAATTTTAAATTAATTTCTGCCACTTCTGTGTTTTGAATTTAGGAAAATGGATTCCATATTTGGAATCAGAATGTTCAAATTGTGTAAATAGGCAACTTTTATTTTTAGACATTTTGAATAATTACTGCGGTAAATATTTTATTTACCATGGTTAAGGGTAAATCAGGTAAATAAGGGTTAAAAATAATATTATAATAATACTAAATTACCCTAAAACGTGTCTTAACCCTATTGGTTGATACATGGTCGACCATGGGCATCTTTGGGTCGATTTTGGGACCCCATGGACCCACTTGTAAGTGATAATGACACTTTATTTTAATTAAGTTAAAATGAATACCAAAATGACACAAGCATATATCTTTTCGCAAAACAATTGTTACATAGGGTTATATATGTTGGATTTTAGATTATAAATATTAATTAGAAAGATAAAAAGATTTCATACATAATGATATTTTATTTATAATTTTTAGACATTAAATAATTTTTTTATTTATGACACAATGATGATGCAGTAATTACTATATTAGTGAAAAATTAAAATAATTGATATTATAAATACCCAAATAAATATAATATGAAACTTTTAATGAATTAAACTAATTTTATAGGATAATATGATATATTAGGATTGATTTAATTGACTTTGTTCGAAGTAATCAATCTGTTATGATTTTCACAAAAATCAACTATTGAATAGTGTCAAAATTGACAAAAAAGAGTTCTTAAAACAAATATTATATTATTAATTGATATTAAATTCCTAAAAATCTAAGGTTCGGCCAAGAGACTTATATCATGATAGTTTCATCATTAATGGACCACTTAGGGGTCGTTTGGATGTATATAGTATGTTTATTAACCATATTATATAAAAATACAAAGAGACATTGTAAAAGTGAAACTAATTAACTTAGAGTTAATACTTAAAGATAAGGTTAATATAAGTACCCAAACCTGTCTAAATTCTATTGGTTGAGTTGTTTTCGACCCATCCCCAACTTAACCTTTGAATAGTCAACTTTGGAGCCATTAGAAACCGAATATAAATTTATTATAAATTAATATTTCTAGCTTTTCCAAAGGTGCCCCTCACCCCTCTTATAAAAGGGCACTCCTCCTTCTCATTTCTTCACACATTAAAAGCCTTTTGGTTCGGCCAAACTCTGCCCACATACTCTCCCAAAATCCCACACTACAACCTAGAGGCCTTAGTTTGATCAGAAATCCAACCAAAGGAGCCCTTTTGATCAAATCAAAAGGAAGAACCCGAAGAAGAGGTAATGATTTCACCACCCTTTTCAAGTTCCTATCTTCTTCCACTTCTTCTTCCTTTGTTCTTACCATTCTAAAATAATAACTCCAGTATCTCACATATACTGTGATGTTATTATAAATATGGTACAACCATATTCAGTATTCTATCCACCCTTTGAATAACATGTCACCATACGTGCGTACGTACGGCTTACCGTCTCCACGTCGTGGTGTAATTGTTATTCAATATATTATTATTTGGATGGGTATAATAATGACGTGTAACTCATATAAATAATAAATATAACATGTTAATGATTCTGTATATATGATATACCATCCATTTATATATTATTTTAATATCAAAAAAATGATATTGTCGCTCGTGCGTACGTACGGACTACCGTCTCCACGAACGCGATAAGATTCATTCTCCATCGTATCCATTCAAGTATAATTATCATTTGATAATTTAAAAATGATGTTTAAGGACTTGATATCCTTCTGTATATAAATAATATACAACCTATCCATTACAAACATGGCTTACGTAACAAAACATATAAAAGAAAACAAGTAAGTTAACACTCGAAACAATGATAGTACTAAGATATTATTATCAAATCAATATTAAAAGATCATATATGATATCATATTAATGTATATGATTCCTGTATAATTTAATAACAATTATTTCACAATTATACAGGAGGTTAACCTACCCCAACCAAGGAAAAGTACAAGGTAAGGGATATTTCACAATCTCTTCATTATCCGAGGTTGTTTATACGTAATAATCTACTGGGATCTCTTTATCATCCACATCCATGTTTCTTCAAAATGTATTTCAAAACATTGTTATTATTTACAAGAATATGAGTTAAAGTCATTTATACCCTTGTTTGAATTTTTATAAGAGGTTTATAAAGGTATCTTTCCGTCGTTTTCAAAACAAGGTCATGTTTAACCTTTTCGACAGAATTAAGGTAAGAATGTTTTTTTTAACTTATACAGCGGGTGCGGCTATTTTCCACCATTATAAAATCTTGAAAGCTTCCCTTAAAAGCTTATAAGAATATTTTCAAAGAAAATGTTTTATTTTATATGGATCTTAAATGATTTCAAAATAAAATGAGATATTTTGTTAAAAAGAATTTTGATTTCATCTATGTCAACATCCTTTGATGGATTTTAAGATTATTTGAAGTTGATTTTTTTATGATACAAAACTTATATATTGTATTGAAGGTTTTGTGATATGTTTGACTGTGGATGTGCTATTTTTATACCATTCATAGTTTATGGTGAAAGTATTGACATTTCGTATGCTAGTTTTAATACGAATGTTTATGTTATGTTTAAACCGTTTCATATGGGAATGCATTGGACTTAATATGTGACGGGTGGAGCCCGCTATAGCTCCTCAATGCATCGGTAGGTCTCATGAGACAAACTAGTGTCTTGGCACTAGGCCATGGAAAAATATTATTTGTAGTCTTGGCACGAGGCCTTGGCTATATGGTTATGATAGTCTGGCATTATGCATTCCATCATTATGAAAGTGGTTATTGATTTTTGCATGTGATTATTCGATTAGTAGAATATCAATGTGAATAAGTAAATGGAATTATTTCATTTTATTTATGCCATACCATGTTGAAAGTTCATGTTTGAAAAAGCTTTTGTTTTAGTTATACATTGCATTAAATGTTTATTCTTATTTATGAAAGTTTCCGTTATATTGTTATCCTTACTGGACATTTGAGCTCACCACTTTTCTGTGTTTTATTTTTCCCAGGAAGTGAAGAAGTAAGTTATGAATGACCTGCAGGGATATTATGTGGGGATATGAGTGTGGATTATGGAGACATTATGTTGTTGTAGTAGTTTTTCATTTTATGATGTAATGTAAAACTTATGAATATATCTAGTGTTTCCAAGGCTACTAAACCAATCGGTCTTTCGAGATTTGATCTTTCTTGTGATCATTCCAATGTTACGAAGTAATGCACCGACTCTGGGTAGCTGGGGTCGGGGCATTACAGTTGGCATCAGAGGAAGTTTAGTACAAACCTTGGAAACTAGATTTAGATAAACTGTGATTAGAGCACGTAGACTTAAGATGAACTTTGAGGATTAGTATAGAAGAACTTCCTAGAATTTTGGTATTGTAGGGATTTTGTGAGTTTTCCGAGCAATACATCCCTGTATGGATACGAGCAGGTAGAGGCGGCTCTGGCACAGATGTACCTAGGGGTAAAACCCGAAAACACCTCTTTGATCTAGACTCGAACGGGAACTGGTGCACGACAACGGGCCTTGCTGCACTCTTGGTTAAGACACTCCCGGGGGATATGCTTAGGATAACTCTCATTTTCTTTACAAATCATTATGAAGGGTTTATGAGTATATACTTCCTCAAAGAAAATATTTTTTATGATTATGGATTATATCCATAAATAGTTCAATTTATGATAAGTGTTTTATAAGTATGGGAATATGTATTTTGATTAATAAACTAATCCAGTGTATGCCATTTTTTAGAAATGGTGCCTAGTAGAAGGAATGAGAACTCCAGCAATGCACATGATCCAAAGAGAAGGAAGGATCATATCTTTCATGGCCTTAAGCTTGAATTTATAAGAGAAATAGTCTCCCATGTATTATCATCATATGAAGAAATAATATCATGTGTTGATAAGATAAGTAATGAGTTTACTGAGTCCTATGGCTTTGAAGGGAAGCAAGAGAAGAAAAGTATGGAAGAGAGAAATATGGATAAAGGGAAGAGGGAAAATACGAATTTTTTCATATGTGGTAACTTTGGAAAGAAACACCCTGGAACTTGCCTGAAAGGAATGGGAGTTTGTTATAAGTGTGGAGGAAAAGGGCACAAAGTACGTGACTGCAAGGGTAAGAAAATGGTTTCAAATGTACAATACTTCATTTGCAAGGAGTGTGGACACTACGCGAACCTATGTCCCAGTCATCAGACTATGCCGCAAATGATTTTATTGGATAATAATCAAGTTATGATACTACCACAGATGAAGAGGAATGATTAGAGTTCTTATGTTGATTATGTCAATTGAGTGTTGTATCAACAATGTATTTGTTATAATAATTATGGAGTATATAAGGATTGTATTGCAGTATTATTTCATTAAGGACTTGAGATTGTGTGGAACAAAGAAAAGTGACTCAATAGCAGGATAAATATTTGGAAAATATATGGTTGAGAGAATGGTAAATCATAATATAGTTCTGATACTGAGGTAGTGATTTTGGAATAATATGTGATTGTTTTGGATAAATTATATTGGATATTCTTGACTACCTTGGAACTGATTAATGATTTGTATATTCCATCATTGTTGGGGTTTAAAACATTTTTGGATTAATGATGTATATCCAGCATTCTATATGGAATAAGGGAGCATGAATGTAATCAATAAGGAATATAGTAATACATGATGAAGGTATTCATATGCTATTACAGGGTAAAAAGGATCTATATTATGTTTACCTTCCTTATGAATGTTGGACTGTGAGTTTGGACAGAAGTATTTTGGATAGTTCTAGTTTGGATTATTTTGGATTGCTATAAAAGAACAACCCGGAGGTCGGGCGGCAACCCGTCGCGTCTGGCAAGGCTGCGAGACTTGAACCCGCAACCGAAGGGCGACAAGGGTGTATCACCTACCACTGGCCCACGAGATGTCCTGGATTAAATAATGTAGTTTTTATTAAAATATCTTGTAGATGAATTATAAATTCATCTATTTTGGAACCCTATACGAAAAGTGTAAATAGAAATTTTTTACATTCTATTATCTTTTAGAGTGAAAGATGAGTTTGTGGTAGAAATTTATTAATGGATAAAACACTAATTATAAAGTAAGTATATCTCCTTATGATCTTAGCCAATCTCTTAAATAAATTCCTCAACATTAAGAAAAGAAACTTAGAACAAAAATGTTTTCCTATATGATACCTTAAATCATCACTAAATTATGGATTTGGGATTGTTGGCCTTTTCATAGCCATGTTCTCTACCACTCCCCATCAGATAATTGATGGTTAGATTTTTCTTCCATATCCATATTTTCCTACATGGAACTCTAGTATGTGTTCTTTTCGGTAATCTTCATACTTTTGACTCTTTATTTTAAATAGAGGCCTCATTAATTCATTTTTCGATGTGGGATTTCAACTAAGATATTTTCAAACGTCAAAAATGTGTTATCCTAATACCCTATGTTTTGTTGAACCGATGGTATTTCAAATTATCATAGATTGATGAATTTAAGGACCTCAGTTTTACACTTGTTTGTGATTGATGACCTCAATAACTACCTATAAATATTTATGTTTTTCCTCCAATTATATGTCTCTAATTTCCACCAATGTTCTCCTAATCGAGATCATAATTTGGTGGTGACCCTTTGATTTCTCTTTTCCTCATATTAAGACTAAATTTTTGTAACCCAATTTCCGATGTGGGTTTTCCCACAAATATATTATCTACTTTCAACCTTTTATTTTCTAAGAACAATTTCAAATTGCGAGGACGCAATTTATTGAAGGAGGTGAGAATGTAACACCCCAAGAATTCATAATGTGTTATTTCTTCAAAATAATTAAATAACTTCCACTACAGGCAACACCGAGTTCAATTGCACCATGACTTACCAAAAAGCCATTAAAAAGAGGTTATGAATAGTATTAACTAAATTTTAAACTTTATATAATCCTTATAATTTTTCCATATTATGAGTATCTTAGACATAATGCAAGAATAAATTCATTTTCAGTATTGCACTTTTATCAACTTTTAATAGTGAACCCTTTTTAAATACAATATTTTAAACTTTTTGACTAAATGGGGACATCAAAAATTTAAAATGAAACATACCAAGCTTCCACGGTACGCTTTCTTTGAATAATACAGTAGCGTGTGTTGTACGCAACCTTGAGTTTTAACAGACACCATAACCAATCAAACTAGCCGTTATGAATAGTAATACCTACTTTTCGAAATTATATATATTTTATATTTTAAAATGGACTTCATTTCTGGATTAGGAATATATAATTTAGCCTAAGGTTAAATTTTGGTACTTTTCGGATAACTTTCATATTTTGATGAATAGTGAAAATTAGTAAATTTTAATTAAAAACAACTTTTTTAATCAAAATAATTAATAGTGATAAATTATGAATTTGAGTGGTTTTAAAGTATATTTAGAATATATTTTTACCATTTAATATAATTTTGGTCATTGGACATAATTTTACAATTAAACCTAACATAAACAAGTGTCAATCTTTTGATAGTTATTATCTCTTAAAAACACGCTTTTTGTTTTGACAGCGAGAATTACTTTTAAATTAATTTCTGCCACTTATGTGTTTTGAATTTAGGAAAATGGATTCCATATTTGGAATCAGGATGTTCAAATTGTGTAAATAGGCAACTTTTATTTTTAGACATTTTGAATAATTACTGCGGTAAATATTTTATTTACCATGGTTAAGGGTAAATCCCGTAAATAAGGGTTAAAAAAATAATATTATAATAATACTAAATTACCCTAAAACGTGTATTAACCCTATTGGTTGATACATGGTCGACCATGAGCATCTTTGGGTCGATTTTGGGACCCCATGGATCCACTTGTAAGTGATAATGACACTTTATTTTAATTAAGTTAAAATGAATACAAAAATGACACAAGCATATAGCTTTTAGCAAAACAATTGTTACATAGGGTTATATATGTTGGATTTTATATTATAAATATTAATTAGAAAGATAAAAAGATTTCATACATAATTATAGTTTATTTATAATTTTTAGACATTAAATAAGTTATTTTATTTATGACACAATGATGATGCAGTAATTACTATAATAGTGAAAAATTAAAATAATTGATATTATAAATACCCAAATAAATATAATATGAAACATTTAATGAATTAAACTAATTTTATAGGATAATATGATATATTAGGATTGATTTAATTGACTTTATTTGAAGTAATCAATCTGTTATGAGTTTCACAAAAATCAACTATTGAATAGTGTCAAAATTGACATAAAAGAGTTCTTAAAACAAATATTATATTATTAATGGATATTAAATTCCTAAAAATCTAAGGTTCGGCCAAGAGACTTATATAATGATAGTTTCATCATTAAGGGACCACTTGGGGGTCGTTTGGATGTATATAGTATGTTTATTAACCATATTATATAAAAATACAAAGAGACATTGTAAAAGTGAAACTAATTAACTTAGAGTTAATACTTAAAGATAAGGTTAATATAAGTACCCAAACCTGTCTAAATACTATTGGTTGAGTTGTTTTCGACCCATACCCAACTTAACCTTTGAATATTCAACTTTGGAGCCATTAGAAACCGAATATGAATTTATTATAAATTAATATTTCTAGCTTTTCCAAAGGTGCCCCTCACCCCTCTTATAAAAGGGCACTCCTCCTTCTCATTTCTTCACACCTTCAAAGCCTTTTTTTTCGGCCAAACTCTGCCCCAATACTCTCCCAACATCCCACACTACAATCTAGAGGCCTTATTTTGATCAGAAAGCCAACCTATGGAGCCCTTTTGATCAAATCAAAAGGAAGAACCCCAAGAAGAGGTAATGATTTCACCACCCTTTTCAAGTTCCTTTCTTCTTCCACTTCTTCTTCCTTTGTTCTTACCATTATAAAATAATAACTCCAGTATCTCACATATACTGTGATGTTATTATAAATATGGTACAACCATATTCATTATTCTATCCACCCTTTGAATAACATGTCACCATACGTGCGTACGTACGGATTACCGTCTCCACGTCGTGGTGTAATTGTTATTCAATATATTATTATTTGGATGGGTATAATTATGATGTGTAACTCATGTAAATAATAAATATAACATGTTAATGATTCTGTATATATGATATACCATCCATTTATATATTATTTTAATATCAAAAGAATGATATTGTCGCTCGTGCGTACGTACGGACTACCGTTTCCATGAACGCGATAAGATTCATTCTCCATCGTATCCATTCAAGTATAATTATCATTTGATAATATAAAAATGATGTTTGAGGACTTGATATCCTTCTGTATATGAATAATATACAACCTATCCATTACAAACATGGCTTACGTAACAAAACATATAAAAGAAAACAAGTAAGTTAACACCCGAAACAATGATAGTACTAATATATTATTATCAAATCAATATTAAAAGATCATATATGATATCATATTAATGTATATGATTCTTGTATAATTTAATAACAATTATTTCACCATTATACAGGAGGTTAACCTACCCCAACCAAGGAAAAGTACAAGGTAAGGTTTATTTCACAATCTTTTCATTATCCGAGGTTGTTTATATGTAATAATCTACTGGGATCTCTTTATCATCCACATCCATGTTTATTCAAAATGTATTTCAAAACATTGTTATTATTTACAAGAATATGGGTTAAATTCATTTATACCCTTGTTTGAATTTTTATAAGAGGTTTATAAAGGAATATTTCTTTCGTTTTCAAAACAAGGTCATTTTTAACCTTTTCGACAGAATTAAGGTAAGAATGTTTTTTTAACTTATACGGCGGGTACGGCTATTTTCCGCCGTTATAAAATCTTCAAAGCTTCCCTTATAAGATTATAAGAATATTTTCAAAGAAAATGTTTTTTATATGGATCTTAAATGATTTCAAAATAAAAGGAGATATTTCGTTAAAAAGAATTTTGATTTCATCTATGTCAACATCCTTTGATGGATTTTAAGATTATTTAAAGTTGATTTTTTATGATACAAAACTTCTATATTGTATTGAAGGTTTTGTGATATGTTTGACTGTGGATGTGCTATTTTTATACCATTCATATTTTATGGTGAAAGTATTGAAATTTCGTATGCTAGTTTTAATACGAATGTTTATGTTATGTTTAAATCTTTTCATATGGGAATGTATTGGACTTAATATGTGACGGGTGGAGCCCGCTATAGCTCCTCGATGCATCGGTTGGTCTCATGAGACAAACTAGTGTCTTGGCACAAGGCCATGGCGAAATCTTATTTGTAGTCTTGGCACGAGGCCTTGGCTATGTGGTTACGATAGTCTGGCATTATGCATTCCATCATTATGAAAGTGGTTATTGATTTTTGCATGTGATTATTCAATTAGTAGAATATCCATGTGAATAAGTAAATGGCATTATTTCATTTTATTTATGCCATACCATGTTGAAAGTTCATGTTTGAAAGGCTTTTGTTTTAGTTATACATTGCCTTAAATGTTTATTCTTATTTATGAAAGTTTCCACTATATTGTTATCCTTACTGGGCATTTGAGCTCACCCCTTTTCTATGTTTTATTTTTCCCAGGAAGTGAAGAAGTAAGTTATGAATGACCTGCAGGGATATTATGTGGGGATATGAGTGTGTATTATGGAGACATTATGTTGTTGTAGTAGTTTTTCATTTTATGATGTAATGTAAAACTTATGAATATATCTAGTGTTTCCAAGGCTACTAAACAAATCGGTCTTTCGAGATTTGATCTTTCTTGTGATCATGCCAATGTTACGATGTAATGCACCGACTCTGGGTAGCTGGGGTCGGGGCGTTACAAACAGAGAGGTGTGACCTTTTCTATTCGAAGTATTTGTAGATTCCATCTTTGATTATCCATAATATTTTTAAATGTGGATTCATTTCATAGGTTTGTGTTTGGGATTTCTAAATCAAGACACCATAACATCATCAATAAGTACACTAAGATACACATGATTATCGTGATGCATAGGTGGTGGTTCCATAGTCAAAAACAATATATCTTGTAGTTCCACCTATTCTCCCAAACTGTTATTTCTGATATTAGGGATAACACACAGTTTTGAGTAGGTTTAGTAAATGTTATGTAGTCTATTAAAGGTGTTGCTTGACCTACGATGTCCATAACATAGATGAATTGGGAATTCCAAAAAAATATTCCTCACAAATTTTTTTGGGTATGTGAGACTTGAGTTTATAGAATCATGTTTAGACGTTTTGTTATCAATATTAAATAATTTGGATATATCTCAAAAGAGTGGTGTTAAGATCAAATCTTATACACTACACAGTTCTTCATTGTGATGGTGGGATGTCATTACCTAGGTTTGACATATTTGAGATATGATCTACATGGATTTACATATGGTCTTATATGATTATTTATTTCCACTGAAACTGAAGGATTTCCATGATAGATAGTTCAGGAACTTATAACAGTGTTCTATGTCTAGGATGGAATACTTTACTCGTTTTTATGAACTTTATTTATTCCTATGTAACTTAGTGGGAGATGATTTAATGAATATGGTTTTTTTAGGATTTCCTAGTATAAAAAAACCAACAACATGTTATCTTCTTCTAGTTGACTATATTTCTGAGATACTCATCCATACACTCATTACTCAGGGGAATCTAATGAAAGATAATGGTATGAGCCAAGTTTGTTCAGCACCCAGACCAGGTAACATAGTTTCAAGTAGAATAAATCATCACTTTGTTGTTTCTCACTAAGGTATATGTCTTCATACATCTCCAACCGAAAAAATCATTACGTGTAACTAGTTTAGGATCCCATTATACAAAACACCATAGAGTATGATAGATCCAATTGAGTGTATATAATATGGTTGAATTGGGAATATTTATCACATCTAACAGACCTTTCTACCTATTAATATGAAGAGAGGATCTACATTGACTCCAAATTCTAGATAAGGGCCTATAGTTTCTCACTAGGTAGGAAGTTGGAATACCAGCAGCCACATATGATGGGTAGTCTATTGAGGAGGAGCAAATCAAGCTATGGATTTAAAATTCTAGAAGATATGGAATACTAAGTCAGGTTTTTTCATGAGTCCGTGGTATAGTAATGTTTCATGTAATATCACATGATCACTAGAATAAGATCACTAGGAATTCCACTCTTTTGGGTACTATTCATGTAGCCTCTACCTTACTATCTTTTGTATTTGACATGGTTTTGTCATGCTTTTTTTTATTTTCATAAATTTTATAGATCATGGGCCTTGAGATAGATTAAGTTTTTGGCATGATGACCCCCGATGCCCTATTGGGTGTCCGGTTAGAATGTCTTTTCTGGTGTATTAATTTCCCCCAAATAAATTGAAATATC
This sequence comes from Viscum album, assembly GCA_963277665.1. NCBI lineage: Eukaryota > Viridiplantae > Streptophyta > Magnoliopsida > Santalales > Viscaceae > Viscum > Viscum album. The sequence goes on along the minus strand of OY728161.1, from coordinate 1,681,434,221 downwards.
GGTTCGTCTGGAATCTTACCATCCTCGACGTGTTAGGAAAATGTGTTATTATTATAATGGAATGGTTATTTCCCTATTAGCCACATATGGATTGTTATCATAATATCCTTAAATTTAATTCCCTAGGGGGAAATAAAAATATCCACAAAGGATAGTGGTATTTCCAAGCATATCAAGCTAGAAATGAGCATCAGGGGATGGGAGGAGAGACATCATGGATCACAAGTATAACCTTGGATAATCAAGGGCTATGAAAGTTTGTTTTCCCTCTAATAGTGGATCATTTCATGGATTCCACCTTGAATAATTTTTAGGATACCTCTAATGATAATGGTATAATTAACCATTGATCTAGTGCCAAAAGTGGAACTTATATCCATTATTCCTTACAGGATGTTACCTATAGCGATCTTATAGCTCAAGAAGAAGTTTTAATACAAGGAAGATAAGAGTTTTCATTGAAATATAACATATCTAATTGGTTTAATTGTACTTTTCTCAAAAGGATGGTGGTAAAATTAGTATTTTTTTATATTACTAATGGTCGAACCAACTCATTATTCTGAATCTCTATACATTGCCTCGAATAGAAGACCCCTTTGATCAGGTAAGGGGTGATAGGTTGTTTTCAATGACTTATTTGAGGTTAGGATTCCATTATGTGCATGTCAACAATTTATACATACCTCATATAGTGTTTTGGACAAGGTATGGTCTTTATGAGTAATTGGAAGTGTGGTTTGGCCTCGTGAAAATTACATCTAATTTTCTCTCTCTGATGAATCGGGTTCCCCACTCGTATATGGATTCATTCATTGTATTATTTATGGAATATGCATAGGTGTGTTATTTACCTCTTAAAAATGAACAATATATTTATATAATGATTAATACGCTAGGAGAGGACCATTAATACACAATTCTCACCAAATTACACTTCTGGATCAACAGTGTACACTTTTGGGGTCATAGTATCTCTAGGACCAGAGTACCAGTTGACCAGGAAAAGGAAAGATCTGTATATTCATATGACCATCCAAAGAATCTCTTTGATATACATATTTTCATTGGGATGTAGTGTTATTATATATTCTTCATCTAGGATCTCTCATGCCTAGTAGTACCTCTTACGGGCTTGACTATGAAGGGTGTGAAATACATATGTTTAAAAGAATGAGATAGCCTTTTTTGAGTTGAATGGTAGGTTGACATTAGTGTGTGTTATATTTCTTTTAAAGCTAGGAATGATATTCATTTTTTATTATGAAACATCAAGTACTTGACTGTATGAGTTTTTAATGTAGGATTACTCATTTATTGCATACGTCTCTCATCAGTTGAGGCCTCACAAGAAATATTACATTAAACATGACTTTGAGTTGGTAGATGTTGATCATGATTTATGTAGCTTGAAAAATTATGTTCATGGTGAGTATTATTGGTATTAAATTGTCAGAAAATACTCAATTATATCTTTACATAACATATATGAATATTAGATTGTGGATATGGCATAAATATATATATCCATTAGACATTCAGAATTCCATTATACAAGGGAAATGTGACGTAGTGATCGTTGTAATGATCTGTATGGCATAGAAATATGTCGTTTAGGATTCTAGTGGTGAGTAAAATCATATGGACGTATTTTTATTAGTGGTCTTATATGAAATGAGAGATAGAAGACTATATCAAATAGTGTTTCACCAATCTATAAGTGATTATAGAACACTAGTGATTTATCTGGATTTTATAGTCATCATCCATTCTTAAGTGGAAATGGGATGCTGACTTATTGGGATAGATGATAGGATTGAATTATCACATCAAGGTAACAATAAATTTTAGTTTTTCATTGATTTGCTAATGATGGTTCCCTATTTTCTACCAATTTGAGGTATATTATGAGTAGGGGATGCAGGAGGCTCTACACAAGGGAGATCGTACACCTTCATAGAGCTCTTTGTTCAATCATATTTGATAGGGATGCTCACTTCATGTTTTGGTTCTAGAAGAGGTGACATAAGGCATAGGGATCAAAAGATCTTTTGAGCATGGCCTATCACCCTCTAACTGATGTAATGACATTGTTCATGGTTTATATGTTATAGGACAAGATATATTTATATGTCCATGACAATAAGGGTTCTTAGGAGAAACATATATGCCTTAAATGAGAAATTTTATAATATTATCTTCATTCTACCATCTGAATATCTCTTCATGATGCCTTATTTGTTAGGCCATTTTGATCAATTCTATTATAGATATTGGTATGATTAGTATCTCTTCATCGATCACAACTCTTTTGGTATACTTTAGATAAGGTATAGACGACCAGGAATCACATGTTGAAAGTTCTATCTAGGATATAGTAATATAAAATTGGTCACCAAGGGCCCCTAGAGTTCTAGGTAGATGATTGGGTTTTCTTATATGTTCCACCAAGACTAGTCCAGTGATGGATTGGATGGTATGGTGAGATAGATCTTAGATTTTTCATAAATTTTGATATCTTATAGAGAATAGGACCATTAGACTACAAAATAGGACTTCCTTAGATATATTGGTCATCGCATGATATTTTTCACATATATCATATTATATGGTATTATCAAGATCTAATTCATGTTTTATAGCCTAATAAGGTTTATTTATATAAAATTTATTCTTTTTAGTAGTACACAGTTCATATAATGGATAACATGATGAAGAATCCACTATGAAATTCATTTCTATTATTTTAGGTCCTGTAGAAGCATGACTAAGTATATGGTGAGTCATGATAGTGGGAATATTATTCACATGCTCTGTGGTTAGTGATTATCTATGGATATCCATCTATACCCTAAAAATACCAACTCATGGATGAGTTTCTTTATGGAGAGGAAGTAGTATTTAAATAGCCTTTCGTAAAGGTCTGAGTCCTTTAAAATTTTTCTAAAAATCTAACTGATCATTTATACTTGTCTTAATCCCTGATACAACACCATAAAAGAAGTCAATTCGGTGTTTAGAATAATTGGAGTGGATCAGGGGGCTAATTCATGGTTTCATTTTAAATACTTCTTTTATATTCATTACATGTTGAGTGAAAAATATATAAATAATATTCAATTAAATGAAGTGTATCAAGTAGGCCCATTTTTGTATTTCATGAAGGTTTTCCCCTTTAGGGGAAAACCTCACCTTTACATGGGGTTTAATCATTACATAACATGTAAATCCCTAGTGTAAATTTTTAAATAATGTTGAAAGGCCTCTTATTTATGGACAGAGGCTCATTTCTACTCCCATGCACAAAAGGGGCCACACATGAGATCACCATACATGCCTATCCAAGGTTTTTCATTCACTCCTCTCTCTAGACACTAATCAAACCTCTTGTGTTCACATTGGTAGCCTAGTGGTATTCTATCCACTCCTCTTAATTCTTTATTTCATTTATTATCCATATTTTCACTATCTTAGTGGAAAATAATATGCTCTATTTTCTGGGTATTGGACTATTCTTCAAATTTCTTACATTATTTTTTGATACAAAGGCTACTACAAGATGATTGCTCATCTACAGGCCAATGTTAGATGGTCGTGAAATTTTTGATAACTATTTTGGTATTTTAATACATTTTTCATAATTTTAAATGATATATATTTCCATGAGAGGTCTTAAAAATTCAATCCTATTTATAATTTAAATGAATCATGTTATGATACATATTAGTGATTTATTTAATTTTAGGAGGATGTTTACCTCAGTGATATACTCCCATATGGGTGTGTTAAAATAATTGGCCACTTGAATGAAAATTCTTGGCTGACTAACCATATCCTAAGTTGTTTGGATTGACCATTAAAATATATTTTTCTTTCTTGAAATTCCACTAGTTTAATTTAATTTAATTCATGTCGGTTAAAAGGCAACATCATGTGTCAAATATTAATATATATGAATAATATAAAATGAAGCACCCTTAGTTAGTTGAGTTTAATGTTTATAATGTATTAATAGGGAGTTAGTCTTGACTATTATTATTAATACATAGTAATTGAATGTAGGAAAATGGATAAGGTATTTCTGAGTGTTAAATTTCACTCTCTAATGTTGGATGATGTTCATGTCATCTCATAGTATTTATCATTACTTGGAAAATGGGCATGATGTTCCATGTTTCTCTACAATGGTTATTAGGAATGAAAAATCCCACAACTGTCTTGAGGGATTGATGAAACATCTCACATTCATATGATATTTAGGGACTATACCTCTGTTGAAACCTATAGCTCATTAAAATGGTCATGGATTCCTGAGTTACACCCAAGGTCTATCTGTAACAAATAATCCATCAATAATATTCTAAAGTCTCTTATATATACTATTCATATACATGTATACATAATTCAAATATATATATATATTATTAATTTTATATAGTGAACTTATTGGACTCATTATAGCCTATACAAAAGATGGTAGTGTATTCCTGGTGTCCTTTGAGATCTTGATCCAAGTAGTACATATTTTCCAGCAGTGTTTATTATTCATTACACCTATAAACTACTATGATATACACACTAATTGAATTATTCTTGAAACTATTGGTGGTGGCCTAATGAGTTTATCTCACACCCTAATCGGTTACCCTTTTGTAATTGAGTAGACATCTTGAATACTTTTTTGGAAAATTGAATGTTCCCTCTCTTGAATTTGGGATATGTTTTTCTTATAACATAGATAATGGGAGTAGATAACTAAGAATCTTCGGTTTATTATATAGGATCTACCAAACATTAATTTTTAGTTTTTCTATATAATGTTTTATTTGAGTTTTCCCATGTATTTAATGAACTATATTTTTTTATATAATCATGTCATGGCATCATTTTATTTTATGAGTCTGATTATTGATTAACTACTATTTTTTCTTCATGAATGTTTCTTTTTCCATTGAGATTTCTCTGTATCAATTTATTTTTTTATCTTAGTTATATTATGCATTCTATATTATTAAATACTTGTTATCTATATTTATATCCAATGTTACACCCTGATTCAAGGTTATATTCTCCCATCCATTCCACCATTGACACCCACTACTAGTCAGTATCATCTGGCATATAGAGAGTTGTGCTTAATGTCCTGGGACTAACCGTCTAGGGGAAACATTTTAGTTTCTCTCAGGGTAGGGAAATTACATCTTGAGCCAATATGCATGGAGTTGATTTTGGATTTCAAAATATAAGAAATTTATTCCCTCAATAAAATACAGTTATAATAGAAACCACTTTGTCATTATTGAGGGACATGTGGGAAAATGGATTAAATGTTTCCCCAAGGATGTATCTGATATCTGTAGTCTATCATTAGGAGAAAAACACCACACTATGGTGGGAAATACAATGCATTTTTTATAGTGGTTTAAGAATTTGAAATTAGTTGAGGGTTTCTTGAACCTCCAAAGGTGGTTACTCTATCCACTTGGACCCATAATGATGGTGTTTAATGCACCTTTGGACTCAATTACCCCTATATAATCAAATTTTATCTTCTCTCTGTCATGAGTAACAAATTGATATTTTTAGAGAAAGTTTTTTTGGAATTCATCATTCATCTAGTAGAATATCTACGTGTTTAATTTATTTTTGGGATTCAATATTATATATCTAGTCTTGTGAGAACCATTTCTCTTCCTCTCTGATAACTAATCAAGCTGGTAATAGAATATTCTTTCTTCTTGATGTATATGAATTTCTAATCTAGTCCATATTAATTGAAAATATTTTTTTTTATTTTTTTATTTTTTTTAATTTATTTTCAAATCATGATTTTAGATTCATGATAAAAAATTAAATGTAATTGTGTGTAATAAAACAACATTGATAATGGTATTTAAAATAAATTTTTGATTTCCATAAAATTATTTTTAATCAAAAATATTGATTTAATAATTGAAATTTACGATTCTATAGAATATAAGTATTATATATTTTTAGGTTTTTAATAATGTGATTTATTTTGAAAGGCATGTGTTTCAATAAAATCTATTGAAAATAGTTTCAGAAATGTAATGAAATGTTTGGAACTTGACATAGGGATGTTTCAAAATATGATTGATGAAATTTTTTTGAGATAAATTCATTGGCCCTTGATTGATTCCACTGATGAACATTGGATCCAAGGTAATTATGTGGGTATTCTTGGATAAGTACACTAGTCATGTATTATTTCTACCTAGAAATACAATTTGAATGAATATACTTCTAAAAATTCTTTCGGGTATGGATTCTACTCATTAGGGTGGAATATTATTTCTCTTATTCCTAAGTATAAGTGTGTGTGCACACCTAAAGATGTATTGTACTGATATGTTTGAGGATAGTTAATCCTTGAACTAACATTCCCCATAATATATACCCATATTTAAATTATTTAAAATGCACTATAATATTCCACTATTTGTGAAATAATTTGCTTATTCATGTTTGATAAATTTGATTATTCTTGTGTGTTTAAAACATTCCAATGAAACATTTTTAATATCATGTTTTATTATAAATTTTGAAAATGATTAAAATAGAATCTTTTATTTAAATTAATCAAATAAATTTTTTTGATATGGAATTATTATGGAATGAATTTTAGGATAATATTGGGCTTCTGTTTCTGATACCTTACACATTATATTGTGTGAATGTAGAGATTATTTTTATAGGCATAGGAAAATGGAATGAATAATATGGTGAAAATGGCTGTTCATTTTATCAGGACTTTTATGTTAGTGGTGACAGGTGGAATGTGAGATCTATTAGTTATGTGGATATCATTGTGTTGATGTTTCAGATAATTATGTGATGTTGATATTTTACGCACTCTATTGTGCATTGTATATATTTAAATATTTTACATTAATTTTTATTAATATATGGAAATTTTGACTATTTTTTCTCATCTACTTTCATTTATATTTTTTATTCATATGGTATGATAAATCCCCTTGAACATTATTAGTACCTAAGCCCTAGTAGATAATTCATGGGGATTGGGAATACCCAAAAAAATTGTTTTCACTAACAGGAGTTTTGGTATTGTGGTGGATCATGGTTCGTATGTGGTTAATTGGTATCTAATTTTGGTTTTTTATCCTTTGGTATTGAATTCTTATATTAAAGAAGTCTAATTAGAATAGATATAATATTTTTTAGACAAAAGGAATGGTTTAAGAGTATGTTTCATGAAACATATCCTTGTAATGTGCATTGTTTTACTATATTGTGTTCAAATATGTTTCATCAGGTAGTGTTAATTATTGTAATTATTATATTTTAAAAAACATTTATTTAATATATTTTCTCCCATGTTTAGCTCCAACTATTAGAATTTATGTTTGTATATCTCCTGAATGATGTTTTCTTATTGTCTCTCTATTTTGTGTAGTAAAATGACCCCAATATTAATTCTAATATTTATTCATAAGGGAGAAAAAATGAAAAATAATAAGAAAACACATCTATTTAATAGATACTTATAGTGGAATTAGCACATGGTGTCTAATATTGTCAGAAGGGGGCCTAAATGTTCCATATTCTGGATATAGATATGCATCCTTGATGGAATGATAATAGAGATCAATATAATGAAATTATTTGTTGTAATACCCCATCATCATATGGAATTGAAGATCCTATATAGGTGGAGTAATATTGTGAATTAATGAATGATTACTTGAGAATTTGGAGATTCCCCATTCCATTAAGCAGATGTTTGTCATTATCCAGATATTAATGCCAAAATAAATATTATGGGATTCTAAAGTTTTCGTCAAGTGTAATGAGATCATAGATTGGAAATATGTTAATAAAAATTTATGAATATTGCTTCTATCAAGAAAATGGTGTTTTATATGGTTATAGAGTTTCATAATCATAAAAAGGGTGATTGGATACTAACTCATTGTGCTAATTGTTTGGATAAAAATTCACAATTTATACTAGAGGTAGAATGGAATGTGAAGATAATGGGAAAAATTTATTAGATGGGTATTTATATATATAATTGATACTAGGTATGTATATTTATTCTTACCTATTATAATGATACTATTGACATCACACTGATGGAAAATCAATACGTGTATGATAGTTGAGGGTTTACATGAGTAGCTCCTACACCTTGTGGTAAATTTTGTAGTTAATTTAAGGGGAATGAAAATAGAATGATATGTACTATGGAAATATTGTGATGTTTCTTGATATAAAACAAACACAATATCGAATACATTTTCTAGTAAAATACCATTGACTTGTCTCTAATGTGGTGTGGTTTTTCCCTTGAAGCATGCTTTCATAAAGTCCAATGAAATTTATAGCATGTGTGGATATTTATAAAATATACCAATGATTTTATATGTCATTAACACACCATGTTGTGGAATATAATATTTAGTATTGAGTTGTTTTTGTGTGTAATCATATTCCTAATGAACGATGGGTTTCCAACCACACACATCCAGAATGAATTTATATATTATAATGGATGATTCCCCAGTAATAACTAATATGGGTTATATGGTATTGAGAGGTATAATTATTATATCCTTATATTTTTTTACTACTTATTATGAAATTTATGTTTCTCATTATTTTCTATGAACACATATTATGGACATATGGAATCATCTGATAGATACAATGCATTCTGTGATGGAGTTTTAAACACCTCTTAAAATGAAGATAGAAATATGTTTATAAATACCCTATTATTATTTATCTCTATTGATAATCATGCATGAATTGAAAAACAATTGTTAATGAAATGAATACTCTGGAGCTTATTCTCATAGTGGATTAGTTGTTGTCTCACAAAGCATGGATATATTTCTATCATTAGTTGAGGTCCATTACTTAACCCAATGGAGAGTCCCAATTTTTATTGAGAGTGGTATGTGTGACCCAACTGATCATAATCTACAATTCTAATACTGGGTATGATGATATCATTGTTTACTATTGAATTAGATTCAATATCCTCATATAGTGAACTTCCCCCAACCATAGTGGAATATTTAGTAGTGTCCCTTTTATATATTTCTTGTTGAACAACTCTATAGGAGGTGGAGTTATATCTGGACTTGGTTCTAGATACTCAGCCTACACACATTACTTCCTACCATATGAAACAATATTAATTGATAGATCTAAATAATAATTTGGATTACTATATGATAAACTGATTTATTTGTCCCATTTTTTCCACTTGGGTAGCACCAATGCTTTCAACATGAAATATAATGAAACCCTTCTAATTATTATCAATTATTGGAATCTCAATATAGTTATGATCCAGAATAAGTATCCATTATAATATATTTTAAAATAATAACAATCTTAAATAAATGATGTGGTTCTATATGATTTATCTTTGATCTAGTTACTACTTTCTTAGGATAAAATAGTTTCATATTCCAAAGAATACATTAATGATATGGTATGTCCCCCATGAGTATATTTTTAATTCATTTTGATTTATCAATGATCTTTCTATGTTTATCACACTTATAGAAATTATACTCCACTATTATCTTGAATCCTTTGTTATCATATTCATATATGGAATCATGGTTTATTCAAAAAATGGATGAGGTTAATATAATTCATTTGATACAATATTTTAACATCAAAAAGAAATCATCAAGTATGTGCCAATATATTAAATTTATGATCTTACTATTAGTAGGTTATTTTCTCATGGATCATTATATCAAAACATTATATATCAATTGATCCGGTAATAGAGAAATCATTCATCTCGTGTGTGAATCTATGAAATTTCATTGAGAATTAGTAATTGTTGGGGAATAATAAGGTATTGTCTCATATTATTGAACTATTTCAAAAATATCGACTCTATATTTACAAATCTCACATAGAAAGGATTCATGTTCATTTGTGATTTAAAATGTTAAAATTATTCTGATGAGTTAATGTTTTTTCTGGCATTATATCAATTGTTTACTAAAATAACATCTTTGTTGGTATATGTGTTCCTATTTTATTCTTTAGGCTTTGTTTTTAATGATTTTCTATACAAGGTGATCATGTTGGGGTTTAAATTTCTCATTATCTTCATCCATATGAGAATAAATACCCCTCAAATGATTTAGAACTCCCAACTATGAATCACTGTCTTAAGAGTTGGCAACACAAATTTATATAGGAAATGAAAACTGTTCACAATAATGATAAGAGCTTGAGTTTTATATTTTTTAAAAAATATATGAATCTATAATATGGGTAATGGATTGTGATTTTTATCTCTTTCAACACTTATATTTCCTAATACATTTTTTAGGGGAATTTAATTACTGAAACTCATTCCAAGAAGCTTCAATTCCATACTATGATGGAGTCATCAGTGGGGTAGAATCTTTTCACACACTTTTCCCATATATACATGGGATTAGGGGATCACAACATCGTGATTTTTATATGAATTTTGAAGTTCAAATCCTATCATAATGAGATTATCCTCATATAGATGTATCTTAATGATGTGTTCGGAGATATAAATAATATTATATATGGTAAGAATATCATTATTTAATGATCTATATCTCTAAAGCGTATTATTTTAATTAGGAACTATTATGTTATTATTTCATATCCCAGAAATGATATTATTGGGGATATTAATCATCCTTATGGGTTATTAACCCATGAATAGTTAATATGTTTTATTATTTAAGGTTTCATTTCAAGTGGCCTAGTTTGAAATATGAAATTGATGATTTTTTCTCTAATTCTTATACAAATCAGTAGATCATGGTTATATATCAGAGTCTATCTGGTCTATTTCAACACCACCTATACTAGCATCAAATATGCATGATATATCAATGGACTTCATTTTTATGTTTCTTTGTTCTACTGGTATAATTATTTTGATTTGGGTATTGATTAATCAATAGAGAAAATTGCCTCTAATTCTACCTATAAATTATTCCACTATATTTGAGTGTTTTTGATATCTTTTTTTGTAGAATATTTTCATGTTTCAACAAGTTATATCTTCTATTATTTATAATTTGGATCCTCTATTGATATAACTATTTGGGTCAGTTTTCTAGGAGGTGATTGGATCTCCAATTGTGCAGATCCTCATTTACCTCCCTAAAAGGGGTGGTGGATAAAATAGGATGTGTATATTCTAAAATACAGCTACATTATTTTTCATTAAAATTAAATGATCATGTTATTTCCTATTGGTAATGGATGATTTTTCAATAACAACAAAACATAGGAATCCATTCAAATAATTCCCTTTGAGAATTTATAAAATAAATATTTTAAACGTATTCTTTTTTAGTTATTTAGGGTGAAGATTCCCAAGTGGGGCCTAGATTATTTTAAGAGATTATTATGATTATCTAGATGATTTATCATAGTTTTCTAATGGATTAGATATATAATTAATCTTATAGACATTATTTTATGTTTTATTTTATAGTTATCATATAGAAACATGGTATTCTTTATAGTCACCACCAATTTGGGTCACTGATGAATTGGGGAATTAGGAAAATCAAAACTGAGATATTTGTTAACTTTTTTGGTTTTTGATCAAATTAGAATGGTGGGTTACAATTTTTACCACACCAATAAAAATCAATTTGATCCATAACATTTTTTTATGTCACCTCCCAAGATGTATCCTTTATATTTATGTCATGTTTTTAATTGGGAGGTCATTGATGTGGAACCTTCTACGATTGTGATTGAGAATCCAATTTGGAATTTTGATTCTACATTGAATGATCCCTTTGATAAATATGTTCCTTTTCCCCAAATGATGTTGTATAATGGCAAATATACTAATTATTTCTGGGAGATTAAGAAAATGACTAAAAATAATTGCCTCATCTTTTTATGTACTAGTATTCTTAATGATGATTCATGGGGGTAAAATCATTCATGGAGGGGAGAATTATGACACTAATAGTGTCATCAATTTGTTCTATTTTGAGCCTTATGTGGGTAATTGTGGGTTTTTGATACATTTTAGGAGCATGGATTCATAAAAACGTTTTATGTTATTATTTTGAAAAATACGATGGTCCATGACCTTGTTGAAGGCAACGATGTTCATTTGAGTCTCCCATGATAAATGGATAGTTCCACCACACCCAGTTTAATTCCATGTATTTAGTTTAGAGTGTGGATTATAGAGTACCCCCATGATCCCCATGATAAGCAAGACCACCACTGCACTATGGTGGAGTGTGTTATGGTCCAAAACCACATAAATATTTTCACAAGTTCATGGTAGGTCCTCATTGTATTTTGTATTTGATGAAGACAACATGTGGTGTGGATAAACATTAGGTCATGGTGACATTGGCATCGGATGATGAAATACAGTAATGGCCACTAAATCTGAGGGGGCTGGTTACTGAAGTTGTGTTGAACATTAAAGATTAGATTTAGTTTTTTCCTTAATTTGATTTCCCTATATTAAACAGATTTATTTCCACCCTATAGCTCAAATTTCATATTTATTATGTTCTAGGAATAGGTAGTGGGAATTATTTATTAATATATAAAAATCATTTGGTGTAAAAACTTTTATTGGGATTTATCTTTATAGATTATGGATCATGAAGCCCATATCTCCTCTTTATACAATGTCCCTTATGTAAATGAGTTTTTATTTGTTCTTAAAGTGGGTTTTTTCATAATCCTGTCCATATCATTTTGAATAGATATTTATTTTTTGATTTAGAATGAATTCATAAATTGATATCCAAAATTCTATTTCTGATTCTTGAAAAATATTTTCACACTTTATGGTGTGTGATGAAACTGCTCTTATTATAGTTTAGGAAATAAAATATTTATTTCTGGAAATAGATTTTGATTTTATAAGATTGATTTTATGAATGAAATTGATGATTCTATGAAAATTATTGATTATATATTTTATGGATTTGAAATTAGATTTCTTTTTTGAATGAAATTTTTATTTATAAAAAAATAATGATTTTTTAGGAATGAATGTGACTAATTTAAACAAAACATGGGGATTATTGAAATTATTATTGATGATAATAATTTTAGATGAAATATTTTTCCTCCAAGATTGACTTTATATAATTACAAGAGATCCTTAGTAGTAATGTGGGAAATCATAGACAATATTTCTTGACATTTATTATATCAATATAGGAATGGAATTGTAATGAGAATACTACTAATCATTAGCGATGGAAATTAGTTCATTAATTTGTGTAGAATCACATTCCCCCAATGTCCTTTAATCCAGGGATGTGGGCACACCTGGGGCTATGTTTCATTAAGAAGTATGATGATCTTTTTTACTTGATCTAACTAACCCACTACATATAACAATGGTTATATTATTGATAATGAATTATTACATGCCAATGTTTCTAAAATTATTTATTCATTCGAATATTATATAAATAAATATTCAAGAAAATTTTAAACAATCATTTTAAATGAATTAAAATTAATGTTCTATAATATGTTATAAAAATTATTACCATTTTATTTTGAATTTAAGTCGAACATAAATGGTTTGTTTGATATAGATTTTTTGTGGTATTCTTGATAAAATCCTACTAAGATATTGTTTTTCATGCCATAAATATTTCTTTTGGAATATATAGACTTTCTTTTTTTTGTTCCATGAAAATGGAAAGTACTAAATTATGATAATGGGAGTTCTTATTATCATAACATGGGAGATGGTGGAGATAGGTATAGTATGTGATCCATATTTTATGTGAATATATTAAGGTCATTGTTATTGAATATTATTTTATTTCCTGGTTCAATGAGTCCTTTTGATTTTATACTTATCTACATGTGGTAACTTAATATTTATTGTTTTATTGGTATACTGATTATTTTTTTATTCTTATCAACATCAATATATGATTTGGAATATAATATTTAAAAATTATTCCCATTGATTGTTCTAGATATCCATATGGTAGTCCCCAGCTCATGAGGGCTGAGAAGAATATTTCATAGGTTATCTGGGTTTTTTTATTTACCCCTAAGGATGATTTTTATATATAGTGTTGTTATTTGAATGTTTCTATTTTATCACCATATTTATAATTATCCTATTAAATATATTCATGAATTATTCATAATTATATATTTTGAGGATATAATATAAATTTTTTTTTTAGTATTTCAAATGATTTCTATAATACCTATGTTCTATAATATAAAAATATAATTAATAACATTATTAAATATTTTAGTTAATTAGGGTCTTTTAATACTATAATTTTGTTTTATTCAATGGGTATACATCTTATAAATTATCATAAATCAATGATTTTGAGTGGTTTGAATATTTTATATTCATATTCTCATCATTTGGACACATTGGTTTGCATTTTTTTAAAAGTATTTTATCAGTTATGCTTTCGACCACCACATAAAAATGAACGATGGATGTATGGTTTAAATATTTTTCCACTATATACATTCTACATATTGGGATTCCCGTATAATCTCAAAATATTTAAATTCAAAAAATCAATGTACCTCCACTAGTATATTTCTCTATATGTATATAAATATATATATTTTAAAATTTAATATTCATGAAAATATGCACCATAAGATTGACATACCTCTATAATTTAATGTTTTTATGTATATAAGATGGTGATGAAGTTATGATAATGTAACATATAAAATATAAATTGATTTTTATTTTCCATTCAAGAAACCATAATATCTTCCATGGAGTGAATGACCATTGAAAATAAAGACCCACTATTCATCCTATAAAGGATTCCGTAATATTAGATAATCTGGTGGGGAAAAATCTTGGAATCTTTAGATTATTAGGTTTGGAACATTAATTTTATAGTAATATATCATATGTTTAGTGATTTCCTACATTAATTCTCATAAATATTGATATGATATTTTTGTAACCATGCACCCATGGTAGTGTGGAATTCAAATAGGCCCCTTTCGGTTATAATTAATGGGATGGTGTTGATTTACATGTCTCTTTCGTTCTTGGAATCAAAGGTTCCTATAGACCCTAAAGAGGATAAGATCCACATTATAGGCTAGGATAACATCCCATTACCCATTAACTAACATCTCTTTTGAAAAAATAATTTACTAATACATGATAATAAAATATAACTCTGGGAACACCCATCATATTATGGAATATCCATTCATTTCTATGGCACATAAAAATAAATATAGAACCATTAAATTTAATGTTCGATTAACCCATGAAAATAAAATCGTTAGATGAAAATTTGGTAGTGTATAAAATAAGCTGTTATCTAATTATATTTTAAAGATATATAAATTCAATAAAATTTAACAAAGATATTTTAAGATAATTTATAGTACATTATTTAAAAATTAAGATATATTAAATGATGTTACATCAATGAAATTAATGATTTCAAATGTAATTGAAATCATTAATTTTATTTTATTAATGTTTTGTAACCTATGAGAAATATAAAGCACATCCAATATCACTTTTTCAAAAAATTCATTTTATAAAAAAACATGATGAATTTACAATAATTATATTAACAATGAAACATCCCAACAATGTAAATTTAAAATAAAATAATTTAAATGTATAACAATTAAATAATGATGTATAGGGAATTTGGTAGAGATTGTTTTAAGTAATTCGTTAAAATTTTTATCGATTAATGAACCCCACATTGATGAAATAGAAATAAAATATCGTTATAATAATGATTCTAGAGAAATATGAAAGGTTGAGAGGGAAAAATATAAAATTAAATATAATTAATATTTATAAATATATTGTAGGGAAAAAATATGGAAGATAAATTCCCAAAATAGATCATGGAAGTCATTCTTGACATTGATTAATTTTATAATGTATGATTCTATCAATAAGAATTTCTTGATAAGAAAATATAAACTCGGTTTAAAATAGGATAAAATGAAACATGATTTGTTGAAAATGGTATAATATACTAATCATAAAAGAATGGTGTTAAAATAAAATTGAATATTCCTAGGGGAAATGAGATTATCATTTGAAAACTACATACCTTATTTTCGAACATTCTCAAGCATACTATAACTCCTTATATAATTTACACACATTGATTATTAATATATATAATAAAAATATTATTTTTAATTTTATTGATATTATTAATTTATAGTTTTTATTTATTTATTTATTATTCAAAGTCACTATTATTTGTTATTTTTTAATTCTTCCATATATTGAATAATTTATTTTATATAACAATCTCAATGATCATTCAATGTTCTTGAGTTCCACAATGATTGATTTAAAAATTCACTAGAATTATAATTTAATATATTTTGTATTTTATCATTCCCATTCACAACATGTATGGGAATAATTTTTAAATAATAAATCATTATCGTTATCCAATAATTATTAAATCAACCAAAATGAGTTATTTATAAAATATAAAACAGATCATATATTTATATTATAAAATAGAAAATAAAAATATTCCATTAATATAATATATGACAGTCATATATGTCCTCATTCTCATGTGGGATGAATATTTTATTTCATTGTTAATTTATGGGGACAAAACCGCCCCACGAAGAACTTGGAATGATGAATAAAAGAGTAAGGATATGTTATTAGGTTTTTATAACCTCTCATTTCTAGAAGAAAAATTATATTATATTCTCTAATAAAAATTCATGAAATCATATTCAATAAGAGGCACGGGAACAAGGAAATTTTATTTGTTAAAGAGAACATAATACTGGTTTTGATGATTGTAATATTCTATTAAATACCATCATTGAAGTGAAATAGTTTGACTTCTTTTTATGAATATAAGCCATAAAATGATATTTCAGATTATTAGGGATGGAATTTTCTGGATATTTGAGAGGAAACCAATGAATATATATTCTTTATATTGGGTGTAGGAGTGTCCATTTTATAAAATATTTTAAGTGGAATATTTCGAAATACCCTTCATTGTTGTACATGGAATAATTTTTTTTAATTTAATGAGAAATTCTAATTGAAAATAATAGTGATAGTTCATCAGTTGTCTCTTACATATACATAAGTGATAATCTGTACTGATATTTAATCACATTACTCATTATTTTAACTATTTAAATCATTTTATCTATTATCCTAAAAATATATCTTTATACCTTAATAACATATAATTTTTTCTCAAAATTTAAATTCAAATTGATAAAAAAATGTGGATTTACTAATACAAACACTTGTTATGGTTTATTTGAATAAATTTTTAAAAGTTATTGAAATTAAATTTAAAATAATAATTTATAAATTATAAAAAATAATGTTTTGAAAAACATATTATAAAATTTATTTTTATGATTATTCCAAAAAATTTACAAAAAACTAAAATAATTTTAATTTATTTTTCATAAATTAAATCAATAAGTTTTGTTACATTAATTATTTAGATATTGTAGAAGTGATTTTTAAATTTAGGAATATAAATAAATTGAAATTTTTTGAAAACAAATTTTTTTAGGAATAATTTTTTATCATTGGATTTTTTTATTCATGGTTTTACTATGTTATTCTTAAGAAACCCCTACTATTATAGATTAATATATACATTATAAACATGAAAATATTTTTTATTTATTATAACTACTTTTCATAAATTCTACTCTCATACTAAATTTGTAGGATTAGTAGAAAATTAATATCTATCCAACTACTATTAAATTCTCACCGGAGTTTTTAACATTTCCATATATAAAAAATCCTAATTATTTGAAAATAATTCTTTTTATTCCCCTATTAAATATGTTTATTATATTTTTAATTTATTCTCTTCATTCAACGATAATTCATATTGGTATAATTATTGTGACAGACTTTGTGGAAGAGTATTCCATTCCCACTGTATTGTTATTTGGATGTGTTTATTACCACCAGTGTATTTTAGCCAATCCTATGAAGTAAATTGATCCTTTATTTTTATTTTAATGTTGTTCAACAATAAGTAAATTCAATTCATTTTTTATATGTATTAGAGAATAAATAGGTTCTATTTTAGATAAATGAAATATATCGATTTAATAATTTGGGAAATTTTTTTTCATATTATAATAAAGGGTGCTACATATCCATAAACGTTCATTTCAAAAATATTATTCTTTTATTTGTGGGATTTTTAAACCATTTTATAGATTGAAGTAATATTGTTTCGATGATATTTGAACCATCAATGTTTTTGGAATATATTTTTATTCATTTGATACACTATTAAATTGTTGAAATAGTTTTGAAATAATAAATAATTTTCATAATTTATACTGTAATGAATAATCAATAAAAAAATTCCTATATTTATCCTGATATGGAGAATTATTATCTGATAAAATCAATATTTCTAATTCATTTTTTCAATATGAACCCCTCCAAATATTATTTATCTATATAAGTCCCAAAAATTATGATATCCATAATTCACACTTTATTATACCCAAAAAACAAAAGAATAAACCTATCATATAATTTTTAATATCTCCAAATAATAAATTCTCAATTATATCATAGATAACCTCAAAATGATTCATCAACCGAGTGAATTATATCATGATCAACATAAAAAACATGTATAGTTGAGAAATAAAAATTATATATTAAACCCAAACCAATATGCCCACATTCAATCAAAAATCTTCTTTCACTAAAAATTCAAACAAAACATCAATATCTCTATAATTTTAATTCTATTAAATTAATTGGAAATGTTACATATAATGAAAAAAAAAATTAAAATCCCTTCATATTTGAACTTATACATTCCATAGCATAGTGAAACACCCCTATGATCGTTGAAAACATTGACTCTATAATAAAAAATTATGGAGAGGATAAAAACTATATTAAAACAAAATAATTTCAAAGAAAAATTTCATACCAAACATGAAATTATAAAATTTAACAATGATGAAATTGAAGAAAAATATAAGAGAACTAGAAAAGTCAAAAAAATAAAATGAAAAATAAATTTAAATATTACTAAAAAAATTTACAAATAAATATGTATCCAAGTACAAAAAACATATTCCATAATATTTAATATAATAAAATTAAAACATATACCTAAAATATATATAATATCATTATATAAATTATAAATAAAAATTAAATTTGAGATATCCCTAGTATGATTGATAGATTGTAAAAAAATTTAAAGGGCCACATATCCCCAATAATGGCTCCTCAGATTCTTGGTAATTCTTAATTGAATAAATGGTGTAATAAATCTATTGTGGGGACAATATAGACTCTATACCATTACAAAAAATAATAAAAATAAACAAAAAATAGTAGGAATATAATAACAAGTCAATAACCAATAATGTTCCAACAAAAACAAACCATACATGAATATATAATCCTATTGTAGAGACCCAAAAATTCCATGTGATGTTTTTTAATTCAATGTGAATTTTACAAGTCCCTGAAAAATGATGGCATGTGATTCTGGGGCCCGGTGTGCCCAGAATGTATTTTTGAAATTTTTGCAGGTACGTTCAGAAAATGTGAGAGTGGTTTTTTGTTACATGTGAACTAGTGCTCGGAATTGAAATTTGATAGCACCGTTGAACTCGAAGTGTTGGTATTCGCTTAATGAGACCTTCACCTCAATCGTAGTGGGTCATGAGTGTAATATAATTTTTGTACTTTTTGTGAAATAATAAAATAAAATAAAAATGTCTAAAATTTTTATTTCTGACAACCCTCAACATTGGTTATGGTGGTGCGGACCACCCGAGCCTAAAACTCCCACGTGAATGTTATAAAGGGGGGACCACCAGATTTAAAACTTCCTAATTTGAAATTAAGTGCAGAGACCACCTGAACCCTTTAAATGGGGGAGAAACCACTCAAATCCCCATTAATTATTTTCCTCCATTAATTTGAGGCAATTAAATTTATAAAATTAAATATGCCAACACCCCCATTTAATTGTTATATCCAACCAATAATTAATGAAATGTGTTAGAATTATTATTTGCGCCAACGTTATTCGTCTACTTAATTTAAATTAATTAGTTTTTTATTTCCTCATTTTTTTTGGAAATGGGGAAACTGTTGGAAAAGGGATAAGCTTTGGAGAATCATGGAAAACACATCATCCAATGAAGAACACTCTTTACAATGAGGAATATCTTCAACTATGAAAAACCGATGAAAGAGCCCAGGATCGGAGGTGTGTGGCGGGCGGGACGAATGTCGACATCATCAAATTCTTTATCGCGCCCACACAAATGAACCTTCGAGGTAGGGTGGTTGTTTGAATTTCATCACCTTACCTGTTCTTCATAATTAATAAAAAAATTAGGAAGATATTATAGTTTCATGTTGTTGCTCTAACGCGGAGAGTGTGGGCCAAACAAACATGGCCCGACCCCTTCGTTGTTCTTCTTTTGTGTTGTGTTCTTAGAGATGGATGAGAATGACAAGAAACTTCGGTGGGGCATGCAAACGGCGGCTGACACCACCGTTGGCCGCAACAAAGACGACATCGCAATGGTGTCGCCCCGCGGCCCTCCGCACCGCCCCACAGCCTCGCTGCCCCACGGTCCTCTGTGCACCCTACGAACTCACTGCACTATATCCTCGATGCCCACGCGGCCCTCTACGCTTCCCCACAGCCTCCGCGGCACCGTGAGGCCCACTACGGTGCCACGCGGCCTCTATTTCCCTACGAGCCTTCACGACCGCTACGGACTTCACCGCCCTCGTGGCCTATGCGCCGCCCTCATGGCATCGTGGCCTCACACTGCACCGTGGCCCCCAGACAGCCCAGCGTGGGCCGAGCTAGACCCAGTGGGCCAGGTCGACCCAAACCGGGACGGTCCAACTGAGTCGGACCGTACCCGGACCATCTACGAGCTTTTATCTCTATCCACCATAACATTGGCACTAGGCGTATGTTTGAAAAACCTTCAATGACACTGTAAAACATGGAGCGAGATGGTCACTTTGGTATACCCCCATAAGTGTTTTCGGTAAATTTGGGGTACAGTAAGGTCGGATCGAGCCCGAATCCAACTGGACCCTCGAGACAAAAAGGCTATGAACATACAGACCGTGCATCTGATTGATGCACCGTCTATTTCATTGAGACCACTAAAGTGTAGTGGTCCTTTGATATATTCTTCTTTGAACTTCGTGGCAGTTGGAGTATAGACTAGTGGTTTGAGGTGTGGACACTCCCGGAGATGAGAATGTTTAGCGTGGGAACCCCGTAGCTGGCTGTGACCTGAAGAATGAGTATTGATCATGTGTGCGTCAACATAGAGCGATCCAGTGTGGGTAAGCACCAATCAATCTAGTGTGGCTCAGCACTGAGCGATCACCAGCAAACATGACCTACCACTAGACATCATGTAGTGAATTCTTCCGCAACTGGTAGTAGATAGAGGTCACAGTGGTTCAAAAGGACCAGACCTACAGGTAGATGACCACAGGATTCAGGGTCGGTTGTGTGGGGCACCCGAGGCAGAGCCAATCATTCCAGGAGCATGCAGTGATACGCATGTGGTGAGCAGGGTCACGTGGATCATGATTATCTGATCTGCTATATAGATGATCGGTAGATGGTCGAAGGACTGCCCGGGCAAAGGCAGAGGATCGACCGAGGAGGACTGCATGGAGCAGGAGGACGTGGAAGAGGATCCAGTTGTGCAGCTAGGAGTTGGAGACAATTTGAAATGATACCACCACCACCACTAGGTGGTTCCCCAAATCCAAAGGGAGTAGGAGGACAGGGGAGAACTCAGATCTAGGAAGTTTTGGCCTATGATCACGACACTCTGTAGATGATACGAGGTACGATCGGTGTCTACTTCCCCTTAGCTGTAGTACTTATAAACACAGGTGTTAGTCATTCTTTTATTGCCACTACCCTCGTTTGGAGCATGGAGATTACGAAGTAGCCATTTCCTCGACCATTATGGTTAGACACTCCTAAGGGAGAAAATTCAATGACTACACAATGGTTCCAGCAGTTCGAGCATACTGTCGGTGGAGAGAGCTTTGTATGGGATCTCCTAGTAGCGTCGATGAGGCCATACAACGTCATCTTGGGTATGGACTGATTATATACAGTCCATCCTCAAATTGACTATATAAGGTGCAAAGTGCGGTGTGTCTGTGTAACATCCCAAGTAAGTAATGAATAATTTATTTTATTATCTATGTCTATTTATAAATTAGATAGTGTTTTAAGAGGCTTAAAATAAGAATAAATCCATTCTTAAGCATGGAATACACTAATATTTTTAAAAAAATGTTTTACTGCCTTTTGATAGAAAACCATCTTTAATTCAACCTTTTGAAAATTTTATGATATATATTTGTCAAAATAAACTTATTATTTATTATTGAAACATTTAAATTTTCATTGGATAATTTTTTGGTATTTTTCTGACAATGTTCATTTTTTAATGAATAGTGAAAAATACTGCACTTTACATCAGAACTGCTTTTTAATCTACTTTAATTATATGCTTATATTATCTTTGTAATGGATTTTAAAGTGAAATTATAATATATTTTTACCATTTAATCCAATGGTGGTAATTATAATTAATTTCACTTTGGAATTGGGCATAAAGAAGTGCCAAACTTTTCTTAGATATTGTTTCAAAAAACTCGCTATTTGTTTTGACAATGGGAATTATTTTTAAATTAATTATTGCAAATTCTATGTTTATAATATGGTAAAATGGATTCCATATTTGGAATCGGATGGTCAAAATTATTTAATTAAGATTCTTCTGTTTTTGGACATTATGAATAGTAACGATGATAATTATCTTTAATTATCTTGATTAATTAGTAATCAGGTAGTTAAGGATAAAAAAATAATATCATAATAATAACACAAACATGAGTCCTAATGCTACTGGTTGTGTCAATTCCGACTATGGGATTCCTTTTTCCAAATTTAGGGACCCCATGGAATCACGTTTGGGTGAAAGTGACACATTATCATTTTATTTTAAAAGAAAGGAAAATATCACAAAAGTATGTAACACCCAAGTAAAAAAAATTAATTTGATATACATAAATGATATCTTATACTATAAATATTCATTGGAAAGATAAAAATATTTCCTACATCATATTATTTTTTAATATTTTTTAAAAATTAAATAAATTAAATTTTTTATGACACAATGATGATGCAACGATTACCTCATTATTGAACGATTTAATTAAAATTAAAAGATAATGTAAAATATAAGACCTAAACTTGTAAAAAACCTATTTTATGAGTCTATTTCGAACCCTTATCACCTTATACTAGTAATATATCAATGTGGGACCTTTAAAATCCGAAACTCATTTTAATATAAAGTAATATTTCATCACTTTCCAAGAGTGCCCCTCCTCCCTCTTATAAAAGGCACACAACTCTACCTCTTTACCCACACTTCTTAAGCCATTGGATCGGCCAAAATCTACTCATATTATCTCTCCACATCCCTCTATTCATCTTATAAGCCTTACCTTAGGTATAAAGCTCTTCATGAAACCCTTTTGTTTCAAACCAGGAGGAGTTACCCGATTTAAAGGTAATGTCTTCACTTGTGTTCTTTTGTTTTATTTTGCTTATCCAACCCCCTAGACTCTATTTACTCCCTTATTTTGTAACAACACCAGTATATTAAACATACTAGGATATTGATATGAAAAGGGTTCAAGCTACACTCACAGACACCTACATCTAATGGTTAAAGAACATACTGTTTCCGTGGATGGCAAATTTCTGCCTCACGAAATGATGATTGTTCAATATTCTTATAACACCTTTAAAGGTGGCCATTAATATGTAACTATATTTATAAATGATATATAATATGTTTATGTTTTCCTTATGATTCTGTATTTTTCATTTATGACATACCTTTATTGTTTCCATTATGGTTTAACGTGATATCTCCATTTCAGGAAGTGCGAACTACAGCCCCCTCATAATGATTTGATTCGTTAATGCCATATGTGGGATGTATAAGGGATGGAGTTAATAATATTATATATGATATTATACTGGAATCATAATATACCTTTATATCATTATGATTTCACTCCATTAATTAAGAAATAGAAATGAAAGTAGCGTTCATGCGTACGTACGACTTACCGTCACCCTGAACGGAGCATTTCATTTCTTTCCTTTAAATGTTATGTAATATTATAAATGCATGAATATACTGGATATATATGATATATATGATATCTAAATCATGAATATAATTCTGGATATAATTAAACGTTGACCACATGAACAACATGTAATTATAAGAAGTCCATTTTTGGCTCAAGTACCAAAGATCCACAAAATGACCGTTGTTAACTTAAATAAGTACATAGTGTTCATAACATGGTAATAAGTGATATAAAAGGAATAATGAACTTGAAAATGGTTCTTAATAAAGTATAAATTAACACATCTTTATTATTCAGGAGATTAAAGAACAATCGATTCAAGTCGGATAAGAGGTATTGGACTTCGTCTCAATCTCCTTTCATTGAAGCATATTTTGTTTTATACACAACCTTCTTTTATACGGTGTATAAACCCCTTTTACTTTTACATTTATTCAAGAGGAATATTTTTATACGAAGCTTTTTACTAAATGACAAAAGGGAATGTTTTTGTTGTATGTATGCGGCGACAACGACTTCTCTGCCGTCGTGACCATTATTTGTGTTTCAGCTTCCTATATAAGCCATAACTTATTTTTAAATGAAAAATAAATACCATTTTTACTTTTCATTTCTTTTGGTATTGAAATGGTTTTGATAATGTTTTTTTATATCAATGTGTTATTGATATCTTGTGATTGAAACATAGAAATGTTATGTTTCCTTTATGCATGTTTTATGTGATACGATTATGTTATGGTTCTTGGGCATTTTATATGAAGACGGGTGGTTCCGTGATAAACTAAGGGCGGGTGGGCCCGATATAGCTCTCCAATTAATTGGGTAACGCGAATGAGTTAAACGCTATGGTTTCTCTGAAGATATTTATGGAATATACTGTAATGGGTATTCCAAACGTAACCATAAGGGTTACTCCCTATGTAAGAATGTTATGAATACCTCAAGTAATCTTTATTTCTTATGATTTCTATGATTTATTCATGATTTGATGGGATATGTTAAAATGATTATGTTTTATGAGTAAAGTATGATTTCATACATGGACTAATGTTTTCATTTCGTAATTTTATATCCCTTACTGAGCTTTTTATTCTCATCCCATTTTTTTGAAATGTTTTTCACAGGTCAAGGGAATGGTACATGATGTGATGATAGTGTCAAGGAAGTGTCAAGAAAGAATCCATGTTTTATTTTAAATATGTTTCTGTTGATGGAAAAAATGAGTACTATCTTTTATGTAACCACTTTGTTTAAATGTGGAATGTAATGCGTGATTTATGATCTAATTCTCTAAAACTCTAATCCTGAAAAGATCCTCAACATGTATTCTTGAAATAACTCATGATTAAGTAAGGTTTATGGCTGGGGCCTTATAGTTGGAATCAGAGGTCATTTTAGATAACTTTAAGAGTTATAATTCTATTAAATGATTATCCAAAAAAAACTTATTGTCAAATTAAAATGATATATCATTTGAATATTACCATGATGCGTCATCTAATACATGTTTGTTTAGAATGTTTTTCCATAGAGGAAATAGGGAAGCAGTACTAGGAATGCATACAGAAGGAAATGAACTTTTGAATTAGCATCCTGAGATGGTCGGAACCTGAGCTTAATAGTTTGTTGTAGTAATGGAACAGTTGACTCAAGAGATAAATGGTGGTAGTATACATGCACGAGATCAGCCAGATCAACTGCAGAGGAACATGTCAATGGTGGAACATTTCCTGAGGCAACATCCCCCATCATTCAGAGGATCATCTGACCTTGCGCTAGCTGAAGGGTGGATTAAAGCAATGGAGATGATTTTTGAAGTCATGGGGTGTTTAGACAATCAAATGGTTAGTCTTGTTATTTACCTTTGGGGGGTGAAGTAGATTAGTGGTGGCCGATGGTTAAAAAATATCAGGGACGCTGATGGGATTGATTCTCTTAATTGGGATGAATTCAAAGATATGTTTCTTTAGAAGTATTTTCCTAAGGCTTTTCGACTTAGGATGGAAAAACAATTCCTGGAATTGAGGCAAGAGGACGACTCAGTGGCTGCTTATGAAGAAAGGTTAACTCGATTGGAAAGGTATGATCCAAATTTTATATGAGACCTTGATAGTAAAATCAATCATCATTACATTGGATTAAAGCCAAAATATCAAATGGATTTAGATTCTCATGAGTTCATGAGTTATTAAAAGATTGATCGATGTGCTGAGAAGGTGGAAATGTAGTTTTTCGATGATCAAGTGTTCTATAACAACCAATAGAAGAAGTGACAGAGGTGGTAGGAGAAAGGGAAGAATTCTTCAAAAAGGTTTGATGGTTAGAAAACTATATTTCCAGTTTGACACAAATGTGGTAAAAGGCATGTTGGAGAATATCCTCTGAATTCTGGAAAGTGCTACCGATGTGGTAAGATGGGACATAAGTCTCATGATTGCACTGAAAAAGATCATGGCGATGGTAAGACCAATTTTTTTTACAATTATTGAAATGTTTCAGGTGCAATGAGATGGGTCATTATCCAAACGAGTTTCCATCAAAGAGCTCGAGTGATGGGAAGTAGTCATACTACAAGCAAAAAGGAGTGGTGAAATCTTTTGCAACTACTTCAGGAGATGTTGGGCCACCAAATGAAGTTGTATCAGGTACTTAGTTTGTTTTCTCAAATTATGCTAATGTGTTGTTTGATTTGGGGTCTACACATTCTTTCAACTCTGAAAACTTTTCTAGTAAATTGGGAATTCTATCTCAAGAAATGACTCTTGAACTTTTGGTAAAAACAACTGTGGGAAATGTTGTGAAAAAAATAATTTATAAGAATCTTCCTATCCTTATTCGAGGAAATAACCTACTTGAAAACCTTATTGTTTTACCTCTAGTAGAGTTTGATGTTATCCTTGTAATGGATTGGATCTCTATCTACCATGCTAAGATTGATTGTAGAGATAAAGAAGTTTCTTTTTAGAAAGACTTTCAGGATGTGTACAAGAATTAACCCTTACTATTGATAACATATCAAGAGGATGAAAAACTTGTAAAAGATGGAAATGAATGTTACCTTGCCCATATTGTTGAAAACAAAAGAACCATTCTGATTAATGATGTTCCAGTGGTAAATGAGTATCCTGATGTTTTTCCTGACGAGTTGCCTAGAATAATACCAGATTGGGAAGTTGAAATTATTGTTGACTTAGTTCCTGATGCTAATCCAATTTCAAAAACCCCTTATGGAATGGCTCAAATTGAACTTTTAGAGTTGAAAGATCAATTGGAAGATTTATTAAAGAAAGGTTTCATTAGACCTAGCACATCACCATGGGGTGATCTTTTCTTATTTGTTAAAAATAATGATTGTTCAATCAGACTTTCCATTGATTATAGAGCCTTGAATGACATCACTGTTAAGAACAAATATCTTTTTCCTCATATCGATTATTTGTTTGATCAGCTCCAGGGAGCTCAGTATTTTTCAAATATTGACCTGAGATTGGGGTACCATCAATTGAAGGTAAAGGAATCAGATATTCCGAAGACCGGGTTTCGTAAAAGATATGGCCATTTTGAATTTTTAGTTATGCCTTTTGGGATAACCAATTCACCTGTTGTATTCATGGACATTATGAATAGAATTTTCCATGAGTTCTTGGATATGTTTGTGGTTGTTTTCATTGATGATATTTTGGTGTTTTATAAAAGTAAAGAGGAGCATGAAATACATTTAAGGGTTATTTTGATAACATTAAAATAAATGAAATTGTTTGGGAAATTCATCAAGTGTGAGTTTTGGTTGCAAAAAAATTCTTTCCTTGGTCACATTATTTAAAAAGATGGAATAACTGTTGATCATACAAAAACAAAGGTTGTTGAAGAATGTCCAATACCCACAAATGTAACTGTGATTTGTATCTTACTTGGATTGGCAGGCTATTACCGAAGGTTTGTTAGAAATGTTTCTCGGTTATCTAGTCCAATGACTAAGATAACTCGTAAGGGTGTTAAGTTTATCTGGAAAAAAGAATGTGATGATTGTTTTCAGGATTTGAAAAGAAGATTGGTGAATGCTCAAGTTTTGGAACTACCTTCCAGGAATGGTGAGTTTGTTGTCTACAGTGATGCTTCATTGAAAGGACTTGGTTGTGTCCTAATGCATAATGATCAGGTAATTGCTTACGCTTTACGTCAGTTGAAAACTCATGAGGTAAATTACCCTACACATGATTTGTAATTAGTTGTTGTTGTTTTCGCTTTATAAATTTTGAGGCATCATTTGTATGGTGCAAAGTGTGAAATATATACTGATCATAAAAGTTTAAAGTATATGTTCACTCAGAAATAATTGAACATGATACATAGGAGATGGCTAGAATTAATCAAGGATTATGATTTTACAATTCATTACCATCCAGGAAATTAAAATAAAGTGGCTGATGCTTTGAGTCAAAAAAGAAATTCTTCATTAACCATGTTATGTTTGGAACATGATCCTTTGGTTAATGATTTGATGAACATTGGTGTAGAAGTAGTAGGTGCAGGATGTTCTTTTGTTTTGTTTCGTGTATCAGTGAAATCTTCTCTATCAGACAGAATTAAGAAAACACAGAAGCAAGACAGTGAGTTGCAGAGAAAGGTAGAGCTAGTTCAGAAGGGTAAGTTGCCTGAATTCAACATTGATAATGATTGTGTTTTGAGATTTGGGAAGAGATTGTGTGTGTGTTTGATTCACAGTTGAAGAGAGAGTTGTTGTGTGAAGTTCATAGTTCTCCGTTTTTAGTTTATCCATGCAGTACTAAGATGTATGGAGATCTTCAGGAGTATTACTGGTGGGATGGAATGAAAAGAGATATTACTGATTTTACTATAAAGTGTTTGACTTGTCAACAGGTTAAAGCAGAGCGACAATTACCAAAAGGTATTCTTCATCCTTTACCTCTGCCAATGTGGAAATGGGAGATTATATCCATGGACTTCATTGTGGGATTGCCGAAGACACCTCGAGGTAATAATGCAATCTGGGTTATTGTTGATTGCTTGACTAAATCTGATCATTTCCTTGTTATACAAGATAATTTTTCCATATATAAACTTTCTGGTTTGTATCTTAAAGAGATAGTCAGGTTACATGGAGTTCCCCTCTCCATTTTATCTGATCATGATCCCAGGTTTACATCTAACTTTTGGAAAGGCCTTCAGAAGTCATTGGGTACTGAATTAAATTTTTGTACAGCTTTTCATTTTCGATCATTTGGGCAGTTAGAACGAACAATTCAGACTTTGGAGGATATGCTACGTGTTTGTTCGATGGATTATCAGGGAAGTTGGGACCAACATTTTTCTTTGATGGAGTCTTCTTATAATAACATTTATCATTCCAGTATATAGATGGCACCATTTGATGTATTATATGGGAAGCGGTGTCGAACTCCAGCTTTTTTGGATGAATTAGGTGAAATGATATTGATGGGATCGGAATTGTTAGAAGAGTTGGTAGAAAAAGTTCAGCTGATACAGAGACACATGGGAATAGCTCAAAGCAGGCAGAAGAGTTACGCAGACAACAGGAGGAAGGATCTCTTTTTTGAGGTAGGTGATCTTGTTTTTCTCAAAGTTTCACCATGGAAAAGTGTGATGTGATTTGGTAAGAAAGGAATGTTGAGTACAAGGTTCATTGGACCATATGAAATTCTTGAGAGAGTTGGATTAGTTGCATACTGAGTGTCTTTACCTCCCCTTTTATCTTAGGTACACAACGTTTTTCATGTTTTAATGTTATGGAAGTACATGCCATATCCATCTCATGTTTTGAGTCTAAAGGTAGTTTAGCTGGAAGAGAACCTATCTTATAGGGAATAACCTGTCCAGATTCCTAACCACAGGGAGAAAGTGTTACGGAATAAGGTGATTCATCATGTAAAGGTTTTGTGGAAAAACCACATGAGTGAAGAGGCGACATGGGAATCTGAAAATGAAATGAGGGATAAATACCCCCACTTATTCGATAAGTAAATAAATTGTGGGGACACAATTTTCTAAAGGGGGGAAGGATGTAACATCCCAAGATAGTAATGAATAACATATTTTATTATCTATTTCTATTTATGAATTAGATACTATTTTAAGAGGCTTAAAATGAGAATAAATCCAATCTTAAGCATGGAATACACTAATATTTTTAAAAGATTGTTTTACTGCCTTTTGATGGAAAACCATTTTTAAATCAAAATTTTCAAAATTTTATAAGCTCTGTTTTTCAAAATAAACTTATTCTTTATTATTGGGACATTGAAATTTACATTGAATAATTTTTTGGTATTTTTCTGAAAATGTTCATTTTTTAATGAATAGTGAAAAATAATGCATTTTAAATCAAAACTACTTTTTCATCTAATTTGATTATATGGTTAGAATATCTTTTTAATGGGTTTTAATGTATAATTAGAATATATTTTTACCACTTAATCCAATGGTGGTAATTAGAATTATTTTCACTATGGAATTTGCCATAAAAAAGTGCCAAACTTTTCAAAGATATTATTTCAAAAAACCCGCTATTTGTTTTGACAATGGGAATTGTAACACCCCGAGATTTTATGAAAAATGTTCTTTTTAATTTTATTGATGTCTTGTTTTATACGCTACACCAAAAGGGTCTTTCACTACATGCATCCATGACTTGGCTTGCATTACATGTAATCGCGACCTTCCACGATAGCATGTGTTGTACGCAATACCAAGTTTCACTAAAGGAGATATTATTATAATATTATTATGAACTAGCCATTATGAATAGTAATACCCACTTTTTGAAATTTCATTTTCCAAAATGGACTTCATTTTTGGACTCAGAATATCGAAATTAGCCTAGATGAAATTTTGGTATTTTTCTGAAAACTTTCAATTTTGATGAATAGAGAAAACACTGGGTTACTATTTAAAAACTGACTTTTTGTTTAAATAATTATTTATTTTATTTAAATTTATTTTAGGTCAAAATTTATACATAAATCCATTATATGTTCAATGAAATTCAATGAATCCATTTTATAATAATTTTAGATATATAAAAATTTTATTGAACTTTTCACCGTCTTTTACCTACCTCCTAGAAGAATTTGAAAATTCACATAAAACATAATTTTACCACTTCTGTGAGTGTAATTTCCAAAATCAGAGAGACACATTTAATATCAAGGAATAAAATGTGGTTCAATGAGATGAAAATAATTTTTGGTGAATAGTAACTTTTTACTTTTTTTCCCACGGTTAAAAGTAAATAGGGTAATTAAGGGTAAAAATGTTATTATTATTACACTAAAACATGTAATAATTCTATTGGATAAGTTTAATTTTACCAGAAACAACCTTAGAAATAAAATATGACCATTTAGGTCCACTTGGATTAGATTATGACATTTATTATTAATTTATCTAAAGAAGGGTTAAAATAGTTAAAATCGAAGATTAATAACTAAATCATTTTTAATATAGATTTATACATAATATAAATTATACTATAAATATTAATTAGAAATATAAAAATATTTCCTACATAATCGTATTTTATTTATAATTTTTAGACATTAAATAATTTAATTTATTTATGACACAATGATGATGCAGTAATTATCTTATTAATGAAATATTGACATAATTGATGTTATAAATACCCAAATAAATGTTATTTTAGACTTTTTATTAATTAAACTAATTTTACAGGTTAATATGACATGTTATTATTGATTTAGATATCTTTTTTTGAACTAATCACTCTGTTATTATTTTCACAAAAATCAATTACCAAATAGTGTCAAAATTGACATAAAATAGTTTTTAAAAAAAATATTATATTATTAATTGTTATTTTATTCCTAAAAAATCTAAGGTTCAGCCAAATGACTTAGAAAAGGTTATATATATTAATAATAAACAACTTGGGGTTCGTTTGGCTTGTTATAGTATGTTTATTAACCTTATAGTGTAAGAAACAAAGAAGACACGGTAAACGAAAAACTATTTAACTTTAAGTTAAATCTAAATGATAAGGTTAAAATAGAAACATAACTTGTATAAATTATATTGTATGACATTATTTCGACCCATCCCCACCTTAGCTTCGAAATAACTCAATTTGGAGCTATTAAAAACCGAAAATGACTTTATAATAAAATAATATGTTTAGTTATTCCAAAGGTGCCCCTCTCCTCCCTTATAAAAGGGCACCTCCTCCCTCTCTTCCTCACACCACATTGAGCCTTCATGCTCGGCCAACCCCTGAAACATTATTTTCTCCACTTCCATAGAAACATCCTAGAGGTCCTGGTCTTCTTCAAAGACCAATATTAGTGCCCTAAGAATAGGTCTCAAAGAGGTGCTTCAAAGAAGAGGTAATGTCCGTTACCGATCCTTTCAACTTTATTTCTTCTTCCACTTCTTCTTATTTAGTTGTTTCATTATAAAGTAATAAAATCACTATCAAATATATACTGATATGTTATTATAAGTATTAAACAACCATATTTCACCATCTATCCATCCTACGTAAAACGAAATCACCGCGCGTGCGTACGAACGGAATACCGTCTCCACGCCGTGGTATAATCTATTTTCCCCCACCACCTTACTTGGATGGGTATAATGGTGAAAGAAATGAATATATATGATTATTGTAAATTTATATTGATTCTTTAATATTATACATACACTTTAATACAATTCAACGATCATGGTAATGACATCATCGCTCGTGCGTACATACAGAATATCGTCTCCACGACGCGATGAGATTCACTTTCCATGATAACCATTCAAGAATGATTATAAAGTATATATAATAAGTAATCATGAAATATATGACATAATAACTCTACTGGATTTATGGATATATATATATAAATATATATTTATGTCATCTACTTAATTCCATTCAATTCAATAAAGAAATGAAAACAGCGTTCATGCGTACGTACGGCCTACCGTCTCCATGAACGGTGTATTTCTTTCCATTTACCGATCCATTATATATATATATATATTCTGAATATATATTATATATAAATCAGGTTTTACATTCTGGATGTAATTAATCATGATCTATGTAATCATATGAATAATTACAAGTTAAAACATGAATGAAAAATGAAACGATTTTACTTAAAATGCTACTTTAACATGAATTTACAAAAGAACGGGTAATATAAAGTCATAATTGAAACATATATGATATAATAACAATGAATATGATTCCTAATAAGTCAATGACATTATTTAAATCATTATTCAGGAGGTTTGGATACGTACAATGCATATCAGACCTAAGGTAAGGGATAAATTTTCAATCTCATTTTTATCTGAGATTTCTTATACGTAAGTATTTACTGGGGTTACGTTTATCATCCATGACCATGTTTTCTAAAAAAGTTTTCATAAAATGTTTACTATTATTCCATTAATATTTAAATTCATTTTCACCCTTTATTGACTTTTTACCACATTGTATGAATGGAATCTTTCCTTTGGTTACCATATAAGGTACTTTTTTACTTTTCCGACAAAAGTACGAGGATAATTTTCTTTTTAACTTATACGGCGTGAACGGATTTTTACGGTTTCATAACGCCTCATTTTAAAGAATCTTCCTCTACAAGATAGCAGGATTATTTTCAAGAAAACCCTTTTCTTTTAAAATTTCATGGAATTTTGTGAAAAGAAAATGATTTTAAAGAATAAAGGATATTTTCCTCAAGAATTCATTTCAAGTGTTTTGTCAAAACTATTTTCCATCTAAGATGACATTATTTCATATGTGTATGTTTCAGGTAAAATTTCTCTATGATTTAAATGGTTTCAATTTTCTTATGATGAAATGATATCAAGTTTTTATGGATTATGTTAAGATGGCATGATGTTTAAGAAACCTATTTTATTACATGGGTTATGCTATGATGTATGATTTATGATTTTGTGGAACACGAAAGAATGATTTCATTATGAGATGGTTGGAACATATATCTCCCTCCAATTCATTGGGTAAATATTTATATCTCATGAGATAGACATGGCTAGAATGGTAAGTTAATCCAGTTTAGTGTTACTGGACTGAAACTAGGAGTGAACTCGATTCAGAAAGGGACTTTGTCCACTAAGATGGTCTTGGAAACAATGCCTTGGCTACTATGGAAATCATTACATGTGCTTAATGGATGCCACAATTACATGTTTTATTCCCATGCTATTTTATCATGATTTATGTTCCCTTATGATATATGCCTTACGTACTTCCAAGATTCATGTCTTTTCTCAAGATTTTGATGTTTATATTTTATGTTCATGTTTTTGCATTCAAATGTTTATGGATTGTTTTATGTTCTCTATGTTTACCCTTACTGGGCATTTGAGCTCACCCCTTTTATGTTTTCTTTTCCCCAGGATATAAAGAATGGTTTTAGGTAAAAAAAAGGGGAAGATCTTTATGGGAGATGTTGAAGATTTTTCACCATGATTAGAACATTATATTCCGAGTTTCCAATGACACTAAACCATTAGGGCCCTTGTGTGTCTGTTTTTGTTATGTACTAAGTATTCCGAAAATGTAATGTAATGTCCATGTACGTCAGGCTTCGGGTCTCTACAGTTGGTATCAAGGGAAAGGTTTAGTTAACCTTTGGAAACTAGGATGCGAAAACTTTAGTGAGATCCCTAGAGATATTTCTAAGGTATGTCTAGGTATGTCCCTAAGTTTAAGTATACGTATAGGTTATAGTCCTAAAATTACACTAACGATCTTAGAATTAAACCTAAGATGTTAGATATTGAAGTTACTCCCCCTTTATTATGTTGTTTTTCCTAGCATGGTATTTGCCTCTCACACTATTATTTTTTGGGGTTTAGGAAATGGCTGGAACCCGAAGGAACCGTGTTGATCAATGATATGGACAATGAAATGATTGTCCTCCTGACCAAACCAATGTCATTGAAGATGGAGTGTACAATCTTATTTCTATACTTACACAAGATATGAATCATTTTGGACTTAAAAATGACCAGAGAAAGGAGCAAGATTCTGTTGAATCCTTAATGAGGCAACATCCACCTTCTTTCAGTGGGTCTTCTGATCCCCTTGTTGCTGAACAATGGATCAATACCACTGAAAAGATATTTTCAGTTCTTCAATGTTTTGAACATGATAAAGTCATCTTAGCAGTATATCGTTTGGAAGGTGAAGCTGATCAATTGTGGAATCTTATCAAGAATACGAGGCCAAGAGATAAAATTGAGTCCATGGAATGGGACGAGTTCAGGAACTTATTTTTCAATAAGTACTTCCCTCGTATTCTTCGAACAAAGATGGAAAATGAGTTCTTTGAGCTTAAGTAGAAGGATGATGAATCTGTTGGTATATACGAAGTTAATTTTACAAGACTTGCAAGGTATGCATCTGGTTATGTCATCCAACCTGAAAGCAAAGTTAATCGATTCTTCAGTGGCTTAAAACCAAGTATTCGAAAGGCATTAGCTATAAGAGACTTCAGTAGCTATGAAGAAATTTTGCGTTGTGCTATCAAGGTAGAAATGGATGTCGGTGTTACACATCCATCTCATGGTTTTGACAAGAAATGAAAGATAGAGTTCAAGGATAAATCTTAGAACAATGGTCAAAAGAAGATGAATGTTACTTTATGCTCAAAGTGTGGAATGAATCATGGTGGAGATTGCCTAAAAGGTACTAGAAAATGTTTTTAAGTGTGGAAAAGAAGGTCATCGAGCAGTTGATTGTCGACGTAATGGGAAAAATGTTGCTAATGATGTGAATAGGGAAAATACTACAGTGAAATCTCCACCAACACTTCAATGCTTCAAGTGCAAGGAAATGGGGAATTATGCTAATAAATGCCCTAATCCATGGGATAATGATGATCAATGTGAGCAGCCTCTTAAAGAAAAGGATAAAGGGAAGTCTCATGTGATCACTATTTGTGATGTTGAGTATGAAAATGATGTTGTGTAATGATTAAGTGTTTATGTAATGGGATTTCAAAATAGTATCATGGAATCTCATTTATGGTATTGTGGAATTTTGCAATATCTATGTATTGGTTTTCAATTATTATATTGTATTGGTAACCCTGAAAAAGTGATTGAAATATTTTATTTTTGGAAAGTAGATGATATGCGCATAATTAAGGGATAATAAGATAATGAGATGTTTGATTGTATTCATGATCTCATGACTCATATAAGGACTTAGTGATATTATGGTTTGAGTATATAGAATTTTTGTGATTTTGGTATATGGAAAGTGTTAAAATTTAACAACATTCACGTTTTAACTAAGGTTCAATGGGTATTCATTATTCAATAGAATACATGATTAAGGTATTCACATGTTTGTAATTTTACCAACATGATATATATTATGATATATAGGGGATAAATGGTGGCATTCACATGATTGTTATATGACATTTCAAGTAATCATTTTCTTTATACTATGAGCCTAGACCGAAGTATTTTAGATAATCCTAAATATTTTAATGCATTATGTTGGACATAAGTTAGTATTGTCTAAGGATAGAACTTTTTTTCGATAGTAATGTAGTTTTAGAAAAAGAAAAACCTGCAGGACGGGCGACATCCCATCACGTCGGACAAGTCTTTGGGAATCGAACCCACAACTAAAGTGCGACTGGCCTTTATCTCCTACCACTAGCCTACAGGAAGTCCCTGGTTATTAGAAACTAGTTTTATTTTATTAAGCGG
Source organism: Viscum album (assembly GCA_963277665.1). Taxonomy (NCBI): domain Eukaryota; kingdom Viridiplantae; phylum Streptophyta; class Magnoliopsida; order Santalales; family Viscaceae; genus Viscum; species Viscum album. Next base: position 1,681,397,221 of record OY728161.1, on the reverse strand, counting down.
CATGATAGATGAAGTATAAGTTCATTTTTGGAATCGTATACGATTAACCTCACTATAGATGGACTTGTGTATATTTGATAACTTTTGATAAACTTTTGTTTGAAACATATGGAATGACCCATCATTCTATCACATGATCTGTTAGCACTTCACGAATAACAAATTCATCTTCATTTATTTAAGAGATTAAGTGGAAATTGTTCAAAGAACAAACAACAGTGAGATTGTACCAAAATCAAGCAAGTATTTCTTCTAATTCAAATTCTTCAACTTTAGGGAAATGATCTTGAAAACCAAAAATGTTGTCCTAGTGCCCTTATCTCCAATGAATTAGATGGTACCCTAGATCATCACAAATATATGTCTATGTGATTGTTTAATTTTTCATAGCCATGTTCTCTACCACTCTTCGTCTGAATATGATTGTTAGATTTCTCTTCTATATCCATATTTTCACCTATGTTCTCCTATGTGGAAACCCAGTGATTAGTTAATTAGGGTAACCGTTACGTTTCAGACATTAGTTTTTAAAGCCAAGTTTTGGTATTCCTTTTTACGATGTGGGTTTTTATTAAAGAAACTTTCGAGTAGTAAACCATTTATAACCCCGACGAATTTTTAGGGTGAAATTCATTTTAAGGGGGTAGAATGTAACACCCCGAGATTTTATGAAAAATATTATTTTTAATTTATTGATGTCATGTGTTGTACACTACACCAAAAGGAGTTTTCACTACACACATCCCTGACTTGGATTTCATTACACGCAATTGCGACCTTCCACGATAGCGTGTGTTGTACGCAATACCAAGTTTCACTGAAGGAGATATTATTATAATATTATTATGAACTAGCCGTTATAAATAGTAATACACACTTTTTGAAATTTTATTTTTCAAAATGGACTTCATTTTTGGATTCAAAATATCGAAATTAGCCTAGGGTGATATTTTGGTATTTTTCTGAAAACATTCAATTTTTGATGAATAGTGAAAACACTGGGTTACTATTTAAAAACCAAATTTTTATTTAAATAATTATTTATTTTATTTAAATTTATTTTAGGTCAAAATTGATACACAATACCTATATATGTTCAATGAAATTCATTGGATGCATTTTATAATAATTTTAGATATATAAAAATTTTATTGAACTTTTCACCGTCTTTTACCTAACTCCTAGGAGAATTTGCAAATTCACATAAAACATAATTTTACCGCTTCTGTGAGTGGAATTTCCAAAATCCGAGAGACACGATTAATATCAAGGACTAAAATGTTGTTCAATGAGATGAAAATAATTTTTGGTGAATAGTAAATTTTTACTTTTTTTACTACGGTTAAAAGTAAATAGGGTAATTAAGGGTAAAAATGTTTTTATTATTACCCAAAAAATGTCCTAATTCTATTGGATAAGTGTAATTCAACCAAAAACAACCTTAGGAATAAAATATGACCATTTAGGTCCCCTTGGATTAGATTAGGACATTTATTATTAATTTATTTAAAGAAGGGTTAAAATAGTTAAAATCAATGATTAATAACTAAATATTTTTAATATAGGGTTATACATAAGATAAATTAGACTATAAATATTTACTAGAAATCTAAAAAGATTTCCTACATAATGGTATTTTATTTATAATTTTTAGACATTAAATAATTTAATTTATTTATGACACAATGATGATGCTGTAATTATCTTATTAATGAAATATTGACATAATTGATGTTATAAATACCCAAATAAATGTAATTTGAGACTTTTTATGAATTAAACTAATTTTCTAGGTCAATTTTTCATGTTAGTATTTATTTAGTTAACTTTTTGAGAACTAATCATTTTGTTATTATTTTCACAAAAATAAATTACCAAATAGTGTCAAAATTGACATAAAATAGTTTTTAAAACAAATATTATATTATTAATTGTTACTTTATTCCTATAAATCTAAGGTTCGGCCAAATGACTTAGATTAGGTTTTATATATTAATAATAAACAACTTGGGTTTCTTTTGGCGTGATATAGTAAGTTTATTAACCTTATAGTGTAAGAAAACAAGAAGACGCGGTAAAAGAAAAATTATTTAACTTAAAGTTAAATCAAAATTATAAGGTTAAAATATAAAACTAAACTTCTCTAAATTTCATTGGATAAGAGGATTTCGACCCATCCCCACCTTACCTTTGAAATAACTCAATTTGGAGCTACTAAGAACCGAATATGGCTTTATAATAAAATAATATTTTTAGTTATTCCAAAGGTGCCCCTCTCCTCCCTTATAAAAGGGCACCTCCTCCCTCTCTTCCTCACACCACATTGAGCATTAAAACTAGGCCAACCCCTGACAAATATCTTCTCCACTTCCCTATAAACATCCTAGAGGTCCTGGTCTTCTTTAAATACCAATTGTAGTGCCCTAAGAGGAGGTCTCAAAGAGGCGCTTCAAAGAAGAGGTAATGCCCGTTACCGATTCTTTCAACTTTATTTCTTCTTCCACTTCTTCTTATTTAGTTTCTTCATTATCAAGTAATAACATAACTATAATAATATACTGATATGTTATTATATGTTTGAAACAACCATATTTTACCATCTATCCATCCTACGGAAAACGAAATCACCACGCGTGCGTACGTACAGAATACCGTCTCCACGTCGTGGTGTAATCTATTTTCCACCACCACCTTACTTGGATGGGTCTAATGGTGAAAGTAATGAATATATATGATTATTTTAAATTGATATTTATTTTTTAATATTATACATACACTTTAATATAATTCCATATTCATGTGAATGATACCATCGCTCGTGCGTACGTACGGAATACCGTCTCCACGACGCGATGAGATTCACTTTCCATGATAACCATTCAAGAATGAATATAAAGTATATATAATAAGTAATCATGAAATATATGACATAATAACACTACTGGATTTATTTATATATATATATTTATGTCATCTACTTAATTCCATTCAATTCAATAAGGAAACGAAAACAAAGTTCATGCGTACGTATGACCTACCGTCTCTATGAACGATGTATTTATTTCCATTTACCGATCCATTATATATATGTATATTCTGAATATATATTATATATAAATCTTGTTTTACATTCTGGATGGAAGTAATCATGATCTATGTAATCATATTAATAATTAAAAGTTAAAACACGAACGACAAATGAAATGATTTTACCCAAAATGCTACTTTAACATGAATTTACAAAAGAACGGGTAATATAAAGTCATAAGTGAACCATATATGATATAATAACAATGAATATGATTCTGTAATAAGTCAATGACATTATTTAAATCATTATACAGGAGGTTTGGATACGTACGAAGCATATCGGACCTAAGTCATAGGATAGATTTTCAATCTCATTTTTATCCGAGATTGCTTATACGTAAGTATTTACTGGGGTTACGTTTATCATCCATGACCATGTTTTCTAAAAATGATTTCATAAAATGTTTACTATTCTTCCATGAATGTTTAAAGTCATTTTTTTCCTTTACTGACTTTTTACCACATTTTATGAATGGAATCTTTCCTTTGGTTACCATATAAGGTACTTTTTAAATTTTCCGACAAAAGTACAAGAAGAATGTTATTTTTATCTTATACGGTGTGAACTGACTTTTAAGGTTCCATAACACCTCATTTTCAAGAAGATTCCTCTACAAGATTGAAGGATTATTTTCAACAAAACCCATTTCTTTTAAAATTTCATGGAATTTTGTGAAAATAAAATGATTTTAAAGAAGAAAGGATATTTTCCTCAAGAATTCATTCCAAGTGTTTTGTCAAAACTATTTTCCATATAAGATGACATTATTTCATATGTTTATGTTTCAAGTAAAATGCCTCTATGAATTAAATGGTTTCAATTTTCTTATGATGAAATGATATCAAATTTTTATGGATTATGTTATGATGGCATGATGTTTAAGAATCCCATTTTATTACATGGGTTATGCTATGATGTATGATTTATGATTTTGTGGCACACGAAAAAATGATTTCATTATGAGATGGGTTGGACCTATATCAACCTCCAATGCATTGGGTAAAGATTTATATCTCATGAGATAGACATGGCTGGAATGGTAAGTTAATTTGGTTTAGTGTTACAGGACAGAAACGAGGAGTGAACTCGATTCAGAAAGGGACTTTGTCCCCTAAGATGGTCTTGGAAGCAATGCCTTGGATACTATGGAAATCATTACATGTGCTTAATGGATGCCACAATTACATGTTTTATTCCCATGATATTTTATCATGATTGATGTTAACTTATTATATATGCCTTACGTACCTCCAAGATTTATCTCTTTGCTCAAGATTTTGATGTTTATATTTTATGTTCATGTTTTTCCATTCAAATGTTTATGGATTGTTTTATGTTCTCTATGTCTACCCTTTCTGGGAATTTGATCTCACCCCTTTTATGTTTTCTTTTCCCCAGGATATAAAAAAAAGGTTTTAGGTAAAAAAAGGGGGGGATGATCTTTATGGGAGATGTTGAAGATCTTTCACCACGATTAGAAGATTATATTACGAGTTTCCAAAGACACTAAACTATTACGGTCCTTGTGTGTCTGTTTTTGTTATGTACTAAGTATTCTGGAAAAGTAATGTAATGTCCATGTACTTCAAGCTTCGGGTATCGACAGGAATTATTTTTAAATTAATTATTACAATTTATATGTTTGGAATTTGGTAAAATGGATTCCATATTTGGAATCATAAGGTCATAATTATGTAATTAAGACTCCTGTTTTTGGACATTATGAATAGTAATGATGCTAATTATATTTAATTATCTTGATTAATTAGTAATAGGGTAGTTAAGGATAATAAACTAATATCATAATAATAACCCCAACATGTGTCCTAATGCAACTGGTTGTGTCAAGGCCGACCATGGGATGCCTTGTGCCAATCTTAGGGACCCCATGGAATCACGTTTGGGTGAAAGTGACACATTATCATTTTATTTTTAAAGAAAGGAGAATATCACAAATGTATGTAACACCCAAGAAAAAAAAATTTAATTTTGTCTACATAAACGATCTCTTAGACTATAAATAGTCATTGGAAGGATAAAAATATTTCCATCATCATAGTTTTTTTATAATTTTTAGAAATTAAATAAATTAAATTTTTTATGAGACCATGATGATGCATCGATTACCTCATTAATAAACGACTTAAATAAAATTAAAAGATAATGTAAAATCTAATAATTAATCTTGTAAAAACCCTATTGGATGAGTATTTTTCGAACCCTTATCACCTTATCCTTAAAATATATCAATGTGGGACCTTTAAAATCCGAAACTAATTTTAATATAAAGTAACATTTCTTGACATTCCAAGAGTGCCCCTCCTCCCTCTTATAAAATGCCCCCACCTCAACTTCCTTACCCACACATTTCAATCCATTGGCTTGGCCAAACATTGCTCATTTTATCTATCCAAATCCCTATCTTCATCCTATAAGCCTTACCTTAGGCAGAAAGCTATTAAAGAAACCCTTTTGTTTCAAACCAAGTGGAGTTTCCTGATTTAAAGGTAATGTCTTCACTTGTGTTCTTTTGTTTTATTTTCCTTCTCCAACACCTAGACTCTTTTTATTCCATTTTTTTGTGACAACACCAGTATCTTCAAAATACTAGGATGTTTTTATGAAAAGGATTCGAGATACACTTACACACACCTACATCTAATGGTTAAAGAACATATTGTTCTTGTGGATGGCGAATTTCTGCCTCACAAAATGATGATTGTTAAATATTATTATAACACCTTTAAAGGTGGCTATTAAGATGCAACTATATTTATATATGTTATATAATATGTTTATGTTTTTCTTTATTCTTCTGTATTTTTCATTTATGGCATACCTTTTTAATTTCCATTATGGTTAAACATGATATCTTCATTTTAGGAAGTGCGGAATACCACCCCCTCCAAGTGATTTCATTCATTAATGCCATATGTGGGACGTATAAGGAATGGAGTTAATTATATAATATTAGATATTATACTATAATTAAAATATACCTTTATATAATTATTATTTCACTCCATTAAGTAAGAAATAGAAATGAAAGTAGCATTCATGCGTACGTACGGCTTACCATCTCCATGAACTGTGCATTTCATTTCTTACCTATAAAAGTTATGTAATATTATAAATGCAGGTATATACTGAATATATATTATATATATGATATCTACATCATTAATATAATTCTGGATATAATGAACCTTTGACCACATGAACAACATGTAATTATAAGAAGTCCATTTTTGGCTCAAGTACCAAAGATCGACAAAACGACCGTTATTAACATAAATAATTACATAGTGTTAATAAAATGGTAATAAGTGATATAGAAGGAATAATGAACTTGAAAAGTTTTCTTAAGCAAGTAGAAATTAACTCAAGTTTATTATTCAGGAGATTAAAGAACGATCGAGTCAAGTCGGATACGAGGTATGGGACTTCGTCTCAGTCTCAATTAATTGAGGCATATTTTGTTTTATACACAACCTTCTTTTATACGGTGTATAAACCCCATTGAGTATTAAGTTTATTCAAAATGAGTCTTTTTATATTAAGCATTTTACTAAAAGAAAAAAGGGAATGTTTTTGTCGTATATATGCGGCTACAATGACTTCTCCGCCGTCGTGACCATTATTTGAGTTTCAGATTCCTCTACAAGCCATAACTTATTTTTAAATGAAAAATAAATAACAAGTTTTACTTTTCCTTTCTTTTGTTATTCAAATGGTTATGATAATGTTTTTGTTATATCAAAGTGTTATTGATATATTATGATTGAAATGTGGAAATGTTATGTTTCCTTTATACATGTTTTATGTGATATGATTATGTTATGGTTCGTGGGCATTGTTTATGAAGACGGGTGGTTTCACGATAAACTAAGGGCGAGTGAGCCCGATATAGCTCTCCAATGCATTGGGTAACATGATGGAGTTAAACTTTAGGGTTTCTATGAATAGAATTAGGGAATATACTGTGATGGGTATTCCAAACATAACCATGAGGTTTACTCCCTACGTAAGAATGTTTTGAATGCCTCAAGTTACCTTTATGTATTCTAATTTCTATGATATATTCATGATTTGATGAGGTATGTTAAAATGCTTATTTTTTATGAGTAATGTTTGATTTCATACATAGACTAATGTTTTCATTTCGTACTTTTATATCCCTTACTAAGCTTTTTATGCTCATCCCATGTTTTTGAAATGTTTTTCACAGGTAAAGGGAAAGGTACATGATATGATGAAAGTGTCAAGGAAGTGTCAAGAAAGAATCCATGTTTTATTTTAAATACGTTTCTGTTGATGGAAAAATGAGTACTATCTTTTATGTAACCACTTTGTTTAAATGTGGAATGTAATTCATGATTTATGATCTAATTATCTAAAACCATAAACCTGAAAAGATCCTCAACGTATATTATTGAAATAACTCAAGATTAAGTAAGGTTTAAGGCTGGGGCGTTATAGTCCTCATGGATGAGTGTAGGTTTACCTTCACCTGCGAGAAGGGAGCCTTTGCAGCACATTATGGTCTTACCTGGAGGAGAGTGCAGCCGATCACTAATCAGTTGGATAGCCTTACCCTGGGATTGGTTGATGTGGGGAGTCTGAGCAATCTTGTACTGGTGGACCAGTATGTGGATGTCTTCCATGATTATGTTCTGAGTCTACCTCCTCACAAATAGGTGTAATTTTGCATTAACTTGTACCTCGGGATGTCACCGATATCTACACCAGTGTATCAGATGGATCCCATGGTGCATCGTGAGCTAGAGGTACAGCTAGAGGACTTACAGGGGATGTGATTCATCAGGCCTAGTGTTTCTCCATGGGCAGCCCCGATTTTGTTGTCCAAGAAGGCAGATGGGAGCTTGAGAATTTCTGTTGACTATCAGTGCCTGAACCAGGTGACTGTGAAGAACAAGTACCCACTTCTGAGGATTGACAACCATTTTGATCAGCAGTTGGGATCACAGTGGTTCTTGATGATAGACCACATATCAGGCTATCACATGCTATGAGTATGAGACGAGGATATACAGAAGACGACTTTTAGATTTCGGTATGACCATGATGAGTTCTTTGTTATCCCATTCAGCATAACCAACAATTCAACATTGTTCATGGGACTCATGAACAAGATCTTTCAGAAATACCTTGATCACATTGTGGTGGTCTTCAATGATGACACTCTTATCTTCCCAGTTAGTGAAGAGAAGTATGCATATCATTTACAGGTAGTACTAGACACACTCCATGATCCCCAGCGTTGTGGTAATCTCCCGAAGTGCCAGTTATGGATTCAAGAGGTTCACTTTTTAGGACATGTCATATCGGAAGTTGGAGTTACAGTATATCCAGTGATGATTTAGTCGGTACTAGCTTGGGAGCCACCCAGGAGTGTGACAGAGGTACAAAGTTTCTTGGGTTTGGTCGGATAATAATAGATATTTTTGCTAGATTTTTCTAAATTTTTAGCACCACTATAAGTGTTGATGAAGAAAGGGATACCCTTCATGTGGTCAGAGAGATGCCAACAGAGTTTTTAAGAGCTGAGGCAGAGGCTGACTAGTGCCCACATCTTGAGGCTTCTGGAGGAGCATCTAGGGTACATTTTCAACAATGACGCATCAGGTGCTGGGATTGGATATGTCCTGATACAGGAGTGAGCATTGTTCGCATATGGCTCTCGACAGTTGAGACAACATGAGAAGAACTACGCTACCCCTGACCTGGAGTTAGCAGTTGTGGTCTTCACCTTGAATATGTGGAGACATTGATTATGGGCGATCATTTTATAGTCTACTCTGATCACAAGTGTCTAATTTATAACTTCCCTTCAAAGGACCTAAACCCGGGACACCGACGTTGGCTTGAGTTCCTCCAAATATGAGTTTGATATAGTTTATACTAATGGAAAGGGGAACGTTGTAGTAGTTTCACTCAGCCGGAGATCTGGTTTACATCTTCTAGGTGAGGTGACAGAGCAGTTGGCCGCATTGCCGATATCCTTTGTGGATCGAGATGGATAAGCTTTCCTTTAGTCTTTTACATTCACTCCCCCACTTCATCTGTGAGTCATGGAGACGCATAGAGGGGACACTGACTACGAGACACAGTGTGCTCAGATATCCACAAGATAGCCAATTGATGGATTTTATGAAGGTGGGGAGCATGTCATCCTCTTCATAGGACGTACCATTGTTCTAGTGGCACTTCAAGAGTAATTTATGAGGGATTTCCACACACCCCATCTAGCGGTATATCCAAGATTGGAGAAGATGTACCAGGATCTCTGACGACATCAATGGTGGCCGGGAATGGGGAAAGCAGTAGCTGAGTTTGTCTCTCGGGGCCTCACTTGTCAGCAAGTGAAGGCTGAGCATCAGGTACCATCAGTCATGGGTTTTCCTTTATAGGTTCCCGAGTGAATGTGGGAAGGGATATCCCTTGAACCGATTTGGGTTATCATTGACCGACTCACTATGTTGGCCCACTTCCCATAGATTAGAGTGAATGGTTCAGTAGAGGGAATGGTACGCCTCTATGTTCCATAGAATGTGCGCCTACATGGAGTAACTTTTATGTTTTTCTCTAATTTTGATGCACTTTTTACTTCCTAGCTATGGAAGGGGTTGCATGAGGATTTTAGGACACAGCTTCATTTGAGCCCCACCATCCATCTACAGACGGATGGCATGACTGAGGGGACCGTTTAGACCCTCGAGGAAATTTTTTTCACTTGCTTCCTCAACTTCGGTTGTAGCTTGGAGGATCACTTGTCTTTGGTGGTGTTTTCATACAAAAACATCTATCACTCCACCATTGGGATGACACCTTTGGAGGCATTGTACGGGCGACCTTAGATATCAGCTTTGTGCTGGACAGAACAAGGGGATTTAGCACTAGTGGGACCAGAAATGGTATGTGCTACCACAGAGAAGGTGCAAGTCATCCAGGAGTGAATAAAGGCTGCACAATGTGGGCATAAGTCTTATGCGAACTGGAGACAAAGACATCTGGAGTTCAAGGATGGAGACCACGTCATTCTACAGGTCTCACCCTGACAAGGTTTACGAAGATTTGGCCGAGGTGGCTTGTTATCTCCAAGGTTCATCAGACCTTTTCAGGTCCTCAATAAAGATGGAGATGTGGCTTACCACTTAGAATTTCCCTCTCAGTTGCACTAGATTCATGATTTCTTCCAAGTATCCTTGCCAAGGAGATACATGCATGACCCTTCTCATATCATTGACCATAGCGAGCTGGACATCAATGAAGGGGAAACGTTTTCGGAGGTTCTAGTAGTGATTGAGGATCGACAATAGAGGGTCCTTCATGGGTGTTTGATACCATTTGTGCATGTTCATTGGCCACCCAGGAACCTCCATGAGACAACATGGGGGTGGGAAGCTTAGATTCGTGCTTAGTAGCCCCACGTGTTTTCCTAGTTTTGAGTTGTGGCTTACGGGGACGTAATTCCCCGGGGTGGGGAGAATATAAATTCCCAAAAATTCCATGTAATTTTTTTAATTAAAAGGATATTTTTTGAGTCTTCCAAAATTGACGGCATGCGATTCTGAGACCCGGAGTGCTCAGAATGTAATTTTGAAATTCTTTCGGGTACGTTCAGTAAATGTGTGAGCCGGTTTTTTTGACTTTTGAACTAGTTCTCGGAATTGAAATCTGAGGGCACTGTGTAACTTGCAGTTCCAGTATTCTCTTAAGGAGACCTTCACCTCGATCATAGTGGTTCAAGAGTGAAAGATAATTTTGGTGCTTTTGTAAAAGAATATAATAAAATAAAATTGTCTAAAATTTATATTTCTGAATCCCTCAACATGGGTTATGGTGGTGGGGACCACCTGAGCCTAAAAATCCTGTGTGAATGTTATAAAGGTGGGGACAACCATATTTAAAACCTCCCAATTTGAAATTATTTGTAGGGACCACCTGAACCCTCTTAAAGGGGGAGAAACCAATCAACTCCCCATTAATTCTTTTCCTCAATTAATTTGAGCCAATTAAATCGATAAAATTTAATATACCAACAACCCATTTAATTGTTATAGCCAACAAACAATTAATGAAATGCGTCATTATTTTTATTTGTGCCAACATCAATAATCTACTTAATTTGAATTATAATTTTGTTATTTACGCATTTTTTTAGAATTGGGGAACCTGTTGGGAAAGGTAGAAACATTGGAGAATCATTTAGAAACTCATCCTCCAATGAAGAACGCTCTTACCAATAAGGAATGTCTTCAACTACGATGGACTTGCAAACAAGCCTGGGATTGAAGGTGTGTGGCAGGCGTGATGAACGTCGACATCTTTGAATTCTTTCTCTCCCCAACATCAACAAACCTCCGAGGTAGTGTGGTAGTTTGAATTTATTCCCCTTACCCATTCTTGATAATTAATCATAAAATCAAGAAGATATTATAGTCACTTTCTATAGCTCTAACACGGAGTGTGTAGGCCAGAAAAAACATGTCATGACCCCTCCACCGTTCTTCTTTTTTGTTGTGTTCTTCACGATGGAGGAGGACAGAAACAAACCTTAGTGGGGCATGAGAATGGCGATCGTCACCACCACCGATCATGATGAATTTGATGGCGTAATGGCATTGCCTCACGGACCTCTATGCCACCCCGCGGCCTCGCCACCCAGTGGCCCACTGCACCTCCCCAGGGCCCTCTGTGCCGCCCCGCGGCCTCGCTGCCAAACGGCCCTCCATGCCACCTCACAGCCCTCCACGCCTCCACGCGACCTCACTGCCACACGGCCTCTGCAGCCCCCTGCGACCTCTGTTACCCCACGACCCTTCGCAATCGCCATGGCCTTCACCGCCCTCATATCCTCTATGCCACCCTCGCAGCCTCGCGCCCCTATGTGGCCCCCACACCACCCAACGCAGACCAGGCCAGATCCAGTGGGTCAGGTCGACCCAAACCAAGTTGGGTCGGCCCAGGCTGGGTCGGACCGGACTCAGACCAACTATAAGATTTTCGCTCTATCGGCTATAACTGTGGTTACAAGTGTCTGTTTGACAAACTGTCAATGGCACTGTATACCTTGGAATGAGGCGATCCCCTTGGGATACACCAACTAATTTTTTTGGTAAAGTTGGGGGGACAATTGGGATGGATCAAGCACAATTCCGACCGGGCCCTCGGGACTAAAAGGCTAATAACATACAGACCGGGAGTCTGATTGATGCACTATATGTTGTATTGATACCCATATAGTGTGGTTTTCCTTTGAGATTCTTCTTCATGGATCTTCATGGAAGTTGGAGTATCAACTAGTTTCATGAGGAGAGGACCCTCCCAGAGACGAGCAAGCATAGCATGGGAACCCAGTAGCTGGCTGTAACATGAATATTGATTAGAGCCCTTTGTGCGGGTCAGCACCGAGTGATCCAGTGTGGGTCGGCACTGAGCGATCCTGTGTGGGTAAGCACCGAGCAATCCTATGTGGGTCAACACCGAGCCATTCTGTGTGGGTCAGCACTGAGGGATCCTGTGTGGGTCCAACCCAAGAAATCTTGTGTGGGTCAGCATCTAGAAATCCTTCGTGGGTCTGCCTCTTAACAAAGTAATATGATTCAGTAGTTACATCTATTCATCTCTACTAAGGTACCTAATTTATACCTGGTGTGATCTGAGTTCGTACTAGAGTGTTACTTTCCAATATGGTAATACCTTCATGGTATTCATCTGTGTGGCGTACCTGTGTGGTACTTACCTTCGTGGTATTTCTTCCTTTGTGGAATTGATTATCATTAGGCTTTAGAGTAGGACTCTGTGTTTCCTCATGATTGAGATGGGTATACTTGATAACATAGATATATGTATGGGCATATAACTAAGTTGGGTTGGCAGTTGATTTCATACCTTGTGGTTTATCCTTTTTGGATTTAGTGAGACATTGAGGGTCTTGGGATCCCTACTGAGTATCGTTCTACTCACCCCTACATGGGCTATACTAGCACCATGTTGTGTTTAGTGCAGACAACGAACAATGATGATCAAGGCTGAGGGTACGAGGGCTAGACGGGGCCCGGAGGTGGACCATATAACGTGATGGTACACAGAGGAGACATACGGACGTGGAGTGCTCAGGATGCGATCTGTAACTACAATTAATTTAGGAACCCCATAGGACGACCCAGTATCTACATTTCTTTTTCTTCAGTTGTATTGTATTTCAGCTGTACTCATAAAATTACGGGTGTGCTTGTATTCCGACAGAATTTTACTTCCAGCACTCTTTTTGATATACCGTTGACTTGTGTTCGTATCTTGTTGTTTGCTTGGTTGTGTGTGTTTACAGGTTATAAAGGCAATGCCTTCCTAGTTTTAGGGAATACACCTTTCGGTGTTAGTCGCCAGCTCCTGACCTATCGAAGGCGGGCTTGGGGTATTCACAGCACGGGCCCTAGGGGATGGGTTGAGACACCTATAGAAATAAATTAGCGAATAAATGTATTAGGGGATACAGAAAAAATAGTCATATTTGAAAATAAATTGATAAATATGTTTACAAAACATCAATAGGAAGTCCAAGTATATGATATTTCCACATCTCCCATTCTATTTCTTAGCATATAACATGTTAATGAGAAGTGGAGATAACTAAGTCTTTTCTAGTGGACAAGAGATCATCATAGGTAAGATGTGATGACCAAATTTGGTTGTGAGTAAATCTCATATTGGAATCACTGAAAATGCCTAATTCTTTTCAATTTTTTGATTATTAAACATATATTGTATATAATGAATATTTTATGAACGATGTAAAAGTCGTGAAGGGGAAACAAACATAGGCATGTAGGTGGCCCCCAGTTGAAGCTATCTCCTTCTAGACACTCCATTTATCTCTTATTAGGGGAAAAAATTGGTAATAATAGTCCCTATATAATTATTCCTGGGTTTCCATGGAAATGAAATTAAGGTGAATACATAGAGCATGTTTGTGCATTCCCATGTAACAAAACATACTGGATCAAGGTAATCACCTAGAAAATCTATGTGTATATCTAGTAAGCCATCTTTTGGTGATAAATACTTGGTGAATAACTCTATATATGAATATGATGGATGAATCCTCAACATTCAAAAATATAATGAGGATATAATAAATCACAAGGAAAATGAACTTCATAATTTTGAGATGTATATTTGTAGGGATAATTGGTCATAATCCAATCCATTTTTTATCAAACAATATAAATCATGGAAATCATCTTAGGAGTTCTAATTTTTGGTAGTTTCAATATAATATGTGTTTCCAATACATTTCATTGATGAAATTAAGACATTTAATGACATATACGGTGATAATACTATAAAAATATGTTTCAATTAATTGTATGGAATCCATTAGGTTATTTCATGGAATTCAATTCTGATTTCATGGATTACCTGGAAAATACATAACTTTTAATAAATAAATAGATTCATTAAAATGAAAAACATTACAATGGTTAAATCCCCTTTTGAGTGGAATTTATTATTATTTTGGAAACATTCATCATAGCTCAATGCCATTCAATTTAATTACACCAAATAACTAAATTATTAATTAAGAATCCATTGTGGTTGTCCATATAATTTAGATCACAAATCCACTTCTTACCATTTACCTTATTTAACTTTAATCTAATATATTACATATTATCAGCTCAAAAATTAACTTGTTTATCTATGATTAAACTAAATCACCCACATCCTTACTTTATTAATTCTGAAGCATCCCAATGCGTCAATATGCATTTGACTGTTCTAGTACTCAATAAGTTACTTGATAAGTTATCATTCTGTTATCTCACATCCTATCACACCCTAGTACCATTGTGATATAATATTTCTAGTTCCATTTTGAATATTAGATTACATTAATTTATGTGATGTTCAATGTTGGGAAGATTTAACATATGGTTTTCATTTTATATGCTTGCTAGTTATGAATTGGGTTCATCTAATTTTTATGTTTCTCCTGAACTAATGTGAGTTGATGATATGTAGGGAAAAATTAATTATTCTATGCCTAATTTGATTATTTTCTTAGGTTTTAAAGATACTAACATTATTACATATTATATGTGAATTAATTGAATTTAATAGTTCCATGTGGGTGACTAATTTTATTGGTAATGAATCTTCCCGATACCATACATGGTTAATGGATTAATTAATTTATTAGACATAAATAAAATGTTACTCTTAACAAGGGCCGGTAAAATAATTAATTATTTCTATATTCATGGTTATACTGTAACATCACACATGGACCATTAACAAACCAATGGCAGTTACCTAGAGTATATGAGGAATGCTAAATTAACCTACAGACATTAATTAAGGAAATATATGGATTTGAATTTAAATAAAATATAGAAACTAGATACTTAAATGATTTAGTAAAAATATGTGTTAAAAAAATAAGATAATGCGCTAAGACCACATAACATAACTATGAATCATTCCATTTAACTCTCTGAGGATACCCTATTTCAAGAGCTAATTTATGACCAAGTACTAATTCCTAAACCAATATTATTTGAATCTCAGATTCAATCAACAAATATTAATTAATTACAATTAAAATATAATTAATTAATGAGTAGATTTTGTATAACCCAAACAAACCACTTATTCATAAATTACAAAACTCATCGGGTTCATCGATGTAGCAAAATTGTGTCCAAAGACACAATGAATGTCGGTTCTATGCTATCTACGCTAACAAGGAAAAATACATAACAAATTGATAAAAAATATAATTCATGTGGTTAAATTGAATACAAAAAAGCTTTGAAAACACACCCATTCATATATGCCCAGAAAACATCAATGACCATGTGGAGACGGTTTCTCAAGACACATTCTCACCAAGACATCCTAAATCTCAATTATGATGGGATGATTACAACATTTTCTAGTGGAACCATCACATATATCCCAATTTGGAGAACGCAAAAATTATAGAAAAACGAGGAGATGAAAAATACTGAAATCTTTAACATAGGATCTCGATCAAATGAAATGATGTCTTTAATGAATAAAAATCTAGGGAGCACCATCTTAGTGAGGAGGGAGAATAAAGAAGAAAAACAAATGGCTATTTATTTATGTATGAGGAATGAAAGGATGGGATTTGGGATAAAATATCACAATGAAAATGTGGTAAATCATATATTTTATGGGTCTCATGGTTTGGTTGTGGGTTTTTTCAAACGATGCTCAAAATGTTTTGTCTTCCCTGCATCTAGGTGTCCCCCTTAGCATGATTTGGTTCATAGTTTAATGACTAATACACCAACTATACGATCAGTACTCTTTTCATCTGTATACCTCCATACAGTTATGAGGTCCCCTTTTCAAATTTTATTAGAATAGTTGCACCTCATTGGCTACCCAAAATTATTGGGGTGTGAGGTTAGCACAATGTATGCATTAAATGTGCACCATAATCTATATTCCCCAAAAACATGATATCCTTTCATGAAGCTCGAATAAATAGCTAGGAACCAAGCATAACTATTTTGTCCTAGACAATATCCGAAAAGAACATATTAAGGCATCCAAACTCTCATAATTCACATATGAATTCTAGTTGAAAATCCAACCAATCCACTAACTTGAGAATTAATTTTTTTTTTAACAAAATATCAATTTTGAAATTGTGTATTGAAACAGGGTTTTACAACCTCCAATATTATAACTAATTATCCTTAATCTACTCCAATGGTCTCCCAAAAAATATTCATCAAACTCTTTTGGTCAAAATACCTATTACATGTTTGTGTTCATATATTAAATGTGCAACAATCCACTAGATTAGAAAATTAAATTTCAAGTCATTAAACCAGTGAACATAAGAAACTACTTTAATATATCACTAATATCCCCAGACAATTTTCACCAATTCTATTATACCATGAGATATTGGAAGTGTTCTCATCCATCCAGTAATAAATCTTATAGAGAGTTCCTTTATAACAATGGGATAAAACATGCTAATTTTTATCCATGAAACTTATTCAATTATTGTCCTTTAATGGAATGGAAAATAGTCTCTTAAACGAAACACCTTAGTATAGTTTTCAAAGCACCGTGCCAAGATTCCATGAAGACCACATTTCATTTTTCATGCCCCTAAACATTCAAAAGCATCCCAAATAACTTGATTTACATCATTATCAAATTATTGGTTCAGTGAGTAAGCTTTCTACTCAAAAGTCAATGGTTCAATGTCCAAACCATATTCATTTTTCAATAATAATGAACTATCAAATTCATTTTTATCCATAAAGTCCAACTATAAAAATGTATTGAAAAAAACCTCATATGGTTTACTAATCTCAAAAACACTCAGATTTAGTTACTAATGTTCAAATACCCTCTCAATTGTGATGTCTTAAACCCAGAGGGTATTCAATAATTTTATGAATTCTCCCACCAAATTTTGTACCTATCTTCAAGTTATATTCTATCATTAAATATAAAACCAATAAAAAACACTACTGTTCTCAATCACAATAACCAACATGGCACTAAGCTGATCTCTCTTGGGTCACCTTAATCCTTCATAACCCTTAGTTTGATGATGTGATCCCCAAATAATACAACCTATGGTATAATTCCTATCATTCACTAGGAATAATAATATATCTAGTTCAACCTATTATTTGGCATCATGATGACACAATGATGATCCTAAGATTGATATAATGTACAAAGGATCTCTCTCACATAAGGGCTGCATCTAAAAAATCAGCATCCCTCTCCCCAATATAGTAACATCGATACTATTAAATAACTTAAACCATGCTATGACCACTCAAACATGTGCTTCTCTCCCAAAGAAAACTACTTTCTCTCAAAGTTGATGAATTTCATACCAATTATAGTGCTATGAAACACACATAAAATAGTAGTCACACATTTAAAGGAGGGAAATTGTATCCCACACCATTCATCTAATCCCAAACCTCTAGCAAAATAATTGACCGAGATGGGTATCAATAAAAGCCCCCACATTTCACTCCTCTTAATTCATTATTCACCTTTATAAATGTTAAATTTTTTTCTTCTATAGAGGTTCCTATTGGATCGGATGTGCCTTCACTCCCAGTCCTCCCATGTCATCATTTCCAAAATTTCTTCCAGCCATAGAATAATACCTGAGACTATAAGGTGATGCTCATCCCGGATAACTCACTCCATGATCCATTATATCATTATTGGAACTCTTATTAGAAGTCATTATCATTGATAATTTCGAAATAAATAATTTTCAAAACTCCAAAGGTGACAATAAATATATATAGAATCACACCCGGTGCACATGGGGGACACTAATAACCCTATTAGGTTAACCTAATAGATAGGGGATGGATGCACATGTATGTTCATCATGATCTTTCCTAAAACCCTACCATGGGTGAACATTGGGATATGAGGATCTAACTACATTCCCTTGATAGGATTCCTACTATAATATTCTATGGGGTCTCACATAAAATACATTAGACATGATTTAATTGAAAAATAGTAGTGGAGCAGATTGAGTGAAATTCAACCCAAAACAAGTGACCTCTCCCTTAATGAATTTAGGAGAGGAAACATACTTGATTGATACTCATCTAAAATAATGAAACTTTGGGCCAAAACCTACTATATATAAATTACACAACATGTTTTATTAGTGAACATCATGATTTCCTTACACCAGACCTACCTTTTTCTTGGAATCACAAATGGTGTGTCTTTCCCCATATACCTGGTGTGTTTTTTTAATACATGATGTATCAAGGATGGGTATGCCCCTAATGTATGTCTCCACCTAATTAAATGTACTTTTTCTTATTCCCATGTAATTTTTGTCATTCTTAAACACTCTGTATGTTCCCATGTACTTGACCATGTATGGGTATTTGTTCATGCCTATATAATTCGGTTGTGCATGTGTTCTTGGTGATGCACATGATCATGTACAACAAGGTTACTTGAAAATATGCAAAGAATATATCATAATTCATTTGACATGTGTCACAGATTTTGTGATATTTTTCTCTGGTTATAAACTCTAGTGAAATATAAGGTGTTCTACATAGTTTGTGTTCATTTGGAGTAGAATCCTTGTAGTGAAAATTTTTATAGAAAATATAGATTTTTTTAAATGTCTCACTCACAATACTACCATGATGGATTCCACCACCAAACCTATAGATATATGTGGGTATGTTATTATCCATTCCTATATATCACTATTTACAAAATTTCATTCACCAGAATCCCATTGTGATGCTTCTCCCATCGTACAACAATGTTCAGATTCGAAAAACTCTTACATAGGATTTCGAGATCCGGTCATGTTCCTCTATCATCGCTACAAATAAAAATAGTGTCTTTGATATCAATATCAGATTATTGGTAATTATTAATTTCCCCAATGAATGATTTCTCAATAATCATTCACTGGGTACTTATCAAACTGCTATCCAAAATGAATTTCGATGATCAATACACGATGAATTGTGAGTGAAAACAAAAAAACATATTCATGAGAAATTAACCATTACCATTTCAGGGATTTTCCTCAATTAATTAATGCATTAATATATAATGAATATAAATATAAACAAAGTAAACATTAAATATAATATATTCTTAATTCTAGGAATATAATATAATAGTAACAAATCAATAGAAGATTTTTGAATTAATTTTTTTTGAATTAATTATTATTCATTATATGTAAATCAATAAGGATTAATAACCAAAAAAACAACATCCTACTTCTTGTTTGGATTGGTTGTTGATGAATAATAGTTGACATTGAAATTCGAGAGATCCAAAAACACGATTTGTTGAGATGAGCACTGATTTGTCGATCTGATCATTAATCATTTTATCAACTTCAATGATCTCATCACTGATATCCTATCTACTTCATATGGTTATATATATGACCCGAATATTGTATCGTAATTGGGATTAAAAATATGATAATTATTTTAGGTGAATTTTATAAAAAAAATTAATTAAGGAATTTTTTTTACTATTATCACTGATGGTTACACTTGAAAAGAAAAAACCCAATGTAGACAAAGGTTATTTCATTACTAGAGGAAAAGCCACATTCTAGATGAAATAGAAGAATCATAAATATCCTCATTGAATTCATTCAAGAGTAATCCTATTTTTTAGATAAACTATGTGTCCATGATATAATATATATAAAATTTTTAATATATCAACATTGAGGATCCATGTTCCCTTAAAACTCATGGTAACTATATGTCAGGCTAAAAAAATATTTATTAAAATATTTAAAATTCTTAAAATGAAAAAATTCGTTCATTATATTTTTACCACATAAGGTATTTTCTGTATTGATTAGAAAATATATTACTCGAATATATTTTGTTTTTTTGCCTATATCCATTTTTCTGGATCATAGGTGCCCTCATAAAGATTCTAGTACAGCCATCTGACACACCCTTTGGGAATCACTTTCATATAAAAGAAAATTTTCCTATAGATCCATCATTAGTAATAATAAATATGCAAAGGAGGATTCCTCCAATATATCCTATACACCCTATTCAATAACATTCAATTAGATGTGCACATAAAACCACCTCAATGACAAGTAAAATTAATCATGTACATTGTCTACCTATGGTGGTAAGGATATGCAGTACATCACCTCCCAACCCTACGCATTATTTGAAAAGGGACAATGAACCAAAGTGATAACTTTCCTCCCTATGATAAAGCCATACAATAATCATTGAATAATGACCATAAGAAATAAATAGTCCCCATTATTGAACTCTAAATCCCTCCATCATTGTCCTACATAAGACATATGATAGTTTTGGGAAGTCCTCATCCACTATGGGATAAACTGCACCATCATTTGTTCAGGAACATTAACTATGTACTAAATATTTTAGACCCCCCGAGGTAAGCCCAACATAGTGGTGACAAAGAGGGTCTCCAATATAGTGTCTCAAATATTATGATTTTGATTTGGAAGTATTAGTTTTTGTTGTATAAAAAATTCCCAAAGGGTATTTGATCCTCATAGGTGAACCAAAATATAATATTCTAGTCTAGATCATGTATACTAGAAACTATATTATCTACTCAATATTTTCATCAATATATTTTTTAAACAACATTTCCAATATCAGCTATATCCAAAAATAATCCATTATACAGTCCATATGTTTGAAATTAGTCAACATTCATAGTCTATAATGATCTTCGAGGTAACTCCTTAAATATAGAATATATTCTTCATGTAAGAGGTTCTCATGATACCAACTGAACTCTGATCATTGATAATAAGGATGTGGGTAGACTTTTTTTTTAGTATAACATCATTAACATGGATTTTTTTCTTTTAGATTATTATGGGAACCCCATTGAAAATTACATAGATATATAATCACAAATGCACTTTGAATCCCCATGGTTTTGGGTTAAAACCAATGGAACCCAGTGCCTAGCCTTCACCTTCCAACAAGTGATACATAGAGTGTTAATAATTTATATACATAACATTTTCCTGGACCAGCATTACTTATGTCCATGGTTTTAGTACATTTTTTCCACACTGGGATGTACCTCCATTGGGATTGTATGAAACCTTCCTCCTCTCACAGTGTCGTTGGTACCATTTCCACCTTATTAATAGGATAAAAGGCTCCCCACCTTCTAAAATTCCATCGATAGAACATCAAGTGGATATTTGAACTTGAAATGACTCTTTTTCCATATCTCTAATCTAAGACTCCCTAAAATGATGAAGAAATTCAAGGGCGACACCTGTCAACTGGAGGTAATATGAACCATTATAATCATCTAATGACTTCTACAATAAGTCCATATACTCCGATACCTCTATCAACAATTGTGAATAAGATCTCTTTATGAAAACATGCTGACACATTCACATTCCGAAGATTATTACAAATATTGTAGTCATAATCTCTTAGAAACTATAGTCATTGACTCCCCATAATGTTGATATTCCTCTTTGAGAATTTTTTCTTGATATACTTGTGTCAAAGAAGATCATAAACCCCCAATCCATAAGTTAGTGTTCTAACATATTCATGAAAAATACTACATTTCACACTCTAGATCATTGGCCAGATATTTCTTCTCATGAATTATTACTTATTAGGACCCACGGGTAGTCACTATGTTCATATGCATCTAGACACATCCAAGAATAGTTCCAGAGGTATCAAAAAACATAGCTTATTTACCACCCTCCTTTGTTTGTCTCAAGATATGGGCACTTGTCATCCTCTACCACAAATCTCAAATGTCTTGTTCAAAACTCTCCTTCAATATTAATGGATTCCCTTATAAATTATAATGTTCAAGAATTTTTAAATGCTAGATAAATAGTGCATGGGACTTATGTACCATCCTTCCATCCTAATGATGATATGAACCAATGTCACGATCTTGGGTGGCTCTTAAGATAACACTTCATCAAAATTCATTGATTCCAATTCTACACTATCTGATGAGATGGAATGATCAAGAATGTAGACCCCTATAATATAGAAATGATACTTTGATAGCTTTAGAAAAATGTCATTATATTTGAGTATGTCCAAGACCATCCTCGTATGTATGGAAAGATCATCCTCAAATATCTATTACACAAAGATGTCATCGATAAATTACACTACATAATTGTTCAATAAAGGCTTAGTGATTTGGTTCAGGTGTCCCATTCACTCCATCAGGGAGTTCATTATAAATAAATGCATCACCAAGTACACAGAGTGACTATAAAAATATTAGGATGTTATATTCAGTATATCCTCATCCAGAACTCTTAGCTAGTGATAACCTGATTTGAGTTCAACCTTAGAGAACCATCTCACCCCTTTTAACTAGTCAAAGTTGGTGTTGATCCTCGATAGTGGAAACTTATTCATAATGTTCACCTGGTTTAAGAAATGGTAATTGATGAACAACATAAAACTATCTTGTTACATTTTATATAATAGCATTAGGGATTCCTATGGCAACATACTATTAATGAAAAGTACATTTTTCAATATGTCCATCAACTGCATAATCAGTTCACAATGAACTATGCGGTCCATCTGATATGATGGCGTAGATAATGGGTAGTCCTTGGGTTTAATTCTATTAAGGACCCAATCTATTTGTGGTTAAGTAGGATTTTTTACATCCTTAGTTAAAACATACTCATAATCTACCAAAACATCATGAATCTAATAACCCATTGATTTCATTTCTATAAGGTTAATATGAGAAAACTTTTGACTAATCAACTCTATCCTCCAATATATGTGCATATCCTAATTTTCTTGAGTTCCCTTCACATCTATGAAGGATAAAATCATACCACCAATGTTGACACCCCACATATTCCATCCATAATTGTTAAAAAAATTTCATTAACTAAAGATATAAATTCCGTACTAAGGATTATATAATAATCTATCCTCACGGTTACAAAATGGCTACATGAGAAGATATATCTTATAGGTGTTGGGTCACACTATTGATATAAGTGTGATATCACTAAATATAATCATATACTTGACTCTTATAAGAAAGATAGATTCAATATCTACACTAGATGGTCTTAGTCTCAAAAAGGTTCATCTTGGACATATTAGGTCTAACTCCTGTTTATCAATATTAAAACTGAAGTAATAAAGTAAAATATCACTCCTCAAAAGACCCTTCAATGTTATCAGACATATGTATCTAGAAATTGTAACTACTCACATCCCACACCACCAACTAATTGATCCTAGTGTGGACATGATGGGGGTGGTTTTGTTGGAAATGGATTAGTGATCCGGCCACCACTTGCATCTCTTCCACCTTCTTTTCATTTTCCTTCCCCCTTCAAACCTACATACCCAAACCATTATCTCTAACTAAGTGGTCCATTTATGGTCCCACAATCTACAACATGATGGGGTTTTAAATCCCATGTGACGTTACCAATTCCATAAAAAAACCACATCTACCTCCGAAAATTGAGTTTTCCCTAAGAACTATGAGAATTAAAGAGAATATTGTGATGTGAAATGCAATGCCCACATTCTATGAGAAATTACTTCTCACCCTAGACCATAATAGATCCGTTATTTTAAATATTAATATTAATGATTAGTCCTGATGTCTAATCACTCAGAACCATCAGGACCATCCATTGATCATTATAACATGATGAATCCAATTGAAACATCCTAGTGGGTCTTTTTACAAATAATTGGGTGAATGAACAACCTAATGTCCATCATAAAGGAAAACCTCCCCATGAAATTCCCCATAATGGCAGCCTCATGACCCATAAAATAATACTCTCAAATTATATATGGAAACCTAAAGATCAATCATCTAAAAAATTACATTATGGATAAAAATTATACAATTATCAATGAGAAGAATATTGGGAGAAGAAAAAATAAAGTCATGGAAAACAATCACATTCCTATATCATGAATTTACAAATGCTTCCCCTGTAACAAGTTTCTACTTAAACCAAATCAACAAGAATGTTTTTAGGATCCCAGTTTATGGATACATCGATTTCCACACCAAAAATGGGGTCCTTTTCATGAGAGGAAAACATTAAATACTATAAAACTTTTTCCATAGTAATTAAACCAAACACTAAGGATAGAAAATATCAAACTATAGTGCTATGATGAACCTACTCAGTTACCACGCCATCATAACCCAACCCCCCATCTTCTTCCTTGATGGTCTTTAGCTATGATTGACACCCCAATCCTACCTATGATAGGCCAAGGGATAGAGACTAGTTATGAGTAGGAATATCACAGGCCTTGATGTTCTTAACCTATGGTACATATACACACACCAAACACATATACACTGACATCTCTAAAACCCCATACATTATAAAAGGTAGATAAAGTGATACCAAATCCATGAATAAAACAATATATCACAATAAGAATATGAAAAAAGTGCTAAATAGATAAAAAAATGGCCATATACAAGCCCACCCAAACTAATAAAATAATTCATGTAACAACTTCATCGTAATAATTAGATACTACAGTATCCAAAGACTAGTATTCCTTTTCCAACAATCATGAGGATCATTTGGTTTATAGATATCAATAATTATGAAAAAAATATTATATAGAAACCGTTATATTATAAATTAAAAATGTCTACTCAGTATCCATTTTCCATAACTTAAGACGTTTAAAAAAATATGTTTTTTCATGAAATATAATCACGAAATTCATCTTGAATTAATATTTTTTATGCCCTTTCATAAACCAGGTACGTAAAATTTAAACAATATGGTATGAGGAAAAATATCACATTATGTTACATGAAATAAGATAACAATTAGACCACTAAAAATCATGAAAATACATTAAAAACATTTTTTTAAGTGCATACCTTTTCATCTAAAAAAGAGAGTCATTTTTCCTTAAAAAATCAAAATCATTCATTTTGAAATTAATCTATTTCTTGGAAAATGAATTATAAAGAATATATATTATATGTATTTTTTTTGGTAAATCATCATATAATTAATCTTATATTTACCATACAAATAGGAATAACCATTCATATGAATTCCAATATAATTCTTTATAGAAACAAATCATTACCCAATGAAAGAGAGTGCTATCTAGGCACACTCAACATATAATCTATAAGGGGGATCATATGTGAGATATAATATAGCTCTAACCTTCATAAATAATTTCTATAGACTATATCAAGAATATAAGTATTGATAAAACTTTTAAAATCTTGTGAAAAACACTTTGAGAAATAAAATATCCCATTTTCGTAAAAATAACTTTTAAAACATTAAAACTATGCAAATCGTAAAGAAAACATTTTATTTGAAATTAAATTTGATAACATATAAAGTAGGCATAAAATAATTAACACTTTATTATGGATTTAATTTCAACTCAGGTAGTATATGTTACAAAAACATCCTTTTTACATTTTTAAAAATATTTCAAAGAGGGCATTGAAAAAGGATTGTTTAAAGGATATTTGTCACCTTAAGTCCAAATCACCAAATATTTCCTTTATATTTAAAAAACCTAAATTGGATAATTATTAACATCCATAATTATGTTTTTCTTGTTATATACAATTACTTAATTATTTAACATCACATCGAATTTTTTGATCATACTCAGTTCATAAGTCTGAAATGACTTATTTATATTGAATATTTACGAAGAGGTCATTAATAATCATATATTGAGTAATAATAATCAATTAAGTATAATTTATCTATATATATATTATACTATTAATTCCATCAATTAAATATGTTTAAGAAAAATGAACAATGTCACAATCATGGAAAAGGTAGGTTATACATTCCCTTGAGTAACATTCCAATTTTTTATTGATCATAAGGGATATAAGATAATTACTATTTAAAATTTACATAATGATCATAATTACATTAATAACATATTAATTAACTGATAATATTATATATATCTTCCAAATGATGTAGTGATGAAAAATGAAGGGCATTGCTTCGTAGAGGTGATAATTCACATGTACACATGAATGATGTAATCATTTTATATTAATGGAATGGAAAGAGTATAAATGATTATATATTTATAATGATAAATATGTCATTAATAAAAAATATATAAACATGAATTCCATATTTATAAACAATTTTTGGAGACGGTGAAGCGAATCTATTTACGTGAATTCAAGAGGTGATAATCCATCATACACGTGAATGATGAAATATTTTCCCATTTTATGGAAGTGTATATGGATATAGGATATTATGCAATAATAATAACATTAATTTATATTTACAATACTACAGATATAATTTAATCACATTTCAAGAGTCTTTTATGGATGTGGAAGAATAAAAAAGATAAAAAACACTAGATTAAAAATGATATCTTATCTTTAGATACTGTATTTTTTTAACACATTAAGACCTTTAATTTTTCACTTATGACTATGAAAGACAAATAAAATATGTATATTGATTTTAGAAAGGTATTTAGGAAATTATTAGAAGAAAAAAATGGGTTTGGGATTGTAAAGGGTTGTGAATAAGAGGTTTTCTTTTATACGAGAGGGGAGTGACACTCTTTTTATTTCTAAAAAACAAAATAATATATTGAAATATTTAATACCAAATGGATACAAATGTATTAATTTCATATATAATATTAGTGTGGCTCTGAAACCCATCATTACATAAAAATTATATTTTTTGACAATATTTGAACCTTTATATTTTTTAGCCCTTATTTAATCACATTAACTCTTATAGTGATAACACAAATTTATACACAATGAGGATTAATATATTTAATATAAAAAGAAAATATAATAATATATGGATCATATCTTCTATTTTAAAACTTATTCTAATCATTCTTCCAAATAAAATATTTATAGTAATTTTATACCATTTAATAACATATTATTTATTATAACATATCATTTACGTTAATTTTTAAAACTATTCATTAAATTGAATTTAATACTCTAAATATATCATGTGTAATTTAAGACAAATTTTTTATTATTTCAATAATATTAATTGGTATTATATATTTTTTTATTACATTAATTTTCTAGAATAATATTAAGTTTAGAATTTTAATAACATTTTTTTGATTTTTCCATTAATAAAATAAGTATTATAGGATCATTGTTTAAGAACTGAATGATATTATTATTTAATCAATATAAAAAAATTATATTGATGAGTATGAATATATTAGATTTCAAAATACAATTTTTAGTATAACATTTCCAATAGATATCACCATAGTATAAATATTACCCTTATTAAAAATATGAGTGTGACTTGTTTAAAATTTTAATAAATAGAATATTATAAATGTCATATTCTCAAAAAAGTGTCACAAAAAATGTGATAAATTTTACCTTAGGGTTATAATTGTCTATATATAATCATAAAATAAAAGTTATACAAGTTTTTATGTCATTTTATGATTCTTAGAATTATATTTTTCCATTAATTACAAAATATTACTGTAACCGTTTTAATATAAATTACTATGTTCATAATTCATATTTTTCGATAGTAAAAGTGTCCTTTTTAATATAATTGAACATTATGATTCCAAATTTTGAATAAATATACAAAAATTAATAAAATATAATACTTACAATTTAATATAAAAAACTATAAAATAAGAATGAAAAGTAGTTTTTCAAAAAAATGACTATTTTTAATATAAAATATATTAAGACTAAATTATATTCTAATGTTTATTTAAGAAACATTAATTTTATTATTTTAAATCAATACTAACTATTTAAATTTTAACCCTAATAAAAAATAATATTACATTGTAAATACAAAAATATAAGATATAGATTTAAAAAAAAATAGAATTTTTACTATTAATATAAATATTTATATTTTTGAAAAAATATTAGAAAATATCTATATTATTATTTTTAAAAGATAACGCCAATAATTAAATTATTTTCATATAATTTAATATTTATTATTCTAAAATTAAACTCTTAAATAAATTTTTCTAATATGTGAGTTTAGTAAAACTATTTTATTATTTAAGAATAAATTAGTATAAATATAATGAATATAATGAATTAATTCATGAATAATAATCAATATGAAAATAAATTATTCTATCATTTTTAGGATTGTTACTATTTATCCCCCATATTGATATTGTGTGTTTTCAATCTTATTCACTTATCATGCAAGTGGGGATACCTTTCCCTCGTATCATTTTTAGAATCCCATCTTGTTTTTTCACCCATATGGTTTGTTCACACAACCTTAACATGATTAATTACCTTGTTTCATAATACATGATCTCTATGGACAATAATTTGATTCATATGTTCCTCAATATAAATATACTCTTATTACTAAAATACTTAATACATCAAAATATGAGATGATTTTTGAAAAAGCTTTCATAAAATAAAAACATGAAAACCATTGTGTACCAGGGTAAACATGGGGGGTTCACTCAGTAAGTAACTAATCTAATATTATCATGGATTTCAAATGGTCTAATAATCTATGTTAATAAAATTTTCTTTTTTCTAAAATTCAAATCTCTCGTCCATGGAGATACTTTAAGAAAAAAAGCTCACCTAATACTGCCAAGATGATCATAAAATAGGGAACTATGAGCTTCATTTAACAAGTTCTTATTTAATGATAAATTACATGGAACACAAAAAATATTTCCATATAATATAACTCATTAATTATCAACCATAAAATTTTTAAAACTATCTTTCTTAACCAATTATAGATTTTTCTGTTACTCACAAACTTATTTCAATGCTTTCTTAATTCTATCTGACATAGAATAGTACACTAACCCCTAAAACAAAGCATAAGATGTTTCTACACCAATAAATTCCATGAAACAATTCATAAAATCATTAACCAAAGATTAATTTAAAAAAAACAAGGTAAATATAGGATTATTTTTCTATCATAGTGTATCAACTACATTTTATTACTTTTCCAAGTGGTATTCTGTCATGCAATAATAATTCTTAATTAGTACCTTCCATATTCAATACCTAATGTTTGACTTCTTACAGGTGAATATTTACATTCAAATTTTATGATAAGCATATATTTAAAACCATTATCCTTATAAATAATGTGTAACTTCCCAACCTGGGTGCCACACACTAGTAACATGAGCTGGTCAGTCACATGACCCCACGAATTCATCCATTAATGACTAAGGCTGTAGACTATTAGCAAGGGTCTAATAACTCATTCTTGGGGAGAAATTTCCATCTTTTATTAGACTAATAAACTCAAGAATATAATAAAAAATAGAAAAATCAATATATCATAACAAACAACACTAATATGTCATCATAAATAAAGAAATAAATATATTATCCAACTATGTAGAAACATGACATGTAAATGTGCCTATCAAGGGTCTAAAATACAATCTAAAAATAAAGACACTGCCAACTCCCATGTGGGTCCCAAACCACATCTTATTCTCTATCAATGTTAGACCCCCAATTAGCAATATAATATAGGTTCTTTTCCATTAAAATGTATAGAAAAATAAAGAATATTCGCATATCGATCAGGCATCATAGTAAGGGAGTGATTAGAACACAGTTTTCCCCAAACAATGGTTTCTAATTAAATACCTAGTCATGAAATAGTGAAATAAGTTCTATAACGAAAAAAATGAAATTTATAAGAAAATTATTATCATGTTCTCATTAATTCATTATTTAAGCACATTAACTCTAGGGTTCCCTACGACACTCGTACATTGTTACAACATCATCTCATTCCAAAGCTCAAAGTGTTTTAGGAAATATAATATCTTAATACCTTCTTCGTCTCTTTTCTTAGCCCCAAGTATTAAAATGTGATATCATATCTCGGTACTAGTTTTGACTCATTCTGAAGCTCAAAATATTATCATGTCAGTCCCTATGTTGGAGTAACTTTACCATTATTTACTTCACACTTTATTACCCATGTTACCATTATCATATTGATTATTTAATTTAATTATTACCATTCAAACATCACATAATATAATAACCATTTAATTATTTTATTCATAAGTATAATTATTCCATTACCATGTATACTTTTCAATTGAATAACCATGTTACCATTCCTTTACACATAAATATAATGACCATGTTACCATGTATAATTCAAAATTGAATGACCATGTTATAATATGATTTATCATAATTATAATGAAAATTTTACCACATATACTAACAAATTAAATGACCATTTTATCATTATTTTAATCATGTGTTTAAGGACAATGTCACCATGTATACTTATAAATTGAATGACTATTTTACAATTCATTACTCATAATTAATTTTCAATTAATTTCCAATATAATTTCCATCACTAATAAAAAAATTAGTTTATCACATAATTCCCTTTAATTAATTCATCAATTAATTCAGTTATCAAATTTATTGATAAATTTGACAACTAATTAACCATTATAACAAACTCAAATTTTAAAAATGATTTTCATAACTAATTATCCCAATATAACTATCAACCCTTCATAATTAATTCCACCATTAATTATCTATATCGCAATATCAAAATAACATGATTAATTCTATAATTAATTTTCTCAATTCAACCAATTAAATATCTCATACTTAATGACCTGATTAATTATCTAAATCACAATCCCTAAATCTCATAAACTATTTTCCAATTAATTATTAATATTATCAATACCTCAATAAGTCAATTATCCATTATAATTAACTCAATTTAGGAATTAAGATTTCAAAATTGGGCCAGATATTCTAAAATTTGCATACATGTATCATGTTTTCAACTACGGAAATTAAAGATTGGACAATATACATTTAACCGAATATCCAATAAGATGTCAAATATAAGGTTCCCATAAGTAAATATCTGGATGTATCCAAAGTGGTTTCTAGATCATGTTTGATCATGATCAAAACAAAAAACACAATTTTCCAAGGGATTTGACCACAACGAGTGGGAGAATAAGGATGTGAAAGAAGAAATCCAACAAGGAATATTTAACAGGAATTGATAACATAAACTGGAAGTCAAGAAAGGGGTTTATCAATCCAGAATAACCTAGAGGGTCACCCTAGGGAGAGAGGAGAGGAGATATTCAGCGTTCAAATAGTAATCAAATACAAAACCACTATTAAACATCATGTTGAGAATTTACATGATGTTTTATTCTGTTTCATGACGTGGGATTTCTTTGAATGGTTTTTTTAGAAACATATTTCACATAATATTTATTTTATTGAAACCCATGATTAATTAAATGACCTTTAATCCCCTTACATGATGTGTAATTGTTCTGTAGTTGAGTTTCCAAGCCATTCTCCCTCCAAATCCAACCAACTCCCCATAAACCCATTTTAGCACAGATCCCATTAATACTAGAAATCCATTAATTTAGAAAGGATTACACCCCTATATAGTACATAATTTTATTCCAAAAAGGATATCATTCTCTAAAAAATAAAGGCACACATAGGATCAAATTAAATAATATATATAGATATAAAAATAACTAAATAATTTGTGATCTTACAATCTCCCACCATATAACAACCCATCCTTGAGCTACACCTGTTAACATATATATTATTTAGAGTCAAAGATATTGGTTCACTAATCCAACATATCTTTCTCCCTTTCATTTGTTTCCTTCTTCACACTGCCATGTTTCCAAAAAACATGAAATATCAGCACAGTCTTTCCTCAGAACACTTTCTCAGAGTGATTCAATCTATTTATCAAACAATCCTTAATGTTTGTATGAATCACAAGATCGATATCCTCCACCTCAGTCACATGATATGGGTCAATATGATACCATTTTTATTGAGATACATAAAAATCATCTTGTGTACTAATTTTTTTCATTGGAAGAGCCAATTCGCACACAACCAGCCCGATTCAAGCACTCCCTAAATTGGTACAAATAACCTAGGTACCATGTCTCCCTTCTTCAATATCATGTTGTGACCTAACATAGGAAACACCCAGAGGAATACCTTATCAACCTCTTTAAACTACTGTATTTGTCTCTATTTATCTGCATATGACATCAATCGACTCTGATCTATATCCCAATGTTTCCAAATTAGTTAGAACTCTTCTAACATATCCTATACAAGACTTGATCCTAGAAACTCTGACTCCCCACCCAATATCTAGCATAGCACCAATCTATATGGCCTATTATAAAGTGCCTGTATTGTACATTTGGTATATTTTTCTGATAACTGTTTTTATATGAAAACATCTCTAAATCAATGTTTTTTTAAAATATATACTTTAGCCAAGAACAGACACCCACAACAATGTCCTTAATACCTTGTATAGTACATTTCTACTCACCGTCTATCTGTGGGAGGAACATCATACTCAATAATACCAATGTAATATGGGATTTATGCAAGACCTACCAAAAACATGATGTGAAATGTGAGTCACAATGTAAAACTATAGTTTGTATCACCCCATACAGATGTATTATCTCCCAAATATTCAAATATCATATCTCCCCTATTAAGGTTGTCTCCCAGATAGGTATGAAATGTTATACTTTCATCAGGAAATCCCTGAAAATATAAATTGATTCTTTCTTCCTTACTATATTTGGGAGACCCACCCTATATTATATTGACATGTCACCCATATTTTACATTAGAAGGGTAATGACTAATGAAAACCTCGAGGTCATTGATACTTTTCCTTCACCTACTAACAGGTATAACATCATGTCCTGAAACATGTTATATCAAATTTCATGCATGGACACCGAATCTATCATCGTATTCCATGGTAAATTTTGCTCACATGTTCGTGTACCACCCACATTGAGGCATGAAATTCCCACATGAAATCCTCTCACATGCTTATAGGTACTACAACTCGATTCATTGAAAAGATGATATCATCTTCAACTATGCTAATATTTGAAGGTGACTGCACACCTTCAATGATTTCCCTCAAGGTTAAATACTCCATATCCTCATAAATCATGCCTTGGATCTATCTCATACGTATAGACTCCATTGAAATAGACTCTAGATTCAACTGTTCAGGGTTCTTCTGAACCACCACATGCATCGCATCCAGTAAATCCATCATCTTCCACTTTTCACAAGACTCTTGATCTACCTAATTCTAGGTCTTCCTTATTAGATAATCAGCAACACAATTTTCTTTTCCATATGTATCATCCATCTCAAAATAAAAATTACATAAATAATCAACCCATCTGCACTACTAATGATTCACATATCACTACAAAAATATGTAACTTTGGATCTTTTGGTGTATATATATAGTAAACGTTTACCAAAATAGATAATGTCACCAACACATTAAATCATACAAAACTACTTTTATAATGAGATTATTATTAGGGTATCTCAATTCTTGTGTCCGTAGAAACATAGACACATATGGAACAACTCGATATCCTTTCATCAACATAGCTCTGAGCCTGATCCTAGAAGTATCACAATACACTATATAATCCTCACCTAGCCTAGGTAGTATCTACATTGGTGCTAATGTCAAGTGCATCATCAACTCATGGAAGGTATTATCACGTGGTTCTAACTAATAAAACATTATCCCATTTTCCCTATTCTCAAAATATCATCATATAAATGGTAAAAGTCATCGACAAAAATAATATGGTATCCATAAAACCATAGAAATCATTGGATATTAGAAACTTTATTTGGTTACTCCCAAGAGACCACTACCTGAACAATTTTTGGATCCAGCAACACACCTTTCATTGATATGATTTGTCCCATGAAGTGTACCTGACTAATCCAAAATTGACATATTGATATCTTTGGATATATTCAATTCCCTCTCAGTTTACTTAGGACAATTTTAATATGTTTTTCAAGATATTTATGAGTCATGGAGAACACTAAGACTTTATCCCTTAACACAACCACTAACTGATCCTGGTATAAATGGAATATTGTTTTACACAAGGCCATAAAAATTTATGGTGTTTTTTTCAATTCAAAAAGGATTATAAAGGAAATATAAAGTTCATATATACTTATGAAAGTAGTCCATGGAATATCCAAATTCAGAACACTCAACCAATGATACCTCGATCTAAATTCAATCTTTGAGAACACAGTAGCTCTTGTAAATGGGTCAAAAATATCGACGATTCATGGAAGAGGGCATCAGTTCTTCATAGAAGACACAAACACAAACTCTTATCTATCTTCATTGAAAAAAACCTAGTTGACCCCAAGGAGATGTGCTCATTCGGATGAATCAGTTATCCTCCAAATCCTCTAGCTGAGTCTTGATATATTAATTCTCAATCGGTTCCATTATGTATGGTAAAATAGATATAGTCTTAACCCCTAGCATGAGATCAATTGTAAAGTACACATCTCTCTTAGGTGGTAGCCCTGAGAATTATATAGTAATCACATCGTGATAAAATTTGACTACTAGTGGAAATATATCAAGTAGTACTCCACCGTCATCTATATATTAACTAGAAACATGGGTTATGATCTCTCCTATTTGCTATGTAATTGTCCCTTCTTAGTATATCTAGATATCCAACTCCCCACATTGAATACAATGGTCAACCTTAAGAGACATAAAAGTTACACTCATCCAGTAATAATCTATGTGTTCTCAGTATATGACTAGACAGTTTTTACACATAATAATGTTGAATCCTAACATGTCAATAATATAGATATCCTAAATAAAATGATGCTTCCCATATTCTAGAGAATATACCTTTCACAAAAAGTAGTCACCAGGAAATACTCCCAAGGGTGTATCTATAGTCATTACCCTCTTCAGTTCCCCATTGGTAGGCTCCAACCATTAAAAATCATTGTAGATATAAAATAATTACATACATAACTATGAAAAAAAGAACTAGCTATTATAGAAGAAACAGGATTAGTACATTTCAATTTTAACAATCCATCCTCTCTATCCATAAGTATAGGTCTCACTGCATGCAATTGTCCTTCCCCTCTGCCCCATGATATGGTCCGACTCCCTTGGGTTACACCACTCTAAGGACATGGGTTCACTTTCCCTATGGAACCACATGCATCGACTCTACTGCTTCATCTAGTAGAACTCCAACTACCTATATAATAGGGTCTATAAGATCACCATCCCACACTCTGACTATATCTATCACCTCCATCGCTGACTGTCTATCACTATTTCCTATAGAAATTCTATAGATGTCCCATCACATCGCAAGACCAGCACTCTACCATCGGTCGAGGACAGTGCCGATGATTATGGCCCAACCTACCACACTATTTAAAGATTACTCCAGTAATGTCATGTTCAATGGATCCTCCTTTCTTACTATTAATATTTTCATCCAAGGCTAATTTTCTCATAGTGCTTCTTCTTACCCTAGAATTTTTAACCTCCATATCATCTACTAGAAACTATATTTACATAAATGGGATCATCTATATGGTTCCCCTCAGCTATGAGAGCCCTTATCCACCACCTCAGAAGTCCCCTATAGTCGAATGAGTTTACCATGGGAAATAAAATTGCACTTAAGTTCATCCTTAAGTCATCTCACCACTGATGTTGCATATCATACCAATGCTATAGAAAAGCGATGCAAGTCTATAAAGCATCCAGTACAATCCATCATGGAAACTCTCCAAGGAGTTAGTTGAATGACCTCTATAGCTTTCTCCTACCTCTGCATATCTAGATATAAGGGCTCCAAGGACCACTCCATGAATTCCTTTAATAGGATATTGTCAGTTTGTGTAACCCATGGCTGACCATCCCACCAACACTTCACTAATCCTCATAGCATATAATAAAGAAACAAGAACCTCCACTTAGTAGGAGTCTAGTAATGCTCATGAATCATGTCAATGGTCTCTACCTAAAACTCTTCTCATTTATGTACACCCTCTATTGTGAATATTGGTGGGTGCTACAAATAAAATTCTCTCATCTATTTAGATATGATTTTGACAACCATCCCTAGGTATCTTATTATGAATTACATGTAGTGAGAAAAGTTATCTTCAAACATATCACATTTACCTCACCTAAATATAATGATGCTTCAGGTTCTACTACTGGTATAACATTCCTATCCAAAATCGTTTGACGTCCCCACAATAATATTGATCATAGAGGAATATCTATATCATTTCTAACACACATCTTAGGACCCAAAAAATATCTTTATCAAAAAATATTCAAGAAGAATAATCACAAAAATTGGTTACCCCAATCCCCACGATGTGGTCAAAACTAAGGCACTATTACTATCCTTATACATCATACACCTACTTCATAGTTCTCATGTGTATTATCATTAATCTTGTTTCTAATTTACAAACCCAATTATTCACATTATTACATATTTTTTACACATTCCATTATCATATTTCGGACCATTTTCAAATTAGTTTCACATGAAAGTATGTAAATAGTTGAAGCTCAAAAACATTCCCAATATCCATTTTTCACTATGTTTCTACAATGATTCATGAGAGAAAATAAAACTGAGTGCTTCGAATATTGCCTACAGACACAACTGTAATGTTATTTTAGTATACGATTCAATTATCACATATTTTTTAAAATCAATTTTTTTCTCATCACAAAAAAAAGTACATCACCCGGTGAAATATAATTCAACTATAAGGAAGAACATTAATAACAACAATCCCACCCTGAGTACATAGGTTTTCCCTCATACATGTGTTTGTGAATCCCATGTATGTGCTCATTTGAAAGGCCCAACTCTACCTATTATCCTATATACCTTTACAAAATACTATGAAAAATAAAATAAAATAAAACCTCCTCTGAGACCACATTGTGAAATCCCAACTAAGGTGACACACACCAGTGCCCTAAGCTGATCAGTCACATAATATCAATTGTGCCTCCCTGTATGCTAGAGTATGTCAACAAGTTGTGAGGGTATGATAAGTCATTCATGAGGGGACTATACCATTTTTGATCAGAGTAATACCCCAAAGGAAATAACAAACAATATAGTAACCAATGTATAATAATAAACAACACTATTAAACAAAGAATAAAATACATTATCCAACTAAGTAGAAAGATTCCATGATAATGTTCATGTCATGTGTCTAAAATGAAAACTGAAAATAAATACACAAAAAATCCCAAGAAGGTCCTGAACAACATCTGGTTACCTTATACATATCGATACCTAGTTATCCATATAACACAATCCCTCTTCCCTTAACTTTTCCTAAAAAATAATGATTATTTGTGTACTAATCTGGAACCCCATATAGGATGTGAGTATAACTCAGTAGACCACAAAAATGGTGTTTAATGCATATTCTATCTAGGTAATGGGGCATGAAGTTCTATACAAAATTTAAATACAAGTAATAATTAAATAGTTATCATATTATTATTTGTTCCTTATTTATCAACAATAACTCCATGGTTCATGGGGAAATTCACTGGTTAAGCCAACAATGGCTCTAGCCAGAGACCAAAGTGTTCTATGTAATATGACATCTTAATACCTTCTTCAACTTATGTCAAATCACGAATTATTCAAAGGCGTCACCATATCTTAGTACTTGTATCGTCACATGTGGGAGCTCAAAATATTTTAAAGTGAGACCATATCTCAAATTAAGTTTGTTATCATTCTTTATTTCATTATTGTCTACCCATGTTACCATAATTAAATTAATGAATTAATGTCTTTGATACCATTCAAACATCACATAGAAGAATGATATTTTACCCATTATTATATTCATAAGTATAATGACCACGTTACCATGTATACTTCACAATTTAATTACCATGATACAATTTACTTACTCATATGTATAATTTCCATGATACCATGTATACTTCTTAATTGAATAGCAATGTTACCATTACTTTACTCGAAGAAATAATGAACTTGTTACAATGTATATTTCTCAATTGAATGACCATGTTACCATTCCCTTACTCATAAGTTTAACAACCATGTTACTAGGTATACTTCTCAATTGAATGACCATGTTCCCATTCTGTTAATAAAAATTAACATTCAATGAATTATCCAAATAATTACAATAACTAATTCAATAATTATTTAATCCCCTAACTAAACTTAATTTATTCAAAAATTAATTAGATTATCAATTTCATTTATTAATTTTACAACTAGTTAACCAATATTCTGAAATCTAATTCCATATTTAATTTTCTAAATAATTATCTCGTTATCAATCTCAATTCATCCTATGTAATTCTATAAATAATAATCTATTTAAAAATATGAAAACCACATAATTTATTCTACAATTAGTTATCTCAATTCAACCAATTAAATATAACATAATTAATCCCTCAATTAATTTTCTAAATCACAATCCCCAAATCCCATAACCAATTCCCCAATCAAATATTCATTTTAACAACACATCAATAACGCATTTGGAAATTATAAATAAATTAATTAGGAATTCAGGTTTCTAAATAATGATAGAAATTCTAAAATTTTCACACACATATAATGTTTTTAAATATGGGAATCGATGATTAGCCAACCTACCTTTAAACAAAGATCCAACAACATTTCCAAAATCCAACACCCATAACTAAATATGTTGATATTTGTAATGAAATTTCTAGATCACATTTTATCAAGATGAAAACTAACAATGCATGTTTCCAAGGGATGTTACCACTACAGGTTGGAGAAGATGGAATCAAAATAAGAAATAAAACCAATATGACTTATCTGTGATTGGTCACATAAACATGACATACAGAATGTAATTTGGCACATAAAAGTCACCTAGAGGGTCATCCTATGTTGATTATAGAGTATATTCATTAGGTTACAAAAACAATCTACCACACAACCACATTAAAATTTTAGGTCCGGAATTTACACGGCATGTAATTCAGTTACATGCCATGTAATTATTTTTATTCATTTTTCCAAAAAATAAGTTTCGTAAAATTTATTTTTAATAAATCCATGAACAATTACACTACATTTAATACCCTTACATAACATGAAAATGTTCAGTAGTTCAGTTATCAAACCATTTTCCAATTTAAAGCCTCTCAAATCAGAAAAAAAATCATTTTAACACTAAATCGATTTATACCTAGTATCCATTATTTCAAAAAAATCATAAATACATAAAAATTATTTTATTTTCCCCAAAAATTTCTATCCATCTCTATGAAATACATAGTCACTATGACTCAATGTAAAAAACATACAAATAAAAGTACCTAAAAAAGATAGGATCTTACATGATGTCTTTAAATTTTCAAATAAAAATAAAAACAGATAATTCCAAATTTGGTGTTGGGTATTTTGATTATTAACTTTTCAGTTTCCATGTATTATAAGAAATCACAAAATTATTTTTGATCATAAAGAAATCAGGTCTCTTCAATGAAGCATTATGCTGTTTTAAAAATCATCATTTCTCAAGGGTATGGCTAAAACTAGAGAATTTGTGAATAATGTTTGTAATTCTTGAAAATAATCATCACATTCTTCTATAAAGATAAATTTTACTCCTTTCATGTTAACATAGTTTTTGGGCCAGATAATCATGAAATTATTTCATCAAACCATCAATTATAGCTGGTTAATCCAAGAAAATATTGAAACTCAATATAAAATTTGGACATTATTGTTCTTCAACAATATTTGTTTTATTATGTTCAATATTAATGACATATTAAAAAAAATTACAGTTAAAGTAAATATTTTTCAATAAAAATTCAAACTTACTAAATCTTCTATAGTGTTTCTTCTATTTTAAGGGTTGAAAAAAAATCTGTATGTGTCTTTCATATTCCTTATGAATTTTAAAATATACTTCTATATCATCAATAAAAACAACCAAAAAATTATTCAGTAACTCATGGAAAAATATATAAATTTGATCTATAAATATAGTTGGTTATTTGGAAAACCAATAGAGAATAACTAAACCTCATATTGTCTGTATCTCGTATATAAAGTAGTCATCATGATATCTCTTCCCTCATCTTCAACTGGTGGTACCAAAAACTGAAATCAATCATTTAATAGTATGAGGCTCACTAGAGAAGATACAAAAAATCATTGATATGAGGAAAATCATACTTCTTCTTATCATTGATGGTATTAAATATAATATAATTAACAAAATTTTTCATATAATCATCATAATTTTTAATAAACAAAATAGGATCACCCCAATGTGATGTACTTGGATGAATGAATCCTTTATGTATCAATTCTTGTAACTAATTTTATTAATTCCAATTGTTCTTATTGGGAAATTCTATATGGGAGTTAAGAAATAAACTTAACATCAGTCATATATTCAATAGTAAATTCAACCTCTTATTCAAGAATAAAACCTAGTAAATTAGCACCAAATACATTTATGAGTTTAGTCACTAATGGGGCATCTATAATTTGAGATGTTTACTTCATTTTTGGGATACTTTCTATAAAACATTAATTTCCATTTCTAATTAATTTATAATATTATTTTTTTTCAATAATGTTATAAAATAATTGAAATAATATTTTTATGTATATATAAACTATCTTGAGATGATAAATTAACATATAATCTATTCGCAAAAAATATAAATAAAATTATGTGACCTTAATGATTACAAAATCTTTTAAATATCATTTAAATTAAAAAATTTAAATTCCCAAAGATATTTATGGTATATAGTTTTATAAAATTAATGAACAATTCATATATATAAACCCGCAACCTTAAAAAGTGGGTAATATTAAAATAGTATCAATTTTTCCATAATATAAATGTTTTAAAAAAATATGAAATATTTTCATGAAATTTCTTCACAACATTCATCAAGGATTATTATTTTTCTCATACTGATTATTAAAACCTGTGAAAAAACATTTTAAAAGATGGTATGAAAAAATAAATCATAGAAAGGGTCACAAAAATAAGGATATGAATTGTTAGTCTTTGAATACTTATAAACATATGATATCATCTTCCTAAAGACTACTTCTCACCCTATACTTATCATATACTTACTTAATGAAAACATGATATTTCAATAAAAAATAGAAAACATTAATAAATTCAATAAAGGTAACATTGGGAATTAATTACTGAACATTATTACCCTCATGGATACCAAATGGTTTTTATCCCTCGTGACTACTTAAAAATGTAACCCTCACAACTAACTTATGATGTAACCCTCATGAATAATTTATAGTGTAACCATCTTAGTTACACATGGAGTAACCAAACAGTTGACCTCCAACATAAACATACCCAATGAATTGGAGAGAGATATAAGTATAACCATTAATCATAAAAAATTACCAAGAACATTAACATTATCATAAAATAAAAACACATGCCAAAAATACTTCATTGGTTTTTTAAAAATACAAATTTAAAGGTTGAATTTTAACAAAAAGTACCTTAAAATATCACATATTTGAAGTGATAATTGATAAAAATAATGGAATATGTGTATGCATTAGAAATAAAAAAAATAAAACATATTATAATCATAATTCAATTCACCAATAATCTTTGAACGACATAATCAATGGAGTAGAATTTAAACCATAAGGAATGGAAATTGGGTTACCAAATCCCTTACCTTGAGTTCTCTTTACTTAAAACATGTTCAAACATCCAGTAAAATAATTTAAAAAGAGTGATAAATTTATTAAAAACCCATGTTTATATTTAATATTACTTATATTATATTATTATTACATCATTACAATAACTTATTAATAATATTTTTATATTTTCATTGTTTTGAGTGTATTTATTTTATAGTTTCCATGGTTGGATCATTATGGATATTCATGTCAAATTGAATAAAAACATCTAGAAAATGAATGAAATGGGGTTAATATGTTTACATAATATTAAATTATACCATATATCATATTTCTGATATGAGTATAAATCATATAATAAAAAACATAAATACAAATGACTTCATTTTTATTGGTGGTTTTTATGATCATCACGAAAATAGATCATTTTATTCAATTTCATGGTTATATATTTTTTATAGAACATTAAATAACTTATAATATATGTAATGTAATATTATTTATCCATAATAATGATTTTATTACCAGAATTGATGGTGATGGGGAAAATGAATGGATATCATCCACGATGGCGGAAAACCAACACATCATTGATGATGTTCCCATCCTTCGAATAAAAGGGAGGGGAGAAGAAGCTTGATGATTGATTTTTCCGTAAACATAATAAAATTAAAGTTTATATAATATACTCTAGATTTCATTCAACATGGGTAATTTTAGGTTAATATATTATAAGAAAAGTTAGAGAATCAAAAAGAAAATAATGAAAATGAAAGATTATTTTACCTCTCGAATTTTCCCAGTTGAGAACCTCCATAAGGACATTGGTTTTGGAAATTTTGTGAGACCATAAGGTATTGAACATGTTGAAGAGGCTTGTGAACGTATTTTTTTAGAAATTAGATAATCTAAAAGTAATTTAAATGTGATGATAAAAGGTGGTGAGGGATAGAATTTATAGTGAAAGAGAGGGGTTTTTTCTCATTATTATATTCTTTAGTTTATTATTTTTTCTCAAGAATACAAATATTTTAAGAATAATCAATAAATATACTGATATAGTAATGGATGATTCTATATTATAGTGCTTACATCATAAATGAATCAAGGAAAAGAATATTTATATTATAATGTATATATTCAATAAATTATAGTTTTTTACTATTCACAAAAATCATGTATTTTAGAAAACATCCCAACAATTCAGTCTTTCCAAATATGAATGTGTAGAATTATAAAATGAACTCCATTTTTGTAGAATAATTTTCTTAATATATTATATTTAATTTT
Organism: Viscum album; assembly: GCA_963277665.1. Taxonomy (NCBI): domain Eukaryota; kingdom Viridiplantae; phylum Streptophyta; class Magnoliopsida; order Santalales; family Viscaceae; genus Viscum; species Viscum album. The sequence continues at coordinate 1,681,353,580 of OY728161.1, read as the reverse complement.
TAATTAAAATCATAATTTATTCCAAAAGAAATGTATTAAAAATATAACTAATTTTATGAAACTACTAAAAATTAATTAATTTCTCCTAAAATTATTATATAATCATATGGAAAGAATAATTATATATTAATATTTTTTATGAAAATATATTTATTTTTATATCATTATATTAATTATAAAATTGTAATTAAATATTTATTAGTTAGAAAAATACCAACTCTTAATTTATTGCTTTCAAAACATTTATTTACTTATTCCTTGATATAAATATTTCATTATTATACATAAAGGATAAAAAAACATTATTTATACTCTCATAAGGGATATTACTATTTCATTATTATAGATTTGTTAATTAAAAATACATCTTATTTTAGAATAATGTTATATTTAATTTTACTATTTAATTTAAAAATAAAAAAACTATAATATAATTACATGGGTTGTTAAAATAAAACTATATTATTGGTATCTTCGTAGGATGTGCAGGAAAGACCATCTCACCCATAGGAATAGGAACAGACATATATATCTTGGTTTCGTTTACATTGTGATCTGATTGTTTCACTTCATGTTCTATTATACTATCATGATGTGATATTCCCATTATTCTTAAAATTGTATTAGAAAAAAATAATATAAATATCCAAAAATAAAATATAATTATTGACATAATTTGAATAATCTCGTAACATATATATCTTCAATTCATTTGTTTACCCAACATCAGAGACATATTTTCATAATGACTTTTCTATATTGTTTTGTTTCTGATCATGGTTCTTTTTATCAAGTGAAACTGACTTTAAACACATGTTATCATAATGACCCAACTCATTTTAGATAAACAGAATCATCATATTATGGATATCCGTTACCAAATTCTTTTGTTGAAGCAGATTATTATTTTCTATTCATGATCCATGTGACCCAACTTAACGCAACCATAAAACATCCGTTGTTTCAAAAGACGTCCTCTAGGGTTCTTTATACCACACATACATTGAAATTGTACCTTAATTTTATTACCTCTATATTTCATTGATGCATGTTTCATCATCACATTCCATCATGGAACCCTTTTAATTTCATTATCACGAAAAAAATAACTTTCATAAATCACCATATCAAATTTATCATCATAGTGAATAAAATTATCATTGATATTAAAATTTTTTATGGAAACATATCTACATGAACTTTTATTCAACCATTTGTATTATATATTAATATTTATATCGGTTTCCCAAATAGATTTTGGTACATACTTTGAATGTCTTGTAAAATTGGCTTCATAAATAGCTATAAAATCCTCATCCCTTTCATTAAATCCAGGAAATTTTTTTCCAACTCTATTAAAACATCCTTTTCAAAATATTTTTCAATGAATATATCCCTAATTTTTTCCCATTCAATGACATCAATATAATCATTATTTATGGTATTCTTAAAAAAATACCACCATCGATTGACATAACCCACAAATGGTAAATGGATAGCATTTAATTTTGATGTTTCAAACATCCCATTACATCAATTAACATATATAGGGAATTTATCCATACATTTTTTAACACTAGGAAATATAAAATACTGAGTGATAAAGGATGTTGTCTCATTAAATTATATAATATTATAATGATCCTCTATGGATGTTCTGGCTAGTCTCTATCATCGAATCCCCACTATCTATAGATTGATTCAACTGGTATGTCACCACTCTAAAATGACTCAGTCCCAGTAACAAATATTCATGGATTCTAATTTGGGATTATATCAACCCCATTATGCCTTCCAATTATAGAATACATGTTTCTGCTATGAAAAATAACATAGACTAGAAATATTTTAAGGGTATTATATAATCCTTATATTAATCCCTAAAAATATATATGCCTCACCTATAGTACCACCTATAAGTAACTGACTTTAATCATTACATATTATATTGACCATAGACTAGAAATAATTTTCTTACAATCTGGGGGATCTCTTTAGTTTATAGTTCCATATAATTTGGAAGCAAATCTTACACAAAAGACCCATATATTAAAATGATGACTTTTATACATAGTATCAATTTTTTCAATAATATAATATTTTTAAAAAGAAAATTTTTTCTTTTCATGAAAAATAATCATGACTTTCAACCTGAATTCTTCTGTGTTTATTCCCATCATTAAACCCTATAAATTTTTTAAAAAATTGTATGAGAATAAAAATATTAGTAATGGATATAAAGAATAAAATAAATAGTCTAGTGAAAAAAATTAATTTCCATTAAAAAAATTCATAGTTACATACCTTTTCATTTTAAAATAGAATAATTTTCCCTAAATGCATGTACCTTGCCTTTTTAAGTAAAATGTTTTTTTTCTGAAAACTCATTAGAAGGATTATAAAAGTATTTTAGTTAGGATGGGATATTATCATCATAGAAACCAAAAAAAATCCTTACAGTTACCATTTAAAATATAAATAATCAAACCACTGACATCTAGTATAATTATTTAGAGAAAAAAATAATTACTTAAGGCAATACAGTTCTGTCTGGGAGAACCATATGAATAATCTATTACCAGATCTCCTATGTGATAAAATATGGATAAACACATAATAAATAATTCATAATTACAATATCATAAATAAAATCCTTGAATACACTTCTAAACAGGTTTTCAAAAGTCTTTCAAATATCAAAATCTCGATTTTTCATATATATCACTTTTAAAATCTTAAAACTATACTGATCATAAAGAAAATATTTACATTTAAAATATATATGAAAAATAATAATAGAAAAATAAAATAATTACATAATCATGAAAAAAGGAATTACCACTAAATCTATATAAGTTATAAAAAAATTCTGTTCGACTTTTATGAAAAGTGTTGAAAGAGGTGCTTTGAATGAGGATTTTTAAATAAAGGACCATTACATTAAGTCCAAATCATCAGTTATATTATTTAACATCATAAATAATACACATCGGATAGTTATTTGTTTCAATAATATAATATTAATTTTTATTAATAATTTTTCATCACTTATTTCCATGTTATATAAAATTACAAAAAAATTAAGTTCAAGTCATGTGTTTTAAAGATATTATGTTTATATATCCAAAATGACTTCAATTTTTTGAATATTTAATAATTGGTCATTATTAAAACCTTTAATTAATATAAATAATCGATTTTTTGTCATATTTTTTAAAATTTTATTTTAATTACATCTCTTAAATGTGCTTATGAAAAATGAACTATGCTATAATCATGGAGATTATAGATCATACATACACATGAGTAACATTTACATTTTTAAATCATTATTAGGAAAAAAGGTAACTATTATTTATTATCTAAAAAATTTACATAATATCATTAATATAATATTTATAATTTGAATATACTTGCATATATCATCCATATGATTCGGTGATGAAAAATGAATCTCATCTCTTCGTGGAGATTATAATTCACACGTACACATAAAAGATGTTATTAATTTTATGTTCAAAAAAATTACTAATTTAAATGATATAATATACTTTAAAATGATAAATATGTAACTAATTTTATATATAACGTTTATTCCATCATTAAAACAAGTGATGAGAAATGGTGATGGAAAATAATTACACTAGTTGACAAGGTGTTATTCCATTGTGAAAAACAATAATGAATTACTTTCCCATTTGATTGATATAGAGAGGAATATAGGTCATTAGAATAACATTATAACATATCATTATATGTTTTATACATGAGTTACTATATTAAAATAGTTGAAGAAGTTTTGTGGGATGTGGATGAATAATCAAAACAGAAACACTTAAATAATTCTGACTAAGGTTAATGTTCATCCCAAACCATGACCTATACAATGAGTTTAAGGATTCTAGTAATTTATTTGGGAACATATAGGTATATAAAATTGGGTTTTTATGTGTGAACAAATTTGAATAATTTATTCCCTTTTATATGAGAGGGGAGGGGTACTCTATAAATTTCACAAAATAATAAATTAATATAAATTAATATTTAATACCATATGGAAATAAATATAATAACTTTGATGAAAATATGAGGATGGGACAAATCCCCTAATCAAATAAAAATTATAAAATTTTTTACTAAATGTATACCCATATCAATTCGTTTTAACCCTTTTTAAACCTCTTTAACTCTTAACGTGACAACATTGATATTTAAAATTCATGGGTGAATATTATTAAAATAAAATAAAAAATTGACCAATAAATGGGCAATTGGTTTTATTTCATATCTGGTCCATATCATTTTTCGAAATATTATATTTTTATGAATTTTATATCATTTAATAAAATATTATATTTAATAAAATTTTAATTATGTCTATTTTTAGAATTATTCTATAATTTAACATTAATAATATCAAGATTAAAAATTTATTTAAAAAATATCATTTATAATATCCCTAAAATGTAAATGTAATATATAAATTTCATTGATAAAATTAAGTATTTCAAATTATAATTATTTATTATTTTTTAAATCATTTATTTTATTCTATTTGTTAAATAATTGTTACATTAGTGTTGTGCAAGCCATTCCTGTAATTATTTTTCCCCAAAATATTAAAAATAAATTAAAACGATAAATATAAATATATTATCTTTCAAATGACTATTTATAATTGAAATTTTTCTCTATATAAAATGATATTAAAAATATTACACAAATTAAAACCAAGAGTGTGACATGTTTGACATTTCTGTGAATAAAATACTATAATGTTCAAAATCACATCGAAGTGGCCTAAAATTTTCACAGGTTTGATATTTTTATTCTCATGGTCTAGATATAATCATCCAATAATATTTCGGTATGTTTTTTGTCCATATTATGGTTCTTGTCTTTTTTATCCTAAATTTCTCAATTTACCCTTAACCATGTTAATTTGATGTTCTATGTTTACTACTCATATTTTTTAACATACAAACATATTTAATAAAATTGGATATCCTTATTCTAAATAGGGAATCTGTTTTCAATAATCAACAAAAAAATATTCACAGTTTAACTAAAACTAATACTACAAAAATGAATTGAAAAATGGCATTTATGAAAAATGTATTATTAAATATAAAATCAATTCATAAAAGATTCTAGTATGAAAAAAATTTCCAAAATAGGAAATAGATTATTTTGAATAAAAATGAACTATTTTATTTAAAAACTAATCAAAAACATTATTTAACCCTATAAATGAACTAAAATAAGATTTCTTTTTTAATAAAATCATTATTTTCACTATTTATATAATAAATAATTTGTCAGAAAATACTCAATATTTCATTCAAATATTATTTTTATATGATGATTTCGATAATGAAATTAATTTAATCAAATTATGTATCTATATATTGATAACTAAACTTCTAAATAAAATATTATTTGAAATGAGTATAATAAACCATTTTTTATTTTAAGATTTACATAATATATTTTTAATGAATATAACTACATAAATAAGCAAGACTAATAAATATGAAAAAAAAACTTAATATATCAGTACATAGTATATTAATTTATAGCCATCTTTATAAGAGATGAATAATGTTAAATGATACAAATAGTATGAAGTACATTATATCTAGCTCAATTATGCTTCACCTACTTATTATTTGTGTTCCTTGACCATTACTTGTCATCCTAAATGACACTACCCTGGAAGATGAGTTTTACCATAACACCAACAAATACACCCACACTATTTCTCTATCAGCCATGGTGGTGTAATTTTAGGAGTGATAGAATCGATTTTAACATTTCATCAATTTATCTCCATGCTTTTCAAGTCCCTTTATTGGGATCCTCACCCTCTTTCATGTCAAAAATGGCCCACCAAACAAAGTGGTCATATGCCACACTGGTTCACCAACCATCCTAGGACAACATCTATAAATAATTATGAAAAAAATCATAAGATACGGTTGGTGGGTCTAACATAGATTTAGGTCAACCCCCATTTTCTTTCCCCATCCCTTGTAACATGATATGGATGTTGTGTTTCAAACCTGGTCATTTACTATCCTTCATCATCAGGAAACACTCTTTTGGGTTCTATAAATCAGGCATCATGATTCACACACTCCACTACACATTGTTTATGTATAATTAAATTCCCCTTGTGTTATCACATTTTTTTCTAAAAATGACATTGAAAAAATCTTGTCGACTATTATGAGAGAAATGTTCTCTAGATATATCCCATCTTGGACCAAAAAATCAGGATGGATAGTCATCCAATGTGTTCACTGAGTTCTTTACAATTGTATAACAACCTTTTATGGATGAGTGATAATATGGCCATCCATTTTCTCTCACACTGATCATGGATCCTGTGATCATATGGATTATTTTTGGGTTATGTCATAAATATTGTCAAAATGTGATAATTAGAATAAAGAACCATGTTCAAGAATGAAGTAGTCTAAAATTTACTAGAAAATGTTTCAGTGCTTAATCCAAAAAATTTAGGCCCTCCTTTGAAAATTCCATCCAACACTGAATAAATCGATTAATCCAGCCTCTATAGAGTGACCTCTAGAATTTTCCACCACTCATTTAAATATCATATCCCATCATCAGAATTAGGAATAGATTCTTCAACTCTGATAAACATTCAGTTCTATTCATTCTAGTACACATCCATTAAGTATGTCACATATTCCACCTTGTCCTATGCTATATCCAACTAGGCCTTTATAATGGTATTGATCTCATCCGAGTAATTAGTGATTATATCTTGATCCTAATCCATCCCTTAATGGTGATAAATATCCCATTTAATTAATTTTTGCTCATCAGAACCCTCGGACCTCTAATTATTCAAGGAAATGTTATGAAACATCCAATCAGCATGCACCTACATGACAAGGATTTCTAGAACCAATTCATGAGGGATGTTGGATTCCACCAGACTAGACCCCAAACTATCTAGCTAGTGGTGTAGGAATCTGACCCAACGTGACAATCCACTATTTTGGGGTGACAACAGAGTTCCCAAATATCATTATAAAAGACATATAAATATCATACATGATTTGTAATGTATACCATGGTATATCTGAATTCCGAACACTCAACGGAAGATACATCAATCTAAATTCAATATTTGAGAACACAATATCTCATGTCAGTTAGTAAAATAGATCGTCGATTCATGGAAGAGGATATTAGTTCTTCCTATTCATTTGGTTCAACATTCATTAATAAATGCACAAGAACAAACTATTATCTATCTTCATTGAAAACAACATAGGTGATCTACAAGGAGATGTATTCATTCGGATGAATATGTTACCCTCCAACTCCTCTAGATGAGTATAGATATATTAAATCTTGATCGGTCCCATTATGTAAAATGGAATAAATACTAGCTCAACCCCCAGCATGAGATCAATATTTAATTTCACATCTCTTTTAGGTGGTAGCCTTACGAATTATTTAGTAATCACATCCATATATTATCCCACTATTAGTGGAAATATATCATGTTGTACTCAAACGTCATATAGAAATTAACTAGAAACATGTTTTTTGAGCTCTCCTAGTTTTTGATAAATTGGCCATGCTCAGTAAGCCAAGATATCCAACACTCGACGTTGAATATATTGGTAACACTTAAGAGACATAAAAGTCACTCTCATCTAGTAATAATCTATGTGTTCTTGGTATATGACTAGATAGTTTTTACCCATAATAATTCCAAATCCCAACATTTCAATAATATAGGTATCCAAAACAAAATGACACTTCTCAACTTCAGGAGAACATCCCTTGCACAAATATTTGTCACCATGCCATATTCCCAGTGGTGTATCCATAGTCATTGACCTCTTCAGAAGCCCCACCGGTATGCTCAAACCATTAATAATCTATATTGAAATAAAATAATTAGAAACACCACTATCAAACTAGGAACTATAAAATATAGAGGCTAAAAGATTATTAACTCTCATTGTTTTCAATTCAACCTCACTACCCATAAGTCTTGGTTTCACAACATGCAACCTTCATTCCCCTTTACCCTATGATGTGGTCTGACTCCCGTGAGTTAAACCACTCTAAGGACACAGGTTATCTTTCCATAAGGACCACATGCACCGAATCTACTACCTTGTCTAGTATAACCCCAACAACCAGTATAATAAAGTGATTAATATCACCATCCCACACTCTGACCCTATATATCCCCACAATCACTGAATATATGTCAATATTTCTAGTAGTAATTCTTTATTTTTCCCATCAACCTACAAGATCTGTACTCTACAAGTGGTCGAGGACAGAGCCAAAAATAATAGACCAACCTACCACATAGCTGGAAGATCACTCTAGTAATTTAATGTTAAATTGATCAACTTTTCTTAAAATTAATCTTTTTTATTCCTTGGATAATGTTCTCATATTGGTTCTTCTTACTCTATAAATTTTCACCTCTAGATTATCCATTAGAAACTATATTTCTATAAATGGACTCCTCATTATGGTTCCGCTCAGCTATGAGAGCCTGATCCACTACCATAGAAGACCTCATTAGTTGAATGAGTTTACCTTTTGAAATAAACCCTCACTTATGTACATCCTTAATTCATTTCACCATATATGTTTCATATCCTAGAAATTCTGGAGCAAAGTGATTCCTGTCTATAAAGCATCTAGCATAATCCATCACAAACATTCTCTATGGAGACAGCTAAATGATCTATACAGCTTTGTCCTACCTCAGTGTCTGTGGATTGAAGGGCTCCTAGGACTGCTCTAGGAATTCATTTCATAACATACCATCAGTATGTTTAGTTAGTGGATAAACATCCCACCAACACTTCACTAATACTTGTAGCATATAATAAACCATCATGACCCTCCACTCAGTAGGAGTCCAAAAAATGATAATGTATTATGACAATGGTCTCTATCTAAAACTCAACTCTTTTAGGTCCACCATCTATTGTGAAAGTTAGAGTGTGCTACTGTAAATACTCGTAAATTTCAAGAAATTTTTTTTTCTTCAATACTTTGGAATTTTACGAGTCTGTGGCTTCTAACAGAACTTGATTCTGAGGCCCGGTGTGCCCAGAATAAATTTTCGAAGTTTATCTCAGGTATGTTCAGTAAACGAACGAGTGGGTTTTTCTATATTTTGAACCAGTGCTCAGAATTGAAATATGAGGGCACTGATGAACTCGCAACTCCGGTAATTTCTTAAGGGGACCTTTACTGTAGTTGCGTTTTAAGCGGGTTAAGAATTAATAATTGGGGAATTCATTTAAAATAAATAAAATTGATAGAAAAATTTTATTTCATAACTTTGGATGTTAATCCCTCCCATGGGAAGTTGTTGGTGGGTCCCACAACCATCCAACTTCCCATGTGTGGATATTTGAAAGGTGGGGCCCACATGAGCCCCAACCTTTCACCATCCCCTAAACTCCACCCATTCTTTATTTTGTAAACTCCTAATAAATTGTGTAAACTCTTCCTCTACCTCTCTCCCACTTTATTATTTGCCAACACATGTTATTAAATGCAATCAAACTCTTCAATTATTTAATTAAGGGATTTGAATTTTGAATGCATGGAAAGTTTAATTAAAATAAGGGGTAGCCTTATTTTAATTTGGTTGTCACATGTTGTGTTGGGGGAAATATTTGAGATAGATCTCTTGTGAAAGATGAAGAGAGTTTCTCCTTTGTTGAAGAACATCAACCTTCTGATGAAAAATGACACACTCTTCCTCAAAGAATGATGGACACACCATTCTTTCTTTTCTCTATGAAAAGTGAAGAGACACCGCTTCCTCCTCAGATGCACTCCGATGTCACCTACGAATCCTTTCCCCATGACGCCATCTTCCACGACTCCTGACATGTGATGTCAATTATCGAGGTAGGGGGATTATATACAATTTTAGTTGATTAAAATTGTACTTCTTTCTAATTGATTTCTCTGAAATGAATTTGGTCATGTGTTATCGCCTAACGCGAAGGGTGCTGGCTGAGCAAACACGGCCTGAAGACACTCTTCTAGAACATGATCATTTTGGAATCGGTGACCGGAAGTGGAACGTGGAAGAGGCCGGCGGCGCAAGTGCCGCTGTCGCACATGCAAAGAAAAGTCGCGGCCATGTGGGCTGCGGTGGAGGAAGCACGGTGTCGTCGCGCAGTGCCGGAGACACGGAGCCGCGACCAGGGCAGGACACGACGGAAGAATCCGGCGTCGTCGCGCCGGTTGTGCAGATGGAACCACGGCCCACTACATGGGCTTCTTCGGTGGAAGGACCGGCCGGCCCGTCGGGGTGCCGGGCGGAGCAAAGTCGTGGCTCCAGTAGGGCGCCACGCCGGATAAGCTGTGGCCCGCCAGTGTGGGACGATTGCACCAGAAAACCAGATGGATTCAGCCGGATGGTTAGGAAGGGCGGTGCCACTTGGCACTTCCAGTTCAAGCAGCCGGGGGGCTGCACCCCCCCTCAGACTGCTCGGCCTTCGGGCGGAGTCGGGCCGGGCTGGGCCGCGCCCTGCTGGGCCGGCCCATGCCCCGCTGGTCCTGGATGCGCCCTGCTGGGCCAGGACGCGCACGGTCGGTCCGGCCCACGCCACTTCCGGTCAGGCCGTGCCCTTCAGGCCAAGCCGAGCATCTCACTAGGCTGGTCCAACCCCTTTCTGGGTCAGACCCACGAAAGCTGAGACGACCCGACCCGCTAGCCCACTGGGCCTAACGGGGCGGACCCTTTTTCACTTAAACATGAATTACTTAAAGACAGCGTGTTCGAATGAGGCGCCGTCTGCGGCACTAGGACCCTTGCAAAGAGACAATCCTTTTTCGATACTATAAGTGAGTTCCGGATGACATTGGATAACAGAGGATTTAGAAATGAGTGTATTTCCAAACGGGCACCTGGAACGGAAAAGCCAATATCTCTCAGATCGGGCGTCCGTTTGATGTTCCATCTATCGCGTTGAGTTCCTTTTAACGAGGAGAAACTTTGGGACACATCAACTATAGAATTCGGGACAGTTGATGTCTCAACCCCTTTACTCGAAGAGCGGACCCTTCCGTAATCGAGTACGTTGTGTGCGAGAACCCTAGAGCTGGTTGCGGCTGTGATGGCTACCGTGCTGGGATCCTCTGTGTGTTCGACAACGATGATGACAGTACATGGATCCTCCATGGGTTCGGAAGTGGGGATGACTGTACTTGGATCCTCCGCGGGTTCGGTAGCGGTGAAAACTGTACTTGGATCTTACGCGGGTTCGACAGCGAGGATGACTGTACCTGGATCCTCCATGGGTTCGACAGTGATGACAACTGTACTTGGATCCTACGTGGGTTCGGAAGTGATGGATACTGTACTTGGATCCTACATGGGTTTGGCAACGACGACTTCTGTACTAGGTTCCTACATGGGTTCGGCAAAGTAGATGATTCAGAAGCTATATCATATCATCTTCAACACTCTTCGAAAGTAGTATAACTGTGTGAGCTGAGTCTTGTCATTCAATATTTATCTTTGGAATGATTGATTTGTTTTTTGTGTGGACTGGATTGTGCATGGGCTCGTAAGTTGGAGCCGAAATGAGATTAATGACTTTGGTATATGTTTGGTCATATACCTAAGTAGAGTTTTTTGATACTTCGTGGTTGTATCTTTCCTTAGTGGTTTACCCTTTGTGGATTCTGGGAGACCTTCGCGGGTCTCAGGGTCCCTACTAAGTATCGTATACTCACCCCTACACGGGCTATGCCTGCACATCGTTGTGTGGATGCAGACGACATAAAACACTGATTGAGGTGGAGGATTGTGGAGCTAGACGGTACCCAGAGTTGGACCACTAGACGGGACGTACTCAGAGCGGACGACCGGACCCGAGGAGCTGAGGAGACCATCTGTACCTACCCTTCATGTGGGATATCCGGAGGATGACTCAATGGTTGCTGCTTTACATTACTATTGTTGTACTTTCATTCTCAATTTTATTGTACTTAATGTTGGGTTTTTATACTGGCCCATTTACTTTTCATCACTTAATCTTGTACTAAGTTTTACTTAGTGTTTACTTCACTTGCATACTCTATTATGTTTGTTTACTTATAAGAAGGCAATTCCTTCCCTTTTATCATGATTTATGCCTCTGGTGCTAGTTGCTAGCCCCTGGCCTGTGGAAGGTGGGCTTGGGGTAGTCACGGTATGGGCCCTGACGACAGGTTGTGACAAATTGGTATTAGAGGAGTCGGTTCTACAGCAGAATTTAGGACTCTAATAATTTCTTCTCTGTTAAACAATAGTGTTAAGAGTATTGGGTGTGGTTTTCAGTCCAGGGAGTTCAGTATTGGTGTGGTGGCCGACGTATCCATACACCAGGACCCTGACATCTGATTTCCGACTCAATACTCGAAAAAACTAATTGCATGTGTGTTTAAAATGTTTTCTTTGTGATTACTTTGTGTCAGCTCACCAGGTATACTGTTCGACCGTGGAGCACCTGTTTCTTTTCAAGAAAGCCCCATGAAGGAATCCAGCCAGGGTTCCTAGTTACGTGCGAGATGGAATCCCACCGAGTGATGAGGCCTTGGTGTAGGGCCCCATTACAGCGGAGGTTCCAGCAGTACCAATACTCGTTGAGCCACTGATTCCACCATCTCTAGTAGCAGAGAGTGCACGCCGCCTGAGTGCACTGCACGAGTTTCAGCGACAGAGGCCGCCTAGGTTCTATGAAGAGACGGACCATCAGGCAGCTGAGGATTGGTTGGAGGCTATCGTCAGAGTCATCAGATTGGGGGGACACCAGCAAACCTTATGGTGGTCCTTGCTGCGAGTCTCCTGTATGCAGCATCAGGTAATGGTGGAGCCTGATGCTCCAGGTGCACGAAGAGGCATATATTCTTTGGATAGACTTCAAGAGCCTCTTCCGCTCGGAGATTGTTCCAGAAACCATTCGTGCGGTGAACATCCAGAAGTTACTTCATCTGCGGCAGGGCAGCATGACAGTAGCCCAGTACTCGGTGAGATTTACCGACCTCTCGTTCTACTCCATGAACATGGTATGTGACCCATTATTCCGGGCCCGGACCTTTGAGCAGGGACTGAGGGATGAGATCAGGGCTTCGATGGTCTCCCTCAGTATTCTGATGCAGGTAGGAGTACTGAAGTGAGACTTTCTTGTGGAGAGAATTCTTGCTAAGTCGATGCCAACAGTGAGATACACCACAGGGTGACACGTAGCGGAGTCTTCTACAGCCGGTAGTAGACAGATGTCACAGAGGTCCAAGTGGAACCGGACATTAGGTGGGAAACCTTAGGATACTGGTTCAGATGTGCGGGGAACACGGAGTAGAGCCAGCCATATGAGGGGCAGGTAGTGCTATGCATGCGGCGAGCAGGGCCACATGGCTTGGGACTACCCGACCCTCCATGTAGATGAGCAACTGATAGTAGAGGGACCTCCCCGATAGAGGTAGAGGTTCGACCATGGCGGTCCGTAGGGAGTAGGCAGATGAGGCAGAGGATCTGGCTGAGCAGCAGGTGGTGGACGACGCTTCGAGGCTCTACCACCATCACCACCAGGGGGACCACCCCGACCATAGGGAGAAGGCAGATAGGGGCAGGCACCGCTCTAGGCAGTGGAGGCCTACGACCATGGCACACCTGAGATTATTTGAGGTACTGTTTGTGTCTACTCCACCCTTGATATAGTTTATATAGACACAGGAGAGAGTAATTCTTTCATTACCGCTGCCCTTGTTCGGAGCTCGGAGATTCTGACGGAGTTGATGGCTCGATATTTATGGCCAGAGACTCCTACATGAGCAGACTTGACGATTACGCACTGGTGCTGGTAGTGTGAGCTTACTCTATGAGGTGAGAGCTTCAGATGGGAGATTCTTGTAGCAGTGTCGAGGCCTTAAGATGTCATCGTGGGTATGGAATAGTTATCTACAGCCTATGCCTAGATCGGCTGTATTTGGTGAAAAGTGTGGTGTGTCCGCACAGATGGAAAAAGTTCCCCTTCATCGGCGAGAAGGGAGCCTATGCAGCGCAGGACGGATATTCACAGAGTAGAGGATAGCTGATCACTCATCAGTTGTCTAGTCTCATCCTAGGAGTGGTTGATGTGCAGAGTCCCAGTTTCAATGTTGTGGTGGATTAGTATGTGGAAGTTTTTCCTGACGTCGTTCCAAGACTACCTCCTCAAAGAGAGGTAGATTTCTAATTTGCATGTACCCCGGGACAACACTGATATATAGTCCAGCATATCAGATCGCTCCCGTCGATCTGCGTGATATGCAGGTTGTAAAGACACGTAAAATTCAAGGGAAATTTTTTTCTTAATTTTCTTTAGAATTTTACAAGAGCGCGGTTTCAGACGGCACCTGATTCCGAGGCCCGGAGTGCCCGGAATTTTTTTTCTGAAGTTTGGCTCGGGTACGTTCAGTGAACGAACGAGCGGGATTTCCTAACTTTTGATCCGGTGCTCGGAATTGAAATCCGAGGGCACCGATGAACTCGCAGCGCTGATATTCGCTTAAAGAGACCTTTTCGGGAGTTGCGTTTGTTGCGGGTTGAAAGTTAGTTTTGGGGTTTTTAGTTTGAGTTAAATAAAATTGTGTAGAACAATTTTATTATAACTTGTTAAAACCTGTCAAAGGAGGTTGGAAGTGGGACCCACACCCACTTAACCTCCCTTTGGAGGATTAAGTGTGGTGGGGCCCACACGAACCCCTAATCCATTCAAATTCTCTCAACTTGCTTAACCCCTAATTTAATGACTTGAGTTACTTAATTAATTATGGGAGTTAAACCTTTTGAATTTCAAACTTTTGAAATTCTAGTGTGTTATGTGATAATAAAATAAGATGTTGTCTTATTTTATTTTGGGGTTATTTGTTTGTCTTCTTGAGAGGTGGAGAGCTTTTCCTTCTTCTCCTTCAACTCTGACGAAGAACTCGAAGAACGTTCATCTTGACGAAGAACGTTCAAGCTCCGACGAAGAACGCCGCACCTCCATTCTTCGTTTACCGTGTCAACGAAAGGGGACGCCACTTCTTCCTCGGACAACCTTCGTCGGCGTACAAGTTTCGCCAACGATGTGTCTCTTTGAACGCATCCCTTCGTCATCGGATTTGACGAACGGCTACCGCGACGCCCGACCTCCGCGACGTCGTCTTCCGCGGAATATAGACAATCTTCGAACCTTATACCCGAGGTAGGGGTTGTTGATTTAATATTTAATTATTTCATTCTTGCTCGTGGTTCGTATGACTAACGTGAGGATGTTGATTATTTAAAGTTGTGTTATTATTTAACGTGAGGGGGGCCAGACCGCATGAACACGGCCGAACCCCCTCCATCGTTCATGTTGTTTATCTGCGGGCGGAAGGAAGGTGGCGTGGTGCCGTAGCACCACGCGGATAATTGTACATTAATCTTACATGACGCCGTCGCGCCACGCCGAGGAAGAATCTTCAAGAACGTGACGCCGTCGCGCCGCGTTGAAAGGAATCAAGAAACGGCGAAGGGGCGCAGTGCAGTCGCACCGCGCCGGACGACGAACACCGCGGCCGGTTCCGGGCCGCGGCGGAAGAGAAGACCGGCGGCCGGGCCGCCGGCGTCGAAAGCCGAAGGGGGGACCGGAAATTTCCGGTCCTGTTGGAGAAAACCGGCCGGCCAGCTGGCCGGCCGGAAGTCTTTAAAACCGGGGGAATTAATCCCCCGACCGTCATAATAAAACCCCCCTCTTTAAGAGGGGGGCGGTTCTTTGAAGGAGGGGGGCAGCCGACCCCCTCGGTTCCGCACCAGCAGGCCCCCCACGTGGGGGGGGGGGGGCGCTTCTTAAAACAAAACGGCGCGGCTATGCCGCGCCGCCTCTTGAAAAGCGGGGGAAAAATCCCCCGCGCGCAGCCACCTCGCGGCGACAGCCGCCGCGGCACCCCGCGCCGCCGCGCCGCCCAGGGGGGGGGGGGGTCGGGCCGGGTCGGCCCGGACCCGGACCCCCCCGTTTCGAACCAGAATTGGTTTTTGGCCCATAACTTGAGCCTCGGACCTCCGATCGACGAACAGTCAGCGGAAACGCGATCCTTGGATCGAGACGGTCGTTTCGGTATATCGTACTCAAGGTTTCGGATTACTTTGAGTTCGGCCGGGTTGGTTCGTTCACGAAACCAACCAGGCTTTCGGAGCGGAAACGCTCATATCTTGAGCTACGAACGTCCGATTGACGTGCCGTCAGTCGCGTAGTGTTCCTCTTAGTGAGACGGATCTTTTGACATGCTCCTCCCAAGGTTTGGACGCAGGTGGAGTACGGTCGGGTTGGTTTAGCCTTAAAAACCAACCGGGCCCCGGAGACGAAAATGCCAATAACTCTCAGACCGGGCGTCCGATCGACGCGCCGTCTGTTGCGTTGAGTTCCTGTTGACGATACGGAACTTTTGGATACATCAACTCTAGTCTTTGTGACAGTTGATGTATCAGCCTCTCGGCTCGTGGAGCGGACCCTCCGAACGAGCTTGCTGTGTGCGGGAACCCTAGTGCTGGCTGCGACTGCTACTGCTACGACTGCTATTGTGACTGCGACGACGACAGTACAGAGATCCTGTGTGGATTCGATGACGACGACTACAGCACTCAGCGATCCTACGTGGATCAGTGCTACAGGTCCTGTGTGGGCCCGATCCTGTGTGGGTCCTTGCGCTCAGCGGTTCTGTGTGAGCCAGCACCTACAGGTCCTGTGTGGGCCCGATCCTGTGTGGGTCTTTGCGGGGGTTAGTTACCTATCGATCCTTCGTGGGTCCGACGACTTAGATGGATCAGTGATCATCTTTATCGTCCTTGAAGAAGTATACCTGTGTGAGCTGAATCCTATTGCTCTCCTGTGTGGATTGTGTTGTGAAATCCTGTGTGGATTACGTTTTGCTTTCCTGTGTGGAATACGTTTACTATCCTGTGTGGATTGAGTTGTACTTGGGCTCGGAGGTTGGAGCGTATTTGAATTGATGACTTAGGTATATGTATGGGCATATACCTAAGTAGTGTCGGTTGTTACTTCGTGATTGTTATTTTCTTCGTGGTTTATCCTTTGTGGATTTTGAGAGACCTTCAGGGGTCTCGGGGTCCCTACTGAGTAGCTTATACTCACCCCTGCACGGGCTTTGCCCGCACTACGTTGTGTTGGTTGCAGACGACGGACAGCGTTGACCTTAGCTGAGGCTTGCACAGCGGGACGGTACCCGGAGGTGGACTACTGGGCGGGACGTGCACGGAGCAGACGGCAGGACCCGTGGAGCAGAGGAGCTATCTGTACCCACCCTTCAGGTGGGATTTCCAGTGGACAGCTCGGAGTAGCGGCTTTTACTTTTCAGTTGCTGTTTTCCCTTTCGAGTTGTACTTTACTTTCAGTTTGGGTTTGTATAGTGGCCCATTTACTTTTCCGCACTTTCAGTAGCACTCTGCTTTTGTTTAGTGTTTACTTTCTGCTTGCTTACTATGTGGTGTTTGTTTAATTTTCAAAGGCAATGCCTTCCCTTTTTACTGGGATTTACGCCTTGGTGCTAGTCGCCAGCCCCTGGCCTATGGAAGGCGGGCTTGGGGTAGTCACGGCACGGATCCCGAGGGCGGGTCGTGACAAATTGGTATCAGAGGAGTTCGGTTCTACCGTGAACTCTGATCTTTTCTATGTGAAGCAATAATGATTAGCGTATTGAGTGTGGATATCAGTCCAGGGAGTCCAATGTTGGTGCGGCGGCCGACGTATCCGTACACCAGGACCCTGACTTCTGATTTCCGACTTAATGCACGAAAACATTGATTGCGTGTGTGTTTCAAAGTTTTCTTTGTGATTACTTATATCAGCTCACCAGGTATATTGTTCTGACCGTGGCGCACCTGTTTCCTTTTCAGGATGGCCCCACGACGGCAGCCAGCTAGGGTTCCGAGAGTCGAGCGTGACGACAGCCCACCGAGCGACGAGGCCTCGGTACAGGGCCCTTTGCCAGTAGTGGCACCGGCGGTAGCTCTACCCGCCGAGCCCCCGATGCTTCCAGCAGCAGCCGCTGACGATGCACGTCGCCTCAGCGCACTGCATGAGTTTCAGTGCCAGCGACCGCCCAGGTTTCGTGGGGAGACGGATCCCCAGGCAGCAGAGGACTGGCTGGAGGCAGTAGTTCGAGTGTTTAGGCTAGTGAGGACACCAGCAGACCTCATGGTGATCCTCGCTGCGAGCCTACTACACGCAGCAGCAGGACGATGGTGGAGCTTGATGCTCCAGGTGCACGATGAGGCATCTCTACTTTGGACGGACTTTGAGAGCCTTTTCCGCTCGGAGTTCGTCCCAGCAACCCTTCGTGCGGTGCGTATCCAGGAGCTTCTACAGCTGCGGCAGGGCAGCATGACGGTCGCTCAGTACTCGGCGAGATTTACCGATCTCTCGCGCTACTCGACCGACATGGTTCGGGACCCATTCTTCCGGGCCCTGACCTTCGAGCAGGGCTTGAGACACGAGATCAGGGCATCGCTGATCTCCCTCAGCATACCGACTCAGACAGGAGTACTGGAGCGGGCCCTTCTGATCAAGAGCTTCCTTGCTGAGTCTTCACCAGCACAGCGACCCACCGCAGGGCGGCACGTGGCAGAGTCATCTGCAGCAGGCAGTCGACGGATGACTCAGGGGTCCAGGCAGACCAGACCTTCAGGCAGACGACCTCAGGGCACTGGCTCAGCAGTGCGGGGCACACAGCGCGGAGCCAGTCTTACGAGAGGCAGACAGTGCTACTCGTGCGGCGGGCAGGGCCACATGGCTCGTGACTGCCCGACCCCGCCGTGCCGAGGAGCAGCAGACGGTTGATGGACCACCGAGGCAGAGGCAGAGGGTCGACCGTGGCGGTCCGCAGGGAGGAGGCGGACGAGGCAGAGGAGCTGGACGAGCAACTGGTGGTGGCCGACGCTTTGCGGCTCTACCACCACCACCACCAGGAGGTCCACCCCGACCACAGGGAGCTGGCGGGCAGCGACAGGCACAGCTCCAGGCAGCAGAGGCCTACGACCACGGCGCACCCGAGATGATTCGAGGTACTATCTGTGTCTATTCCACCCTTTCTGCAGTTCTTATAGACACAGGAGCGAGTCACTCTTTCATAGCCGCTGCCCTTGTTCGGAGCTCGGAGATTCCGACAGAGCCGTTGGCTCGATCCTTACGGCTAGAGACTCCTACGGGAGGAGACTCGACGATTACGCACTGGTTCCGGCAGTGTGAGCTTACTCTAGGAGGCGAGAGCTTCGGCTGGGATCTTCTTGTAGCAGCGTCGAGGCCTTACGACGTCATCTTGGGCATGGATTGGCTATCTACAGTCCATGCGCAGATTGACTGTTTTAGGCGCAAGGTGCGTTGTGTACGCACCGACGGGAGCAGGTTCACCTTCACCGGCGAGAAGGGAGCCTTAGTAGCACAGGATGGACTTCCGCGGAGGAGAGGACAGCCCATCACTCATCAGTTGGCTAGCCTTATCCTTGAAGCAGTTGACGTGCGGAGTCCTGGTTTTCCTGCAGTGGTGGATCAGTTTGCGGACGTTTTTCCCGACGACGTTCCAGGGCTACCTCCTCGCAGGGAGGTAGACTTTTATATTGACTTGTACCCCGGGACAGCCCCGATATTCACTCCAGCATATCGGATGGCCCCCACCGAGCTTCGAGAGCTACGGGTACAGTTGGAGGACTTGCAGGGCAAGGGGTTCATCCGACCCAGTGTTTCACCCTGGGCTTCCCCGATATTGTTCGCCAAAAAGGCGGATGGGAGCTTGCGACTTTGTGTTGACTATCGTCGCCTGAACCAGGTGACAGTGAGGAACAAGTATCCGCTATCGAGGATTGATGACCTCTTTGATCAACTCAAGGGAGCACGATGGTTCTCGAAGATAGACCTCAGGTCAGGCTATCATCAGCTCAGAGTCAGAGACGAGGATGTGCAGAAGACAGCCTTCAGATGTCGGTATGGCCACTATGAGTTCTTGGTTATGCCTTTCGGTGTAACCAATGCCCCAGCAGTGTTCATGGCTCTCATGAACAGAATCTTTCAGCCATACCTCGATTGGTTTGTCGTAGTCTTCATCGACGACATTCTGATTTACTCTACGACAGAGGAGGAGCACGCCTATCACTTGCGAGTTGTCCTTGACACACTCCGAGAGCAACAGCTTTATGGTAAGATCTCGAAGTGCCAGTTCTGGATACGTGAGGTCCACTTTTTGGGACACGTTATCTCTGAGGCGGGAGTTGCAGTGGATCCCGCGAAGATTGAGGCTGTGTTAGCATGGGAGCCACCCAGGAGCGTGACTGAGGTTCAGAGTTTCTTGGGACTAGCTGGATATTATCGGAGATTCGTTCCAGACTTCTCTAGAGTTGTGGCATCACTCACAGCTTTGACGAAGAAGGGGAAACCCTTCATGTGGTCAAACAGATGTCAGCAGAGCTTCCAGGAGCTGAGACAAAGATTGACCTGCGCACCTATCTTGAGGTTGCCTGAGGAGGGAGTAGGGTACGTAGTCTACTGCGATGCATCAGGGACCGGACTCGGATGTGTTCTGATGCAGGAGCGGGCCGTGATCGCCTATGGATCACGTCAGTTGAGGCCGCATGAGCAGAACTACGCTACCCATGACCTGGAGTTAGCAGCAGTGGTATTCGCTCTGAAGACATGGCGACACTATCTGATGGGCGAGCGCTTTACAGTCTTTTCCGATCATCAGAGTCTCAGGTATATCTTCTCTCAGAAGGACCTGAACCTGAGACAGCGACGATGGCTCGAGTTCCTCCAGGACTATGACTTTGAGATAGTCTATACTCCTGGGAAGGGGAACGTAGTAGCCGATGCCCTCAGCAGGAGGACGGGCATTCAGCTACTTGAGGAGGCGACGAAGCAGCTAGCCTCTTTACAGATATCCTTCGTGGATAGAGATGGAGCAGCCTTTCTTCAGTCTCTCACAGTCACTCCTCCACTACTGCAGCGAGTCATGGAGGCACAGCGCGGGAACGCTGACTGTGAGACACGGCGTGCACAGATATCCTCGGGACAGGCACCTGATGGTTTCTCCCTTGGAGCAGAGCACGACATCCTTTTCAGAGGACGTACCATGGTACCAGTTGCTTTGCGAGAGGAAGTGCTGAGAGAGTTTCACACTTCTCCTTTGGCGGTACATCCTGGAGTGGCGAAGATGTACCAGGACCTCAAACGACAGCATTGGTGGCCGGGTATGAAGAAGGCTGTAGCAGAGTTCGTTTCTCGATGCCTCACCTGTCAGCAGATGAAGGCAGAGCATCAGGTACCAGCAGGCTTGGTACAGCCCTTGGAGGTTCCGGAGTGGAAGTGGGACGACATATCTATGGACTTCGTGACTGGACTTCCACGCACTTCCAGAGGTCACGACTCCATCTGGGTGATTGTTGACCGACTCACCAAGTCGGAACACTTCTTACCCATCAGAGAGCAGGGCTCAGTTGAGAGCTTGGGACGTCTCTACGTTCAGGAGATTGTGCGGCTCCACGGCGTGCCATCATCTATCGTCTCCGATCGAGATGCCCGCTTTACTTCCCGACTTTGGAAGGGGTTACAGGAGGCGTTCGGTACGCAGCTATGTCTTAGCACAGCTTTTCACCCTCAGACGGATGGTCAGACGGAGAGGACCATTCAGACTCTCGAGGACATGCTCCGCGCATGTGTCCTCGACTTTGGTCGTAGCTGGGAGGACCACCTACCCTTGGTGGAGTTCGCGTACAACAACAGCTAACACTCCACTCTCGGGATGGCACCGTACGAGGCGTTGTACGGCCGACCATGTAGATCTCCTTTGTGCTGGACAGACCCTGGGGAGTCAGCACTGGTGGGACCAGAGATGGTCCAGGCCACGACAGAGAAGGTCCAAGTCATCCAGGAGCGGATGAGGACAGCTCAGAGCCGGCAGAAGTCATATGCTGACAGGAGGCGGAGGCCACTAGAGTTCGAGGATGGCGACCACGTCTTCTTGCGGGTCTCACCTCGACGTGGTATTCGGAGATTTGGCCGAGGCGGCAAGTTATCTCCGCGCTTCATAGGACCCTTCCAGATTATCCGTAGGATTGGTGAGGTGGCTTATCGCCTGGCTCTACCACCTCAGTTGCACCGGGTGCACGACGTCTTCCACGTATCTCAGCTGAGAAGATACGTGCATGACCCGACGCACATAATTGATCATGGGGAGCTTGACGTTGATGATGGGGCGACTTTTACGGAGGTCCCGGTGGAGATAGAGGATCGACAGGAGCGGGTCCTGCGTGGGCGATCGATTCCTCTTGTGCGCATCAGATGGCAACACGGGAATCTCCAGGAGAGCACATGGGAGCGGGAGGCTCAGATGCGTGCTCAGTACCCTCATTT
This sequence comes from Viscum album, assembly GCA_963277665.1. NCBI lineage: Eukaryota > Viridiplantae > Streptophyta > Magnoliopsida > Santalales > Viscaceae > Viscum > Viscum album. The sequence goes on along the minus strand of OY728161.1, from coordinate 1,681,331,132 downwards.
GTTTCCCTAGTTTTTGTTGTATCTTTACGGGGACGTAAAGCCCTGAGGTGGGAGTAATGTAAAGACCCGTAAAATTCAAGGGAAATTTTTTTCTTAATTTTCTTTAGAATTTTACAAGAGCGCGGTTTCAGACGGCACCTGATTCCGAGGCCCGGAGTGCCCGGAATTTTTTTTTCCGATGTTTGGCTCGGGTACGTTCAGTGAACGAACGAGCGGGATTTCCTAACTTTTGATCCGGTGCTCGGAATTGAAATCCGAGGGCACCGATGAACTCGCAGCGCCGATATTCGCTTAAATAGACCTTTTCAGGAGTTGCGATTGTTGCGGGTTGAAAGATAGTTTTGGGGTTTTTAGTTTGAGTTAAATAAAATTGTGTAGAACAATTTTATTATAACTTGTTAAAACCTATCAAAGGAGGTTGGAAGTGGGACCCACACCCACTTAACCTCCCTTGGGAGGATTAAGTGTGGTGGGGCCCACACGAACCCCTAATCCTTTCAAATTCTCTCAACTTGCTTAACCCCTAATTTAATGACTTGAGTTACATAATTAATTATGGGAGTTAAACCTTTTGAATTTCAAACTTTTGAAATTCTAGTGTGTTATGTGATAATAAAATAAGATGTTGTCTTATTTTATTTTGGGGTTATTTGTTTGTCTTCTTGAGAGGTGGAGAGCTTTTCCTTCATCTCCTTCAACTCTGACGAAGAACTCGAAGAACGTTCATCTTGACGAAGAACGTTCAAGCTCCGACGAAGAACGCCGCACCTCCATTCTTCGTTTACCGTGTCAACGAAAGGGGACGCCACTTCTTCCTCAGACAACCTTCGTCGGCATACAAGTTTCCCCAACGACGTGTCTCTTTGAACGCATCCCTTCGTCATCGGATTTGACGAACGGCTACCGCGACGCCCGACCTCCGCGACGTCGTCTTCCGCGGAACGTAGACAATCTTCGAACCTTATACCCGAGGTAGGGGTTGTTGATTTAATATTTAATTATTTCATTCTTGCTCGTGGTTCGTATGACTAACATGAGGATGTTGATTATTTAAAGTTGTGTTATTATTTAACGTGAGGGGGGCCGGACCGCATGAACACGGCCGAACCCCCTCCATCGTTCATGTTGTTTATCTGCGGGCGGAAGCAAGGTGGCGTGGTGCCGTCGCACCACGCAGATAATTGTACGTTAATCTTACATGACGCCGTCGCGCCACGCCGAGGAAGAATCTTCAAGAACGCGACGCCGTCGCGCCGCGTTGAAAGGAATCAAGACACGGTGAAGGGGGCGCGGTGCCGTCGCACCGCGCCGGACGACGAACACCGCGGCCGGTTCCGGGCCGTGGCGGAAGAGAAGACCGGCGGCCGGGCCGCCGGCGTCGGAAGCCGAAGGGGGGACCGGAAATTTCCGGTCCCGTTGGAGAAAACCGGTCGGCCAGCTGGCCGGCCGGAAGTCTTTAAAACCGGGGGAATTAATCCCCCGGCCGTCATAATAAAACCCCTTCTTTAAGAGGGGGGGGCGGTTCTATGAAGGAGGGGGGGCAGCCGGCCCCCTCGGTTCCGCACCAGCAGGCCCCCCACGTGGGAGGGGGGGGGGGGGGCGCTTCTTAAAACAAAACGGCGCGGCTATGCCGCGCCGCCTCTTGAAAAGCGGGGGAAAAATCCCCCGCGCGCAGCCTCCTCGCGGCGACAGCCGCCGCGGCACCCCGCCGGCCGCCGCACCGCCGCCGCCGCACCGCTGCCGCCCGCCGCCGCCGGCCGCCGCCGCCGGCCACCGCGCCGCCCAGGGGGGGGGGGGGGGGGGGGGGGGGTCGGCCCGGACCCGGACCCCCCCGTTTCGAACCAGAATTGGTTTTTGGCCCATAAATTGAGCCTCGGACCTCCGATCGATGAACCGTCAGCGGAAACGCGATCCTTGGATTGAGACGGTCGTTTCGGTATATCGCACTCAAGGTTTCGGATTACTTTGAGTTCGGCCGGGTTGGTTCGTTCACGAAAGCAACCGGGCTTTCGGAGCGGAAACGCTCATATCTTGAGCTACGAACGTCCGATTGACGTGTCGTCAGTCGCGTAGTGTTCCTCTTAGTGAGACAGATCTTTTGACATGCTCCGCCCGAGGTTTGGACGCAGGTGGAGTATGGTCGGGTTGGTTTAGCCTTAAAAACCAACCGGGCCCCGAAGACGAAAATGCCAATAACTCTCAGACCGGGCGTCCGATCGACGCGCCGTCTATTGCGTTGAGTTCATGTTGATGATACGGAACTTTTGGATACATCAACTCTATTCTTTGTGACAGTTGATGTATCAGCCTCTCGGCTCGTGGAGCGGACCCTCCGAACGAGCTTGCTGTGTGCGGGAACCCTAGTGCTGGCTGCGACTGCTACTACTACGACTGCTACTGTGACTGCGACGACGACAGTACAGAGATCCTGTGTGGATTCGACAACGACGACTACAGAACTCAGCGATCCTACGTGGATCAGTGCTACAGGTCCTGTGTGGGCCCGATCCTGTGTGGGTCCTTGCGCTCAGCGGTTCTGTGTGAGCCAGCGCCTACAGGTCCTGTGTGGGCCCGATCCTGTGTGGGTCTTTGCGGGGGTTAGTTACCTATTGATCCTTCGTGGGTCCAACGACTTAGATGGATAAGTGATCATCTTTATCGTCCTTGAAGAAGTATACCTGTGTGAGCTGAATCCTATTGCTCTCCTGTGTGGATTGTGTTGTGCAATCCTGTGTAGATTACGTTTTGCTTTCCTGTGTGGAATACGTTTACTATCCTGTGTGGACTGAGTTGTACTTGGGCTCGGAGGTTGGAGAGTATTTGAATTGATGACTTAGGTATATGTATGGGCATATACCTAAGCAGTGTCGGTTGTTACTTCGTGATTGTTATTTTCATCGTGGTTTATCCTTTGTGGATTTTGAGAGACCTTCAGGGGTCTCGGGGTCCCTACTGAGTAGCTTATACTCACCCCTGCACGGGCTTTGCCCGCACTACGTTGTGTTGGTTGCAGACGACGGACAACGTTGACCTTAGCTGAGGCTTGCACAGCGGGACGGTACCCGGAGGTGGACTACTGGGCGGGACGTGCACGGAGCAGACGGCGGGACCCGTGGAGCAGAGGAGCTATCTGTACCCACCCTTCAGGTGGGATTTCCAGTGGACAGCTCGGAGTAGCGGCTTTTACTTTTCAGTTGCTCTTTTCCCTTTCGAGTTGTACTTTACTTTCAGTTTGGGTTTGTATACTGGCCCATTTACTTTTCCGCACTTTCAGTAGCACTCTGCTTTTGTTTAGTGTTTACTTTCTGCTTGCTTACTCTGTGGTGTTTGTTTACTTTTCAAAGGCAATGCCTTCCCTTTTTACTGGGATTTACGCCTTGGTGCTAGTCGCCAGCCCCTGGCCTATGGAAGGCGGGCTTGGGGTAGTCACGGCACGGATCCCGAGGGCGGGTCGTGACAAATTGGTATCAGAGGAGTTCGGTTCTACCGTGAACTCTGATCTTTTCTATGTGAAGCAATAATGTTTAGCGTATTGAGTGTGGATATCAGTCCAGGGAGTCCAGTGTTGGTGCGGCGGCCGACGTATCCGTACACCAGGACCCTGACTTCTGATTTCCGACTTAATGCACGAAAACATTGATTGCGTGTGTGTTTCAAAATTTTCTTTGTGATTACTTATATCATCTCACCAGGTATATTGTTCTGACCGTGGCGCACCTGTTTCCTTTTCAGGATGGCCCCACGACGGCAGCCAGCTAGGGTTCCGAGATTCGAGCGTGACGACAGCCCACCGAGCGACGAGGCCTCGGTACAGGGCCCTTTGCCAGTAGTGGCACCGGCGGTAGCTCTACCCGCCGAGCCCCCGATGCTTCCAGCAGCAGCCGCTGACGATGCACGTCGCCTCAGCGTACTACATGAGTTTCAGCGCCAGCGACCGCCCAGGTTTCGTGGGGAGACGGATCCCCAGGCAGTAGAGGACTGGCTGGATGCAGTAGTTCGAGTGTTTAGGCTAGTGAGGACAGCAGCAGACCTCATGGTGATCCTCGCTGCGAGCCTACTACACGCAGCAGCAGGACGATGGTGGAGCTTGATGCTCCAGGTGCACGATGAGGCATCTCTACTTTGGACGGACTTTGAGAGCCTTTTCCGCTCGGAGTTCGTCCCAGCCACCCTTCGTGCGGTGCGTATCCAGGATCTTCTACAGCTGCGGCAGGGCAGCATGACGATCGCTCAGTACTCGGCGAGATTTACTGATCTATCGCGCTACTCGACCGACATGGTACGGGACCCATTCTTCCGGGCCCGGACCTTCGAGCAGGGTTTGAGACACGAGATCAGGGCATCGCTGATCTCCCTCAGCATACCGACTCAGACAGGAGTACTGGAGCGGGCCCTTCTGATCGAGAGCTTCCTTGCTGAGTCTTCACCAGCACAGCGACCCACCGCAGGGCGGCACGTGGCAGAGTCATCTGCAGCAGGCAGTCGACGGATGACTCAGGGGTCCAGGCAGACCAGACCTTCAGGCAGACGACCTCAGGGCACTGGCTCAGCAGTGCGGGGCACACAGCGCGGAGCCAGTCTTACGAGAGGCAGACAGTGCTACTCGTGCGGCGGGCAGGGCCACATGGCTCATGACTGCCCGACCCGCCGTGCCGAGGAGCAGCAGACGGTTGATGGACCACCGAGGCAGAGGCAGAGGGTCGACCGTGGCGGTCCGCAGGGAGGAGGCGGACGAGGCAGAGGAGCTGGACGAGCAGCTGGTGGTGGCCGACGCTTTGAGGCTCTACCACCACCACCACCAGGAGGTCCACCCCGACCACAGGGAGCTGGCGGGCAGCGACAGGCACAGCTCCAGGCAGCAGAGGCCTACGACCACGGCGCACCCGAGATGATTTGAGGTACTATGTGTGTCTATTCCACCCTTGCTGCAGTTCCTATAGACACAGGAGCGAGTCACTCTTTCATAGCCGCTGCCCTTGTTCGGAGCTCGGAGATTCCGACAGAGCCGTTGGCTCGATCCTTACGGCTAGAGACTCCTACGGGAGCAGACTCGATGATTACGCACTGGTGCCGGCAGTGTGAGCTTACTCTAGGAGGCGAGAGCTTCGGCTGGGATCTTCTTGTAGCAGCGTCGAGGCCTTACGACATCATTTTGGGCATGGATTGGCTATCTACAGTCCATGCGCAGATTGACTGTTTTAGGCGCAAGGTGCTTTGTGTACGCACCGACGGGAGCAGGTTCACCTTCACCGGCGAGAAGGGAGCCTTAGCAGCACAGGATGGACTTCCGCGGAGGAGAGGACAGCCCATCACTCATCAGTTGGCTAGCCTTATCCTTGGAGCAGTTGACGTGCGGAGTCCTGGTTTTCCTGCAGTGGTGGATCAGTTTGCGGACGTTTTTCCCGACGACGTTCCAGGGCTACCTCCTCGCAGGGAGGTAGACTTTTATATTGACTTGTACCCCGGGATATCCCCGATATCCACTCCAGCATATCGGATGGCCCCCGCCGAGCTTCGAGAGCTACGGGTACAGTTGGAGGACTTGCAGGGCAAGGGGTTCATCCGACCCAGTGTTTCACCCTGGGCTTCCCCGATATTGTTCGCCAAAAAGGCGGATGGGAGCTTGCGGCTTTGTGTTGACTATCGTCGCCTGAACCAGGTGACAGTGAGGAACAAGTATCCGCTACCGAGGATTGATGACCTCTTTGATCAACTCAAGGGAGCACGGTGGTTCTCGAAGATAGACCTCAGGTCAGGCTATCATCAGCTCAGAGTCAGAGACGAGGATGTGCAGAAGACAGCCTTCAGATGTCGGTATGGCCACTATGAGTTCTTGGTTATGCCTTTCGGTGTAACCAATGCCCCAGCAGTGTTCATGGCTCTCATGAACAGAATCTTTCAGCCATACCTCGATCGGTTTGTCGTAGTCTTCATCGACGACATTCTGATTTACTCTACGACAGAGGAGGAGCACGCCTATCACTTGCGAGTTGTCCTTGACACACTCCGAGAGCACCAGCTTTATGGTAAGCTCTTGAAGTTCCAGTTCTGTATATGTGAGGTCCACTTTTTGGGACACGTTATCTCTGAGGCGGGAGTTGTAGTGGATCCCGCGAAGATTGAGGCTGTGTTAGCATGGGAGCCACCCAGGAGCGTGACTGAGGTTCGGAGTTTCTTGGGACTAGCTGGATATTATCGGATATTCGTGCCAGACTTCTCTAGAGTTGCGGCATCACTCACAGCTTTGACGAAGAAGGGGAAACCCTTCGTGTGGTCAGACAGATGTCAGCAGAGCTTCCAGGAGCTGAGACAAAGATTGACCTGCGCACCTATCTTGAGGTTGCCTGAGGAGGGAGTAGGGTACGTAGTCTACTGCGATGCATCAGGGACCGGACTCGGATGTGTTCTGATGAAGGAGCGGGCCGTGATCGCCTATGGATCAAGTCAGTTGAGGCCGCATGAGAAGAACTACGCTACCCATGACCTGGAGTTAGCAGCAGTGGTATTCGCTCTGAAGACATGGCGACACTATCTGATGGGAGAGCGCTTTACAGTCTTTTCCGATCATCAGAGTCTCAGGTATATCTTCTCGCAGAAGGACCTGAACCTGAGACAGCGACGATGGCTCGAGTTCCTCCAGGACTATGACTTTGAGATAGTCTATACTCCTGGGAAGGGGAACGTAGTAGCCGATGCCCTCAGCAGGAGGACGGGCATTCAGCTACTTGAGGAGGCGACAGAGCAGCTAGCCTCTTTACAGATATCCTTCGTGGATAGAGATGGAGCAGCCTTTCTTCAGTCTCTCACAGTCACTCCTCCACTACTGCAGCGAGTCAGGGAGGCACAGCGCGGGAACGCTGACTGTGAGACACGGCGTGCACAGATATCCTCGGGACAGGCACCTGATGGTTTCTCCCTTGGAGCAGAGCACGACATCCTTTTCAGAGGACGTACCATGGTACCAGTTGCTTTGCGAGAGGAAGTGCTGAGAGAGTTTCACACTTCTCCTTTGGCGGTACATCCTGGAGTGGCGAAGATGTACCAGGACCTCAGACGACAGCATTGGTGGCCGGGTATGAAGAAGGTTGTAGCAGAGTTCGTTTCTCGATGCCTCACCTGTCAGCAGGTGAAGGCAGAGCATCAGGTACCAGCAGGCTTGGTACAGCCCTTGGAGGTTCCGGAGTGGAAGTGGGACGACATATCTATGGACTTCGTGACTGGACTTCCACGCACTTTCAGAGGTCACGACTCCATCTGGGTGATTGTTGACCGACTCACCAAGTCGGCACACTTCTTACCCATCAGAGATCAGGGCTCAGTTGAGAGCTTGGGACGTCTCTACGTTCAGGAGATTGTGCGGCTCCACGGCGTGCCATCATCTATCGTCTCCGATCGAGATGCCCGCTTTACTTCCCGACTTTGGAAGGGGTTACAGGAGGCGTTCGGTACGCAGCTACGTCTTAGCACAGCTTTTCACCCTCAGACGGATGGTCAGAAGGAGAGGACCATTCAGACTCTCGAGGACATGCTCCGCGCATGTGTCCTCGACTTTGGTCGTAGCTGGGAGGACCACCTACCCTTGGTGGAGTTCGCGTACAACAACAGCTACCACTCCACTATCGGGATGGCACCGTACGAGGCGTTGTATGGCCGACCATGTAGATCTCCTTTGTGCTGGACAGACCCTGGGGAGTCAGCACTGGTGGGACCGGAGATGGTCCAGGCCACGACAGAGAAGGTCCAGGTCATCGAGGAGCGGATGAGGACAGCTCAGAGCTGGCAGAAGTCATATGCTGACAGGAGGCGGAGGCCACTAGAGTTCGAGGATGGCGACCACGTCTTCTTGCGGGTCTCACCTCGACGTGGTATTCGAAGATTTGGCCGAGGCGGCAAGTTATCTCCGCGCTTCATCGGACCCTTCCAGATTCTCCGCAGGATTGGTGAGGTGGCTTATCGCCTGGCTCTACCACCTCAGTTGCACCGGGTGCACGACGTCTTCCACGTATCTCAGCTGAGGAGATACGTGCACGACCCGACGCACATCATTGATCATGGGGAGCTTGACGTTGACGATGGGGCGACTTTTACGGAGGTCCCGGTGGAGATAGAGGATCGACAGGAGCAGGTCCTGCGTGGGCGATCGATTCCTCTTGTGCGCATCAGATGGCAACACGGGAATCTCTAGGAGAGCACATGGGAGCGGGAGGCTCAGATGCGTGCTCAGTACCCTCATTTGTTTCCCTAGTTTTTGTTGTATCTTTACGGGGACGTAAAGCCCTGAGGTGGGAGTAATGTAAAGACCCGTAAAATTCAAGGGAAATTTTTTTCTTAATTTTCTTTAGAATTTTACAAGAGCGCGGTTTCAGACGGCACCTGATTCCGAGGCCCGGAGTGCCCGGAATTTTTTTTTCCGAAGTTTGGCTCGGGTACGTTCAGTGAACGAACGAGCGGGATTTCCTAACTTTTGATCCGGTGCTCGGAATTGAAATCCGAGGGCACCGATGAACTCGCAGCGCCGATATTCTCTTAAAGAGACCTTTTCGGGAGTTGTGTTTGTTGCGGGTTGAAAGTTAGTTTTGGGGTTTTTAGTTTGAGTTAAATAAAATTGTGTAGAACAATTTTATTATAACTTGTTAAAACCTATCAAAGGAGGTTGGAAGTGGGACCCACACCCACTTAACCTCCCTTGGGAGGATTAAGTGTGGTGGGGCCCATACGAACCCCTAATCCTTTCAAATTCTCTCAACTTGCATAACCCCTAATTTAATGACTTGAGTTACTTAATTAATTATGGGAGTTAAACCTTTTGAATTTCAAACTTTTGAAATTCTAGTGTGTTATGTGATAATAAAATAAGATGTTGTCTTATTTTATTTTGGGGTTATTTGTTTGTCTTCTTGAGAGGTGGAGAGCTTTTCCTTCTTCTCCTTCAACTCTGACGAAGAACTCGAAGAACGTTCATCTTGACGAAGAACGTTCAAGCTCCGACGAAGAACGCCGCACCTCCATTCTTCGTTTACCGTGTCAACGAAAGGGGACGCCACTTCTTCCTCAGACAACCTTCGTCGGCGTACAAGTTTCGCCAACGATGTGTCTCTTTGAACGCATCCCTTCGTCATCGGATTTGACGAACGGCTACCGCGACGCCCGACCTCCGCGACGTCGTCTTCCGCGGAACGTAGACAATCTTCGAACATTATACCCGAGGTAGGGGTTGTTGATTTAATATTTAATTATTTCATTCTTGCTCGTGGTTCGTATGACTAACGTGAGGATGTTGATTATTTAAAGTTGTGTTATTATTTAACGTGAGGGGGGCCGGACCGCATGAACACGGCCGAACCCCCTCCATCGTTCATGTTGTTTATCTGCGGGCGGAAGCAAGGTGGCGTGGTGCCGTCGCACCACGCAGATAATTGTACGTTAATCTTACATGACGCCGTCGCGCCACGCCGAGGAAGAATCTTCAAGAACGCGATGCCATCGCGCCGCGTTGAAAGGAATCAAGACACGGCGAATGGGCGCGGTGCCGTCGCACCGCGCCGGACGACGAACACTGCGGCCGGTTCCGGGCTGCGACGGGACGAGGAGACCGCGGCCGGTTCCGGGCCGCGGCGGAAGAGAAGACCGGCGGCCGGGCCGCCGGCGTCGGAAATAGAAGGGGGGACCGGAAATTTCCGGTCCCGTTGGAGAAAACCGGCCGGCCAGCTGGCCGGCCGGAAGTCTTTAAAACCGGGGGAATTAATCCCCCGGCCGTCATAATAAAACCCCCCTCTTTAAGAGGGGGGGCGGTTCTTTGAAGGAGGGGGGCAGCCGGCCCCCTCGGTTCCGCACCAGCAGGCCCCCCACGTGGGGGGGGGGGGGGGGGGCGCTTCTTAAAACAAAACGGCGCGGCTATGCCGCGCTGCCTCTTGAAAAGCGGGGGAAAAATCCCCCGCGCGCAGCCTCCTCGCGGCGACTGCCGCCGCGGCACCCCGCGCCGCCGCGCCGCCAGGCCGCCGCGCTGCCGCCGGCCGCCGCAGCCGGCCACCGCACCGCCCAGGGGGGGGGGGGGGGGGGGGGGGGTTGGGCCGGGTCGGCCCGGACCCGGACCCCCCCCCATTTCGAACCAGAATTGGTTTTTGGCCCATAACTTGAGCCTCGGACCTCCGATCGACGATCCGTCAACAGCAACGCGATCCTTGGATCGAGACGGTCGTTTCGGTATATCGCACTCAAGGTTTCGGATTACTTTGAGTTCGGCCGGGTTGGTTCGTTCACGAAACCAGCCGGGCTTTCGGAGCGGAAACGCTCATATCTTGAGCTACGAACGTCCGATTGACATGCCGTCAGTCGCGTAGTGTTCCTATTAGTGAGACGGATCTTTTGACATGCTCCACCCGAGGTTTGGACGCAGGTGGAGTACGGTCGGGTTGGTTTAGCCTTAAAAACCAACCGGGCCCCGGAGACGAAAATGCCAATAACTCTCAGACCGGGCGTCCGATCGACGCGCCGTCTGTTGCGTTGAGTTCATGTTGACGATACGGAACTTTTGGATACATCAACTCTAGTCTTTGTGACAGTTGATGTATCAGCCTCTCGGCTCGTGGAGCGGACCCTCCGAACGAGCTTGCTGTGTGCGGGAACCCTAGTGCTGGCTGCGACTGCTACTGCTACGACTGCTACTATGACTGCGACGACGACAGTACAGAGATCCTGTGTGGATTCGACGACGACGACTACAGCACTCAGCGATCCTACGTGGATCAGTGCTACAGGTCCTGTGTGGGCCCGATCCTGTGTGGGTCCTTGCGCTCAGCGGTTCTGTGTGAGCCAGCGCCTACAGGTCCTGTGCGGGCCCGATCCTGTGTGGGTCTTTGCGGGGGTTAGTTACCTATCGATCCTTCGTGGGTCTGACGACTTAGATGGATCAGTGATCATCTTTATCGTCCTTGAAGAAGTATACCTGTGTGAGCTGAATCCTATTGCTCTCCTGTGTGGATTGTGTTGTGCAATCTTGTGTGGATTACCTTTTGCTTTCCTGTGTGGAATACGTTTACTATCCTGTGTGGACTGAGTTGTACTTGGGCTCGGAGGTTGGAGCGTATTTGAATTGATGACTTAGGTATATCTATGGGAATATACCTAAGCAGTGTCGGTTGTTACTTCGTGATTGTTATTTTCTTCGTGGTTTATCCTTTGTGGATTTTGAGAGACCTTCAGGGGTCTCGGGGTCCCTATTGAGTAGCTTATACTCACCCCTCCACGGGCTTTGCCCGCACTACGTTGTGTTGGTTGCAGACGATGGACAGCATTGACCTTAGCTGAGGCTTGCACAGCGGGACGGTACCCGGAGGTGGACTACTGGGCGGGACGTGCACGGAGCAGACGGCGGGACCCGTGGAGCAGAGGAGCTATCTGTACCCACCCTTCAGGTGGGATTTCCAGTGGACAGCTCGGAGTAGCGGCTTTTACTTTTCAGTTGTTGTTTTCCCTTTCGAGTTGTACTTTACTTTCAGTTTGGGTTTGTATACTGGCCCATTTACTTTTCCGCACTTTCAGTTGCACTCTGCTTTTGTTTAGTGTTTACTTTCTGCTTGCTTACTCTGTGGTGTTTGTTTACTTTTCAAAGGCAATGCCTTCCCTTTTTACTGAGATTTACGCCTTGGTGCTAGTCGCCAGCCCCTGGCCTATGGAAGGCGGGCTTGGGGTAGTCACGGCACGGATCCCGAGGGCGGGTCGTGACACAGGTACAGCAGGAGGACTTGCAGGGAAAGGGATTCATTTGACCCAGTGTTTCACCCTTGGATTCTCTGATTTTATTCGCCAAGAAGGCGGATGGGAGCTTACGACTGTTTGTCGACTATCGTTGCCTGAATCAGGTGACCGTGAAGAAAAATTATCTACTCTCGAGGATTGACGACCTATTTGATCAGCTCAAGGGAGCATGATGGTTCTCAATGATAGACCTCAGGTTAGGCTATCATCATCTTAGAGTTTGAGATGAGTATGTGAAGAAGACGACCTTCAGGTGTCGGTATGGAAACTACGAGTTCATGGTTAGGACCTTCGGTATAACCAACACACCAGCAGTGCTCATGAGTCTCATGAACAAGATCTTCCAGCCTTACCTCGATCGTTTTATCATTGTATTCATTGACGACATACTGATTTACTCAACTACTGAGGAGGAGCACGCCTACCACTTGCGAGTTGTACATGACACACTCCCAGAGCACCAGCTTTATGGTAAGCTCTCGAAGTGCCAGTTCTGCATTCGAGACTTTCACTTCTTGGGGCAAGTCATCTCAGAGGCGGTAGTTGCATTGGATCTTGTGAAGATCAAGGCAGTACATTCTTGGGATCCACCCAAGAGTGTGACAGAGGTGCGGAGTTTCCTAAGTCTGACTGGGTACTATCGGAGATTTGTGCCAGACATCTCCAGAGATGCAGCACTGCTTTCTGCTTTGACGAAGAAGGGAAAACCCTTCATGTGGTCAGATAGATGCCAGTATATCTTCTAGAAGCTAAGACAGAGATTGACTAGTGCACCCATCATGAGGCTACCAGAGGAGGGAGTTGGGTACGTTTTTTACTGCGACGCCTCGAGGACCGAACTCGGGTGTGTCCTGATGCAGGAGCAGGTAGTGATCTCATATGGTTCAAGGTAGTTGAGGCAGCACTAGTAGAACTACACTACCCATGACTTGGAGTTAGCAGTAGTGGTCTTCGCCCTAAAGATGTGGAAGTACTATCTGATGGGCGAGTGCTCTACAGTCTACTCTGACCACCAGAGTCTTAGGTACATCTTCTCACAGAATAACCTGAACCTGAGAAAGCAGTGATGGCTCGAGTTCCTCTAGGAATATGACATTTATATAGTCTATAATCTTGGGAAGGGGAACATTTTAGTTGATCCTATCTGTAGGAGATCAGGCATTCAGATGTTAGGAGAGGCGACAGAGTATCTAGCCATGTTGCAGATATCCTTTGTAGATACAGATGGAGCAGCCTTTCTTCAGTCTCTTACAATCACTCCTCCACTACTTCAGCGGGTGAAAGAGGCACAACGTGGGGACGTTGACTGTGAGACGCGACGTGCTCAGATTTCCACAGGGCAAGCACCTAATGGTTTTTCTACGGGAGGAGAGCATGTCATCCTCTTCAGGGGACTTACTATTGTACCAGTTGCACTACAGGAGGAAGTGCTGAGGGAGTTTCACACTTCCCCTCTAGCGGTACATCCTAGAGTGGAGAAGAAGTATCAGGACCTCAGATGACAGCACTGGTGGCCGGGTATGAAGAAGGCTGTAGCAGGTTTCGTTTCCTGATGTCTCACTTCCCAGCAAGTGAAGGCAGAGCACCAGGTACTATAAGGCTTGGAAAAACCCTTAGTGGTTCCGGAGTGGAAGTGGGATGGTATATCCATTGATTTCGTGATGGGTCTTCCACGTACATCCAAGGGACATGACTCTATTTGGGTGATTGTTGACTGACTCACCAAGTCGTCTCACTTCTTACCGATCAGAGAGCAGGGCTCAGTATAGATCTTGGGATGCCTCTAAATTCAAGAGATCGTACGTCTTCATTGGGTGCCATCGTCTATCATCTTCAATCGATATGCTCACATTACTTCCTGACTTTGGAAGGGGTTTTAGGAGGTATTTGGGACACAGCTACGCCTGAGCACCGCCATTCATCCCCAGAAGGATGTCCAGATAGAGAGGACCATTCAGACTCTCGAGGACATGCTCCGTGCTTGTGTCATTGACTTTGTTCGCAGCTGGGAGGATCACCTTCCCTTGGTTGAGTTTGCTTACAAAAACTTCTACCACTCCACCATCGGGATGGCACCATACGAGACACTATACGGCCGAACATGAAGATCTCCTTAGTGTAGAACAGACCCTGGGGAGTCAACACATGTAGGACCAGAGATGGTTCAGGCTACGACGGAGAAGGTGCAGATCATCTAGGAGGGGATGAGGACTGCACAGAGCAGACAAAAGTCATATGCTGATAGGAGACGAAGACCACTGGAGTTCGAGGATGGCGACCACGTTTTCTTACGGGTCTCACCTCGATGTGAATTACGGGGATTTGTTCTGGGTGGAAAGCTATCTCCATGCTACATCGGGCCTTTCCAGGTCCTCAGTAGATTAGGAGAGGTGGCTTACCGCCTAGCCCTTCCACCTAATATGCACCAGGGGCATGACGTCTTCCATGTTTCTCAGCTGAGGAGATACGTGTAGGACCCCGGGACACCCTGAGAGGGGAGGGGTGAATCAATGTGTCAAATTTTTCATTTAAAACCAAGGATCATGTTCCCACATTGGTAGGAACTGGTTAAACATGTATGATGGATACGATCAGTATTGAAACATTCACATGTAAAGAGATTACACAACAATTTTACTTGGTTCACCACTAAGGTCTACGTCCAAGGATCATATGCCGAAAAGTCGCCGATCATACCAAATTCCACTAAACTTCACTAGCTGTGGATTAAAAGGTTCGGGAACAGTCACTATGTCCCAGGCTCACTGCCTTTACAGAGGTTCAGGGATAGCTCAATGTGTCCCTCGGGTCTCTCCCATTGACTCCACCTGGCTCACGACCCTTGGTGAAGTCCCACTCAGTTTATAGACGTGAAGGTCTCTTCAACAAATCTGCATTGAAGTCTTTGTCTCCTATTCACTTTGAAACAATGCTTACATCAGAGTACTGAGATAATGCTCTTTTGTATTCAATCTTCTTCTATAGTGGAATAACTGAATGCACTATACCTTTTTCTTCTCTTCCTTTGATTTCCAATACCGACACCTGAGTGTTTTAAAATAATCCCCTCTTTCTGTGCAGATATGATTTTAGATGTATAAATTGTTCTTCTTCTATTTGCAAAGCACAATGAGGGTGTTAAACACCAGTCATATGTCTGCGGAACCACTTCTCTTCAAAGAACCAAATTGTCCATCGTTCTTCCATCATTGTAAATGAATACATCATCTGTGGCACCGAAGGTATCGGGCAATATTTCGGCTTTTGTGCAACTCCACAATGACGGTCGAGCTCCATCAACACCCGGCGCTCTTCTCCAAGCCTGGCATGCAAGTCCCAATACGGGGTGGAAGTCTTCGGTGTGCAGGTCCAAACTGGCATACAGGTATCACCAAACCACCTGCGCGACAATGCCTTCATCAACATCAAACCTTTGCGGCTCACTTCCTTTCTTTCCCAAACTGCCTTGGGCGCGCAACCAACAATCGGCACGCAGCTTCAAACACTGGCACGCAAGTCCACCTGCACAACCACACACTACATGTGTGACTTCCACAGATGCATAAAGGAAGCTCAGATTTTTCTTAGTGTTGAACTCCGTGAGAAATGAGGAGGGGTGGTCCAGTATTTATGGCATTTGGTAAACCTACGTGGCAGCGCGCAAGTCTCCCCTCAATGCACTAGTTTCGGCATGCCTGTCTCTTCCATTGTCATTGTCGCGCTACTCACCTACGTGACTACACCAACACTTGCACGACCCTCTTTAATTTTCCAAATTTTGAAGTTCTGTTCTTGAAAAATAATAGGCGTGCAAGTTCTAATCCTCCTAGGCACCGATGCACAAGTCCCTTCTCGGTACGCAAGTCACTTTCGCGACCAACCCATTACTTGTGTGACCCTTATCCCTTTGCCATAAATTGATGTTCTAATCTTGAAAAACATATGGTGCGCAAGTTTCATCTCTAAAAAATACACGGTGCGCAAGTCTCTTTTCCAAAAACCACTTTTTATCATTTGTCGATTTTCAGGCCCCAAAATTTGGCAAACACTAGAAAACAGCGCCACCTTGTATCTGTTCTTTTTGTACCGCCTCCAGATCATCCATTCCTTTTTCAACATTCTTGAAACAAACATGGATCATTAACCACATCCCTCAAACTCGACATGCCACCATGAAATCCCCTTTGTGAACAAAGTTGTATGTTATTGTTTTCATTGTCAACAATCACAACACTTCAAAAATGATTCTTTTTTGTGATTTGGCTTCTTTAACAACTCTTCTGCTTTCTTCACAAACTCCACTATCATGATATATATCCTTTTAATGAACAACTTTATCATCATCATATTTTGAGACAATTTGAAGTGCATGGCTATCTCAGAATTCCAATCCCTTCCACACTGTCTTCTTCTTCAATCGTCATTCTCTACTTCATGAAAATCATACAATTCTATTCTTCAAGAGGTATCTTGCATGGTTCTCATGAAATAATGTAGAATTTCATGGTATTAATCAAAATACCATTATTCATTAATCATCATCAGATGGATTATACCTCACCATTCTTCACTTCTGCAAAAAATGTGTCACCATTGACACATGTTCTTTGAACTTATGATCAGTACAACAATCATCTAAATTTCTATTCCTCCATTTCATTAGAGTACTTCTTGATATCCTTCATTTTGAACTTCATTGACAACTATTGACAAAAAATAAAACCTTATACACAAAGTGGACCCAACAATCTCCCCCTTTTGATTTTGTTGTCAATACCATACATATCTGAAATGAATTCGTCAATGTCAAAATCAGAATCATCTCTTCAATCAACTTTTATTTTAAAATTTTCATTTCACTTTATCTCTCCCTTATTGACAAGAAATACAAAGCTCATGGTAGGTAGGGTATCAATATATACCTAGTCAATGTTTCCTTACTTATTTCACTCTATGTCTACTTGATCAATGCTTGATGTAGAAAACAAGGGGATTTGATTTAGACAACAAGGTTGTCCACTATTCATAGATTATGATACCGCATGAGATGAGAACTCATTAAGTATGTCTTCAAGGGTGTACCACTTTCATTCTAGGCTAAACAAAAAAAATTTGATATGGAATAATCAACCTGAAAATCCTGCACTTACATCATCAAACATATCAAAAACATTCAAGTGCATTTTTGCAGGATAAGTGGCCTTGGGGAACATCCATTATTCTTATGTCACTGATCAATTCATTTACTCCCCCTTTGTAGAATGATCTGGGTAACCAAGGTTGGGAGATTGAGAAATTACATACCTCCTCCAATGACATGTTCTTCAACAAATTTACAGAGAAATTGCATTTAATACTAGTTGTAGTTGATACTGATTGAAACAATGATTTTGGAAGCTTCTTCATTTTTTTCTCCCCCTCAAGGGAAACACTCCACGTCATCTTCATCAAGAGTGATCCTTCATCATCTTAATCATTGAATATCAATTGTATAATCTATAAAATATGCAAACTTATTTACCATGGCTATCAAGAGTTGACAACATTCACTGCTTCTCAGGTTTTCTCCCTGATATCATGCTTCACTATCAATTCCCTTCATTATTAGCACAAATACAATACACAGAAGATTAAGAGAATAATGTGGTTCATCCTTGTTTAATCAACATGATCTGCATGGTTGAGGTTCTTTTCTCAACCAAGTTCCTCAGTTCACTCCAGTCCTCATGCCTGAAAATTTGAACATATGTTCTGATGTGTGTTGATGTGTCATGGCTCTCTTAACTTTCTCTTCTACTTTGTATGGATAATTGTTCTACTTAATAGCCATTTTGAATGATAGATTATTACTCCTTTTGAGGACAGCTTCTTTCTCTGGTATTAAGGTTAGACAACCTTTTGAAATGTGGCCACATTTCTTGTATCTCTCATAGAGAACTCCTTTGACACCTGTGTTTCTCTTGGTTTGCAATCTCTCATGCACTTTGTTTACATCACGTCAAAGTTTTTATTTTCCTTTACCACTACCCCTAGTTTTTTCATTTTCAAGATTCCTCATTCTTTCCAAATCTTCTGGCTAGATGACCAATATGTAATTTGGAACTGTTGCAGTTGGCTTGGATCTTCCACATAGGTGCATCTGGGTTTCATCCCTATTAGTTTTTCTTTTTTATGGATGTCTCTTCAATTCCATGGACCTAAAAT
The DNA here is from genome assembly GCA_963277665.1 of Viscum album. Taxonomy (NCBI): domain Eukaryota; kingdom Viridiplantae; phylum Streptophyta; class Magnoliopsida; order Santalales; family Viscaceae; genus Viscum; species Viscum album. The sequence continues at coordinate 1,681,313,171 of OY728161.1, read as the reverse complement.
CATCGGTCTTCCCAGCTTCCCTACTTGAGATCTTCTTGGGGAAATGTGTGTTCACGATGTTCTTCGGATTTCTTCCCAAGGTAGTTTCTTCATACTAAGCTGGAATCAGAGGTCTTCTATTCTTATCAATGGTGAAAGAATATTGAGATGGGAATGTTCCTGCCTTGTGACCTCTGTCGTTGCACATATCACAGATGTCATGAAGCACTCCAAATATATTTGCTGTAAACTGATGCTTCATGACTTAGAGATGTTGCTTCTTCTTCTCTGGATTTCTTCCCATTGATACATGTTTTCTTTGTCCTTTTTCATTAATGGTATTGTACCAACAATCTAGTGCACAATTCCAAATTCTGTTGCAGCACCAACATTGACCCACAAATATTTTCTTTTTTGTATCTTCTCTATGAGGTTGTTGGTCTTTCTTCTTAATTTCTTTTTATTTATTTGAGGAACCAACTTCTTCCTTTTTCTTTACATCCAACGTATACATAGTGATAGGTTTCTTATCCTCCCCTTTCCTCACCCATAATTTTTTAGAATTTTTCTTCCAACCTGCACTTTTTGAAGGTACATATTTAGAAACAGTAGAACAGGTTTCTATGGACGGTGCCTTTAAATTCATAGTAGCTTGTGATAGATCAATGAGTTATGTAATTATCTTCTTATCACATGTTGGAGGTCTTTTGATAGTATAATCCTCCAGTGGGAATTGAGTACCAACAGCAACTGATTCTTGAGATGGATAATCAAGGGTTTTCATAATCTTTTTGTCACATGATGGAGGTATTTCTACTTCATAATCCTCCATTGAACATTGAGTACAAGTGTCACCCATTTAATTCTTTCATGAAGTCTCAATATGTGTCTTCTCAAGATTTGTCTATTGGGCTTCCAATTTTTGACTTTCAGTATCAAGGATGATCTTATAATCTTTAATCATTGTCATCTTCTCTTCCTATGTCTTCTTTAATCTTTCAACCTCATCTTCCTGAATCTCAAAATTGTTTTGTAACAAAGTGTCAAGTTCTATGAATCAATTGAATGTTTCTTCCAAACAAAAACTCCTGACTTCAGTGCTCTTTTTCAGCTCAACTTCAAGTGCATAGATCTTTCCATTTAGATTTTTGTTGAATCTATCTGTTTCATTAAAGAATTTATTCTATTTGGTGAGCTTTATGAATTCAATAACTTTTCCTTCCAAGCCATTTTACAAATTATAAGCTTCTCTTTCCAATCGATTGATCTCAGCCTGCATGCATTGAACTATTCTAAAAATAGGAGAAACTCTATCTTCAGGAATATCCCATAGATGGATTATTAATTTTCCCTGATCACTTGCAAAAGAAGTGTCTTCCTTTCTTATGGTAGGAACCCATTCCACCTACTCGATACTTTCCAAGAGTGATCTTTCTTCATTATTGGAAGGGCATGGAGAACCAGACACTGCATCTTCTTTGGATATGAGGGAATTCTTAAAATACTTCTTCTATTTCTTTTTCCTGTTTGTCATGGTCTTGTTGGATATAGACATTTTCTCAGAAATGACTGAATATTCATCAATACTACACTTCATTTTTGTCTTTACAAAAGAAACTCAAATCCACTTCTGAATTGAATTTCTGTAGAGTATCCAACATATGCGAACCTTTCCCACCGATACCACTTGTAGGACCATGGGAAACCCTATGAGGGGAGGGGTGAATCAGGGTGTCAACTTTTTCTTTTAAAACCAAGAATCTTATTCCCAGGTTTGTAGGAACTAGTTAAACCGGTATGATGGATATGATATGTATTGAAACATTCACATGCAAAGAGATGACACAACAATTTTACATGGTTCACCACTAAGGGCTACATCCAAGGATCATATGCCAACAAATCTCCAGTCATACCAAATTCCACTAACATTCACTAGGTGTGGATTACAAGGTTCAGGAATAGTCACTCTGTCCTAGGATCACTACCTTTACAAAGGTTCAAGGATATCTCACTGCATCCCTCATGACTCTCTCGTTGACTCCCCCTGGCTCACAACCCTTGGTGAAGTCCCACTCAGTTTATAGACGTGAAGGTCTTTTCAATAGATTTGCATTCAAGTATTTGTCTCCTATTCAGCATGAGACAATTCTTACATCAGATTACTGAAATGATGCTATTTTTTATTCAATCTTATTCATCAGTGCAATAACTTAATGCACTGTACCATCTTCTATTCCTTTGATTCCGAATACCGACACCTGAGTGTTTTGAAATAATCCCCTCTTTCTGTACAGATCTGAGTTCAGTTGCACGAACCGTTCTTCATCTATTTGCAGAGCACAATAAGGGTATTAAAAACCAGTCATGTGTGTGCGGAAGCACTTCTCCTCAAAAACCAAATTTTTCAATGTTCTTCCATCTTTGTAAATGAATACATCATCTGTGGCACCGAAGGTATCGAGAAATCTTCCGTTTTCGTGAAGCTCCGCAATGATGGGTGAGCTCCAACAACACATGGCACTCTTCTACATGCCTGGCATGAAGGTTTCGGTATGGTGCGAAAGTCTTCGGCACGTAGGTCCAAACTGGAGCGAAGGTATCACCAAACCACCTGCGCGACAATTCCTTCATCAACTTCTAACCTGTGCGACTCACTTCCTTTCTCACCCAAACCGCCTTGGGCATGCAACCAATAATCGGCGGGCAGCTTCAAACACTGGCGTGTAAGTCCACCTGTGAAACCACACACTACATGCGTGACTTCCACACCTGCATGACGGGAGCTCTGATTTTTCCAAGTATTGAACTCTATGAGAAATGAGGAGGGGTGGTCCTTTATTTATAGGCATTTGATAAACCTATGTGGCATCGCAAAATTCTCCCCTCAGCGCGCTAGTTTCAGCGTGAAAGTCTCTTCCCTTGTCACTATCGCGCTACTCACCTGCGCAACTACACCAACACTTGCGCGAACCTCTTTCATTTTCCATATTTTGAAGTTCTGCTCTTGAAAAACAATAGGCGTGCATGTTCTAATCCTCCTAGGCACCGGTGCTCAAGTCCTTTCTCACCACACAAGTCACTTTCACGACCAACCCATTACTTGCGTGACCCTTATCCATTTTCCATAAATTGATGTTCTATTCATGAAAAACATATGGCACACAAGTTTCATCTACTTAAAATACAAGGTGCACAAGTCCCTTTTCCAAAAACCACTTTTTATCATTTGTTGATTTTCAGGCCCAAAAATTTAGCAAACACTAGAAAACGGCGCCACCTTGTATCTGTTTTCTTTGTACCGCCACCAGATCATCCATTCCATTGTCTACGTTCTTGAATAAAACATGGATTGTTAAGCACATCCCTCGAACTCGACATGCCACCATGAAATCCCCATTGTCAACAATGTTTTATGTCATTGTTTCCGTTTTCAACAATCACAACACTTCAAAAATGCTTCTTTTCTGTGATTTGGATTCTTCAACAACTCTTATTCTTTCATAACAAACTCCACTATCATGATATATATCGTTTTAAAGAACAGATTTATCATCGTCTTATTTTGAGACAATGTGAAGTGCATGGCTATATTTGAATTCCCATCCCTTCCACATTGTCTTCTTCTTCAATCGTCATTCTCTACTTCATGCAAATCATAAAATTCTATTCTTAAAGAAGCCTCTTTCTTGGTTCTCATGAAATCATGGAGAATTTCATGGACTTCATCAAAATCCCATTCTTCTTTAATCATCCTAAGATGGATTATACCTCACCATTCTTCACTGTTGCAAACAATGTGTCACCTTTGACACATGTTCTTTGAACTTATGATCAGTACAACAATCATCTGAATTTCCATTCCTCCATTTCATTGGAGTACCTCTTGATCTCTTTAATTTTGATCTTCATTGAAAACTATTGACATCAAATACTACCTTATACACAAAGTGGTCCCAACAATCTCCCCTTTGTATTTTTTTGTCAATACCTTATATATCTGAAATGAATCCGTCAATGTTAAAATCTGAATCTTCTCTTCAATCAAATTTTATTTTCAAACTTTCATTTCACTTTCTCTCCCCCTTATTGATAAGAAATACAAAGCTCATGGTAGGGAGGGTATCAATCTATACTTAAGCAATGTTTCATTAATCATTTCACTCTATGTCTACTTGATCAATGCTTGATGTAAAAAACAAGAGGATTTGATTTAGACAACAAGGATGTTCATTAATCATAGATTATGATACCACATGAGATTAGAACTCATGAATTATGTCTTCAACGGTGTACCACATTCATTTCAAGCTAAAGAAAACAAATGTGATAGGGAATAATGAACCTAAAACTCATGCACTTACATTAGAAAACAGATCAAAAACATCCAAGTGAAATTTGCAGGATAAGTGGCCTTGGGGCACTTCCATTCTTCTTATGTCATTGATCAATTCATTTACTCCTCCTTTGTAGAATGATCTGAGTAACCAAGGTTGAGAGATTGAGAAATGACATACCTCCTCCAATGACATGTTCTTCAAGAAATTTACAAAGAAATTTCATTTATTACCAGCTGGAGTTGATACTGATTGAAACAATGATTTTGGAAGCTTCTTCATTTTTTTCTCCCCCTCAAGGGAAACACTCCTCATCATCCTCATCAAGAGTGATCCTTAATCATCTTAATCATTGAATATCAATTGAAGAATCTATAAAGGATGGAAACTTCTTCATCTTGGCTATTAAGAGTTGACAGTATTCACTACTTCTTAGGTTATCCCCCTGAGAGCATGCTTCACCTTCAATTACCTACATTATTAACACAAATACAATACACAAAAGATTAAGGGAATAAGTTGGTTCCCTCTTGCTTCATCAACATGAGCTGTTTGGTTGAGTTTCTTTTCTCAACCAAGTTCCTCTGTTCACTCCAGTCTTCTTGCCTACACATTTGAACATATGTTTTGATATGTGTTGATGTGGCATGGCTCTCTTCTCATTATATTCTTCTTTGTGTGGAGAATTTTTCGGCTTAATAGCCATTTTGAATGATAGATTCTTACTCCTTTGAGGACAGCTTCCTACTCTGGTATTATGGTTAGACAACCTTTTGCAATGTGGCCAGATTTCATGCATCACTCACATAGAACTTCTTCGACACATGTGTTTCTCTTGGTTTTCAATCTCTCATGCACTTTTTCTACATCACGTGAATGTTTTTTATTTTTCTTTACCACTAGCCCTGGTTTTTTCATTTTCAAGTTTCCCCATTCTTTCCAAATATTCTAGCTAGATGACCAATATGACATTTGGAACTGTTGCAGCTGGCTTGGATCTTCTACATAGTTGCATCTAGGTTTCATCCCTCTTAGTTTTTCTTTTTTATGGATGTCCCTTCAATTCCATGGATCTAAAATCATGGGTCTTCCCAGTTTTCCCACTTGAGATCTTCTTGGGGAAATGTGTGTTCACAATGTTCTTCTGATTTCTTCCAAAGGTACTTTCTTCATACTTAGCTGGCATCGAAGGTCTTCTTTTCTTATCAACAGTGAAATAATAATGAGATGGGAATGTGACTACCTTGTGACCTCTACCATTGCACATATCACAGATGTCATGAAGCACTCCAGACCTGTTTGCTGTAAACTGATGCTTCTGGACATACAGATGTTGCTTCTTCTTCTCTGGATTTCTTCCCTTTGATATATACTTTCTTTGTCTGTTTTCATTAAATGGACTGTACCAACAATCCGGTGCACAATGCCCAAATTTGTTGCAGCACCAACATTGACCCAAAAATATTTTATTCTTTGTATCTTCCCTATAAGGTTGTTGGGAATTTTTCTAAATTTTATGTTCTTTATTTGAGGAACCAACTTCCTCCTTTTTCTTCCCAACCAACCTAGCCATAGTGGTAGGTTTCTTATCCTCCTCTTTCCTCACCCATAATTGTTTAGAATTTTTCTTCCAACCTGAACTTTTTCAAGGTACATATTTAGAAACAGTAGAACATGGTTGTATGGACTGTACCTTTACTTTCATAGCTACTTGTGATAGATTAATGAGTGATGTCATTATCGTCTTATCACATGTTGGAGGTCTATTAACAGTAGAATCCTCCAGTCGGCATTGAGTACTAGCAGCAACTAATTCTTAAGATTGATAATCAAGGGTTGTCATAATCGTTTTGTCACATGTTGGAGGTATTTCCGCTTTAGAATCCTCCATTGACCATTGAGTACAAGAGTCACCAGTTTCATTCTTTTGTGAAGTCTCAATATGTGTCTTCTCAATATTTTTCAATTGGACTTCAAATTTTTTACATTCAGTATTGTGGATGATCTTCTGATCTTCAATCATGATCATCTATTTTTCCTAAGTCTTCTTCAATCTTTCAACCTCATCTTCATGCATCTTAACTTTGTTTTGTAACAAAAATTCAAGTTCTATGAATCACTTGGATGTTTATTCCAAACAAAAACTCTTGACTTCAGTGCTCTTTTTCAGCTCAGCTTCAAGTGTATTGATCTTTTCTTTTAGAGTCTTGTTGAGTCCCTTTTTTTATTCAAAGACTTTAATCTGTTTGGTGAGATTTAAGAATTCAAGAACTTTTCCTTCCATGCCCTTTGCCAAATTATCAGCTTCTCTTTCCAAATGATTGATTTCAACCTGCATGCATTGAACTATTCTAAAAATAGGAGCAACTCTTTCTTAAAGAATATAACACAGATGGATTATTAATTTTTCCTGATCAATTGTGAAAGAAGTGTTTTACTTTCCTATGGTAGGAACCTGAGCCACCTACTCGATACTTTCCAATCATGATATTTCTTCATTATTGGAAGGGCATGGAGAAACAGACAATGCATCTTCATTGGATATGAGGGACTTCTTCAACTACTACTTCACATTATTTTTCCTGTTTGTTATGGTCTTGATGGATATAGACTTCTACTCAGAAATGACTGAATATTCATCAAGACTACACTTCATTGTTTTCTTTTGGAAAGAAACTCAAATCCTCTTCTGACTAGAATTATAGTAGAGTATCCAACATATGTTAACTGTTCCCTCTGATACCACTTGTAGGACCCCGAAACACCCTGCGAGGGGAGGGGTGAATCAGGGTGTCAACTTTTTCTTTTAAAACCAATGATTTTGTTCTCAAGTTGGTAGGAATTGGTTAAAGCTGTATGATGGATATGATCAGTGTTGAAACATTACATGAAAAGTTATGACATGACAAATTTACATGGTTCACAACTAAGGGCTACATCCAAGGTTCATACGCCAACAAGTCACCGATCGTACCAAATTCCACTAAACTTCACTAGCTGTGGATTACAAGGTTTGGAAATATTCACTCTGTCCCAGGCTCACTGCCTTTACCAAGGTTCAGGGATAGCTCACTGCATCCCTCAGGTCACTCTCGTTGACTCCCCCTGGCTCACTGCCCTTGGTGAAGTCCCACTCAGTTTATAGACATGAAGGTCTCTTTAATATATTTTCATTGAAGTCTTGGTCTCCTGTTCAGCATGAGACAATGCTTTCATCAGAGTACTGAGATGATGCCCTTTTCTATTCAATCTTCTTCTTTAGTGCAATAACTGAATGCACTGTAGCTTCTTCTTCTCTTCCATTGATTCCCAATACCGACACCTGAGTGTTTTGAAATAATACCCTCTCTCTGTGCAGATCTGAGTTTAGTTTCACGAACCGTTCTTCTTCTCATTGCAAAGCACAATGAGGGTGTTAAACACCATTCATGTGTGTTTGGAACCACTTCTCTTCAAAGAACCAAATTGTTCACATTTCTTCTGTCTTTGTAAATGAATACATCATCTGTTGCACCGAAGGTATCAGGAAATCTTCTGGATTTCGTGCAGATCGACAAAGAAGGGCGAGCTCCAACAACACCTGGCACTCTTTTCTATGCCTGGCACGTAGGTCCCAAACTGGCGCGCAAGTCTTTTGCACGCAGGTCCAAACGGGCACGTAGGTATCACCAAACCACCTGCACGACAATGCCTTCTTCAACTTCTAACCTGCGTGACTCACTTCCTTTCTCACCCAAAGCGCCTTGGGCATGGAACCAGCAATCGTCGCGCAGATTCAAACACTGGCGCGCAATTCCACCTGCGCGACCACACACAACTTGCGCGACTTCCAAACCTACGCGACGGGAGATCTGATTTTTCTAATTGTTGAACTCTTTGAGAAATTAGGAGGGGTGGTCCTGTATTTATAGGAATTTGGTAATCCTACGCGGCGGCACACAAGTCTCCCCTCGGTGCACAGGTTTCAGCGCACAAGTCTCTGCCCTTGTCATTGCTGCACTACTCACCTGCGCGACCACATCAACACTTGCGCGACCCTCTGTCCTTTGCCATATTTTGAAGTTGTGTTCTTGAAAAACAATAGGCTTACAAGTTCCAATCCTCCTAGGCAACGGCGCTCAAGTCCCTTCTCGGCACGCAAGTCACTTGTGCGACCAACCCATTACTTGCACGACCCTTATCCCTTTGCCATAAATTGATGATCTAATTTTGAAAAACATATGGTGCGCAGGTTTCATCTACTTAAAATACACGGCACACAAGTCCCTTTTCCAAAAACCACTTTTCTTCATTTGTCGCTTTTCAGGCCAAAAAATTTGCCAAACACTAGAAAACAATGCCACCTTGTATCTGTTCTTTTGGTACCGCCTCCAAATCAGCCATTCCTTTATCGACATTCATGAATCAAACATGGATCGTTAACCACAACCCTAGAACTCAACAATCCTTCAAGAAAGCCCCTTTTTCAACAAAGTTGTATGTCATTTTTTCCATTTTCAACAATCACAACTCTTCAAAAATGATTCTTTTCTGTGATTTGTCTTCTTCAACAACTCCATTACTTTCATCACAAACTCCATTATCGTGATATATATCATTTTAAAGAACAACTTTATCATCATCATATTTTGAGACAATGTGAAGTGCATGGCTATCACAAAATTCCAATCCCTTACACATTGTCTTCCTCTTCAATCATCATTCTCTACTTCATGCAAATCATACAATTCTATTCTTCATGAAGTCTCCTGAATGGTTCTCATGCAATCATGGAGAAATGCATGGTCTTAATCAAAATCCCATTCTTCTTTAATCATCCTCAGATGGATTATACCTCACCATTCGTCACTGTTGCAAACAATGTGTCACCTTTGACACATGTTCTTTGAACTTATGATCAGTACAACAATCATCTGAATTTCTATTCCTCCATTTCATTGGATTACTTCTTGATATCCTTCATTTTGATCTTCGTTGACAAATATTAACAACAAATACAACCTTATTCACAAAGTGCTCCCAAAAATATGTTCACGACCCGACCCACATCATTGCTCATGTGTAGCTGGACATCGATGATGGGGCTATATTCACGGAGGTCCCAGTGGAGATCGAGGATCGAAAGGAGTGGGTCCTATGTGGATGGTCAATTCCTCTGGCGTGCATTCATTGGCAGCACAGGAACCTCCTGGAGATCACATGGGAGTGGGAGGCTCAAATATTTTTTCAGTACTTACATTTGATTCCATAGTTAATGTTGTAGGTTTACGGTGACGTAAATCCCTAAGGTGGGAGTAATCTAAATACCCGTAAATTTAGTAGAAATTTTTTTTCTTATATACGTTGGAATTTTACGAGTCTGTGGATTTTGACGACACTTGATTCTGAGGCCTAGTTTTCTCGGAATCAATTTACTACGTTTAGCTCGGTTATGTTCAGTAAATGAACGAGCGAGTTTTTCTATCTTTTGAATCGGTTCTCGGAATTGAAATCTAAGGGCATCGATGAACTCGCATCACCGGTAATTGCTTAAGGGGACCTTTACCATAGCTTCATTTTATGTGGGTTGAGAATTAATAATTGGGAAATTAGTTCAATATAAATAAAATTGTTAGGAAAATTTTATTTCATATCATTGGAAGTTAATCCCTCCCATGGGAAGTTGTTGGTGGGGCCCAAAACCATCCAACATCCCATGTGTGGATATTTGAAAGGTGGGGCCCACATGAGCCCCAACCTTTCACCTTTCCTTAAACTCCTTAAACCCCCTATTTTTATTTTGTAAACTCCTCATTAATTATGTAAACTCTTCCTCTCCCTCCCCTCCTCTTTATTATTTTCCAACACATGTTAATCAATGCAATCAAACTCTTCAATTATTTAATTAAGGTATTTTTATTTTCAATGCTTGGAAAGTTTAATTAAAATAAAGGGTAGCCTTATTTTAATTTGGTTGGCACATGTTGTGTTGGGAGAAATATTCGAGAGAGAGATATTGTGAAAGAAGAAGATAGTTTCTCCTTTGTTAAAGAACATCAACCTTCTGAAGAAGAACGATACTCTCTTCTGCAAAGAAAGATCGACGAGCCTTCCTTTATTTTCTCCATGACAAGTGAGGAGACGCCGCTTCCTCCTCGAACACACTTCGATGTCGACTAAGATTCCTTTCCCCGTGACGTCATCTTCCGCGATGCCCGATGTGCGACGTCAATTATCGGGTTAGGGGTATTATACACAATTTTAGTTGATTAAAATTGTACGTGTTCCTCATTGATGTATCTGAAACAAATTTGGTCATGTGTTACTGCCTAACACAGAGAGAGTGGGCTGAACGAACACGGCCCGACGACCCTCCGCTAGAATGTGGTCTTTTTGGGATCGGTGACCGGAAGTGGAATGCGAAAGAGGCCAGCGGTGCAAGGGTCGTCGTTGCACACACAAAGAAAATATACGGCCAAGCGGGCCGCGGGGGGAATAAGCATGGTGTCATCGTGCCATGCTGGGAACGCGGAGCAGCGGCCAGGACTGGCCGACGTAGAGGAAGTTGGCACTGTCACTCCGGTTGTGCAGATGGAATAACGGTCCGCTACGCGGGTCGCTTCGGGGGCAGGACCGGCCGGGCTATCGGCCGGCCAGGAGGACTAAAGTCACGGCCCTCTTGTGGGGGCCACATGCGCCAGAAGGCCGACCGGATTTAGCCTGCCGTCTAGGGAGGGAGGCGCCACCAGTTTGGGCAGCCAGGGGGCCGCGCCCCCCCTCGGACCGCTCAGCCTGCTGGCCGAGCCGGCAGGGCCGCGACGAATCGGGTCGCACCCGACCGAGCCACGCCTCTTTCAGGCCGGGCCGCGCCCTTTGGGCCAGGACGCATGACTCATCCGGCCGGTCTGACCCCTTTGTTGGGTCAGAACTGCCAAAGCCAAGTTGACCTGACCCGTGAGCCCACTAGGCCGAACTGGCCGGGCCCTTTTTCACTTAAACGCAAATTACTTAAAGACCACGCGTCCGAAGAAGACACCGTCTATGGAACTAGGACCCTTACGATGAGACGGTCCTTTTGAAATACTCTAAGTGAGTTTTGGATGACCTTGGATAATGGCCGTGTTAGAAACGATCGTATTTCCAACTGGGCCCCTAGAACGGAAAAGCCAATATCTCTCAGACCAGGAGTCCATTTGACGCATCATCTATCGCGTTGAGTTCCTTTTGACTAGACGGAACTTCGGGATACATAAAATCTGGACTTCGTGATAGTTAATGTATCGACCCCTTTACTCACGGAGCGGACCCTCACGGAATCGATTACATTGTCTACGGGAACCCTAGAGCTGGCTACGTCTACGACGACTACCGTGTTGGGATCCTCTGTGGGTTCGACAACGATGATGACCATACTTGGATCCTCTATGGGTCCAGCAGCGAGGACGACTGTACTAAGATACTCCATGGTTTTGGCAGCGATGACAACTGTACTTGGATCTTACATGGGTTTGGCAGCGAGGACGATTGTACTTGGATCCTCCATGGGTTCGGCAGCGATGACGACTGTACTAGGATCCTACGTGGGTTCGGCAGCGATTGTTACTGTACATGGATCCTACATGGGTTCGGCAGAAATGACATCTGTAATAGGATCCTACGTGGGTTAGGGTGAGGAGATGATTCAGAGGCTACATCTAATCATCTCTACCCCTCTTCAAAAGTAGTATACCTATGTGAGCTGAGTCATGTCCTTCAATCATTATCATTGGTATGATTTACTTCATTCTTTTGTGGAATGGATTGTGCTTGGGATCGGAATATGGAGCCGAACAAAGATTAACGACATAGATATATGTATGGGCATATACCTAAGTAGAGTTTTTTGATACTTCGTAGTTGTATATTTCCTTACTCGTTTACCCTTCGTGGATTCTGGGAGACCTTTGGGAGTCTCAAGGTCCCTAATGAGTACCGTATACTCACCCCTACATGGGCTATGCCTGCACTACGTTGTGTTCGATGCAACTGATGGAAAACACTGATCGAGGTGGAGGCTTGTGTAGTTGGACGGTACCCAGATGTGGACCTCTAGACGGTATGTACTCGGAGAGGATGACTGGACCCGAGGAGCCAAGGAGACCATATGTACCCACCCATCATGTAGGATATCCGGAGGACGACTCAGTGGTTGCCGCTTTACATTACTGTGGTTGTACTTTCTTTCTCAGTTGTACTGTACTTTAGTGTGGTTTGTATACTATCCCATTTACTTTTTAACACTTACTTTTGTACTCATTTTTACTTAGTGCTTACTTCACTTGCATACTCTGTTGTGTTTTTTTACTTATATAAAGGCAATTCCTTCACTTTTATTGGGATTTACACCTTTTGTGCTAGTCGCCAGCCCTTGGCATATGGAAGGCGGGCGTGGGGTAGTCACGACACGGGCCCCAAGGACGGGTCGTGACAGCTACAACTAAAAATCTCTCATCATTTTAGATATGATTTTCACATCCTTACATAGGTCTCTTCTCATCAATTACATGAAGTGAGAAAACATATCTTCAAACTTCTCCCACTCTTTCTCACCTCTAACTATTGATGCCTCAAGTTCCACTACTAGTATCACATTCCTATCGAAAACTATTTGTTGTCACCTCAATAATATTCATCGTGGATGAATATCTCTATAATTCTAAAAACACGTCATATGACTTGTAAAACAACTTTATCACAACATATTCAAGAGGAATAATAACAAAAGGTATTTACCCCAATCCTCATGATGCGGTCAAAACTAAGGCTCTATTACTAACCTTATACATCATCCACTAAGGTATTAGTTGTAAATGGTATTATTATTAATCATGTTTCTCATTTAGATACCCAATTATTCACATTATTACATGTTTTTTACGCTATCCATTTTCATATTAGGCACCATTTTCAATTCAATTTCACATGTAAGTAACAAAATAGCTGAATCTCCAAAACATACCCATTACCAATTTTCCAATGTTTTCCTACAATGATGCATGGGAAAAATTAATACCAAGTTCATATAATAATGAATACATACTCAAAGCTCATGTTATCTCAGGTTACGATTCAATTATCACATTTTTTTTAAAATCATTTTTTTCTCACAAAAAAACTGTATCACCCAAGGTGAGGGAAACTTGTAATAATAACAATACATCCCTCAGTAAATAGGATTTCCCCTATACATGGGTCTGTGAATCCCATGTACAAGCTCATTTCAAAGGTCGGACTCTCCCTATTAATCTTTATTCATTTACAAAATAGTAAGATAAAAGAAAAATAAAATGAAACCTCCTCTAATAAAACATTTATCATCCCATCCATGGTTCCACTCACTGGTTCCTAGAGGTGATCAGTCATATAAACTCAAGGTGCCTCCCTATATGCTCGAGGACATCGACTAGAAGTGATGGTATGATAAGTCATTCATGAGGGGAATATACCCTCTTTGATCAGAGTAATACACTAATGGAAATAACAAAATATATTGGAACGAATGTATAATAATAAACAACACTAGTAAAAAAAATAAAGAAATACATTATCTAATTAAGAATAAAAATTCCATTCTATTGTTCATGTTAAGGGAAAAAAATAAAAACTAAAAATAAATACACTAAAAACTCTCATGGAGGTCCTGGTCAACATCTGGTTACCACATTCATATGCATCCCCAATTATTCATCTAACATAATCCCTCTTCCCATAACAATTCCTGCAAAAATAATGATTATTCAGGTATTAATCTGGAATACCATGTATTGTGTGAGTACTCCTCAGTAGACCATAAAAAATGGTGTCTAAACCAATATCTTCCTAGGTAATGGGGCATGATTCTCTTTAAATAATTAAAATAAAATGAATATGTAAATAGTTTACATATAATAATTTATTCCTTATTTATCCACAATAACTCCAAGGTTCTTGGGGACACTCGTTCGTCAAGACATCTTTGGCTCTTTCAATATACCAAAGTCTTCTATGTAATATGACATCTTAAAACCTGCTTCAGATTATTCCAGATCACGAATTATTTAGAGGTGATATCATATCTCAGTACCTATATCGACACATGTGGGAGATCAAAATATTCTAAAGTGAGGCCATATCTAAAATTACGTTTTTTACCATTCATTACTTCATTATTGACTACCCATGTTACCATAATAAAATTAATGCTTTAATTTTTATGTTACCATTAAAACATAACACAGAAGAATGATATTGTACCCATTATTATATTTATAAGTATATTAGTCTTGTATCCATGTATACTTCTCAATTGAATGACCATGATACCATTAATTTACTCATAAGTATAATTTCCATGATACCAAGTATAGTTATCAATTTAATGTCCATGTTACTATTCCATTACATGGATCTATAATGAACGTGTTACAATTTATATTTCTCAATTAAATGACTATGTCACCATTCCATTACACTTATCTTTAATGACCTTGTTACTATGTATACTTCTCAAATGAATGGACATGTTTCCATTCTATTATTGAAAATTAAATTTTAGTGAATTATCAAAATAATTTCAATTACAAATTCAACAATTATTTAATCACATAATTAACCTTAATTTATTCACCAGTTAATTAGGATATCAAATTCATTTATTAATTTAACAACTAGTTAACCAATATTCATAATTCAAATTGCATAATTAATTTTAAAAATTAATAATCTCATTATCAAATTCAAATCTTCGTATTTAATTCCATAAATAACAATCTATATCAAAATATCAAAAAAAACATAATTTATTCTAAAATTTATTATCTCAATTCCACAAATTCAGTATCACAAAATTATTCCATTAATTAATTATTTAAATCGCAATCCCCGAATCCCAAAACCAATTCCCCAATTAAATATTGATTTTAAAAATACATCAATATCTCATTTGGCCATGATAATTAAAATAATTTAGGAATTCAATTTTCTAAATAATACTAACAATTCAACAATTTTCATACACGTATGAAGTTTGTGAATATGGGAAATTATGATTAGACCACATACCTTTAAATAAAGATCCATAAACAATTCCAAAATCCAACACCCACAAGGAAATAGGTGGATATTTTTAAAGAGGATTCTAGATCAAATTTTATCAATATGAAAACCAAAAATTCTATTTTCCAAGGGATTTCACCACAATGGGTCGGAGAAGAAGGAATAGAAATATGAAATATAGCCAATATAACTTATTTGGTATTGGTCACATAAACACGACATACAAAATGGAATTTGGCACACAAAAATCACATAGAGGGTTAGCCCAGGTCGATAAGAGAGGATATGCATTAGGTTCCAAAAAAATCTACCACCCAACCACATTAAAACTAGAGTTCGGACATTTTCACATTGTGTAATTTAGTAACATGCCATGTAATTATTATCAATAAATTTTCATAAATATATGGTTCCTAAAATTTATTTTTAAAAAATACATTAACAATTACATTATGTGTAATACCCTTGAATAACAATTAAATGTCATGTGGTTGAGTTATCAACCCAATTTCCTTTTAGAGCCTCTCAACTCACCACGAACCTGTTCTAACAAATAACCCATTTATACCATGTATCAATTATTTAAAAAAATCATAAATACCTAAAAATTATTTAATTTTTTCAAAAAAATTCTATCTATTTCCAAGAAAGACATGGTCACTATATCTTGAAAGAAAAAAATACAAGTTAAAGTACCTTAAAAAGACGGTGTCATTCATGATGTCTCTAAATATTCAAATAAAAATATAAAAAGATAATTCCAAATCCTATCCTGGGTAATTTAATGCTTTAGTATTCAGTTTCCATGAATTATTATAAATTATATAATTATTTTTTATCAAAAAGCAACCAAGTCTCTTTAATGAAGCATTATAGTAGATTAAATAATCATAATTTCTCAAGGGAAGGGATAAAATTAGAGAATTCATGAATATTGTTTGTAATTACTGAAAATAATCATCACATTCTTCGGTAAAGAGAAATTTTACTCCTTCCATGTTTACATAGTTAGTGGGTCAAATAATCATGAAATTATTTCCACAAACCACCAATTATAACTTGCTAACCAAAGAAGACATTTAAAAAAATAAAATTTATTAGACATAATTCTTCTTCAACAACATTTTTTTATAAGGTACAAAAGTAATGACATCATAAAAAATTAACCATTATAATTAATATTTTGCAACAAATATTCATGCTTACTAAATTTTCGATAGTGATTCTTCCAGTTTAGTGGTTGCAAAAAAATTTGCATGTGTCTTTCATGATCTTCATGAATTGTATAATATACTAGTATATCATCAATTAAAACAACATCAAAATGATCTAGTAAATCATGTAAAATATATTAATTTGATCTATAAATATAGTTTGTGAATTGGGAAACCAAAATAAAATAAATAAAACTTATATTGTCCATATCTCATATATAAAGTAGTCGTCAGGATATCTACCTCCCTCAACTTCAACTAGTGGTACCCTAACCTGAATTCTATCATTGAAAAGTACTAGGCTAACTAAAGAAGATACAAATAATCATTAATATGAGGAAAAGTGTACTTATTATTATCATTGATATTATTAAATGAACTATAATCAAGTAAAATATTCATTGAATCATCATTATTTTTAACAAACAAAATAGGATCACCCCAATGTTATGTACCTGGACGAATGAATCCTTTGTGTATAAATTCTTGTAACTTATTTTTTTAATTCTAATTGCTCTTTATGAAACATTAGATAAGGGGATTATGAAATAATCTTATTATATTCCATATATTCAATTGTAAACTCAACCTAACAATCATGAATAAATCCTAGTAAATCATCAAAAAATACATCCATCTATTCGATCACTAATGGCACATCACTAATCTGAAAAGTTTACTTCATTTTAGGAATATTTTCTATGAAAATTTCACTGATATTTATAATTAATTTATCACCTTCTCGTTTTGACAATAATGTTAAAAAATCATTGAGAAATATTTTTTTGGATATATAATGTATTTTAAGATGATATATTGAAAAAAAATATACATAAAAAATATCAATAGAAGCATGTGACTGTAAACATTAAAAAATATATTAAATATCATTTGAATTAAGATTTTAAATTCCAAAAGATATTTTTGGTTTATTTTTTTATAAAAATAATAAATAATTCATATAAATGAACCCAAAACCATAAAAAGTGGTTAATATTAAAATAGTATCAATTTCTTCCATAATATAAATGTTTTAAATAAAAAATATGAATTATTTTCATGAAAGGTCTTCACAAGATTCATCATTTATTCTCTTTTTCTCATACCCATCATTAAACATTGTGTAACACCCCAAGTTTCCTCGGTATGTTTCCTTTCGAATAATGCAATGGCGTGCATTGTACACAACTTTGAGATTTTAACACACCATAACCAATCAAACTAGCCGTTATGAATTGTAATACCTACTTTTTCAAATTTTATAAATTCTATATCTCAAAATGGACTTCATTTTTTGATTTTTAATATCGAAATTAGCCTAGGGTGAAATTTTGGTACTTTTTGGATAACTTTCATATTTTGATGAATAGTGAAAATTACTAAATTTTAATTAAAAAACAAATTTTTTAATCAAAATAATTAATAGTGATAAATTATGAATTTGAGTTGTTTTAAAGTATATTTAGAATCTATTTTTACAATTTAATATAATTTTGGTCATTGGACATAATTTTACAATTAAACCGAACATAAACAAGTGTCAATCTTTTGATAGTTATTATCTCTTAAAAACACGCTTTTTGTTTTGACAGCGTGAATTAATTTTAAATTAATTTCTGCCACTTATGTGTTTTGAATTTAGAAAAATGGATTCCATATTTGGAATCAGGATGTTCAAATTGTTTAAATAGGTAACTTTTATTTTTAGACATTTTGAATAATTACTGCGGTAAATATTTTATTTACCATGGTTAAGGGTAAATCCGGTAAATAAGGGTTAAAAAATAATATTATAATAATAATAAATTACCCTAAAACGTGTATTAACCCTATTGGATGATACATGGTCGACCATGGGCATCTTTGGGTCTATTTTGGGACCCCATGGATCCACTTGTAAGTGATAATGACACTTTATTTTAATTAAGTTAAAATAAATACAAAAATGACACAAGCATATATCTTTTAACAAAACAATTGTTAAAGAGGGTTATATATGTTGGATTTTAGATTATAAATATTCCATAGAAAGATAAAAAGGTTTCCTACATAATGATATTTTATTTATAATTTTTAGACATTAAATAATTTAATTTATTTATGACACAATGATGATGCAGTGATTACTATAATAGTGAAAAATAAAAATAATTGATATTAAAAATACCCAAATAAATATAATATGAAACTTTTAATAAATTAAAATAATTTTCTAGGATAATATGATATATTAGTATTGATTTAAGTGACTTTTTTAGAAGTAATCAATCTGTTATGAGTTTCACAAAAATCAACTATTGAATAGTGTCAAAATTGACATAAAAGAGTTTTTAAAACAAATATTATATTATTAATTGATATTAAATTCTTAAAAATCTAAGGTTCGGCCAAGAGACTTATATAATTATATTTTTATCATTAATGGACCACTTGGGGGTCTCTTGTATGTATATGGTAAGTTTATTAACCATATTATATAAAAATACAAAGAGACATTGTAAAAGTGAAACTAATTAACTTAGAATTAATACTTAAAGATAAGGTTAATATAAGTACCCAAACCTGCCTAAATTCTATTGGATAAGTTTTTTTCGACCCATACCCACCTTATACTTTGAATAGTCAACTTTGGAGCCATTGGAAACCGAATATGAATTTATTATAAACTAATATCTCTAGCTTTTCCAAAGGTGCCCCTCACCCCTCTTATAAAAGGGCACTCCTCCTTCTCATTTCTTCACACCTTCAAAGCCCTTTGGTTCGGCCAAACCCTGCCCAAATACTATCTCAACTTCCCTAACTACAACCTAGAGGCCTTATTTTGATCATAAAGCCAACCTAAGGAGCCCTTTTGATCAAATCAAAAGGAAGAACCCGAAGAAGAGGTAATGTTTTCACCACCCCTTTTCAAGTTCCTTTCTTCTTCCACTTCCTCTTTCTTTGTTATTTCCATTATAAAATAATAACTCCAGTATCATATATATACTGTTATGTTATTATAAATATGGTACAACCATATTCAGTATTCTATCCATTATTTGAATAACATGTCACCATACGTGCGTACGTACGGCTTACCGTCTCCACGTCGTGGTGTAATTGTTATTCAATATATTATTATTTGGATGGGTATAATAATGATGTGTAACTCATGTAAATAATAAATATAACATGATAATGATTATGTATATATGATATAAAATCCAATTATATATTATTTTAATATCAAAAAAATGATATTGTCGCTCGTGCGTATGTACGGACTACCGTCTCCACGAACGCGATGTGATTCATTGTCCATCATATCCATTCAAGTATAATTATAATTTGATGATTTAAAAATAGTATTTAGGGACTTGATATCATTATGGATATGAATAATATACATCCCATTAATAACGAATATGGCTCACATAACAAAGAATATAAAATAAAATGAACCCCTTAACACCCGAAATGACGATAATTCTAAGATATTATTAACAAATCAATGTTAAAAGATCATATATGATATCATATTAAAGTAAATGATTCTTGTATAATTCAATAACAATTATTTCACCATTATACAGGAGGTAAACCTACCATCGACCAAGGAAAAAGTACAAAGTAAGGGATTTTCTTATCTCACTTTCAATTCCGTGAGATTTCCATTTTTCGCCACTAAATTATTGAAAGTGGTGTATTGTGTACTGCCATTTGATATATATTCATGATTCTATTTATATTCATGTTATTCTGTAAATCATTTGGTGTTTATTAACTTTTGGCCATACGACTCAGTTGATTAACGTGGTAAGGGATTTTCTTATCTCACTTTTAATTTCGTGAGATTTCCATTGATCACCACTTAATTATTGCATGTGGTGTATGTGTACTACCCATGATTGTATTCATTGTGTAATATACTTTAATTTATGGGTATTTACATCATCATGGTATGATACTTCTTTCATGGGTGTATGTTTCGTATGTTGCCTAATTGGTAAGGGAATTTGAGATTTCAATTCCCACTCATTTGGCTTTACGCATATTTCATTGATTATATTACTCCATGATTATGTGTGGAATCACTATTCATTTGATTATGTCATAATTTGCACTCCCCTTCCTATGGATATAAGTTTGATACACATAATCACTCATTGGTAATTCTCAAGTCATTGATATGAATTTGATAAGAGTAATTTTAACTCATTCACCATTTTGTGAGTTAAACATCCAATTCGTTGGTGTTGTTTTTACAAGAATATGTGTGAATATCCTTTGATTGTTTTACACTGAATATCCAATCATATTTAGTGTATTTATATTTGTCACACATAATTATGCCATTGATTTATCCTTAACCTAAGGATACGGCCTTTATGAGAGATTTCGTCTCAATTTACATTCCATTGAGACTTCTTTGTTGATATACACCAAATCACTTTTATGTGGTGTATATAATGTAATTTGACATAGTATATCATGAATCCCTTTATTCTCATGATATTACAATGTTTTGATTACCTCAATTATTTTTATTCAAGTGTCTCTTTTGGTTAAAATCTCTAACTAAAATACCATTTTTAAATGTTTTAAAGACTTATTCTTCTAAATCTTGCTCATTAATGTCCATGTTTTAAAAATGGTTTTAAGGATTTATTTATATGGACATTAAAGTTTTAGAAATTAAAACTCCTTTTAAAAAGTTTCAAAGTGGTATGGGACACTATGATTCAAAAATCTACTTTTAAATGGCTTCTTGACAAATAGTGTGACTTTTAAATGTTTTCAAGAAAAGGGGGATAGTTTTCTAAAATAGTTTTGATGATTATTTTCATTTATGTCAACATCATTAATTATTCTTGATTGAGTTTAATGTGATACAATACAATCTTCCATATTGTATCGAATGAGTCATGTTTGCCTGTGGATGCGCTGTTTTTATACCATTCATGGTTTGTGGTAAAAGTATTGACATTTCGTATGCTAGTTTTAATACGAATGTTTATGTTATGTTTAAACATGCTCATATGAGGAATGCATTGGACTTAATAAGTGACGGGTGGAGCCCGCTATAGCTCCTCGATGCATCGGTAGGTCTCATGAGACAAACTAGTGTCTTGGCACAAGGCCTTGACAAAATCTTATTTGTAGTCTTGGCACGAGGCCTTGGCTAAGTGGTTATGATAGTCTGGCATTATGCATTCCAACATTATGAAAGTGGATATTGATATTTCATGTGATCATTAGACTAGTAGAATATCTATGTGAGTAAGTAAATGGCATTATCTCATTTTACCTTTGCCATTTTATGCTGAAGTTCAAGTTTAAAAGGCTTTTGTTTTAGTTATAAATTGCCTTAAGTGTTTATGGTTATTTATGAAAGCTTCTGCTATAATGTTATCCTTACTGAGCATCTGAGCTCACCCCTTTCAATGTTTTATTTTTCCCAGGATTATAAAGAAGTAATTTATGAATGACCTGCAGGGATAGTATGAGGGGATATGAAGACAAAATGTTTTTTTATGATGTAATGTAAATAAATTATGGATGTATCTAGTTATTCCAAGGCTACTAAACTAATCGGTCTTTCGAGACTTGATCTTTCTCGTGATCATGCCAATGTTATGTAATAATGCACTGACTCTACGTAACTAGGGTCGGGGCGTTACAGTTGGTATCAGAGGAAGTTTAGTACAAACCTTGGAAGCTAGATTTAGATAAACTCTGATTAGAGCACGTAGACCTAAGATGAACTTTGAGGATTAGAATAAAAGAACTTCCGAGAATTTTGGTATTGTAGAGATTTTGTGAGTTTTCCGAGCAATACATCCCTGTCTGGATATGAGTAGGTAGAGGCGGCTCTGGCAGAGATGTACTTAGGGGTAAAACCCGAAAACACAGCTTTGAGCTAGACTCGAACGGGAACTGGTGCACGACAATGGGCCTTGCTGCACTCTTGGTTACGACACTCCCGGGGGATATGCTTAGGATAATTTACATTTTCTTTACAAACCGATTTAAGTAATATATACATAAGATGAGAGTAAATGACCTTGGTTAATCCTAATATGTTTCAAATTGAGAATATGGTGACATTTTAATCTCTAAATGATTTTACGACTACTATTACTCACACAATGCATTCTGGTTTCAGTCAATGGATGGATTCCAAGGAAGTCATAGTGACTTTGAGAATGATGTACAAGGTGGGAAAGGTGGTGGAAATGAGTAACAAAATGGAATGTTGATAGGCGTAAAAGATATCATCTTTATGCTAAATCAGTTTTCCAAAAATATGATCAACAACATATATATTAACCAACTCCCAAACTCAACAAGGAAGAGAAAGGTGATAAATGATAAGATCTCCAGCAATGGAGACCATGGAGAAAAGAAACCTCAATTTTCATCATGCAGGAAATGTGGAAAGAGACACCCAGGAAAGTGTCTCAATGGGACAACGAAATGTTTTACGTGCGGGAAGGAAGGACAAAAAGTGAAAAATTGCCGAAGAAAAATGAAGAGTACTATGGAAGAAGATAAAAATGGTCCCAGGAGTCCATTTACAGTCATTTTTCGTAAATGTAGGGGACATGGCCATTACCCGAGTGAATGTCCTATTCAATAGGATATTTTCTTGGTCAAAGAAGAAGATATGTGGAAATAAATGGTTGGAGAAAAACATAAAAAGTATTATCACTCCTTGTTGATGGGTACTTTGGAATAATTTTCTCTTGTATTTGTAACCCCGCAGTTTGCCATGTGAGAATGATATTTGAAGAAGAATTGTATCTTCTCTTGTGGATATAGGTATAAATAACCATTTGGTTTTATATGATCATTGGGGTTTGAGAAAATTATATGTTATTATAATTTGGGATAAAAATGAAAAGTATGATATAAAATTTGTGAATAAATTATGTTATTTTGAGGAATTTATCTCATTTTGGTAATATTATAAAATATAGTTTTTGAAAAAGGACAACACGTAGACCGTGTGACAACCCGTCGCGTCGGACAAAGCTGTGGGAATCGAACCCACAACCAAAGTGCGATTGGGATTTATCGCCTACCACTGGACTACGTGAAGTCCCTGGTTAATGTGACTATTTTTTTTGTTAAATGATTTTATTGATCAATAATAAGATGATTTGGGTTCTTATGTCTTATCAAATTAATACCCTTGGTATAGGAAAATGATTTGGTGATTAAGTGATAAATGTTATTTTGGAAGATGTTCGCTTTGTTGGAAACACTATATGACCAAGGAAAATAGATTACAATGGGGTTTCATTTGTAGTGTAATGGTGGATTTTTATCTACATTTTTATTGTTGATTTATAGTGATTTGGGTTATTTATGGAAATTATTAACCTATAACAGAGAATATGTGATGATGTTAATTACTTTTAAGTATGTGACTTTAAGAGTATTTGATGTCATTTGGAGATACAATGTAACATGGGAGACTAAATAATCAAATTCTTCTATGATTTGGGTTTCAATATTAGTTTGGATTATATTAAAGGATTTTAAGGACAATTGGTAATTGAATGGTATCTATTTAACTTTGGGGTATTGTTGGTTTAATTTTAGAAATTAAGATTAGTGCATATTTATCTCAATGAATATCCTTTTGGGGGATCATTTGATCATTCACTAACCATTTTGGTTTTGATTAATCTTCAAAGACAATGTAAATATATGGTTTATCCTGCATGGATCATGTGATTCTATAGAAGTTTATTCTAGCTCTTCCAGTGTGACCAAGTCTTCTTGAATACTCATCGTTTAAAAAAAATTGAGTTAGTGGTGGAAATTTATGAAAATTTACGTAAAATGTAAGTATATCTCATAATGTTCTTAGTCAATATCATAAATGAATTCCTCTTCCTTATGTAATGTAACTTTAAAAAAAATGTTGTCCGTTTACTTTCCTACTAGGAGACTAATGGTCGTTTGTCCCAACACAAGTTTGTGGTTTTTTCATTGTTAACTTTCTCCTGATCATGATTTCTATCCCTCTCCATCAGAACTTGACACTTAGTTTATCATCCATATCCATGTTTTCTTACATGGAATCCTAGTATGGGTTATCTTGGATGACCCTTATACCTCTCTTTCTTTCTTTTAAAGTGATAGTTTTATTGGCTCTTTTTTCGATGTGGGACTTTACATTATATTCCCAAGCAAAATTTTAAAAATTGTGAGGACTCAATTTATTGAAGGAGGGGAGAATGTAACACCCCAAGTTTCCTCGGTATGTTTCCTTTCGAATAATGCAATGGCGTGCATTGTACACAACTTCGAAATTTTAACACACCATAACCAATCAAACTAGCCGTTATGAACAGTAATACCTACTTTTTGAAATTTTATAAATTCTATCTCTCAAAATGGACTTCATTTTTGGATTCGTAATATCGAAAGTATCCTAGGGTGAAATTTTGGTACTTTTTGGATAACTTTCATATTTTTATGAATAGTGAAAATTATTAAATTTTAATTAAAAAACAAATTTTTTAATCAAAATAATTAATAGTGATAAATTATGAATTTGAGTTGTTTTAAAGTATATTTAGAATATATTTTTAGCATTTAATATAATTTTGGTCATTGGACATAATTTTACAATTAAACCGAACATAAACAAGTGTCAATCTTTTTATAGTTATTATCTCTTAAAAACACGCTTTTTGTTTTGACAGCGGGAATTAATTTTAAATTAATTTCTGCCACTTCTGTATTTTGAATTTAAAAAAATGGATTCCATATTTAGAATCAGTATGTTAAAATTGTTTAAATAGGTAACTTTTATTTTTAGACATTTTGAATAATTACTGCGGTAAATATTTTATTTACCATGGTTAAGGGTAAATCCGGTAAATAAGGGTTAAAAAATAATATTATAATAATACTAAATTACCCTAAAACGTGTCTTAACCCTATTGGTTGATACATGGTAGACCATGGGCCTCTTTGGGTCTATTTTGGGACCCCATGGATCCACTTGTAAGTGATAATGACACTTTATTTTAATTAAGTTAAAATAAATACAAAAATGACACAAGCATATATCTTTTAACGAAACAATTATTACAGAGGGTTATATATGTTGGATTTTAGATTATAAATATTCCTTAGAAAGATAAAAATATTTCCTACATAATGATATTTTATTTATAATTTTTAGACATTAAATAATTTAATTTATTTATAACACAATGATGATGCAGTAATTACTATAATAGTGAAAAATCAAAATAATTGATATTAAAAATACCCAAATAAATATAATATGAAACTTTTAATGAATTAAAATAATTTTCTAGGATAATATGATATATTATTATTGATTTAATTGACTTTTTTTGAAGTAATCAATATGTTATGAGTTTCACAAAAATCAACTATTGAATAGTGTCAAAATTGACATAAAAGAGTTTTTAAAACAAATATTATATTATTAATTGATATTAAATTCCTAAAAATCTAAGGTTAGTCCAAGAGACTTATATCATGATATTTGTATCATTAATGGACCACTTGGGGGTCGCTTGTATGTATATGGTATGTTTATTAACCATATAATATAAAAATACAAAGAGACATTGTAAAAGTGAAACTAATTAACTTAGAATTAATACTTAAAGATAAGGTTAATATAAGTACCCAAACCTTCCTAAATTCTATTGGTTGAGTTGTTTTCGACCCACCCCCACCTTAACCTTTGAATAGTCAACTTTGGAGCCATTGGAAACCGAATATGAATTTATTATAAACTAATATCTCTAGCTTTTCCAAAGGTGCCCCTCACCCCTCTTATAAAAGGGCACTCCTCCCTCTCATTTCTTTACACCTTCAAAGCCCTTTGGGTCGGCCAAACCCTGCCCAAATACTATCTCAACTTCCCTCACTACAACCTAGAGGCCTTATTTTGATCATAAAGCCAACCTAAGGAGCCCTTTTGATCAAATCAAAAGGAAGAACCCGAAGAAGTGGTAATGTTTTCACCACCCCTTATCAAGTTCTTTTCTTCTTCCACTGCCTCTTTCTTTGTTATTTCCATTATAAAATAATAACTCCATTATCATATATATACTGTGATGTTATTATAAATATGGTACAACCATATTCATTATTCTATCCATCCTTTGAATAACATGTCACCATACGTGTGTACGTACGGCTTACCGTCTCCACGTCGTGGTGTAATTGTTATTCAATATATTATTATTTGGATGGGTATAATAATGATGTGTAACTAATGTAAATAATAAATATAACATGATAATGATTCTGTATATATGATATAAAATCCAATTATATATTATTTTAATATCAAAAGAATGATATTGTCGCTCGTGCGTATGTACGGACTACCGTCTCCACGAACGCGATGAGATTCATTGTCCATCATATCCATTAAAGTATAATTATAATTTGATGATTTAAAAATATTATCTAAGGACTTGATATCATTATGGATATGAATAATATACATCCCATTAATAATGAATATGGCTCACATAACAAAGAATATAAAGTAAAATGAACCCGTTAACACCCGAAATGACGATAATTCTAAGATATTATTAACAAATCAATGTTAAAGGATCATATATGATATCATATTAAAGTAAATGATTCTTGTATAATTCAATAACAATTATTTCACCATTATACTGGAGGTAAACCTACCATCGACCAAGGAAAAAGTACAAAGTAAGGGATTTTCTTATCTCACTTTCAATTCCGTGAGATTTCCATTTTTCGCCACTAAATTATTGAAAGTGGTGTATTGTGTACTGCCATTTGATATATATTCATGATTCTATTTATATTCATGTTATTCTGTAAATCATTTGGTGGTTATTAACTTTTGGCCATACGACTCAGTTGATTAACATGGTAAGGGATTTTCTTATCTCACTTTTAATTTCGTGATATTTCCATTGATCACCACTTAATTATTGCATGTGGTGTATGTGTACTGCCCATGATTGTATTCATTGTGTAATATACTTTAATTTATGGGTATTTACATCATCATGGTATGATACTTATTTCATGGGTGTATGTTTCGTATGTTACCTAATCGGTAAGGGAATTTGAGATTTCAATTCCCACTCATTTGGCTTTACGCATATTTCATTGATTATATTACTCCATGATTATGTGTGGAATCACTATTCATTTGATTATGTCATAATTTCCACTCCCCTTCCTGTGGATATAAGTTTTATACACATAATCACTCATTAGTAATTCTCAAGTCATTGATATGAATTTGATAAGAGTAATTTTAACTCATTCACCATTTGTTGAGTTAAACATCCAATTCGTTGGTGTTGTTTTTACAAGAATATGTGTGAATATCCTTTGATTGTTTTACACTGAATATCCAATCATATTTAGTGTATTTATATTTGTCACACATAATTATGTCGTTGATTTATCCTTAACCTAAGGATACAGCCTTTATGAGAGATTTCATCTCAATTTACATTCCATTGAGACTTCTTTGTTGATATACACCAAATCACTTTTATGTGGTGTATATAATGTACTTTGACATAGTATATCATGAATCCATTTATTCTCATGATATTACAAAGTTTTTATTACCTCAATTATTTGTATTCAAGTGTCTCTTTTGGTTAAAATCTCTAACTAAAATACCATTTTTAAATGTTTTAAAGACTTATTCTTCTAAATCTTGCTCATTAATTTCCATGTTTTAAAAATGGTTTTAAGGATTTATTTATATGGACATTAAAGTTTTAGAAATTAAAACTCCTTTTAAAAAGTTTCAAAGTGGTATGGGACACTTTGATTCAAAAATCTACTTTTAAATGGCTTCTTGACAAATAGTGTGACTTTTAAATGTTTTCAAGAAAAGGGGGATAATTCTCTCAAATGGTTTTGATGATTATTTTCATTTATTTCAACATCATTCATTATTCTTGATTGATTTTAATGTGATACAATACAATCTTCCATATTGTATCGAATGAGTCATGTTTGACTGTGGATGCGCTGTTTTTATACCATTCATGGTTTGTGGTAAAAGTATTGACATTTCGTATGCTAGTTTTAATACGAATGTTTATGTTATGTTTAAACATGTTCATATGAGGAATTCATTGGACTTAATAAGTGACGGGTGGAGCCCGCTATAGCTCCTCGATGCATCGGTAGGTCTCATGAGACAAACTAGTGTCTTGGCACAAGGCCTTGACAAAATCTTATTTGTAGTCTTGGCACGAGGCCTTGGCTAAGTGGTTATGATAGTCTGGAATTATGCATTCCAACATTATGAAAGTGGATATTGATATTGCATGTGATCATTCGACTAGTAGAATATCCATGTGAGTAAGTAAATGTAATTATTTCATTTTACCTTTGCCATTTTATGCTGAAGTTCAAGTTTAAAAGGCTTTTGTTTTAGTTATAAATTGCCTTAAGTGTTTATGCTTATTTATGAAAGCTTCTGCTATAATGTTATCCTTACTGAGCATCTGATCTCACCCCTTTCAATGTTTTATTTTTCCCAAGATTATAAAGAAGTAATTTATGAATGACCTGCAGGGATAGTATGAGGGGATATGAAGACAAGATGTTTTTTTATGATGTAATGTAAAAAAATTATGGATGTATCTAGTTATTCCAAGGCTAATAAACTAATCGGTCTTTCGAGACTTGATCATTCTCGTGATCATGCCAATGTTATGTAATAATGCACCGACTCTAGGTAACTAGGGTCGGGGCGTTACACCTTGTGTAAAACATTTTAAAACATGGTATGAAAACCAAAAATCTTAGTAGGTTCACAAAAAAAGTATTTGAACCATTATTCTATCAATACATAAAAACTTATTAAATCATGTTCAAAAATCCATACTACTCAGCCAATACTTATCATATACTTACTTTGTGATAACATGAGATTTCTATTAAAAAAAGAAAACATTAATAAATAAAATAAACGTAACATTTAGAATTAATTACACAATATTGTTACCCTCAAGGATACCATATGATTTTTAACCCTCATGACTACCTTATAATGAAACCCTCAAATCTGCCTTATGATGTAACCCTTATAATAATTTATAGTGTAACCATCATAGTTACACTTGGAGTAACCATACAGTTGACCTCTAATATAAACAAACCCACAGAATTGGTTGGATATATAGGTCCCACCATTAGTCATAAAAAATTACCTATAACCATAACATTATCCTAAAACGAAAATACATGCCAAAAAACATCATTAATTTTCTAAAAATAATAATTTTAAAGTGTATTTTTAAATTAAAGTCTGTTAAAAATCAGATATTTGTAGTAAGAATCGTTAAAAATAATGGAATATGTATATACACTGTAAAAATAGTAAAAAATAATATAATCAAAATTAATTTCACTAATAATCTTAGTACCACATAATCAATGGTGTAGAATGTTAACCCCAACAAAGAGAAATTAGGTTATAAAATCACATACATCAGGTTCTCCTTACGTAAAATATTTTCAAACCTCTAGTATTGTACTTTAAAAACTGTTATAAATATATTAAAAACCAATATTCATATTAATAATTACTTATATTATATTTTTATAAAATCATGACACCAACTTATTAATAATATCTTGTTATTTTCATTGTTCTGGGTGTATTTATTTTATGGTTTCTGTGGTTGGTTCATTGTGGATACCCATTTCGAATGGAAAAAAACTCCAAAGGATGAATGAAATTGTTTTAATATTTATGAATAATTTTAAATTGTACATTATATCATTTTTCTAATATGACGATAAATCATTTGATAGAACATTAATAAAAATGAAATAATGTATTTTGGTGGTTTTTATAATCATCATGAACTTATATCATTTTATTCAATTTAATGTTTATATATTTGTTATAGAAAAATAAATAACATATAATACATGTAATAAAATATTATTTTTCTATAAAAATGGTTTTATGAATAGAATGGATGGTGATGAGGAAAATTGAATGGGTATCATCCACGATGGTGAAAAACTGACACATCATTGATGATGTTCACATCTTTAGAATAAAACGAAGTGGAGAATAAGTGTGATGAAGAATTTTTCCATAAACACGATACAATTAAAGTGTATATAAGATACTTAATCTTTCATTCCACATGGATAACTGTATGTTAATATATTATAAGAAAAGTAAGTGAATCGAAAAGAAAATAATGAAAATGGAATATTATTTTACCTCTTGAATCAGCCCCCCTTGAGAACCTCCTTAAGGAACTTGGTTATGGAATTTTGCATAGACCATATGGTATTCAAAATAGGGAAGAGGATTGTGAATGTATTTTTTCAGAAATTAGAAGATATACTTGAAATTTATGTGTGAGGATAAGAGGTGGTATTTAAATTAGAGGAGAGGGGTGTTTTCTCATTATTATATTAATTAGTTTAATATTAT
Source organism: Viscum album (assembly GCA_963277665.1). Classification (NCBI taxonomy): domain Eukaryota; kingdom Viridiplantae; phylum Streptophyta; class Magnoliopsida; order Santalales; family Viscaceae; genus Viscum; species Viscum album. The sequence continues at coordinate 1,681,282,122 of OY728161.1, read as the reverse complement.
TTCTCAATAATATAAATATTTTAATAATTATAAATAATTATATTAATCTAGTGAAGGTGGATTCTAGATTAGGGTTCTTACATCATAAATGACTCAAGGAATATTGTATTCAATTTATAATGTCTATATTCCATAAATTACTATATTTTACTATTCACAAAAAAATCCAGTATTTTAGAAAAAATCCCTATAATTCACACTAACAACCTCTGAATGAGTAGAATTAAAAAATGAAATCCTATTTTTGTGAATAATATTCTTCATATATTAAAAATAATTTTTCAAATAAAATCGAAATTTATTCGAAAAATTATATTTTTAAAATTATAACTATTTTTATGAAATTATTAAAAATTAATTAATGTCTTCTAAAATTTTCACATAATCATAAGGAAAATATTTATTTATTAATATTTTTTATGAAAAAAAATTTTATTTTAAATCAACATATTAATTATAAAATTGTAATTTAATATTTATTACATAGAAAATTACCAACACTTAATTTATTATTTTCCAAAACATTTATTTATTGATTCAACGATATTTAATTGTCATGATTATACATAAAGGATACGTAAATTTTATTTATACTCTCATAGGTGAAGTTAATATTTCATTATTACAGATTTCATAATTATAAATACAAAATATTTCATTATGAAGTTATAATTAATTTATCATCTTAATTTCAAAATAAAAAACTATTATATAGTTACATATGTTTTTACAATAAAACTATATTATCAATAGGTCCCCAATATGTGTATGAATGAACATATCACTAATAAAAATATGAAGAGGCATATATATCTTGGTTTCATTAACATTTCGATCTGATTATTTCACTAAAAGTTCAATTATACATTCATGATGTGATATTCACATTATTATTAAAAATTTATTAGAAACAAAATAATATGAATATAAAAAATAAAAAAATTATTGACGTAATTTGAATAAACCAATAATATACCTATCTCAAATTAATTTGTAGACCCAATATCAGAGACACATTGTCGTAATGACTTTTGTACATGGTTATGTTTCTGATCATGATGATTTTTATCATGTGAAATGGAATTCAAACACATGTTATCAAAATGTCCCAACTCATTTTAGATAAAAGGCCTCATCATAGTATGGATATCAGTTACCACATTAATTTTTTATAGTGGATTATTATTTTCTATTCATGATTCATAGGATCCAACTAAACACAACCATTAAACATCCATTGTTTCAAAAGTTGTTATCTAGGGTTCTTCATACTACACAAACAATGAGATGGTAACTTCATTTTGTTACCTCCATATTTCATTGATTTAGGATTCCCCGTCACATTCATTCTTGTCATCTTCTTTATTTCATTATCACGAAGAAAATAAGTTTTATAAAACTCCATATCAACTTTCTCATCATAGAGAACAACATTCTCAAATATTTTAATCTTTTTTATGGTAAAATATCTAAATATACTTAGTTTTAACCATGTGTATGAATATTATTATTTCATTATGTTTCCCAAACAGAATTTGGAACATACCTGGCCAGTCATGTAAAATTGGCTGTATACATTGCTACAAAATCTACATCCCTTTCATTAATTACATGAATTGTTTTCCATATCTAGTCGAACATCCTTAAGGAAACTTTTCTCAAGTAATTTATCCTTAATTTTTTCCAACTCAGTGGCTTCAATATCATATTTTTTATGGTATTATTAATAATATTCCACCATATATTGACATCACCTTCCAAAAGAAACAGAAATTGTTTAGTCCAAAAAACAAGGTAATAGTGAAATACTAAATCATTTCTGTATAAATAGTAGGTAAAATATTTTAAAGTTATTATTTAATCATTATCTTAATCCCTAAAAATATTGAATCCTTTCCTATAGTACCAACTATATGTAACTAACATTAATCATTTCATATTATTGTGTCATTAGACTAGAAATCTCTTTCTTATAATCCTGGGAATCTTATTAATTTATAGTTCAATATAATTAGTAAAAAAATGTTATAGAAAATACCCATATATTACAATGATGATTTTTTTACTGAGTATCAATTTTTTCAAAAATATAATATTTTTAAAGAGAACATTTTTTTTTGTTTGTGAAAAACTTTTCATGTCTTTCAACATGAATTCTTCTTTGTTCATTCCCATCCTTAAACCGAAGGAATTTTTTTATAAAAAAATCAATGATCATAAAAATATTATTAAGGGATATAAAATAATAAAACCAATATTCTAGTTAAAAACATGAAATTTCATTAAAAACATTTTCTTAGGTACATACCTTTTCATTTAAAAATATAGTCATTTTTCTTAAAACGCCAATATCTTACCTTATTAAGTAAAAATAATGCTGTAAAAACTCATTAGAAGGAATAAAAAATAATTTTATGTTACATGGGATATAATCAACATAGATACCATACAAAACTCTTACATTTACACTTTAAATATTTAATAAACATACCACTTTCATCTAATATAATTATTCAATGAAAAAAAATAATTACTTAATAAATTATAGTTCAATCAGGGCACACCATATGTATAATCAATTACAAAATCACCTATGTGATATAATATAGATCAACCCTTAATAAATAATTTCTAATGAATATATCATGAATAAAATCCTTGAATACTCTTTTAAACACGTGTGCAAAAAACCTTCAGATTTAAAAATACCCCGTTTTAATATAAATAATTTTTAAAATCGTAAAACTGTACAGATCATAATGAAAATATTTTCATTAAAAAGATATATGAAAAATAATAAAGGAAAAATAAAATAATTAATTAATCATAATGTAAGGAATAGCCACTCATTCACTATAAGTTATAAAAAAATTCTATTTGGTTTTTTTGAAAAGTGTTTATAGAGGTGTTTTGAATGATGATTTTTGAATGAAAGACCCTAACATTAATTCAAACTCATCAAATATATTATATTACGTCATAAATAATACTCATAGGTTCGTTATTTTTTTTTAGTAATATCATTTTAATTTTTATTATTTATTTTTTATCACTTATTTCCATGTTATATAAAATTACAAAAACAATTATGTTCAAATTAGTTGTTTTAATTATATTTGGTTTATATATCAAAAATGACTTCAATATATTGAATGTGGGATAAAATTTCATTATTCCATCATATATTTAATATAAATAAATTATTTTTTCATATTGTATTAAAATTTTATTTTAATTTCTTTCCTTAAATCTGATTATGAAATATGAACTATGTTATAATCATGGAGATTCTAGATCATATATACACATGAGTAACATTTACATTTTTAAACCAACATCATGAAAAAAGGAAAGTATTATCTCTTATTTCAAAAATAATCATAATATCATTAATATCATAATTCTAATTTAAATATACTTACATATATCATCCATATGATTGGGTGATGAAAAATTAATCTCATCGCTTCGTGGAGGTGATAATTTAAAAGTACGCATGGACAATTTTATTATTTTTATGTTCAAAAAAATAATAATATAAATGATATAATATATTTTAAAATGAATATTATGTCACTAATGTCATATATAACGTTAATTCCTTCATTATAACCAGTGATGAGAAATGGTGATGGAAAAAAATTACACTAGTTGATGAGGTGGCATTTCATTTTACAAAAAATTGTTTAATTTGTTTCCCATTTTATGGACGTAGAGATAGATATAGGTCATTAAAGTAATGTTATAACATATCATTATATTTTTTCTACATGGGATTGTATATTCAAATGGTTGAAGAATGTTTGGGGGATGTCGAAGAATAATCAAAACAGAGATACTTAATTAAATATTACTAAGGCTATTGTTCATCCCAAACCATGACCTATATAAAGAGTTTAAGGACTCTAGTAATTTAATTGAGAAGGAATAGGTCTATAAATTGGGTTTTGAAGTTAGAAATTTTTTTAAAATTTATTCCCTTTTATATGAGAGGGGAGGGGTACTCTTTAAATTTCACAAAATATGAAATTGATATTTAATAATATTTAATACCATATAGCTATAAATATAATAATTTTGAAGAAAATATAAGGATGGGAAAATCCCCTGATCCAATAAAAATTAGATGATTTTTTACTAAATATATACCCTTATCTATCTATTTCAAACCTTTTTTAACCTCTTTACCTCATAACAAGACAACATTAATATTTTAAATTCATGGGTTAATATAGTTTAAATAAAATTTAAAAAAACCAATAAATAGAACATGGTTGATATTTCATTCATTTTCTTTATCACTTTTCAAAATATTTTATTTTTAGTAATTTTATATCATTTAATAAAATAATATATGTTATAAAGTTTCAATTATGTCAATTTTTAGAATTATTCTTTAATTTGACACTAATAATAAGAAGATAATAAATTTATTTCCAAAAAATATTTTATAATATCATTAAAATGTAAAGGGAATATATAGATTTCATCAAAAAAATATTTATTTCAAATTATATTTATTTTAATATTATTAAAATAATTTATTCTATTTTATTAAATAAATAATTGTTGCATTGGTGTTGTGCAATCCATTAAAATAATTATTTTTCACTAAATGTTAACAATAAATTATAATGATAAAGATAAATCTTTTATCATTCAAATGAATATTTTTATTCAAAATATTCTTTTATATTACACCATATTAAAAACATTACACATATTAAAACAAAAAGTGTGACTTGTTTGACATTTTATTCAAAAAAAATACTACAATGTTCAAAATCTCATTCAAGTGGCCTAAATTGTCACATTTTTATATTGTATTTCTAATTGTCTTGATATAATCATCCAAAAATATTTAGGTATGTTTTTAGGCCATGTTATGTTTCTTGTCATTTTTTTATCTTGGATTTCTTGATTTACCCTTAACCATGTTGTTTTACATTTCTATGTTTACTATTCATATTTTTAAAAAGAAGGATATATTTAAAAAAGTTGTACATTCTGATTCTAAATATTGAATCCATTTATCATGATTCAAAAAAAATATTCATAGTTTAACTAGAACATATACTGCAAAAATGTATTAAAAAATGGTGTTTCTGAAAAATATATTATTTAATATAAAATAATTTCATAAACAATTCTAGTATGAAATTAATTTCAGAAATAGGAATCAGATTATTTAAAAAAATGAGCTATTTTAATTTTAAACTAATCCAAAACATTATTTTACATTGTAAATACACTAAAATAATATATAGATATAAAAAAATTATTATTTTTCACTATTTATATAAAAAACAATATTTTTTAAAAATAACCAATAATTAATTCAAATATTATTTTTATACGATGAATTCAATAATTAAATTCATTTTTTAAAATTAACTATCTATATATTGAAAATTAATCTCATAAATAAAATATTATTTGAAATGATTTTAATAAACCATTTATTATTTTAAGATTTTAATAAAAACATTAATGAATTTAACTACATAATTAAACTATACTAATAAATATTAAAACAATTTAATATATCAGTACCTAGTATATTACTTTTGTAACACCCCAAGCTTCTACGGTACGCTTCTCTTTGAATAATGTGATAGCGTGTGTTGTACGCAACACCGAGTTCTAACACACCATAACCAATCAAACTAGCCGTTATGAATAGTAATACCTACTTTTTGAAATTATATATATTTTATATTTCAAAATGAAAATCATTTTTGGATTCGGAATATCAAATTTAGCCTAAGGTGAAATTTTGGTACATTTCGGATAACTTTCATATTTTGATGAATAGTGAAAATTACTAAATTTTAATTAAAAAATACTTTTTTAATCAAAATAATTAATAATGATAAATTATGAATTTTAGTAGTTTTAAAGTATATTTAGAATATATTTTTACCATTTAATATAATGTTTGTCATTGGACATAATTTTACAATTAAACCGAACATAAACAAGTGTCAATCTTTTGATAGTTATTATCTCTTAAAAACAAGCTTTTTGTTTTGACAGCGGAAATTAATTTTAAATTAATTTCTGCCACTTCTGTGTTTTTAATTTAGGAAAATGGATTCCATATTTGTAATCAGGATGTTCAAATTGTGTAAATAGGTAACTTTTATTTTCAGACATTTTGAATAATTACTGCAGTAAATATTTTATTTACCATGGTTAAGGGTAAATCCGGTAAATAAGGGTTAAAAAATAATATTATAATAACACTAAATTACCCTAAAATGTGTCTTAACCCTATTGGTTGATACATGGTCGACCATGGGCATCTTTGGGTCGATTTTGGGACCGCATGGATCCACTTGTAAGTGATAATGACACTTTATTTTAATTAAGTTATAATGAATACAAAAATGACACAACCATATATCTTTTAGAAAAACAATTGTTACATATTGTTATATATGTTGGATTTTAGATTATAAATATTAATTAGAAAGATAAAAATATTTCCTACATAATTACATTTTATTTATAATTTTTAGAAATTAAATAATGTATTTTATTTATGACACACTGATGATGCAGTAATTACTATAATAGTGAAAAATTAAAATAATTGATATTATAAATACCCAAATAAATATAATATGAAACTTTTAATGAATTAAACTAATTTTATAGGATAATATGATATATTAGAATTGATTTAATTGACTTTTTTCGAAGTAATCAATCTGTTATGAGTTTCACAAAAATCAACTATTGAATAGTGTCAAAATTGACATAAAAGAGTTCTAAAAACAAATATTATATTATTAATTGGTATTAAATTCCTAAAAATCTATGGTTCGGCCAAGAGACTTATATCATGATAGGTTCATCATTAATGGACCACTTGGGGGTCGCTTGGATGTATATAGTAAGTTTATTAACCATATTATATAAAAATACAAAGAGACATTGTAAAAGTGAAACTAATTAACTTAGAGTTAATACTTAAAGATAAGGTTAATATAAGTACCCAATGTCACAACCCGCCCTCGGGGTCCGTGCCGTGACTACCCCAAGCCCGCCTTCCATAGGACAGGGGCTGGCGACTAGCACCGAGGCGTAAATCCCAGAAAAAGGGAAGGCATTGCCTTTGAAAAGTAAACACACACCACAGAGTAAACAAGCGGAAAGTAAACACTAAGCAAGAAGAGTACAACTGAAAGTGCGGAAAAGTAAATGGGCCAGTATACAAACCCAAACTGAAAGTAAAGTACAACTCGAAAAGGGAAAAACAGCAACTGAAAAGTTAAAGCCGCTACTCCGAGCTGTCCACTGGAAATCCCACCTGAAGGGTGGGTACGGAAAGCTCCTCTGCTCCACGGGTCCCGCCGTCCGCTCCGAGCACTTCCCGCCCAGTGGTCCACCTCCGGGTACCGTCCCGCTGTGCAAGCCTCAGCTAAGGTCAACGATGTCCGTCGTCTGCAACCAACACAACATAGTGCGGGCAAAGCCCGTGCAGGGGTGAGTATAAGCTACTCAGTAGGAACCCCGAGACCCCTGAAGGTCTCTCAAATACACAAAGGATAAACCACGAAGAAAAGTACAATCACGAAGTAACAACCGACACTGCTTAGGTATATGCCCATACATATACCTAAGTCATAAATTAAAATACGCTCCAACCTCTGAGCCCAAGTACAACTCAATCCACGCAGGAAAGTATACGTATTCCACATAGGAAAGCAAAACATAATCCACACAGGATTGCACAACACAATCCACACAGGAAAGCAACAGGTTTCAGCTCACACATGTATACTTCTTCAAGGACGATAAAGATGATCACTGATCCATCTAAGTCGTCGGACCCACGAAGGATCGATAGGTAACTAACCCCCGCAAAGACCCACACAGGATCGGGCTCACACAGAACCTGTAGGCGCTGGCTCACACAGAACTGCTGAGCGCAAGGACCCACACAGGATCGGGCCCACACAGGACCTGTAGCACTGATCCACGAAGGATCGCTGAGTGCTGTAGTCGTCGTCGTCGAATCCACACAAGATCTCTGTACTGTCGTCGTCGAAGTCACAGTAGCAGTCGTAGCAGTAGAACAGTCGCAGCCAGCACTAGGGTTCCCGCACATAGCATGCTCGTTCGGAGGGTCCGCTCCACGAGCCGAGAGGCCGATACATCAACTGTCACAAAGACCAGAGTTGATGTATCCAAAAGTTTCGTTTCGTTAACAGGAACTCAACGCAACAGGCGGCGCGTCGATCGGACGCCCGGTCTGAGAGTTATTGGCATTTTCGTCTCCGGGGCCCGGTTGGTTTTTAAGGCAAAACCAACCCGACCGTACTCCACCTGCGTCCAAACCTCGGGCAGAGTATGCCAAAAGATCCGTCTCACTAAGAGGAACACTACGCGACTGACGGCACGTCAATCGGACGTCCGTAGCTCAAGATATGAGTGTTTCCGCTCCGAAGGCCCGGTTGGTTTCGTGAACGAACCAACCCGGCCGAACTCAAAGTAAACCGAAACCTTGAGTGCGATATACCGAAACGACCGTCTCGATCCAAGGATCGTGTTACCGCTGACGGTTCGTCGATCGGAGGTCCGAGGCTCAAGTTAAGAGCCAAAAACCAAATCTGGTTCGAAACGGGGGGGTCCGGGTCCGGGCCGACCCGGCCCGACCCCCCCTGGGCGGCGCGGTGGCCGGCGGCGGGCGGCGGCGGCGGCGGCGGTCCGCGGCGGCGGCGCCTGGCGCCGCACGTGGGTGGCACGCGGGGGGCTAAGCCCCCGCTTCTCCTCTGGCGGCGCGGCTTAGCCGCGCCGTTTTTTAAATAAAACGCCCCCCGCCACGTGGGGGGGGCTTGCTGGAACGGAACCGGGGGGCCGGCTGCCCCCCCCCCCCTTCTTCAAAAAAAACCGCCCCCCTCTTAAAGAGGGGGGTTTTTATTAGGTGGCCGGGGGATTAATTTTCCCCCGGTTTTAAAGCCTTCCGGCCGGCCAGCTGGCCGGCCGGTTTTCTCAAACGGGACCGGAAATTCCGGTCCCCCCTTCGGCTTCTGACGCCGGCGGCCCGGCCGCCGGCCTTCTCTTCCGCCGCGGCCCGGAACCGGCCGCGGTCTTCTCGTCCCGCTGCGGCCCGGAACCGGCCGCGGTCTCCTCGTCCCGCCGCGGCCCGGAACCGGCCGCGGTGTTCGTCGTCTGGCGCGGTGCGACGGCACCGCGCCCCTTTCGCCGTGCCATGATATTCATTTAACGCGGCGCGACGGCGTCGCGTTCTTGTTGTTTCTTCCAAGGTGCGCGCGACGACATCGCGTAAGATATTTGTACGTTTATCCGCGTGGTGCGACGGCACCACGCCACTTGCTTTCCTCCGCAAAATAATTAAACAAGAACGATGGAGGGGGGTTTCGGCCGTGTTCGTGCGGTCCGGCCCCCCTCACGTTAAAATAATAACGCAACTTAAAACATTTTAAAAGTCTCATGTTTGACATGCGAAATCCATGATCAAGAAATGGAATAAATAAATAATGAATCAACAACCCCTACCTCGGGTTTAAGATTCAAAGATTCATCTATGTTCCGCGGAAGACGGCGTCGCGGAGGTCGGGCGTCGCGGTCGTCGTTCGTCAAATCCGTTGACGAAGAGATATGCCCGAAGAGATACGTCGTTGGCGAATCTTCGTATGCCGATGAAGAAGGTCCGAAGAGGAAGCGGCGTTCCCTCTTGTTGACACCGTGGACGAAGAAGAGAGGCGTCGTTCTTCGTCGGAGTTTGAGCGTTCTTCATTCTTCGTCAGAGCTTGAAGATGAAGAGGAAGCTCTCAAAAAGCTCTCAAGAGGACAAACAAACAACCCATAATAAAATAAGATAACATCTTATTTTATTATTACAAAACATAAAAGAATTTCAAAAGTTTGAAATTCAAAAGAGTTAAGCCCCAAAATTAATTAAGTAACTTAAGTCAATTAAGAGGGGGGTTAAGGGAACTTGAAAAGTCTAGGGGTTCGTGTGGGCCCCACCACACTTAATCCTCCCAAGGGAGGTTAAGTGGGTGTGGGTCCCACTTCCAACCCCCTTTGGTAGGTTTTTAACAAACTAAAAAAAAATTGTCTTACACAAAATTTTATTTAACTCAACTGAAAACCCCAAAACTTAACTTTCAACCCGCAACAAACGCAACTCCCGAAAAGGTCTCGTTAAGCGAATATCGGCGCTGCGAGTTCATCGGTGCCCTCGGATTTCAATTCCGAGCACCGGATCAAAAGTTAGGAATTCCCGCTCGTTCGTTCACTGAACGTACCCGAGCCAAACTTCGGAAATTAATTCCGGGCACTCCGGGCCTCGGAATCAGGTGCCGTCTGAAACCGCGCTTTTGTAAAATTCTAAAGAAAATTAAGAAAAAAATTTCCCTTGAATTTTACGGGTCTTTACATTACTCCCACCTCAGGGCTTTACGTCCCCGTAAAGATACATCAAAACTAGGGAAACAAATGAGGGTACTGAGCACGCATCTGAGCCTCCCGCTCCCATGTGCTCTCCTGGAGATTCCCGTGCTGCCATCTGATGCGCACAAGAGGAATCGATCGCCCACGCAGGACCCGCTCCTGTCGATCCTCTATCTCCACCGGGACCTCCGTAAAAGTCACCCCATCGTCAACGTCAAGCTCCCCATGGTCAATGATGTGCGTCGGTTCGTGCACGTATCTCCTCAGCTGGGATACGTGGAAGACGTCGTGCACCCGGTGTAACTGAGGTGGTAGAGCCAGGCGATAAGCCACCTCGCCAATCCTGCTGAGAATCTGGAAAGGTCCGATGAAGCGCGGAGATAACTTGCCGCCTCGGCCAAATCTCCGAATACCACGTCGAGGTGAGACCCGCAAGAAGACGTGGTCGCCATCCTCGAACTCCAGTGGCCTCCACCTCCTGTCAGCGTATGACTTCTGCCGGCTCTGAGCTGTCCTCATCCGCTCCTGGATGACCTGGACATTCTCTGTCGTGGCCTGGACCATCTCCGGTCCCACCAGTTCTGACTCCCCAGGGTCTGTCCAGCACAAAGGAGATCTACATGGTCGGTCGTACAACGCCTCGTACGGTGCCATCCCGATGGTGGAGTGGTAGCTGTTGTTGTACGCGAACTCCACCAAGGGTAGGTGGTCTTCCCAGCTACGACCAAAGTCGAGAACACATGCGCGGAGCATGTCCTCGAGAGTCTGAATGGTCCTCTCCGTCTGACCATCCGTCTGAGGGTGAAAAGCTGTGCTAAGACGTAGCTGCGTACCGAACGCCTCCTCTAACCCCTTCCAAAGCCGGGAAGTAAAGCGGGCATCCCGATCGGAGACGATAGATGATGTCACGCCGTGGAGCCGCACAATCTCCTGAACGTAGAGACGTCCCAAGCTCTCCACTGAGCCCTGCTCTCTGATGGGTAAGAAGTGTGCCGACTTGGTGAGTCGGTCAACAATCACCCAGATGGAGTCGTGACCTCTGGAAGTGCGTGGAAGTCCAGTCACGAAGTCCATAGATATGTCGTCCCACTTCCACTCCGGAACCTCCAAGGGTTGTACCAAGCCTGCTGGTACCTGATGCTCTGCCTTTACCTGCTGACAGGTGAGGCATCGAGATACGAACTCCGCTACTGCCTTCTTCATGCCCGGCCACCAATGCTGTCATCTGAGATCCTGGTACATCTTCGCCACTCCAGGATGTACCGCCAAAGGAGAAGTGTGAAACTCCCTCAGCACTTCTTCTCGCAAAGCGACTGGTACCATGGTACATCCTCTGAAAAGGATGTCGTGCTCTGCTCCAAGGGAGAAACCATCAGGTGCCTGTCTCGAGGATATCTGTGCACGCCGTGTCTCACAGTCAGCGTCCCCGTGCTGTGCCTCCCTGACTCGCTGCAGTAGTGGAGGAGTGACTGTGAGAGACTGAAGAAAGGCTGCTCCATCCCTATCCACGAAGGATATCTGCAAAGAGGCTAGCTGCTCCGTCGCCTCCTCAAGTAGCTGAATGCCCGTCCTCCTGCTGAGGGCATCGGCTACTACGTTCCCCTTCCCAGGAGTATAGACTATCTCAAAGTCATAGTCATGGAGGAACTCGAGCCATCGTCGCTGTCTCAGGTTCAGGTCCTTCTGCGAGAAGATATACCTGAGACTCTGATGATCGGAAAAGACTATAAAGCGCTCGCCCATCAGATAGTGTCGCCATGTCTTCAGAGCGAAGACCACTGCTGCTAACTCCAGGTCATGGGTAGCGTAGTTCTACTCATGCGGCCTCAACTGTCGTGATCCATAGGCGATCACTGCCCGCTCCTGCATCAGAACACATCCAAGTCCGGTCCCTGATGCATCGCAGTAGACTACGTACCCTACTCCCTCCTCAGGCAACCTCAAGATAGGTGCGCTAGTCAATCTCTGTCTCAGCTCCTGGAAGCTCTGCTGACATCTGTCTGACCACACGAAGGGTTTCCCCTTCTTCGTCAAAGCTGTGAGTGATGCCGCAACTATGGAGAAGTTCGGCACAAATCTCCGATAGTATCCAGCTAGTCCCAAGAAACTCCGAACCTCAGTCGCGCTCCTGGGTGGCTCCCATGCTAACACAGCCTCAATCTTCGCAGGATCCACTGCAACTCCCGCCTCAGAGATAACGTGTCCCAAAAAGTGGACCTCACGTATCCAGAACTGGCACTTCGAGAGTTTACCATAAAGCTGGTGCTCTCGGAGTGTGTCAAGAACAACTCGCAAGTGATAGGCGTGCTCCTCCTCTGTCGTAGAGTAAATCAGAATGTCGTCGATGAAGACTACGACAAACCGATCGAGGTATGGCTGAAAGATCCTGTTCATGAGAGCCATGAACACTGCTGGAGCATTGGTTACACCGAAGGGCATAACCAAGAACTCATAGTGGCCATACCGACATCTGAAGGCCGTCTTCTGCACATCCTCGTCTCTGACTCTGAGCTGATGATAGCCTGACCTGAGGTCTATCTTCGAGAACCACCGTGCTCCCTTGAGATGATCAAAGAGGTCATCAATCCTCGGTAGCGGATACTTGTTCCTCACTGTCACCTGGTTCAGGTGACGATAGTCAACACAAAGTCGCAAGCTCCCATCCACCTTCTTGGCGAACAATATCGGTGAAGCCCAGGGTGAAACACTGGGTCGGATGAACCCCTTGCCCTGCAAGTCCTCCAACTGTACCCGTAGCTCTCGAAGCTCGGCGGGGGCCATCCGATATGCTGGAGTGGATATCGGGGCTGTCCCAGGGTACAAGTCAATATAAAAGTCTACCTCTCTGCGAGGAGGTAGCCCTGGAACGTCGTCGGGAAAAACGTCCGCAAACTGATCCACCACTGCAGGAAAACCAGGACTCCGCACGTCAACTGCTCCAAGGATAAGGCTAGCCAACTGATGAGTGATGGGCTGTCCTCTCCTCCGCGGAAGTCCATCCTGTGCTGCTAAGGCTCCCTTCTCGCCGGTGAAGGTGAACCTACTCCCGTCGGTACGTACACAACGCACCTTGCGCCTAAAACAGTCAATCTGTGCATGGACCGTAGATAGCCAATCCATGCCCAAGATGACGTCGTAAGGCCTCGACGCTGCTACAAGAAGATCCCAGCCGAAGCTCTCGCCTCCTAGAGTAAGCTCACACTGCCGGCACCAGTGCGTAATTGTCGAGTCTGCTCCCGTAGGAGTCTCTAGACGTAAGGATCGAGCCAACGGCTCTGTCGGAATCTCCGAGCTCCGAACAAGGGCAGCGGCTATGAAAGAATGACTCGCTCCTGTGTCTATAAGAACTGCAGCAAGGGTGGAATAGACACAGATAGTACCTCGAATCATCTCAGGTGCGCCGTGGTCGTAGGCCTCTGCTGCCTGGAGCTGTGCCTGTCGCTGCCCGCCAGCTCCCTGTGGTCGGGGTGGACCTCCTGGTGGTGGTGGTGGTAGAGCCTCAAAGCGTCGGCCACCACCAGCTGCTCGTCCAGCTCCTCTGCCTCGTCCGCCTCCTCCCTGCGGACCGCCACGGTCGACCCTCTGCCTCTGCCTCGGTGGTCCATCAACTGACTGCTGCTCCTCGGCACGACGGGTCGGGCAGTCGCGAGCCATGTGGCCCTGCCCGCCGCACGAGTAGCACTGTCTGCCTCTCGTATGACTGGCTCCGTGCTGTGTGCCCCGCACTGCTGAGCCAGTGCCCTGAGGTCGTCGGCCTGAAGGTCTGGTCTGTCTGGACCCCTGAGTCATCCGTCGACTGCCTGCTGCAGATGACTCAGCCACGTGCCGCCCTGCGGTGGGTCTCTGTGCTGGTGTAGACTCAGCAAGGAATCTCTCGATCAGAAGGGCCCGCTCTAGTACTCCTGTCTGAGTCGGTATGCTGAGGGAGATCAGCGATGCCCTGATCTCGTGTCTCAAACCCTGCTCGAAGGTCCGGGCCTGGAAGAATGGGTCCCGTACCATGTCAGTCGAGTAGCGCGAGAGATCGGTAAATCTCGCCGAGTACTGAGCGACCGTCATGCTGCCCTGCCGCAGCTGTAGAAGCTCCTGGATACGCACCGCACGAAGGGTGGCTGGGACGAACTCCGAGCGGAAGAGGCTCTCAAAGTCCGTCCAAAGTAGAGATGCCTCATCGTGCACCTGGAGCATCAAGCTCCACCATCGTCCTGCTACTGCGTGTAGTAGGCTCGCAGCGAGGATCACCATGAGGTCTGCTGGTGTCCTCACTAGCCTAAACACTCGAACCACTGCCTCCAGCCAGTCCTCTGCTGCCTGGGGATCCGTCTCCCCGCGAAACCTGGGCGGTCGCTGGCGCTGAAACTCATGCAGTGCGCTGAGGCGACGTGCATCGTCAGCGGCTGCTGCTGGAAGCATCGGGGGCTCGGCGGGTAAAGCTACCGCCGGTGCCACTACTAGAAAAGGGCCCTGCATCGAGGCCTCGTCGCTCGGTGGGCTGTCGTCTCGCTCGACTCTCGGAACCCTAGCTGGATGCCGTCGTGGGGCCATCCTGAAAAGGAAACAGGTGCGCCACGGTCAGAACAGTATACCTGGTGAGCTGATATAAGTAATCACAAAGAAAACTTTGAAACACACACGCAATCAATGTTTTCGTGCATTAAGTCGGAAATCAGAAGTCAGGGTCCTGGTGTACGGATACGTCGGCCGCCGCACCAACACTGGACTCCCTGGACTGATATCCACACTCAATACGCTAAACATTATTGCTTCACATAGAAAATATCAGAGTTCATGGTAGAACCGAACTCCTCTGATACCAATTTGTCACGACCCGCCCTCGGGGTCCGTGCCGTGACTACCCCAAGCCCGCCTTCCATAGGCCAGGGGCTGGCGACTAGCACCGAGGCGTAAATCCCAGAAAAAGGGAAGGCATTGCCTTTGAAAAGTAAACACACACCACAGATTAAACAAGCGGAAAGTAAACACTAAGCAAGCAGAGTACAACTGAAAGTGCAGAAAAGTAAATGGGCCAGTATACAAACCCAAACTGAAAGTAAAGTACAACTCGAAAAGGGAAAAACAGCAACTGAAAAGTAAAAGCCGCTACTCC
Organism: Viscum album; assembly: GCA_963277665.1. Classification (NCBI taxonomy): domain Eukaryota; kingdom Viridiplantae; phylum Streptophyta; class Magnoliopsida; order Santalales; family Viscaceae; genus Viscum; species Viscum album. Next base: position 1,681,266,587 of record OY728161.1, on the reverse strand, counting down.
GATCTGTCCACTGGAAATCCCACCTGAAGGGTGGGTACAGAAAGCTCCTCTGCTCCACGGGTCCCGCCGTCCGCTCCGAGCACGTCCCGCCCAGTGGTCCACCTCCGGGTACCGTCCCGCTGTGCAAGCCTCAGCTAAGGTCAACGCTGTCCGTCGTCTGCAACCAACACAACGTAGTGCGGGCAAAGCCCGTGCAGGGGTGAGTATAAGCTACTCAGTAGGAACCCCGAGACCCCTGAAGGTCTCTCAAATCCACAAAGGATAAACCACGAAGAAAAGTACAATCACGAAGTAACAACCGACACTGCTTAGGTATATGCCCATACATATACCTAAGTCATCAATTAAAATACGCTCCAACCTCCGAGCCCAAGTACAACTCAGTCCACGTAGGAAAGTATACGTATTCCACATAGGAAAGCAAAACATAATCCACACAGGATTGCACAACACAATCCACACAGGAAAGCAACAGGTTTCAGCTCACACAGGTATACTTCTTCAAGGACGATAAAGATGATCACTGATCCATCTAAGTCGTCGGACCCACGAAGGATCGATAGGTAACTAACCCCCGCAAAGACCCACACAGGATCGGGCTCACACAGAACCTGTAGGCGCTGGCTCACACAGAACCGCTGAGCGCAAGGACCCACACAGGATCGGGCCCACACAGGACCTGTAGCACTGATCCACGAAGGATCGCTGAGTGCTGTAGTCATCGTCGTCGAATCCACACAGGATCTCTGTACTGTCGTCGTCGAAGTCACAGTAGCAGTCGTAGCAGTAGAACAGTCGCAGCCAGCACTAGGGTTCCCGCACATAGCATGCTCGTTCGGAGGGTCCGCTCCACGAGCCGAGAGGCCGATACATAAACTGTCACGAAGACCAGAGTTGATGTATCCAAAAGTTCCGTTTCGTTAACAGGAACTCAACGCAACAGACGGCGCGTCGATCGGACGCCCGGTCTGAGAGTTATTGGCATTTTTGTCTCCGGGGCCCGGTTGGTTTTTAAGGCAAAACCAACCCGACCGTACTCCACCTGCGTCCAAACCTCGGGCGGAGTATGCCAAAAGATCCGTCTCACTAAGAGGAACACTACGCGACTGACGGCACGTCAATCGGACGTCCGTAGCTCAAGATATGAGCGTTTCCGCTCCGAAGGCCCGGTTGGTTTCGTGAACGAACCAACCCGGCCGAACTCAAAGTAAACCGAATCCTTGAGTGCGATATACCGAAACGACCGTCTCGATCCAAGGATCGTGTTTCCGCTGACGGTTCGTCGATCGGACGTCCGAGGCTCAAGTTATGAGCCAAAAACCAAATCTGGTTCGAAACGGGGGGGGGTCCGGGTCCGGGCCGACCCGGCCCGACCCCCCCCCCCCCCTGGGCGGCGCGGTGGCCGGCGGCGGCGGGCGGCGACGGCGGCGGCGGCGGGCCGCGGCGGCGGCGCCGGGCGCCGCACGTGGGGGGCACGCGGGGGGCTAAGCCCCCGCTTCTCCTCTGGCGGCGCGGCTTAGCCGCGCCGTTTTTTAAATAAAACGCCCCCCGCCACGTGGGGGGGCTTGCTGGAACGGAACCGGGGGGCCGGCTGCCCCCCCCCCCTCCTTCAAAAAAAACCGCCCCCCTCTTAAAGAGGGGGGTTTTTATTAGGTGGCCGGGGGATTAATTTTCCCCCAGTTTTAAAGCCTTCCGGCCGGCCAGCTGGCCGGCCGGTTTTCTCAAACGGGACTGGAAATTCCGGTCCCCCCTTCGGCTTCCGACGCCGACGGCCCGGCCGCCGGCCATCTCTTCCGCCGCGGCCCGGAACCGGCCGCGGTCTTCTCGTCCCGCTGCGGCCCGGAACCGGCCGCGGTCTCCTCGTTCCGCCGCGGCCCGGAACCGGCCGCGGTGTTCGTCGTCCGGCGCGGTGCGACAGCACCGCGCCCCTTTCGCCGTGCCATGATATTCATTTAACGCGACGCGACGGCGTCGCGTTCTTGTTGTTTCTTCCAAGGTGCGCGCGACGACATCGCGTAAGATATTTGTACGTTCATCCGCGTGGTGCGACGACACCACGCCACTTGCTTTCCTCCGCAAAATAATTAAACAAGAATGATGGAGGGGGGTTTCGGCCGTGTTCGTGCGGTCCGGCCCCCCTCACGTTAAAATAATAACGCAACTTAAAACATTTTAAAAGTCTCATGTTTGACATGCGAAATCCATGATCAAGAAATGGAATAAATAAATAATGAATCAACAACCCCTACCTCGGGTTTAAGATTCGAAGATTCGTCTACGTTCCGCGGAAGACGGCGTCGCGGAGGTCGGGCGTCGCGGTCGTCGTTCGTCAAATCCATTGACGAAGAGATATGCCCGAAGAGATACGTCGTTGGCGAATCTTCGTATGCCGATGAAGAAGGTCCGAAGAGGAAGCGGCGTTCCCTCTTGTTGACACCGTGGACGAAGAAGAGAGGCGTCGTTCTTCGTCGGAGTTTGAGCGTTATTCGTTCTTCGTCAGAGCTTGAAGATGAAGAGGAAGCTCTCAAAAAGCTCTCAAGAGGACAAACAAACAACCCATAATAAAATAAGATAACATCTTATTTTATTATTACAAAACATAAAAGAATTTCAAAAGTTTGAAATTTAAAAGAGTTAACCCCCAAAATTAATTAAGTAACTTAAGTCAATTAAGAGGGGGGTTAAGGGAACTTGAAAAGTCTAGGGGTTCGTGTGGGCCCCACCACACTTAATCCTCCCAAGGGAGGTTAAGTGGGTGTGGGTCCCACTTCCAACCCCCTTTGGTAGGTTTTTAACAAACTAAAAAAAAAATTGTCTTACACAAAATTTTATTTAACTCAACTGAAAACCCCAAAACTTAACTTTCAACCCGCAACAAACGCAACTCCCGAAAAGGTCTCGTTAAGCGAATATCGGCGCTGCGAGTTCATCGGTGCCCTCGGATTTCAATTCCGAGCACCGGATCAAAAGTTAGGAATTCCCGCTCGTTCGTTCACTGAACGTACCCGAGCCAAACTTCGGAAATTAATTCCGGGCACTCCGGGCCTCGGAATCAGGTGCCGTCTGAAACCGCGCTTTTGTAAAATTCTAAAGAAAATTATGAAAAAAAATTCCCTTGAATTTTACGGGTCTTTACACCCAAACCTCTCTAAATTCTATTGTTTGAGTGGTTTTCGACCTATCCCCACCTTAACCTTTGAATAATCAACTTTGGAGCCATTAGAAACCGAATATGAATTTATTATAAATTAATATTTCTAGCTTTTCCAAAGGTGCCCCTCACCCCTCTTATAAAAGGGCACTCCTCCTTCTCATTTCTTCACACCATCAATGCCTTTTGGTTCGGCCAAACTCTACCCACATACTCTCCCAACATCCCTCACTACAACCTAGAGGCCTTATTTTGATCAGAAAGCCAACCTATGGAGCCATTTTGATCAAATCAAAAGGAAGAACCCGAAGAAGAGGTAATGTTTTCACCACCCCTTTTCAAGTTCCTTTCTTCTTCCACTTCTCCTTTCTTTGTTCTTACCATTCTAAAATAATAACTCCAGTATCTCACATATACTGTGATGTTATTATAAATATGGTACAACCATATTCAGTATTCTATCCACCCCTTTGAATAATATGTCACCATACGTGCGTACGTACGGCTTACCGTCTCCACGTCGTGGTGTAATTGTTATTCAATATATTATTATTTGGATGGGTATAATAATGATGTGTAACTCATGTAAATAATAAATATAACATGTTAATGATTCTGTATATATGATATAACATCCATTTATATATTATTTTAATATCAAAAGAATGATATTGTCGCTCGTGCGTACGTATGGACTACCGTCTCCACGAACGCGATGAGATTCATTCTCCATCGTATCCATTCAAGTATAATTATCATTTGATGATTTAAAAATGATGTTTAAGGACTTGATATCATTCTGGATATGAATAAGATACAACAAACATGGATTATGTAACAAAACATATAAAAGAAAATGAGTAAGTTACCACCCGAAACGACGATAATTCTAAGATATTATTAACAAATCAATGTTAAAAGATCATATATGATATTATATTAATATATATGATTCTTGTATAATTTAATAACGATTATTTCACCACTATACAGGAGGTTAACCTACCCCAACCAAGGAAAAGTACAAGGTAAGGGTTATTTCACAATCTCTTCATTATCCGAGGTTGTTTATACGTAATAATCTACTGGGATTTCTTTATCATCCACATCCATGTTTCATCGAAATGTATTTCAAAACATATTTATTATTTACAAGAATATGGGTTAAAGTCATTTATACCCTTGTTTGACTTTTTATAAGTGGTTTATAAAGGAATCTTTCCGTCGTTTTCAAAACACGGTCCCTTTTAACCTTTTCGACAGAATTAAGGTAAGAATGTTTTTTTAACTTATACGGTGGGTGCGGATATTTTCCACCGTTATAAAATCTTCAAAGCTTCCCTTACAAGCTTATAAGGTTATTTTCAAAGAAAATGTTTTATTTTATATGGATGTTAAATGATTTCAAAATAAAAGGAGATATTTCTTTAAAAAGAATTTTGATTTCATCTATGTCAACATCCTTTGATGGATTTTAAGATTATTTGAAGTTGATTTATTATGATAAAAAAACTTCTATATTGTATTGAAGGTTTTGTGATATGTTTGACTGTGGATGTGCTATTTTTATACCATTCATAGTTTATGGTGAAAGTATTGACATTTCGTATGCTAGTTTTAATACGAATGTTTATGTTATATTTAAACCTTTTCATATGGGAAATGCATTGGACTTAATATGTGACGGGTGGAGCCCGCTATAGCTCCTCGATGCATCGGTAGGTCTCATGAGACAAACTAGTGTCTTGGAACAAGGCCTTGACAAAATCTTATTTGTAGTCTTGGCACGAGGCCTTGACTATGTGGTTATGATAGTCTGGCATTATGCATTCCAACATTATGAAAGTGGTTATTGATTTTTGCATGTGATTATTCGATTAGTAGAATATCCATGTGAATAAGTAAATGGCATTATTTCATTTTATTTATGCCATACCATGTTGAAAGTTCATGTTTGAAAGGCTTTTGTTTTAGTTATACATTGCCTTAAAAGTTTATTCTTATTTATGAAAGTTTTCGCTATATTGTTATCCTTACTGGGCATTTGAGCTCACCACTTTTCTATGTTTTATTTTTCCCAGGAAGTGAAGAAGTAAGTTATGAATGACCTGCAGAGTTATTATGTGGGGATATGAGTGTGGATTATGGAGACAATATGTTGTTGTAGTAGTTTTTCGTTTAATGATGTAATGTAAAACTTATGAATATATCTAGTGTTTCCAAGGCTACTAAACCAATCGGTCTTTCGAGATTTGATCTTTCTTGTGATCATGCCAATGTTATGTAATAATGCACCGACTCTGGGTAACTAGGGTCGGGGCGTTATAGTTGGTATCAGTGGAAGTTTAGTACAAATATTGGAAGCTAGATTTAGATAAACTCTGATTAGAGCACGTAGACCTAAGATGAACCTTGAGGATTAGTATATAAGAACTTCCTAGAATTTTGGTATTGTAGAGATTTTGTGAGTTTTCCGAGCAATAAATCCCTGTCTGGATACGAGCAGGTAGAGGCAGATCTGGCACAGATGTACCTAGGGGTAAAACCCGAAAACACCGCTTTGAGCTAGACTCGAACGGGAACTGGTGCACGACAACGGGCCTTTCTGCACTCTTGGTTACGACACTCCCGGGGGATATGCTTAGGATAACTCTCATTTTCTTTACAAATCATTTTGAAGGGATTATGAGTATATACTTCCTCAAAGAAAACATTCTTATGATTACGGATTATATACATAAATAGTTCAATTTATGTTAAGTGTTTTATAAGTATGGGATTATGTATTTTGATTCATAAACTGATCTAGTTTATGCCATTGTTTAGAAATGGCGCCTAGTGGAAGAAATGGAAACTGTATCAATGCACGCACTCCATGTAGTGATTTCCCTCCTACTCAAGATAATTATAGTGGGGCTGGTGATGCAACTGGTGCCGATCAGCTAATCACCATACTGGGACAACTTACTCAGGTTATGAATAATAACCTTCCCCGTATGGAGCACCCTGATCCGCAGCGTGGAGGATCAATGTTAGATCGATTCATGAGGCAACAACCACCAACGTTCAATGGGAATACAAATCCCTTAGTAGCTGAGCAATGGATATTTTCCCTAGAGAAAATATTTCAGGCTTTGGGGAGCAGTGAAAGGGAAAAAGTTATCATGGCAGTTTACCGCCTCACTGGAGATGCTGATCAATGGTGGTCATTGATTCAAAACATGAAGGAAGATGATGAAGTATCAAATATGGAGTGGAGGGAGTTCAAAGATCTGTTTTTAGAAAAATACTTTCCTCGCGACCATCGAGCAGATATGGAAAGGCAATTTCTGAGTCTCAGACAAAAGGAGGATGAGAATGTCACAAAGTATGAGGCTAACTTTACAAGGTTAGCGAGGTATGCTGGAGATTATATTTTCAACCCAAGAAGTAAGATTGATCGTTTCTTTTATGGGTTAAAACCATTTCTCCATCGAGCATTAGTCTCACAATCCTTTTCATTGTACGAATACATTGTCTCATGTGCTATCAAGACCGAAAAGGAATTCTCTAAGTCTTATGACATTAAATCAAAGAAAGAGAAGAAGAGACCTACTGATCAATCTAGGAATGGAAATAAGGGGAAGAAGGGAAATGTTGAATATCCATCTTGTGGTAAATGCGGGAAGAAACATCCTGGTACTTGCTTGAAGGGAATGGGAGTCTGTTACAAGTGTGGTGAAAAAGGCCACCAAGCTCATGATTGCAAGGGGAAGAAGGAAGCTACCAACGTTCAGTGCTACAATTGTAGGGAGATGGGGCATTATGCAAATGCATGTCCTAAGCGTCAGGAGAACTTACCTCAGAAAAGGCCAAGGGATCAAGGCTAGGCTTATTCTATCACTACTGCTGAGGTAGAAGCTCCGAAAGACGTGGTGGAAGGTAATTTAATGGTTTCCTCAAGTTTAGAAAATGCATTATTTGACTCTGGATCGTCGCATTGTTTCATATCTTCCCAGTTTGCTAAGAAAATTAGATATTTCCAATTTGATTTAATAAGGGAGTTGTCAGTTAAAACTACTAAGGGAAGTATCATTGCAACAAAGTTTTGTGAATCAGTCCCCATTAGAGCACATAAATTTTCTTTATCTGCTGATCTCATCGTCATACCTATGATTGAGTTTGATATAATCCTCGGTATGGACTGGCTTTCAGACTATGATGCGAAGATTTATTGTAAGAAGAAAGAGGTTACGATTCTTGATGATAATGATAAGGAACATCTTATTTTTAGAGCAGAATCATCACCACCTAATTCTTATTTAGATCCACCCTCAATAGCTCAACTAAATTCAATTATTGGGGAGGAAGAGAATGAAATAACTGCGGGTGAGGAAAGGAATGTTCAAATAGAGGATGTACCTGTTGTGAAAGAATTTGTAGATGTATTTCCGGAAGATTTACCTGGACATCCTCCAGAACGAGAAGTTGAGTTTTCCATTGATTTGATTCCTGGATCAAGGCCTATATCGAAGACCCCTTATAGAATGGCCACTGTAGAGTTAGTCTAACTAAAGAAACAACTAGAGGAATTGAGTAATAAGGGATTTATTCACCCTAGTGTTTCTCCATGGGGAGCCCCTGTTCTTTTTGTTAAAAAGAAAGATGGATCTATGAGGTTATGTATCGACTACAGGGAGATCAATGCTATAACGATAAAGAACAAGTATCCCCTACCTCATATTGATGATTTATTTGACCAACTGCATGAAGATCAATACTTTTCAAAGAGTGACCTTCGATCTGGATACCATCGGTTGTGTGTGAAGAAGGAATACATTCCGAAGATAGCATTTCGAACCAGGTACGGGCATTACGAGTTTACTGTAATGCCGTTTGGATTGACTAATGCACCCTCTGTATTCATGGATCTGATGAATAGAGTTTTCAAAGATTATCTCGATGAATTTGTCGTGTTATTTATTGATGATATCTTGGTATACTCCAAAACCTACGAAGATCATGAAAATCACTTGCGCATTATCTTGAAGACTCTGAGGAGGCATGAATTATATGGGAAGTTTAGCAAGTGTGAATTCTGGCTTCATGAGATTTCTTTTCTTGGCCATATTGTCTCTAAAGATGGAATCTCTATTGATCCTTCTAAGACCAAGGCAATCCAAGAATGGCCAGCACCTACGAGTATAACTGAGGTACGCAGTTTTATTGGTTTGGCAGGTTATTATCGACATTTCGTCCAGAATTTTGCCCGATTGGCTAACCCATTAACGAAGCTCACACGTAAAGGGGTTAAATTTGTTTGGACAAAAGAGTGTGAAGAATGTTTTGAAGAACTGAAGAAAATATTAGTCAATGCTCCTATATTGACTCTACCATCGGGGAATGATGGGTTCGTTATTTATAGTGATGCATCAAAGAAAGGACTTGGCTATGTCCTTATGCAGAATGATAGAGTTATTGCCTTTGCATCACGACAGTTGAAAATTCATGAACAAAACTATCCTACTCATGATCTCGAGTTAGCAGCTGTGATCTTTGCTTTGAAGATATGGAGGCACTACCTCTATGGTGAAAAATGTGAGATTTATACTGATCACAAGAGTTTGAAGTATATTTTCTCACAAAAAGAACTCAACATGAGGCAAAGAAGATGGCTTGAATTACTCAAGGATTATGATTGTACGATACACTACCACTCGGGGAAGGAAAACAAGGTGGCAGATGCTTTGAGTAGAAAAGACCATGGAGTTTTGAACAATATGAGAATTGAAAGGGATCCAATTTTCATGGATCTAGTGAAGATGGAGATGGGAATAACCAGGGAAGGTGAAACATCAATGCTTTTTCAAATGGTTGCCAAACATCTTTACTAGAAAGGATTAAGAGTTCTCAGACCGATGATGAAGAATTCCAAAAGAAGATTAAAGCTGTGAATGATGGGAGATTGAGAGACTTTGTGTATGAAGATGGAATTTTGAAATTCGGGAAGAGACTTTGTGTTCCCGATTTACCTGATCTAAAAAGGGAATTGCTGGATGATGCTCATAGTTCCAATTTCTCTATACACCCTGGGAGCACAAAAATGTATAGAGATTTGAAGGAACATTTTTTGTGGGACAACATGAAGAGGGAGATTGCTGATTTTGTGTCAAGATGTATGGTTTGTCAACAAGTGAAAGCTGGAAGGCAACAGCCTGGAGGAGTCATGCAACCTCTTCCCATACCGGAGTGGAAATGGGACAATATTACGATGGACTTTGTCATGGGGCTACCAAAGACTCCTAGAAGGAATGATGCAATATGGGTTATTTTTTATCGTCATACCAAGTCAGCACATTTTCTTGCTATAAGAGAAGATCTACCCCTGGAATGTCTAGCAAGACTATATATTAATGAAGTTGTGAGACTTCATGGAGTACCCCTATCGATTGTTTCTGATCGTGATCCCCATTTTACTTCAAGATTCTGGAAAAGTCTTCAGAAATCCCTGGATACTGAACTTCATTTGAGTACTGCTTACCACCCTCAGACAGACGGACAATCAGAACGGACTATTCAAACCTTAGAAGACATGTTGAGATCTTGCTCACTTGACTTTCAGGGTATGTGGGATCAATATTTACCTCTGGTAGAATTTTCCTATAACAATAGTTTCCATTCGAGTATTCAGATGGAACCATATGAAGCGTTATATGGAAAGAGATGTCGTACACCAACCTTTTGGGATGACGTCGGTGAAATAAAACTTGTAGGCCCAGAACTGGTGGAGGAAACGGTGGAAAAGGTGATGGTAATCCAAAATCACATCAAAGCAGCTCAAAGTAGACAGAAGAGCTATGCCGATAATCGAAGGAAGGATTTGGAATTTCAAGTCGGTGATCATGTTTTTCTAAAGGTATCTCCGTGGAAGGGAGTCATACGTTTTGGTAAGAAAGGTAAATTGAGTCCCAGGTACATCGGACCTTTCAAAATTCTAGAACGAATTGGGGTTGTAGTTTACCGATTGGCAATGCCGCCAAGTCTCTCCAAAGTTCACGATGTGTTCCACGTATCTCTGTTGAGGAAATACATGCCTGATCCAACGCATGTACTCACCTATGAGGAATTAGAACTGGAACCCGATCTTTCTTATTGTGAAGAGCCCGTCAGGATTCTTGATACGAGAGAACAAGTACTGAGAAACCGGACGACGCGTCTGGTAAAAGTTTTGTGGAGAAACCATAAGATGGAAGAGGCAACGTGGGAACCCAAGGAACTTATGATGAAGAACCACCCGAGTCTTTTCATGTGATAAGTATTCTAGAAATTTCGAGGAAGAAATTATTTGAAGGAGGGGAGAATGTAACACCCCAAGCTTCTACGGTACGCTTCTCTTTGAATAATGTGATAGCGTGTGTTGTACGCAACATCGAGTTCTAACACACCATAACCAATCAAACTAGCCGTTATGAATAGTAATACCTACTTTTTGAAATTATATATATTTTATATTTCAAAATGGAAATCATTTTTGGATTCGGAATATCGAATTTAGCCTAAGGTGAAGTTTTGGTACATTTCGGATAACTTTCATATTTTGATGAATAGTTAAAATTACTAAATTTTAATTAAAAACAACTTTTTTAATCAAAATAAATAATAATGATAAATTATGAATTTTAGTAGTTTTAAAGTATATTTAGAATATATTTTTACCATTTAATATAATGTTTGTCATTCGACATAATTTTACAATTAAACCGAACATAAACAAGTGTCAATCTTTTGATAGTTATTATCTCTTAAAAACACGGTATTTGTTTTGACAGCGGGAATTAATTTTAAATTAATTTCTGCCACTTCTGTGTTTTGAATTTAGGAAAATGGATTCCATATTTGGAATCAGGATATTCAAATTGTGTAAATAGGTAACTTTTATTTTTAGACATTTTGAATAATTACTGCGGTAAATATTTTATTTACCATGGTTAAGGGTAAATCCGGTAAATAAGGGTTAAAAAATAATATTAAAATAATACTAAATTACCCTAAAACGTGTCTTAACCCTATTGTTTGATACATGGTCGACCATGGGCATCTTTGGGTCGATTTTGGGACCCCATGGATCCACTTGTAAGTGATAATGACACTTTATTTTAATTAAGTTATAATGAATACAAAAATGACACAAGCATATATCTTTTAGCAAAACAATTGTTACAGAGGGTTATATATGTTGGATTTTAGATTATAAATATTTATTAGAAAGATAAAAATATTTTCTACATAATGATATTTTATTTATAATTTTTAGACATTAAATAATGTATTTTATTTATGACACAATGATGATGCAGTAATTACTATAATAGTGAAAAATTAAAATAATTGATATTATAAATACACAAATAAATATAATATGAAACTTTTAATGAATTAAACTAATTTTCTAGGATAATATGATATATTAGGATTAATTTAATTGAATTTGTTCGAAGTAATCAATCTGTTATGAGTTTCACAAAAATCAACTATTGAATAGTGTCAAAATTGACATAAAAGAGTTCTTAAAACAAATATTATATTATTAATTGATATTAAATTCCTAAAAATCTAAGGTTCGGCCAAGAGACTTATATCATGATAGTTTCGTCATTAATGGACCACTTGGGGGTCTCTTGGATGTATATAGTAAGTTTATTAACCATATTATATAAAACTACAAAGAGACATTGTAAAAGTGAAACTAATTAACTTAGAGTTAATACTTAAAGATAAGGTTAATATAAGTACCCAAACCTGTCTAAATTCTATTGGTTGAGTGGTTTTCGACCTATCCCCACCTTAACCTTTGAATAATCAACTTTGGAGCCATTATAAACCGAATATGAATTTATTATAAATTAATATTTCTAGCTTTTCCAAAGGTGCCCCTCACCCCTCTTATAAAAGGGCACTCTTCCTTCTCATTTTTTCACACCTTCAAAGCCTTCTGGTTCGTCCAAACTCTGCCCCAATACTCTCCCAACATCCCTCACTACAACCTAGAGGCCTTAGTTTGATCAGAAAGCCAACCTATGGAGCCATTTTGATCAAATCAAAAGAAAGAACCCGAAGAAGAGGTAATGTTTTCACCACCCCTTTTCAAGTTCCTTTCTTCTTCCACTTATCCTTTCTTTGTTCTTACCATTCTAAAATAATAACTCCAGTATCTCACATATAATGTGATGTTATTATAAATATGGTACATCCATATTCAGTATTCTATCCACCCTTTGAATAACATGTCACCATACGTGCGTACGTACGGCTTACCGTCTCCACGTCGTGGTGTAATTGTTATTCAATATATTATTATATGGATGGGTATAATAATTATGTGTAACTCATGTAAATAATAAATATAACATGTTAATGATTATGTATATATGATATAACATCCATTTATATATTATTTTAATATCAAAAGAATGATATTGTCGCTCGTGCGTACGTACGGACAACCGTCTCCACGAACGCGATGAGATTCATTCCCATCGTATCCATTCAAGTATAATTATCATTTGATGATTTAAAAATTATTTTTAAGGACTTGATATCATTCTGGATATGAATAATATACAACAAACATGTCTTATGTAACAAAACATATAAAAGAAAATGAGTAAGTTAACACCCGAAACGACGATAATTCTAAGATATTATTAACAAATCAATGTTAAAAGATCATATATGATATCATATTAATATATATGATTCTTTTATAATTTAATAACAATTATTTCACCATTATACATGAGGTTAACCTACCCCAACCAAGGAAAAGTACAAGGTAAGGGTTATTTCACAATCTCTTCATTATCCGTGGTTGTTTATACGTAACAATCTACTGGGATTTCTTTATCATCCACATCCATGTTTCATCGAAATGTATTTCAAAACATATTTATTATTTACAAGAATATGGGTTAAAGTCATTTATACCCTTTTTTGACTTTTTATAAGTGGTTTATAAAGGAATCTTTCCGTCATTTTCAAAACAAGGTCCCTTTTAACCTTTTCGACATAATTAAGGTAAGAATGTTTTTTTAACTTATACGACGGGTGCGGATATTTTCCGCCGTTATAAAATCTTCAAAGCTTCCCTTACAAGATTATAAGATTATTTTCAAAGAAAATGTTTTATTTTATATGGATCTTAAATGATTTCAAAATAAAAGGAGATATTTCTTTAAAAAGAATTTTGATTTCATCTATTTCAACATCCTTTGATGTATTTTAAGATTATTTGAAGTTGATTTATTATGATAAAAAACTTCTATATTGTATTGAAGGTTTTGTGATATGTTTGACTGTGGATGTGCTATTTTTATACCATTCATAGTTTATGGTGAAAGTATTGACATTTCGTATGCTAGTTTTAATACGAATGTTTATGTTATATTTAAACCATTTCATATGGGAAATGCATTGGACTTAATATGTGACGGGTGGAGCCCGATATAGCTCCTCGATGTATCGGTAGGTCTCATGATACAAACTAGTGTCTTGGCACAAGGCCTTGACAAAATCTTATTTGTAGTCTTGGCACGAGGCCTTGACTATGTGGTTATGATAGTCTGGAAATATGCATTCCAACATTATGAAAGTGGTTATTGATTATTGCATGTGATTATTCGATTAGTAGAATATCCATGTGAATAAGTAAATGGCATTATTTCATTTTATTTATGCCATACCATGTTGAAAGTTCATGTTTGAAAGGATTTTGTTTTAGTTATACATTGCCTTAAAAGTTTATTCTTATTTATAAAAGTTTCCGCTATATTGTTATCCTTACTGGGAATTTGAGCTCACCCCTTTTCTATGTTTTATTTTTCCCAGGAAGTGAAGAAGTAAGTTATGAATGACCTGCAGGGTTATTATGTGGGGATATGAGTGTGGATTATGGAGACAATATGTTGTTGTAGTAGTTTTTCGTTTAATGATGTAATGTAAAACTTATGAATATATCTAGTGTTTCCAAGGCTACTAAACCAATCGGTCTTTTGAGATTTGATCTTTCTTGTGATCATGCCAATGTTATGTAATAATGCACCGACTCTGGGTAACTAGGGTCGGGGCGTTACAACTTTACAACCATCTATACTAGAGGGGTATAATGTTAAATGAAACAAATAGTATGATGTACATTCTATCTAGATCTATTATGCTTCACATACTCATGGTCCTCTAAAGACTCCATTAAAGGTTGGTCATCTGCATAAGACACAACATGTGTGGCTAGAAACCATGTAGGGTTGTTTAAAACAATACCCAATTGGATACCCTGAAATCACTAAACATATAACATCAATAGATTTTCAACTCATCATAATGAATATATAATAACCATAATAAGAGATATGAAATTAGAACATATAGATAAAACATGATAAACTCCAAGTCTCAACAAGGTCACAAAAATCCTTCCAACCAAATGATTTTTCATGAGGCTTTAAGGTAATAATAATCTGGGAGAAAATACTAAATATTCAATTTGATCACTGATTTCAATCGCATGATAGGTCATTCTCCTCAAGACATTCCGAAAAATTATGGGTAAAACACCATAGATAATGACACATAGATTCATGAACTGACATAGGTCTCATTGGAGACAACAATAACCTTAACAGATTGACATGCACTATATGGGATCGACGTATATTTATATTGGTTGTAACAATTCTTGAAACTCAAAATAGGGTGAATGGAGGTTAGTGAGGATACAACTAGAGCACCATGAGAGGATTCTTACTCTAATACACTAAGTGGTATCATATACATTACTCAGGGAAAGATTCAATACTAATCCCTCTAGTGGGTGGATTGAGTGAATCCTAACCCAACAAAAATAACTCACCAACATTTTATTAGAACAAAGGAACACTTGTGAATAATAATGTCTTATGATAATGAAACAAAGTACCTCAACATTCCCATGGGAATGTACACTATGTAGATGGGAGTTCACAACAAGCCTTCCCAACTTAGGGTATGACCCTGCCTCACCATCTCACATGATATGAAAACTTTTATATAAATATTGTACCTTTTGGAGACATCGAGTGTACAGGTCATTCTAATAACCATTGGGTTCCACCTTCCCAAGTACATGTACTAGAGCTAGTGCCTATGTACTTGGGGATGGTTTGTGTAATATAGTCCAGCTCATTTACATAGACATTTCTGAGTACTGGACTGTGGGCGTTTACTATGGCCATAAATGTGTTCTTGATCATTCCATTCATAGGTACACCTATCAGACACTCCAATCCAGCAACCATGGTTCCCAAGGTAGGTGATTTTTTCAGTGCATTTAAACCTTATTACCATAGAAGGGATAATACATGTACTTTTTTCTTCAAGAGTACATGTCATGTAGGATGGATTCTTATAAAAAATATAGATTGATCTCCACATCAAACACACATTTTTCAACTATTTATTTGTCAATTAGACCAACCATTAAACAAGTATTTGGGATCATTCATCCCTGGTAATATTTGAGGACCTGACTCCAGCCACCTAAATCCAAATATGAAGCATCAGAAATTCCATTTCCATTGATGGACGCCAAAACCCATAAATGGATATCTTTAAATCTAACCTCAGTCTTCTTCAATCACTAAATATAACAACTTCATCCTCAATCACAATCTTGGTCTTACAGTGAAGATCCAATACAAAAAAAATGATTGTGAATCATTAGTCACAGAGTTTTTTTCAATCTATAGAAAAATGGGATATTGATGATGAACGCACAATCAACTATGAGATAAAATAACAAAACATAATCTTTGGGGATATTCCTTGTCCATTATTTAGATATGCACCAATAAAATTATATATTAATGATTAGTGAATATAAAGTTAAACAATAAATCATAAAATATCATTAACTTTTGATTCTTCGAATATAATGTAATACATTTAAATAAAAAGTCAGCCCATAAATTTATTTTTTAGAGAGTAAATTAAAATTTCATATTTTTAAAAAGTCAAAAATTAAAATCATAGTAATAATCCTACAAAAACGTTTTATTGGTCACTAATAAATACTTGGGGATTATTTTATTTTTCAGATCCATAGACTCTGTTCCAAAAGATGATCCCAGTGGCATCAGTCCAATCCACAATCTTGTTTCCATGGTAATTCCCTCCTCAATTCTCTCCTCATAGAACCCTAAGTTTATGTGGGTAACCATAGGATATTCCCACAACTAGGTTAAAATAGTAAAGGTTTATAGAATTAATCATTAAAAAAAATTAATAAATATATTTATTTATTTATTTATTTTCACACATAGTTATGGATACATGAGATAATATTTTTAATATTTTTTATATCATAACACTGAGACACCATAAACCCAATAATCTTTTTCCAACCTAAAAAATTAATATGAAAATAATTCAAAAAATATTTTAATTCATAGAGTGTATGTGTCATTAAAATTATATTAAAAAATTACCATCCCATTTCCCATTTCAATAGGCTCATCATGAGAATGGGAATTTAATTTCCTTTCATAATCATTATTATAATGATTCCTCCTAGTCCCAACTATTTTCAAATACCAAAGGGCATTGTGTGAGATATAAAAATCAATGTGAATAATTTTTTAATCATCAAAAAATAATACATATGTTTCTTAAATCAGTGAAACATATTTCATATCTATAACAAAAGAGGTTTAACCTATGTTATTCATAGTCATTATCTATTCAACTCCTTTTTAAGGATTCATAATAAAAATGATGATAAACCCATGGATATCCTCTAGGAGTGTTTATCCATTCATATAAACTTATTCCTCCTTATGAAACAATATTTATGATGTATTAAATAACCAATATTACCCTTTTAGATTTATTACCCATTAGAAAAAATGTTCCACAACTACATCCACATGATAATATCCAGAAAATGATATATTTTATAGGAAAACCACACAATCTTTACCTTATCAAATAATCAGGTTATTGGCATGTACTTATACCTATCCACATTATTTTAGCCCAATATTTCTACCTATAATATACAAATATTATCTAAATTCTTATCCGATATAAATTATAATTAGTTGATCTTTTCGTACATAAATTCTACATCACTTGATAAGAATGTTCATTTCATCTGACCAAATGACACACAATATAACCATAAAGGATTATTATATTTACATACTAGATACATAATCATATTATTCATGAAATATATTAAAAATCTCACATAATTATCTTATAACATAGAACACTACTATGACATAACCAACATAAAATATTTCATCATAACATTGGGATAGGGAACATAGTATGTGGTGATCTTAGATAATAAATAATGTTATACAAAAGATATATGAATCAAATATCATATGTTATAATAAGAAAATAATAAGGCTATTATAAAATGATAATAAATTACCATAAAAATACTCAATTATTCAAATATATGAGTCATAAATCATGGAAAAGGGCATTGTTGATATAAAGTACATATTTCATATCTAAGAGTGATAATCATTAGTCCATCGTGATCTATGAGAAAAAACCATAAGCATATGCCATTAGATTATTGTTCAAACACATAAGAATATAAATTCATATCAAATTAATGGATCATAGTAAATCCTATCATAGATTATTGGGATGACTCTGTATTAAATAATTTAATTATTCATGTTTCGCTCCCAAGACTATCATAGTGGACATAGTACCTTACTAAACTGAATTGACACCCTATTCTAGTCTTTATTATATCCAGAGATATCCAACATTCCGAAACACAATGATGATACATATAAATCATGTCCCAACTATCACATAATGAAAAATATAAATATGTCTTCCATAAGATCATAAAACATTCATCATATCATCCTTTGATAACCTATAGAACAACAATAGGTTTTATAAAAATTTAATCATTTTTTCACACCCCATAAAAAAGAATATATTTTTTAAACATCTCATCATAAAAACCATAACCCTTATATAGAAATAAAAATTGATGGTATCATCATATCATATCCTAAGTAAATAATTAGTGACATTAAAGGATGTCATTGTATATAAAAAGTTCATTTAAAATAACACTATAATATTTCTTAAACAAATTTTCCATTTCATTCTAAATTTACTTCACAGATGTTTTAAAAATAAAAAAATTAATAGAAAAATTGTTATTTAAAATAGTACTTGGAATGTGTGAAGTAAACATCAAATAATTTAGAGTTTATGGCATAGAAAAATTATTTTCATGCAGTAACCATTAAAAAAATAATATATTCATGCATTTTTTAAAAATTACCTGATTTGGAAAAATAAAAGATGATTCCATTTTTATATTTTATATAAAAAATGAAAACATTTGTAAAAATTAAGATAATATATCTTAAAAAAATATGAACATAATTCTTAAAAACATTTTAATGAAATAATGTACTTGGAAGAAAAATATTCTTGACTGAGTAGAAAAATAAATTATGTTTTCTATAAAAACATTATTTCGGTCTCGTGAGTACATATAGAGTGTAAAATGAATAGAAAACATTCAATATATATATACATATAGAATAAATTTATTGTTTTTTAGAATAAAAGCATCATATAATTTTCCTCAATGGTAATTTAAGTGTAAATAATCTTGATTAATGTGGGATTGATACATAAATCTCATACCTCATGATTAATATTATTTGTAAGCATTAAAATGTGCACTATAATTAATTTAAATTTTTTATAGTTATATTAAATAATAATTTACCTAATGATAATTTCATTTATTATCCATTTATAAATTCATATCACCCAATTATTAATGATTTATTAATAAAATCCTCATTTTGACATGTAAATAGTTTCATTTTTCATGGGAGTTTTGATTTTGATGTTACAATAATAATAAATTGATCATGTTTTTTTCATATCCAAAATATAAATAATTATATAAATTTAAATTATTTTGATTATATACATAATTAAAATCATCCATAGATGGTATAGAAATAAAAATGATTTACACAATTATTGGAGATGGCTGGTTGTACATATGCATGAACACTATTTTAATTTTCTAAAAAATATAATGAAATAATTTTTAATAATAATTTATAATTATAGAACCATAATTTTACCATAAATAACATATTTAATAATAATTTCTATTATAATATTAAATTATTAGTTATTGCTTTAGAAAATTAATAATGACACAATGTTGATGTTAGAGTCCATATATACGGGCGAATGATAATTTCATTTCCCATTTGATGGGAAGGTGGGTAGATAATGGTGGTTATATAATTATAATAAAATTTTATTTTATTTTTTCATATAAATTATTAGTTATTGTTATATACCACATATCTGGAAGAAGTAGAAGAAGAAATATATTGAAATTTTTCTAGTATGATGGTTACATATTTTTTCATAGACCTCCTTTATATCTATTCATTAGGACCCGTAGAATGATATATTGATAATTAAGATAAATATTTTCCCTGGATAACAAATTTTAGAATATAATTGGGAATGATTTTTTTGGGAGATACCTGTTTCGCTGTTCATTATATAAGATATAGGAGGGATATAATTTTATATGCGAGGCATGGGACACAATAATAATTTATTAATATAATAATATCATACATAAGAAAAATATATCAAAATAGTCATGGATTTTATGGTAGGATAAAATAGGGTAAAAAATTATCTATAATAATTAATAAGACATGTATATTTTGAAATATTAAAATTATCGCTTATTTGAACCCCCTCAGTAAACCTGTTTTATCCTTAAATATGGTAATAAAATATTTCCATTTTCAATATTCATTATGATGAAATTTAAGATCACCCTGTGAAATTATATTAATTATGAAGATTAAAAACATTGATTCCATTTTTCAATATTCATTTTTTATATTTTTCATTAACTCATTTTAATGCAATCATAGAAACACAAAGAATGTCATCTTGAATGAAATTTATGTTTTATAAGAATATATGATATATTATAATTTCATGCTAAGTATAAACTATTAGATGAATGTTATAAAAATTTATTGAATATATAATCCAGAAAATTCATTACAATTATTCAAAAAGAGGTATTTAATTAAATAATTTTTTTATTAAAATGAATTGTCTCCCTAAAAACTTCTTTTAAAAAAATTTATTTACCCCTAAATAAATTTATTTTAATTTCTTAAAAGTTTATATCAAATGTATTCATTATATAATTTTTTTTAAAAAATTAGTTTTTAAATTTGATTCTGTAGTATACAAACATATTAAACCAACAAAAATATGACAATTATCCCCTTAAATAATTGTATTTTGAGATTTTATAATGGTTTTCTAAACAATGTGTTGCGTGGAATGTAGATAATCGAATACATCATGATTATTTAAAATCAATAAATAAAAAACATTAGGGCGTTATAAGAGCTAACCCCAGACATTCACTATTTTGTGTCACCAAGAATAATATGTTATGATTCTTGAAACTATACCGACTCATCCAACTCCCACTTCTATGTGTCCTCATGGATATTTATATGATTATGTTGCACAATATCCTGAGGTATTGAGTTCCAACACATATGGTTCATACAATAGTTTATGATATAAACTATTCATTACATAGATTATTCATCTGGATCCATTTAAAACACATTGATATTGACAACCTAAGAACGGTCTAGATGGTATATTTGATACTGAGAAACAATGAATATGTCATTCGTATTATTTGACCTCTTATGATGAAAAATTGAAATTATATGTTTTAAATCCTCTAGAATACATTGAACATATTAATGAAAATTGGAAACAAATTCTCATACCTCATAATATTCATATTTCGTAACATAGGTGGTGAAAATAAGAATACCTATACATCCTTGTAAAATTTTGGAAAACATTGTCTCTGTTTTTCATAAAATATTTTCCCACTATGAAAAATTTCTATCATTTTGTAATCAATTGAAAATTCTTCGGCATATCCTATATGATATGCATTTTGAAAAAATCTTACTCCACATCCTATAACAAGTATAATGGTTTTCATAAATCCCTACCATATAAATCCACAATATAATAAATTTTAATTTCTATATGATAACTGTTATTATAGGAAAACACCATAAGCATATTAGAGTTGTTACATGAACCACTAAAATGGTTTACATGTTCTATTAACACTCATTATAACACCTACATTGTCTTATAAGACATTAAATTAGTATAAGGTTGATAGATAGTTGTAAAATTTACAAGTTTATATATATCATTAGAATATTCTATAAGAAATGAATTTTTAAATTTGGATTCATATAAAAATGATGCTTCTTATAACTCCTTATATATGTGAAATATCGTGGAATGATAACCAAACCTTCTTATTGACTAAAAATTCATCCCAAATTATTATATTACTTTATACCATAATAAAATAGTGAATGATTTTCCATACCACATCAGTTCCATGAAATGAAAGTAATGATATCCTCAAGAGTCACATCATTACATCAACTCACATGTATATAGGGATTTCTAAAAACAAAGGAAGACATGTTGGACATTAATAGTGATCATTCTCTTGGTGATAAGTGAGGCATCATGAAATGAAAAATATAATGTCATTATTCAGGCTATAAAAAAGATGTTATAACTAGAATTAATGATATATATAGTTATTCGTTGATTAAACAATCCATTTTGAGGCATATGATTCCCACAAAAAATCATCATGCATATTTATAGGTACCACAACTTGACCTAAACAAGAAACAATATTAGAAACAATCTGGGATCAATAACGTAGTGTAACCCTAGCATATATATTGATCATATTGACAAGAAAATATGAATTACATAATTAACCCATATTTACCCTCTCAATGAGGGAGGATCAGATACTCAGGTATATTTTAGCCAATCTTCCCTGATACTCCTGAACATCTTGGTTCATCTCTCCAAAGTGTCAAATCACATGCCACTCACCACTATTAACCTACACTATCTTTGGATGGGCCTTCCAACTTAATGTATAATCCATAAAATCTCATTTCATAGGGGTGTATTCCATCTCAAAATGAAAATTCAATATCTCTTTAACCCACAATCTATGCAAAAAGTTCAATTTATTCTAATAGAATATATACTTTAGGTTCATATGACTCGTATTTAAAACCAACCGCTCACAGAAAATATATATTGAAACTAATTTCTTAATGTGTGAACTATTTCTAGGTTCATGGTTCTACAGAAGCATGTGATAGGTCATGCCCAAATTTTTTTCATTCATGATGATCAATATGATATTTACACAGTAATAAATGTTATGATCAATGGAATTTAATCAATGAAAAAAAATATAAGGTATAGAACACTGGAACCAAGAACTGGATCAGCAGATATTATTTATAATTAAATTTATTAATTAAAAATTATCTTGTTAGAATTATTACTTTTTTATGGATAGGAAAACATATCTATGTTTTACCATCATTTTTAAGGAATAAAGTGTATATTCCCCCTAGCGGTGTTCCATGCATGTTCCACAAATCCTCAAACACCATCGTAGGAATCTCTGAGTGCTGGCAAGGAATATCATATTGCATGTTTCATTTCCTTTGGCTCACCAAAGAAATATCTTCCAAATAATTATCATTGATCACTCTATGCTCGGTATTATGGGGTGGGGGAATATCTCTCACCATTCATGGGAGGGTTCTTATAGAATGGATCCCTATATGGTTTTGAGAGGATTCTCCAAATTCATTGTGCATAATAAAAAATTTAATAGGATATATTTAAAAATAATATATTTGGGTTTATCGTTTTATATAATTAAAAATAAATAATTAAAAATGTTCCCTTTATAATTTATTTAATTTGATCTAGAACCCCGTGCCAGTAATAAAAATATTATTTTTATTTCTTCACATGCACTTAACTAGTGAACTAAAATTAAATATTATTTATTTTAATAATATTCAATATATAATATTTGTCATTGAACCATTAACCTCGGTCTTACATTCCTCCAAAATATTTATCGGTCCTTCCATAATGAATATTTATTTATTAAATAAAAAACACTACATTATTCTCCAATAATTAAATAAATATTATATTCACTAAATAGAAAATAAATATTTATTAAATATTTTTCTCACATAATATTCTATTGAATAACAAGTGAGGGAATATATGTGATAAACAAAACATGAATAATTTTTAATCCTACTGTGTAAATAATAATTATTCAAATTTTCAGATAATAAATGATAATATATTGTTTAACTATGATTCTGGACATAACTATTGTGATACCCTCTAATCCTCATTCATAGTGTAATTCGGTAAAATAACCTAAAGTCCAAGGTTAACATCAAGAAATATTACAAGGAGCACATAAAAAAATAATTTAATTTCACAATGACATAATACATCATAAAATTCCATATTGTGTAATTTAATCCATTTTTCTAGATATCTCCAATTAAGTAGGTTTCATGCAGGTTCCTTCAACCTACGTGCTCAATGTCTCTTTATTTGACATTACTGAAATTGAACATGCCTATATAACACCATGGATATAGATTTATTTATCCTATATCGTTTTTATCGGATATTATAAACTTCTAATAAACAATATTAGACATAAATCATTTCTCACGTTATTCAATAATTCAATATTACCTATGATGCACCCAATATATCATACCTCACTGTGTGCACATGTCTTCATGTTTTCATAAATATATCAATGTAAGTGAATCATAATTATAACTAATAATAATACTAAATTATAAAGATCAATACACACATCCATATATAACAACATCCAATGGCACATAAATGTGGATTTTCTACCAGCGGGTCTTGTTTTCATGATATCCTACACTAGATGTTACCTAGGGAGTTCACCCTGATAAGGTGTCCCAAATTCCTATGAGTCTCCACCCCAAATTTCCTATATAAATTGTGTCCCTTATTTTATATCATCTTGAAATATATCATATATTTAAGAATAATTTCTATCACTTATGGTTTCTTATCATGGTTGGGGAGTAATATGACCCTTTATTGTGACGGTTACTCTTAGGAAATTATCATATACTATGTTATGAAGAAGAATAATCATGATTTGATAAATTTTATATTAATAATAAAAACTATAAATACATGTTATCATAAATGTGTTGACTTGTTTTTTACCTTGTAAAATTTTCATGTATTTCTATATATATTTATATTGGTAGGTACTGAGATGGAGTGCAGTTTTGAGGCCCGGTATACCTAGAACTATTTTTATAAAAATATAAAATATTTTTATATTTAACGTGAATAGAGATTCAAAAAAATGGATAGTTTTTAAATGGGTTTTTGTATGGGAAATTCGGGACAACATTTGGTTCTGGAATATAGTGTTTACCCGATGTGTGCCATCAAGTTAGTCGGTGCTGGATGTTCAGACCCCTCTCTCATTAGAAGTACTTTTTAAGTGCATTAATTAATAATTAAATGAATTTCATCATTCATAGTTGATCTAAAATGGAATTTATAAAAAAATATTGTAAATTTTCCAATATTGGCCTCGTAATTTCTTGATTTTTCGGTGAGAGATCCTCTATCCTACTTTTGGTGAATTGAGATCAATCAATAACAAATCTCTAGATCATGGATAATAGAAGTATGATGGACATAGAAACTCCTTCTAATCATTGTGTATGAATTTTCTTCACCAATGATTGATAAAAAACTGTGGGAAGACTCATAATTGGTGATTTTACACCATGGATTAAATTTTTTGGCAGATCAAATGTTTTTCATTGATTTTCACCCTTATGCAACCTCAACATGTTCCAACTTAGAAAAATACAATTTATTTCAGTCATTTATCTGACCCTATATCATGTTCTTAATAATTTTCCCAAAATTATTGGACAAATATCATTCAAGACTATCTTTTTTTGATTTTTTTCCTTATTATTTATACACGTTCATCATATGTTGGTTCCTTGATGTCCCAGTTCAATAATTTCTTGGAGACCCATGCTCGATCAGAAATGCAGATACATGGAAGATTGATGAAATGTTAACTTTTTTGTGAAACCACCACATATCTAGAGAACAGTAAAGAAAAGGATGAAATATATTTTGGTTAATCCTCAAGAATTTTATGATCAGATGTTTGGAATCATGTAAAATGTGCAATGAAACCCTCATCGATGATAGGAGCTGGTTTCTAAGGAAATCTGACTAACTACCATGATTTTTTCCAAGATCTGATGTGTTTAGGAGGAATCATAGTAGGATCCAAAGCAGTTAAAGAAAATTGTAATCATTAGTAGTAGATATGGAAATTTGGGTTTTCTATCAAAAACCTTACTACACATCATGTTCAATGAAGAACACACGTCTTGTAACCCCTTCCATAGTGGTGCTAGAATGTTCAAGATCATAAGTAGGAAACAACGTGTGGTCCCTCTTACATTTTGTGTTCCACTTCCCAGATTAGATGAACTATGTGACAAACCACATATGAGAGGGTCCGTGTAGATGTACACAAACACAACTTGAGTACATGAGTGACATCCCAAGTGAAGCCACACACCATGTACGAGAGTACACAAACACGGGGTCTCAATACAAATACATGGAAAGTAGCACACGGCTTGATCCCCATATACATAGAAAAATCCATGTAGTCTACCATCATGGAATGTACTGCTACATGGGTGGGAACCTGTATACTGGCCATATATATGTCTAGGCTATGAAGTGGGACAATATGAAATCTGGGTCCCCTCACATTCCATGTTCTAAATTGATTCATCGGATAAAATTTCAAATTCCCATACATCCTTCATTTAAACTTGGATTTTCTCCCTCAAGTAGCCTATCCTGAGTATTTTTTTTACATAAAATGGAATGGTTCCCTCAGTTGTGGTGTTCAAGATAAATGGTGAAATTTTTTGAGCTTGTAACCTTCATAAGTGATTCTTTATGATGATAGTATTCTTGAGGGTCACCAGAGAAAATTTAGGGATTTACCCTCTAGTAGGGCTATATATTGGACTTCCTCGATCATTTTTTCATGTTACCCTCTTATAGGGCTGGGATGTTTATTTACTCTACATTCAGACCACTATCGTCTAATTGGGTTGGGCACTAGGTTCCCCTCACACCTTCTTATGGGTGTCTTTATCTGGATGGGATGGGTAGTGGAGTTCCCCGATAGCTTCTCAAGGCTGTTTCCCTCTAGAAGGGATTGGTAGTGGAGTTACGCAATTATTCTTTTTGGAATTACCCTCCAGTAGGGCATAGCAATGGAGTTCCCCAGATGAAATTCTCGATCATAACCCTCTACTAGGGTTGGGCAGTGGATTTTCCTGGTGACTATAAGAGTAATAGTCTCATGTTTTACCGTGGAATGGGATCCTTACCAAGAGATGTGGCCCCACGAACATGAGAAAAGTGATGAGATATAGTTTAACATATCTTTGTACTAATTATGAAGAGGAACACATTTCCATGTGAGACACATTATTATGATGTGATGTAAAACCATATGGGTGATTCAATTCCATCCAAAGTGGATAGTATAGAGGTGTGGTGATTGAGTTCATAATACGTTAATGTCTAGGAAGGACATGTGGTATGATGGGAATCATTGGTGGATATTTTAGAACAATTTTCCACTCTTCTTATTGAGGTGAGCTATGAGATGGAGATCCCATGTCTCTCTTGTTTAGGTTTTAATGACTGAACATATATATATATATATATATATATATATATATATATATATATATATGTATACGACATCCACTTCTTATATTTGGATTCAGTCCATCACGTAGAGGTGATTATTCGTGGGGTGTGCCACATGATTTCCATGTTTAGTTTCTTGTGGATGGATGGGCCTACTATCCTACTAAAGGTGGTGAAGTCTTGAAGGGTAGTTCATCTACTCACCATGTTTACCCTCTTGTGCTTGTACGATCTTACATTCACTCTTGGTTGGGTAAAAGTATAATCATTCATTAATCCTTATTCAATATAATGTTTCCTCTTAAGTTGTATCTTTTACTGACCCCCTTTCACACTTTATGTTCATTCTAATTAGTATGTATATACTCACCCCCACATGGGCTTCACCCACACATGTCGTGTCTTTTGAAGATGACGGACTAGTCGATCGTGAATTAAAAGGAACATAGAGATACTAGGTGCTTGCACTGCAAATAGAGGTCATAGCTCTGGATTTAGGATCTGGTCTTCCCTTCAGCTATGTTTTATATACATTCCAGTTTTAATTAGGCTGCAAAACTTTTCTATTGGGGCATGTATTTTCCCTACCTTTTCCTTACAAACTACCATACCATTTAACTTCTTGGAGGATCATGCATTCGTGGTTTAACGTATTGTAGAGTTACATATATTTTTCATTCCCTCTACACTTTTTCATTAAGTATATGGTTTTTGTGTGTACAATTTATTATGAAAAGTCCTCACCAAGTTTTTATGACTTCAGTGCATGTCGCTACCACCAAGCCTATAGAGGCAGGCATGGGGTAGTTGTGGATCAAGCCCTGCCTTGGTTCTGTTCATAACATGTTGGTATGCAAGCAAGTTTATTCCATGGGATGTGGTTCATAAATTAACACTTAAGAGGATTTTTTTGGGTATAGGGAAACATTTTAAAAGTGTCTCACATTCGACTCTCTTGTCAGGGAGTCCGATGATACTATAGGCTATTGATGTATCCATTCACCAGGACCTTTACTACCTTCTTTTTGACACGACATGCTGAGACATTTTTTTTGTAGGGATCAAAGGTACATGAATCATATAGGATTGAGTCCTTGAATATACGTCTTAGGTCAGCTCCTCATTTTTTGATATTTATTAATATATATATATATAAATATAATCTCATAGGACCACAGTACTTCTTCATAACATTCTGAATGCCTCTGTGATGACATCCTACCCGGATACCCACTCTGGTGTTTGAATACAACCCTATGAGTGATGAGTCCTTAGTTCAGGGTCTATCTTATAAGACACATCATTCATGTGGGTAGGTAGTATAAACTCAACTTTTGGGGAAATAGATCATCCTAACAGAGGTAGTTGAGGATATGAACAGGCTTTATGGACTCCTCGAGTTCTATAATCAAAGATTGATGAGGTTTTGTAGAGATACATACCCTTATGAAAAAAGGGTATTTTCTAGATTATGTGCTCTATTTCATCAGGAAAATTCGAACACAATATTATCAGGTGGTTTTACTATCATCAATAATTTTACATGAAGTAGTTGGGCACTGGATGAATCTAGATATAGAGATGGATGATGAGTCAACATTCTTATAGGACGACTTCCAATAGCTATTCTGAGAGGAGTACTACACCACTTTCTTATGATCAGTTCAGATCCAGAAGATTTTGATGCTTAAAAAGGATGGCATTATAATGGATGAGTTTTCCTTGATATTAATATACCTTATGACCAATTCCATTAACATGATCCAGGATTCCTTCTTCCCGGCATAAAACATAGAGTAAGGTTCTATATAGAGATTCAAAAAAGTGTTGTTCCCTTTTTCATCCCCACCAATGTATGGGTGCTGGAGGGGGAACTTATGAAAAAATTATTCAATTAGAGGGATTCTATAGAGTTCTAACTGGTAGTGTGTGTAATAGGATTGAGTCGTCTGTAGTAACTAATAGATGTTGGGATTCATGGTCTCAGAGTAGGATACCCTTTTTTGAGTAGTCTTGTGATCAAGGATGCATGGGTCTGAGATAGAACATTACACTAGATTTGCTTAGAGGAAGTGATGATTTTCTTATGATGGTCATGGTCACATGGTGGTTGACTGCTCAGCCAGTTATGTTGAGTATCCATGAAAATAGTTGATGGAAATGCACAGTAGAGGTAGAATTGTGATCCTGGATCTCTAGGGCATGGATAGTGTGGTACCCTTGTAGGCAGATCTTGTAGAGGAGCTGGATGAGCTAAAAGTGGAGGGAGAATCTATGAAATACTTATACCACCCCCACCAAGTTGTCCAAATAAGTTCCCGAGAGCTTGCGGCTGGGGACATGGGTAGCTTCAGGAATTGGAGGCATATGACCATGTAGTGCAGAATATGATCAGAGGTATGATCTATTTTTATTCTACTATTTCTTTAGTGTTATTAGTCAAAGGATCAATTCATTCTTTTATCTCTCTATTTAGGGAATGAGAGCTAGAGTTCCAAACTGAGGCACCAGTACATAATATTTAACTTGAGGTTCCTAAACGAACCAAATCTTCTATATCATTCATCATCTAGAAATGAGTGAAATCACTTAATTGAGATAATTACACATGGTACCTTTAAATCATCATGATAAAAAACTATGACAACAACTTTGGTATGGATTGTCATTACATGGTCAAGGCCCTTATTGACAATCACAAAATACAAGTCAGATGCCTTCGCAGTGATGGGACATGATTCACCTCTTCTAGTGAGATATATCTAACTGATGGATTGGTGGATGATGTGATCAGGAAGTTGTAACATGATTGAAATTTTTTTTTTTTGAAAAAAGTGTGATCCAAAAAATGGTACTATCCAAAGGAAAACCAAAAACTCATGGTGTCCAACAATGATGAATACCTAGGGTGTCTCATTTGATAATGTGTCTTTAGAAATAATAAAATTACCCACAGTGCTACAAATGGGGAGATTCGCATCCTCCCTACATTCATGATCCAAACCATCATCCATAATGTTTCTTTCTCTCCATACAATCACAATAGTACTTCCCAAGGTGATAAAAATTATGCACTCCATAAAATTATAAGAAATCCCATCGAGAGTTTCTATTTCCCTGAGAAGAATTATAACCAGGGTTTCACAATCAGACTCGATTTCTTCAATAAATTTTATGAGACATTCAAAATAAGTGATACGAGTAGATAATTCTCTTAACTTTATACCAAAAGTGGTACCTGATTTATACCAAGAACTGAATCCAAAGATGCCTGACCCTCTAGAATCATTTACTAGTATGCCTCCCCTCATCTTACACACCATGAGAGTTCCATCAACATTATGCTTCATACCTATTTAAGGTTAGATCTATCAGACCGATCAACCCAAGTTATAAAGAAGTAGTACGAAGTTCATTGAAGACCTTGGAAGGATCCTACATAGGGTAGAAGACTTCCTCCCACTGTGAATCAACAACCCCCACTCTACAACAAGCGACTTCATTTGTACCTAGGGGGAATGATAGATTGACTCATTCCATATCTTATTCTATTTCTATAATACAAAATATTCTAAAAAATAGATGAAAAGATGATACCACAAACCTTCTTATCCATGTCATGAGATCCTAATCCCTGGAACCACTTATTGCGTAGATCGAGCATGGTATACCCATCACCATTGGTATCAATTCTGAGACCCACTGATTCCCAAATTCCCAATTCCCAATCACATTGAATGAATAGATGATTTAAAGACTCTATTTTAGATATTACATAGCAGGCCTATCATGTAATAATGTCATCACATTTTTCATATGACATTCATATCTGTTAAAATTACCTAGTTTCTCATCCTCTATAAAAGTAAGATAATTTTAGTAGAAATATCTTTTCACAAAAGATTTTTATCCCATAAATTCTTCTCACCCTATCCATTAAGAATGGATCTATAGTCACCATTACTAAATTTTTCAGATGATGATCCTATGAAGCAGCGATCAAGAATATCAACAAATCGTATTCTTTCAAAAATTACATTCCATTCATCATTAAGAATAGAATTCATCAATCATGGATGATCAGTAGCATCTGTAAAATATATATTTGGAGTATGAAATCATGGGAAAAATAAACTCTCACAAACCCATTATTCCTCTTGAATATTGATGTCACGTCTTTAAAACATCTAGCAAGTATGTTCATGAAGAACCTCCAGATGCTTCTACATTAACCTTGATAGGTTGGATAAAATTCTATTTCAATGCGCATATTTCTCCCATTTCTCTCTATATATATCGTACCCAAATCATACCCATAGATATATTACTTCGATAAATCCTCACTCAAGTCATTCTTTCATGGATTCAATAGTATTAGTAGTGTTATGAATGCCAACACTCCCCTCCCAAATCATTTTATCCATTATTTTCCAGGTAACTTAAGGACACCAATTTTTTTTTTAGAATCCAGAAAAAATTTCTAATTTATATTTTTTCATATTTGTGACAGTTCATTTTGGAGGATTTAACATTGAAAAAAAATTCATTGGAATTGTGTTTAATACACTTTTGATCAATTTCCCCTCCAAAAAAAGGAATTTGTCCATCTAGTTTAAAATTCTTCCACTGATCTTGTTGGTAATCTTATAAAAGAGAGACATTTTAACATGGCCATTTGATATAGGGGTTCTGGTAAAATCCATTAGAAGTTTTCTTCTTTAGATACCCAAAATTACATAGATTGAACCACTATGACTTCCATATCACTTGTAGGAAATGAAGACTTCACTTTTTATTATAAAATATTCTTATAATCCAACATGATTCTCAAGAAAATTATAAAAAAAATTCCATACATTGGGAAACACTAACACATCATCAGTAAACATGAGGGGTGAATCAATAATACTACCATTTCTATTAGAAAAATCTAGCATTATCCCTTATCCTAATATTTTTTGAATACTCGTGGAATGGTCCTCTTAAGCCAAAATAAAGAGGTACGAGGATAAAGGATCCCCTTAATGGACACCACACACGTTCTTGATGAATCCAAAACCCTTTCTCATGAGTGATATTGAAATCCAAGGATAATAGTAACATCTTTAGAAAAGATCATTGGACCACTCCTGGTAGCCATGTATCCTCATAATACAAATAAAAATATCTCATTCAATTCTATCATTATATTTTTCTATATCTAACTGAATGATCAAATTTCATCCCATGAATCTCTTATTGATGTCTCCTAACATTTCCTTTTCCATACCTATTTCCCACAGTATTTCCCTACACATAATAAAACTATATTGTTCTTCTGGAACAAGCCTGGGATGATTTCAGTAAACCACTGATAGATTAAACGTGAAAAAAATTGTATGGGAAAATTGATTAGTATTCAGTTTGAATTGGGTGATCGTAGTATGATCTTTTACAATTGTAACTATTTCTATTCTTGAAGCAGACACCCCTGTCATGATAAGATCCCCTCTGAAAAAAATCTTGAACCACTTCCATAACCTGGACCCATTAGTTGATGATTGTATCCCTTTGTGTTGCATGCTCTTCTGGCATGTGGGTTCCTTTAGTTGTGGGGGTGTTATATGGGCATCTTCCATGAAGATGTTTTGGGACTACCTAAGTAGGTTGAGATATATATTTTCTTTTACCTGCAACCAGAGACTACACCAATATAAATATTTTCTTATCGGATAACAACTACCAAGATCTAGGATCTATGACTGTAGATATAGGACCATAGAGACAATGGTTTCTTTAGACCTAGTTTGTCCCCCAGGGATTTTCTAGTGTTGTTCATCAATAATTAGGATAGTATATTTTTTCTTTGTGTAGATTATAATCACCTAAACTAGGAAATAATAAATAACATGTTCCCCTTTTGGAGGATTAACAGCCTGTTTTACTCGTTCTGAGGCATGAGATGGTTTTCAAAGATCGATCTTTGATATAGGTACCACCAGTTGAGGGTTCTATGTCTATAGAAACTATGAGTTCCTGGTGATGCACTTTTTTTAGACTAATTCCCATACCATTTTTATGGCTTTGATGAACTTGTTCTTCTACACATACTCATACTAGTTTTATTTTTTCTTCATCGATTATGTACTCATCTACACTATATTAGAATATGAGAATTCCAAGAACACAAGGATGGTTCTTGATTTTCTTCAATGGAACCAATTTTATGGAAACTTCTAGAAGGTCTAATTGTGGATTCATAAGGTTCATTTTCTATGAAATTTCATTTATAATCATGGTTTATCATTGGTCCAAAAACCATCAATGTAGATGTTTCGTGGGAGACACCCAAGAATGTGTTAGAGGTGCAGAGTTTCCTTGAATGTTTTGGATACTACAAGATATTTCTGGATAAATTATCCAATATCATAGCCCCTTTGATTACTATGACCCGGAATGTGTAGTTTTTTACATGGTTTTAGTAGTGCTAGATGGCCTTTGATGAGTTGAGGTAGAGGTTGATGAGTGCTCCAGTGTTTAGACTACCAGAGGATGACATGGTGTTAATATTATATTATGACGCCTCAAGAGCTAGGTTTGGTTTCATTTTGAAGTTGTAGTAGGCAGTTATAGTATAGTGGTTGAGGCCGTCATAAACCAACCAGGGTCGACCTCGAACTGGTCACCCGAGCTGGTCCGCAGCATAGCCCGAAGGGTGTTCTTGATCCCCATAGGTTGGAAGCTACTGTTAAGCATCAAAACAATTAGTTGAGAACAATTTATCCCATCATATAAAAGAATGATAAATAGAAATAAACCAAACAAATAGGTAAAAAAATAGTAGAAAATAAAATAAAGGAAACCAACTAGACATACCTCCAAATGACCATATGGTTCACCACCAAACATAAAACCAATCTCGTGCGATACAAAACTAAAACCAGAAACCGAAAAGTAAAGTAGGTGTGAGCACCAAGATGCTCAGTTGGAATTCCAATAATAAACAACTCCCTATTCCCTTGTCTTTAAAAAGAAACTCAATCATACTAGTTTGAAAATAAGACTTATTAACATAATACTCTCCATTCTATTAAAATTCATGTAACAAGTTTCACTTTTAAAGAAAAACATTTCACTTCCAATATATTTTCAAAGTGGATTCAAAGATTGAATTAAAGTTCAAAGTGAAAGGAGAATAATTTAAATTCAATTATAGTTTTCACAATAGTGGGAATCATTCATGAAACAAATGTAACGAAAACCACTCCACAATCACCAAGTCATCAGTGAGAACCATTGTCAAAACCCCTATAATTCATCTAGCTCGTGTGGGTCCCTAGAACCTCACGTCTCAGTGTAAGAGTATCCAAAACAAATACTTGTTCTACTACAAAATCCACTAGTACAGAAACACATCCCTAACCTAGTGGTCTCCAATCATCCCAAATGTTTAAATAGTGTTGTAAGCGTCAGACTTTCCGAGTGAAGTAGGGGAGAACCACTCAGAATCACTAGCATGCATGAACTAGTCCACCCACCAAGATACCTTGGGTTTCCAATGTTCTCTGTATCAATGGGTGGTGAGGTTTTGTCAAATCACATATGTAAACAGAACATTTTGTTTATCCAAAATCAATTCAACCTTTCACAACTGTTCTCCCTCCTTAATCGCATTCCCCTTTTTATGTCATATAACATCGCATAAGCCTCTTCATTAGGTACATATCACAAATCACACATTTAACATACAAATCAAGTTTCTAAAATAATGGGGAATTCCTTAAGAGGGGTTTTCACTATCACTATTACTTTTAAAGGTGCCAAATGGGCCTCATTACTCCACAAGAATAATTTTTTTTAGAAAACATGTTAACCCAAAACTCATTTTGGAGATGATTTTGGAATTTTTTTTGAAAACAAAGTGTCATTTCCCTGTTACAAAAAAAATCAGCTGAAAGACCACACATTATGGGAAATAACCACTTTATGTTTGAAACATTATAGAACGTTCTTTTCCAGAACCAAAACTATTTACACACATATATATATATATATATTGAATATTTATTTCAGGTACAATAATATGATGCAATTTTAATAAAACACTAAGAAATTATGGAAATTCTAATTAAAGATCAGGGAATTATGGGCCTACCTCAAACATGTCACTATTTGGCAATGACCACTCAAACCAAAACTTGGATCATACATGCACATGCATTTATACATATACATATATATATATATACACCCCAAGGTTGATTGCACATATTCCCCTCACCATGAGAGAATATGTCCAAGAGGGAATATATATAAATATTTATATTCCTTACCCTATGTATGTACATGTAGGATACCTCGCCACCAGCAGCCCAAAACCATCGTAGCGAGGTCCAACACACTACACATATCATTTAATAAATTAAAAAAAATTATTAAACACTAACAAGTAAGAACTATAAAAAATTACACCAAAATACTCTTTAAACCCAAACAAACACTAAAACCTTTTGAAAACACAATTCACACCACTTCCGTACTTTCTCAAATTCCCTTTTTATAACACTAGAAAACACACAATAAAGGCCAACCAAGACAACGAAACTACCCCCCCCCCCCCCCCCCGTTAAAATCATTCATGTTTTTAAACCATTTTTAATTCAATCCATCCACCATTAAAACAATATAAATTAACCATTACACAATTTATAAAACAACCCAAGAAAACAGCACATAGCCACACACTATGAAAATACCGAAAATCCCCTTTTTAGAAACAAACACAGACTAAAATCATTTCAAACATCATTTACATCACTTATAAAAATCAAATAGCATGCTAAAATAATTAAAAAATCCGACTAACACATCAAACAATGATTATGAATGGATTGCCCTACATATTTTGAAGAGACATCCGAAAATTGGTGTGGCACTACAATTGCACCTCAAGTGAACCTTAAAAGGTCAAGATTCATCCAAACTGACAAGATCAAACTCAAGGTAAAAAAATTAAACCCTAACTCAAAACTCATACCTGGGGAAAAATAAAAACCCTAACGGAAACTAGATGTGGACATACTCTAAGGGAAAGAGGTGCGGCCATCGGAGGGAGGAGGATCGGCTACCGAAGAAAGGTCTTCTGATGGTCGATTCATCGAAAGGGGAGGTCAATACCAGAAGGGGGAGGGATACATATTATGGTGTGCCGCCTAGGGTAGGAGGACGGTGGGAGGCTAGAAGATTGGAGGGGGTCAGCGGTGGTTGCGATGGGAAGAGGTGGAGGATGGCTGGAGGTCCAAGATGAGGGTGAGTCGATGTTGTGCATCACGAAGGGGGAATGGGGGTCGGTCGTGCCAATAGGAGAGGATGGGTTCGATTAGGTTTTATTTTTTTATTCTAACTGAATTAAAAATAATAATAATAATAATATTGATATTTATAATACTATTATACCCCAAAATAATAAAAAACAATGTTATAAAGGAAAATAAAATACGACACGCCAGGTCGGGCATGACAATTCTCTCCAGTATGACACTTTCAGCCCCGAGAATGTCCCAAAAGACTCTGTCATTCAAAGCTCAAAACAAGGATGCAACTATTCACAAAATGAAACCCCTACCACATGAGGATTGAACCCTAACTTTCCACCCAAGACCTGAAACTGTCAGACCCGGACTAGAAAAAAAAGAACCAATGACACGAGACTCACATTTCCAAACACAACCACAACCTGAAACACCCCGAACCAAAACATAGAAATCACAAGAATCCACTTGAGATCTCAAATGAACAATTTCTATACGACCCATCATCAACATTGATTACGGATGGGCAGAGCAGAATCAAAGAGTTACCCCTACAAGAACACATTGAAGATTATGTTCTCTGCGGATTTGTCCAATGTTGGTCTCCCCATAATATTAGGACTCTAGCTGAAAACTGAAATTCCCAAATCAAAATAAGTTACAAAACAAAAAAAGAACCATGATGCTAGATTTCCCCCTTAACATCCTGAGACGCACCCGGTCATATTTGGGGAAGACATTAGAGAGACCCATAGTGGGTCTTACCACTATATTAGAAACAGAGTAGTAAAATGGAACCCACATGGGAACTCTCAATTTAGTTTCAACAATGCGGAATGAATTTCCCCTCATGAACCCACCGACATGGGGCTACCCCAATCATTGGGAGAAACATCAATACAGACTAGCATGAAACCCTCTGTTCAACGTGAAATCCAAACAACAGACAACGGAAAAACGACATGCCAAACCATGATTTATAACATCCACAAACTGCATTCATCTCCAAACGAGCATCACCGAGAAGCTGGAATAGGTCCAAAAAAAGTCCAACTGTTTAATGTTTACACTAACAAGTCACAACCTTTGAAATCATATATAAGTGGCCACGATGACCTCCAAAACAAGGCCCCCTCCCAAACATACAACCACATGAAGAAAAAACATTAATGGTCTATTCCCAGACAATAAACGGCTGGTTGGGCATGCATCCCTTACACCCATAAACTACCTGACTGCATGAAAAGGTTTTATCTGAGACCTATGGATGGAGCTTTGATGTATCGATGCATTAACTTCACCACCGTCAGGAGCTAACAACATCCAACTAAGGATTAATCTTCTGTAAAGACCACTTAAAGACAGCCCCAGGTGACCCAAATAGCAACACCATTGACTACCCATCAGAAGATATTGTCAAATGGCTTTGACTACCCAAATCAACCACATTGAAAACTAACAAATTTGTGGTCTTAGGAATGAGAAAGAAGAACTAAATAAAGACTAATTCTAAGAACATATTCTCCTCCAGTTCACCCTTTTCACCGGATGGGGAGTCGTTCACAAGCACCTAGAAAAATAAGATTGTCATCTAACCTAGTCTGAGACCCCAACATGCAAGGAGAAGGTAACAATCACCCTTCTCTAGCGTGAACATGAACCTTAAAACAAAACTAGGACAAATTTCCCTTCACAACATCAGGAGTTCCTAAAGGCTGTAAGAAACACTCAAAATACTCATGTTACCCCACAACCTCCATCGAACCTCAGCCACCACAGAAAAAACAAGAAAATATGAAAAGAAAATAACCCCACTAGTCCACTGAGATTCTGGGTAAACCTAACAACTAAAAATGACCCCTTGAGGACCTTTGGACATTTCTGGGTGGCATACATTAAACAATAATCACAAAACCAACCTAAAGAACATCACAAAACAAGCCTTCACATTTAACCACAAATCATAAACTCAAACTGAAACCATCATTTCAACATTGAAACACCCTCTCGAAAACATGAATCAAGACCATAGCCTAATACATCACAAAACAAAACAATAACCAAATCAAATATCATCAAAAATTGTACATTGAAAACTCACCAACCAATCCTAAACCCCACTTTCACAAATACCCATTTTCAAAACCATCCCATTTCAAACCATCTGAATGCTAAAAAACCCCATTTTTAAAACCCACTTCCCTTTTCAAAATTTATTAATCAAAATTCATCCCAAAACATCACTAATCAAAACATGCCTTTTCAAAAAAAATCCTTGAAAATTGACCACCCACCATTGGTATTCGATGAATCTCAACGTGTGTACATTCTAATGCCAACTCGGCCACCAATCTATGCATACCAACAACCATAAACATCCAATTGCATTCATCAATTTGTGTGGGCGTCTATAATAATACCAAATCAAAAAAACCATCTCATTAATAAAAAAACAACCTAGATTTGAGACTCCAAACAAATTTGGAAGAAATTTTTTCAATTATAAAATGAAGCATCTTCAAATATCTGTTTCCAATAAACTCTCCTTTTACATTCCCCAATAACTTCCAACCCCCAAACACTTTCCAAAAAAAATTTTATTTCACTTTTCAAAAAATATTTCATGATCTCACAGAATTTTGTAAAACACTTTCCATCCCCAAAACAAGTCATTTCATTTTTAAACAAACCGAGAGTTTTATTTGGAAAATTCAATTTCAAAAGGCCAATCACCGATTCTACTACCCGAATAAAACACCACAAAACCAACTAAAACTTTCACCAATAACATCCTAGAATAACCAATTCAATAAATGAATCAAGATTCTAAATTTTCAAATAAACTAATGCTACACACAATTTGATCACACTATTTGGCTAACCGTGCACCAACCAAGAGAGCATATAAGAAGTCATCAGACACGATTTCATGGTCTGTGCATGGCTTGTCAGGTCATGCAAAACATCCATGCACCCATCTAGAATGACCACCAAATATGAAAACCAACCAGAAACACACCAACATGACTAGGGTCCCTAAAAACTCTCAGGAACCAAAAACAGACATTGGGGAACGACCATCCAAGACCACCATGGAAATTCAAGGGTCATTCTAAATAGGTGGTGATAAGGCACTTACCCGCAATTAACGACTTGGATTCTGAAAATCTGAACTTTAAACTATCAGAAAACCCCAAGTGTCATGGGATAAACCACTTTTAATACCATTTTTTCATGAACCAACCTGGGTGGACCTTGAACGAATCACTCGAGCCGGTCTGAGGCATGGCCCGAAGGGCGTTCCCGATTCCCACGGGCTAGAAACTAGTGTTGGGCATCAAAACAAGCAGTTGGGAATGATTTAGCCTCAAAAATAAAAAACAGATAAATTGAAACAAATTGAACAAACTGGTAAACACAAATGGCAGAATATAAAATAATGGTAACCATCTAGACATGCCTCCAAGTGACCCCATGGGTAACCACCAAACATAAAATAATTCTTGAGCGATCCAAAACTAAAAACTGAAACTGAAATGTAATGTAAGAGTGAGCAATGAGATAATCAGTAGGAATTACAAGAATAAACAACTCCATATTCACATGTATTTAAAAAGAAACTCGATCATGAATGTTTTAAAATAAGACCTATTAAAATAATTCTCTATGTTCTATTTAAATTTAAGTAACAAGATTCACTTTTAAGGAAAATTATTTCACTTGCAATATATTTTCAAACTGGATTCCAAGATTTCATTAAAATTAAAAATGAAAGGAAAACAATTTAAATTCAGTTATAGTTTTCACAAAAGTTTGAAATATCCATGACCCATCTGTAATGAAAACCACTCCACAAGAACCCAGTCATAAGTGAGCACCATGGTCATAACCCCTAAGGTTCATCAAACTCATGTGGGTACCTAGAACCTCACATATCAGTGTAATAGTATCCATAACAAATATTCATTCTCATGCACGAGACACTAGTTGAGAAAACAAATCCATAACCTGGTGGTCTCCAATCATCACAAATGTTTATATAGTGTTGTAAGCGTCAGATATTCCAAGTAAAGGAACGGAGAACCATTCAAAATCACTAGCATGATAGAACTATTCCACCCTCCTAGATACTGTGTGTTTCCAATGGGCTCTAAATCAACGGGTGGTGAGGTTTTATCAAAGCACATAAGTGAACATAACATTTTCTTTATCCCAAATCCATTCAACCTCTCACCACTGTTTTCCCTCCTTAATCACATTCCAATTTTTATGTCATATAACATCATAGAAGCCTCTTCATTAGGTACATATCACAAATCACACATTTAACATACACATCATGCTTCTCAAATAATGGGTCATCCCATAAGATGGGGTTTTCACTTTCACTATTCATTTTGAAGGTGCCAAATGGGACACATTACTCCATAGGAATTATTTTTCTCTAGAAAACATGTTCACCCAAAGCTAATTTTGGAGATCATTATGGATCTTATTTGGAAAAAAAAGTGTTATTTCACATTTAAATCAAAATCGGTAGAAATAACATGCGTCTTTGTAAATACCCGCATTATTTTTGATAAATTAAAGAAAAAACATTTCAAGAACCAAAACCATTTACATATACAAATATATATGTGTGTATATATATATATATCACATATGTATTTAATGAATAAGAATAAGATGCACTTTTAATAAAACACTAAGCAATTATGGATAATCTAATTATAGATCAGGGCATAAGGGACCTACCTCAAACATGTTTTTATTTGTCAACGACCACTCGATCTGACACGTGGCACATAGACACACATGCATTTATACATATATATATATACACCCCTAGCTGAATTGAACATATTACCTATGCCCTGAGGGAATATGTACAAAGAGGGAATATTTATATATGCCTTACCCGATGCATGTACATGTAGGATACATTGACACTCGAAGCCCAAAACCATCGTAGCAAGGTCCAACGAACTAAAGATATAATTTAATAAATTAATAAAACGATTTATGAAACACTATAATGTTAGAACCATAAAAAATTACAAAAAAACACTCTATAAACCCAAAAACACACTAAAACCATTTGAAAACACATTTCAAAACACTTGCATAGTTTCTCAAATTCACTTTTTATAACACCAGAAAACCCACAAAATAAAGACCAACTGAGACCATGGGACAAGCCCCCCCCCCCCCCCTTCATGAAATCAGTCATGTTTTTAAACCATTTTTAAAACATGATTTTAACCATTAAAAAAATTTAAACAAACCATTACACAATATATAAAACAACCCTAGAAAAAACCACATAGCCTAACACCAAGAAAATACCCAAAATCCTCTTTTTAGAAACAAACTCACCCTAAAAAAATCCCAACAACATTCACATCATATATAAAAATCAAAGAGAATGAAAAAATAATTAAACAAACATAATAAATCATCAATCAATGTTTATGAATGGAATCTCTTACATACTGTGAAGAGAAATCCAATAATTGGCTTGACACTACAATCATTCCTCAAGAGAACCTTAAGAAGTAAAGATTCATCCAAACCGATAAGATCAAACTCTATCTTAAAAAATTAACCCAAAAAAACTCATACCCACTGAAAAATAAAAAACCTAATGGAAAATGGATGTGTACTTACCTGAAGGGAAACAGGTGTGTCCACCAGAGGGAGGAGGTGCATCTGTCAGGGAAATGTCATCCGAAGGTCAATTCGCCGGAAAGGGAGGGAAATGCCAGAAGGAGGAGGGATGGAAATTTCGGTGCGCCAGCTAGGGAAGGAAGTTAGAAAGAGGCTACATATTGGGAGGAGGTCAGAAGTTGTCGCTACGGGGAGATAAGGAGGCTAACCATAGGTCCAAGAGGAGGGGGAGTCGACGATGCATGGTAGGAAGGGGAAAGGGGGGGGGTCGGCTTCTTGAATAGGAGTAGATGGGTTAGTTTCGGGTTTATTTTTTTTATTTTAATCCACTTAATAATAATGAAAATAATTATTATAACAATAATAATTATGTTATTAATAATAATATTTTCCCTTAAAATAAAAATAAACAATTTAATAAAGAAAAATAAAATATGACGCACCAAGTCGGGGCATGATAGAGGAAGGTGATTCCTTGTGAGAATTAGAAAATTACTAATGTACTAGAACTTTTAGTGGTAGAATTTTTCCTAAGGATGTGGAGACAAAATCCACTAGGAGAGTTCTATATGGTTCACTCAGACTATAATAGTCTCAGGTAAGTCTTCACTCAGAGAGACCTAGACAAGAGACAACGATGATGGTTGGAGTTCCTACTTGACTATGACATCAAGATTTTAGATACATTAGGGAAGTTAAGATATATAGAATATGGCCTTATCAATAATTCCAAGGATAAAATATTGTATGATTCTTCGGAGTTGTTATTTTTCTTATCGCTAACCCTAGTTGATTCAGATTTTATAGAATTCCATCCATCGATGGTGTTGTCTCTTTCGTTTTGTGATCATGTGAGAGTGTCCTAGCTGAGAGATATGGACTGTGAAGTCATTCATAATTAGATATAACTGAGTGACACAAAATATGGATATTATTAAGGAGGTAATCATGTAATCAATTTCCAGGGGTAGGTAGTGGTTCCAGTCAAATTATGAGAGGAGGTTATGTGAGAGTTCCACACTTCTCCCTAGTTTTACTTCCTAGTTTGGGTAATATCTATAAATATCTTTAGTTGTAGTTTGGGAGTTCTAGAATTAGATGTAGCATAGATGAGTTCTTACCCTGCTTCCTCCCCTACTAGAAGGTGAAGGATGACCACCATGTTCATGTGGGTTGGTTGCAGGGCCCTTATATCCCAGAGTGAAAATTGGATGGCATTTCCTTGGAATTTTCTCAGATTTATTCCACTCATATTGAAGGTCCACTATTCTATTTGGGTGATAGATGATTGAATCCTAGAGTCAATGAAATTAGTTTCTATTAAGTATCAGATTTTGGTGGAGAGTCTATGGCATCTATATATACGGGGTATTGTTTTCCCTTAGAGGGTTCCCTTGGAGATTTTTTTCAATAATGACATGTGTTTTAAATAAAAAATTATAAAGATGACTACAAGAGTCATTTGATACCCAACTATAAATGACTATATAATTTCATAGTTAGACTGATGGTCATACCAAGCACACCATCAAGTTGATAGAAGATATATTGATGGCTTGTGGGGGTAGAATTTGAACATAGATGGGAGGTTCACTAACCCATGGTAGACATTTCATAAATCAAAATATATCACACTACTATTAGAATTGAACCACATGAGGCCCAATACGGGATACCTTATAAGTCACCCCTATGCTGGATAGTGATTGGGGAGAAATATCTAGTGGTCCTAGAGTAGGTATAGGAAAAAACATAGAAATTGAATTTCATCCATGAGTAGATTAGGATGGACCAGATTGGATAAAAATACTTGGAATTATATCTTCATATACCCCTAGATTTTGAGTACGGAAACCATGATTTCTTGTGAGTCTCTCCCTGAAGAGGAGTAAATAGGTTCAGCTAGGGAGGCAAGCCACACCCGATGTTAATCGGATTATTAGAGATCATGAAAATGGTTGGTGAGGTTCCCAACCACCTCACCCTCCCCCAATAGTTGGAGTGGGTGCATGAC
The DNA here is from genome assembly GCA_963277665.1 of Viscum album. NCBI lineage: Eukaryota > Viridiplantae > Streptophyta > Magnoliopsida > Santalales > Viscaceae > Viscum > Viscum album. The sequence continues at coordinate 1,681,222,651 of OY728161.1, read as the reverse complement.
ATCTTCTATGTGTCACATCTGAAGGGATACTAGCATGACCTCGAGCACTTCATTGACTAGGGTGAGGTGGGAAACAAATATGGGGTCACTATTGTGGAGCACCAGCTGGAAATCAAGGACCTAGATGAGAGGACCTTATGTTGATAGAATGTCCCTTAGTTTCACGTGCTAAGGTTGTATGAAAATGTGTTGGACACTTCCTATGAGTGGGAGATCCACGTGTGTGCTCAATATCCCAGGGTTTTTTCCTAATTTTTATTTTTGAGAATGCCAAGAATAAAATAGGGAATTATGTCGAGACATTTTCCCCATAAAAATTATAAATATTTCTATATATATTTCCAGAGATGGGGGCTGAGATGAAGTGTGGTTCCGAGGCCCTGTGTTCCTGAAATTAATTTTATAAAAATATTAAATTTATTTAATATTTTTCATACATGGATCCTTAAATAAAATGTAATAACTCTTAAACTAACTACCAGATCATAAATTTGAGACCATGGTTTGGTCCTAAACATAGTCATTACCCAAGGTGTGACATAAAGTGAGTGGACATGGGACGTTCAAACTCCATTTCAAAGTCAATATTTTTAAGTGGATAATTAATTATTAAATTCCTTTATTCATTTATTATCTAACTAAAATAATGTTTATAAATATATTTTTAAATAAAATTGGCCATGTTTGGCCTCATAATTTCAATATTCTCTAGTGAGCGTTCATCCATCCTCACTTTGGAAAATTGAGATTAATCAACAATGAATCTCTGGATAAAGGGGAATTATAACATGAAAAATATATAATCTCCTTCTAATCCTTATGGAAGAACTATTTTCACTAAATATCATTCATAACTATTTTAGGACTTTTCTTTGTTTATTTTATTCCTTGTATTAAATGTTTGAGTAAATCGACTGTTTTTCTTCGATCTATGCCTTTTTCAACCTCTACTAGTTCCCTTATACAGAAATATAAATTATATTAATTAGTTATCTAACTTGGATCACATTTTTTATCATAGACCAAGAATTCTTGTCCAAATATCATTCAAAACATTGTTTTGGATATTTTCTCCCTCGTTTCTATACATGTTCTTCACTAGTTGGATCTGTGATGTCTTTGTTTGACAATTTTTGGGTGAACTGAGCTTGATCAGGAACCCAAATATGTCGAAGATCAATGAAACATTAATGTTTTTGCGAACGGAGTACATATCTGGAAATATTTCTACGTAAGGATGACTTATTTTATTTTCAATCATCAATAACATGATTACCATATATGTATAGGAATGAAGAATGTGTGGTGAAACCCTCATCGATGACTGAATCCAATTTCTAGTGACTGAAGACCAGTGAGAACAATTCGTAGCTAGGTCCCACATTTTTGGTAGGGATTTCTATAGAATCGAAGTTGGTTAAAGGAGCATTGATACACTGTCCACAGATCAGGAAATATGGTGTTTAGGTCAAAAACACAACGACACACCATGTTCAATGAATAACGCATTGCATGTATCCCCCTCATCAATAGTTCTAGTGTTTTGAATATCTTAAGGAGGACACATTGTGTCGTCACCCTTACACACCATGTACACCATCCCTAGATGCAAAAATCACAAGATGAACCTCATGGGTGAGGTTCCATATAGAAGTACACATACATAGCTTTAGTACACGGGTGAAATCATATGTGAATCCCCAAGACATGTAATAGAATACATGAACAAAGGGTCTGAGTACATGGATATGACAACTAACATTTGACCTGGTCCACAGATAGGTTGTATAGACTATATGGTCAACCTATACAGTGTGAACTGCTACACAGATGGGAATCCATGTACTAAACAAGAACATGGCTAGGTAGTGATTTGAGGCGACAAACAGTGTGGGTTGCCTCAAATGTTGTGTTTTATTGTTTGTTTTGGGAATTTCTATCTAGTAGGGATGGTTAGTGGAGATTCCTAATGAATTATCCATGATAACCTTTTTGGGGATTGGAAATGGAGTTCATCGATGTTCCACGCATTACCCTTCATCAAGGCTAGGTAAGAGAGTTCACAAAAGGCTTATTCTAGGTGTTACCCTACATTATGTAAAGGAAGTGGACTTCACTAATAGATGTATCCAATCATTAATATCTGGAAGCTTTGGGAAGTGGAGTTCTCAGACAACTTCTTTTGGGTGTTACCTTCCAGCAGTATTGATTTGAAGAGTTCCCCCGATGAAATTCATGTAGATTTCCCTCTAGTGGATATGGTAAGTGTAGTTCCTCATTGAATATTAGAGTAGAACCCACTTATCTTACCTGGTCATGGGATCCTTACCATGATATTTCAAACCATTTAATATGAGACATAGTAAAGAGATGTGGTTTGATGTTTCATTGGACCCATGAGGAAGGAGGACACTTTCCCACTAAGGCACATCCCTGTGACGTGACCTAAAACTGTCTAGGTTACCCAATTCAATCCATAGATGATAGTTTATAGTATAGTGGTTAATTTCCTTAGACTTTTTGGGTGATCATATGGGATATTGGGCGTCATGGATGAATCTTTTAGAACTATTGGATACTCTAATTCATGGGCTGAGTGGGTAGATCAAGATCCCATTACAATCTCATTTGGGTTTATATAACTTATTAAATACATGTATATATATATATATATATATTTCTATATTATCCACTCCTTGTATGTGGTTTCTCTACGTCCTGGATATGTGAAGACCCACATGGTATCAACATGTTTTTCGTGTTTATCTTCTCATTCTTGTATGATCCTACTCTAAATTTATTAGTGTAAAAGACTCTATGGGTATTTCATATACACAGCATTTTTAATCCTTTGTTCTTGGACGAGATTACTTTCACTCTTAGTAAAGTTCAATTGTACTCTATCATTGTACCTTGTTTTATCGGTTGTTTTTTTTTCAGTTGTATCTCTTACATCTCCCCCTTAACCCCTTAATAGAATTCTACTATGTATGTATATACTCACCCTTCCACGAGTTTCTCCCAGACGTGTTGTGTGTTTTAAAGATGATGGATAGGTCGACCGTATCATTAGAGAAATGTAGATATATTGGTCACTTAGATCACATACAGTGGTCATTGGATGGGATTCAGGATTTTGTCTTCCATTTATCTATTTACTATTTACATTCTTATTTTTGTTTTAATGGGACACATTTTTGGTTGGGTGTTTATTTTTTCCAATACTTTTAAGTATACACTACCATACTTTTGTACAATCTAGAGAATCACACATGATTCGTTTATTTTTAGTGTTGAATTTTCTCTACATTCCCTTTTCACAATTTCATTGAGTAGGCAGTGTGAATGTTTAATGGTTCATTGGAAATGGACTCTCTACGTTAGTTATACATTCAGTGCTTATTATCACCCCTTATCTAATGAAGGCGGGCCTGGGGTATTTGCGGCTCAAGAGCCTACTTAACTGTACCATCACAAGTAAGTAATGAATAATATATTTTCTTATCTATGTCTATTTATGAATTATATAGTTTTTTAGAGGCTTAAAATGAGAATAAATCCAATCCTATGCATGGAATACACTAATATTTTTAATATTTTGTTTTACTGCCTTTTTGATGGAAACCCATTTTTAAATCAAAATTTTGACAATTTTACAAGTTATATTTGTCAAAATACTCTTATTCATTAGGATTGGGACATTGAAATTTACATTGGATAAATTTTCGGTATATTTCCGATAATGTTCAATTATAATGAATAGTGAAAAATACCGCATTTTACTTCAAAACTGCTTTTTCATATAATATAATTATATGGTTAGATTATCTTTATAATTGGTTTAAAAGTGTAATTAGAATATATTTTTACCATTTAATAAAATGGTGGTTATTATAATTAGTTTCACTTTGGAATTGGGCATAAACAAGTGCCAAACTTTTCATAGATATTGTTTCAAAAAAACCCCGCTATTTGTTTTAACAATGGGAATTATTTTTAAATTAATTATTGCAATTTTATTGTTTGGAATTTGGTAAACTGGATTCCATATTTGGAATCATAATTTCCAAATTATGTAATTAAGAATATTTTGTTTTTGGACATTATTAATAGTAACGACAATAATTATCATTAATAATCGTGATTAATTAGTAATCGGGTAGTTAAGTATAATAAAATAATATCATAATAATAACAAATGACCCCAAAATGTGTCCTAATGCTACTGTTTGTGTCATGGCTGACCATGGGATGCCTTGTTGTAAACTTTGGGACCCCATGGAATCACTTTTCGGTGATAGTGACACATTTTCATTTTATTTTTAAAGAAAGGAGAATATCACAAAAGTATGTAAAACCTAAGTAAAAAAATTTTAGTTTTGTTTGTGTAAACTATAACTTAGAATATAAATAGTCATTGGAATGATAAAAATATTTCCTACATCATAGTATTTTTTTTATATTTTTTAGACATTAAATTAATTAATTTCTATATGAGACCATAATGATGAACGGATTACCTAATTAATGAAAGATTTAAATAAAATGAAATGATAATGTAAAATATAATACATACACCAGTCAAAACCTATTGAATGAGTATATTTCGATCCTTTATCAGCATACCCTCGAAATATATCAATGTGCGTCCTTTAAAATCTGAAAAGAATTTTAAAATAAAGTAACAATTCTTGACTTTCCAAGAGTTCCCCTCCTCCCTCTTATAAAAGGCCCTCACCTCTACCTCTTTACCCACACCTCTCAAGCCATTGGATCAGCCAAACTCTACTCAATTAATCTCTCCACATCCCTCTATTTATCAAAGAATCATTAACTTAGGCAAAAAGACCTTCAAGAAACCTTTTTGGTTCAAACCAAGGGGAGTTACCCAATTTTAAGGTAATGTCTTCTCTAATGTTCTTTTGTTTTATTTTGCTTCTCCAACCCTAAACTATTTTATTCCTTTCTTTTGTAACAATACCAGTATCTTAAATATACTAGGATGTTTTTATAAGCAGTATTCGAGCTACACATACACACACCTCCTTCTAATGTTTAAAGAACATACTGTTTCTGTGGATGGTGAATTACTGCCTCACGAAACGATGATTGATCAATATTCCTTTAACACCTTTAAAAGTGGCCATTAAAATGTCACTATATTTATATAGGATATATAATATGATTATGTTTTCCTTATTCTTCTGTATATTTGGTTTATGGAATACCTTTATTGTTTCTATTATGGATAAACTTGATAATTTCATTTTTTGGAAGAGCGGACTACCGCCCCCTCAAATTGATTTGAACTCTTAATTCCATATGTGGGACGTGTAAAGGATAGAGTTAACAATATTATATATGATATTATACTGGAATTATAATATACCTTTATATCATTATTATTCCATTCCATTAAATACGAAATAGAAATTAAAGTAGCATTCATGCGTACATATGACTTACTATCTCCATGAATGGTGCATTTCTTTTCTTACCTCTAAATTTTATGTAATATTATAAATGAGTATATATACTGGATATATATGATATATATGATATCTACATCATGAATAGAAATCTGGATATAATGGACATTTTACCACAAGAAAAACTAGTAATTATAAGGTGTTTATTTTGGACTCAAGTACCAATGACTGACAAAACGACCGTAATTAACTCAAATAGTTAAATAGTGTTCATAACATGTTAATAAGTGATATAAAAGGAATAATGAACTTGAAAAAGTTCTTTAAGCAAGTATAAATTAACTCAAGTTTATTATTCTGGTGATTAAAGAACAATCGAGTCAATTCAGACACAAGGTAAGGGACTCCGTCTCAATCTCCTTTCATTGAGGCATATTTTGTTTTATACACAACTTTATTTTATACAGTGTATAAACCCCTTTGACCTTTACTTTTATTTAAAAGGAATATTTTTGTACGATGCATTTTACTAAATGAAAAAAGGAATGTTTTTTCTTACGTATGCGGCGACAACGACTTCTCCGCCACCGTGACCATTATTTGAGTTTCAGCTTCCTCTACAAGCCACAACTTTTTTTAAGTGAAAACTAAATACCAAGTTTTACTTTTCTTTTGTTTTGGTATTGAAAATGGTTTTGATAATGTTTTGATTATATCAATGTGTTTTTCTATATTGTGATTGAAATGTGGAAATTTTATGTTTCCTTTATGCATGTTTTATGTGATACGATTATGTTATGGTTCTTGGGCATTGTTTATGAAGATGGGTGGTGTTGTGATAAACTAAGGGAGTGTGAGCCAGATATATCTCTCCAATGAATTGGGTAATGCGAAGGGGTTAAACGCTAAGGTTTCTTCGAAGAGATTTAGGGAATATACTGTGATGGGTATTCCAAACGTAACCATGAGGGTTACTCTCTACGTAAGAATGTAATGAATGACTCAAGTTAACTTTATATCTTATGTTTTCAATGAGTTATTCAGAAATCTTATTATTTCATGAGATATGTTATAGTGAATATGTTTTATGATTAATGTATAATTTCATTTATTCTTATGTATACATGTACTAATGTTTTAATTCTGTATTTTAATATCCCTTATCGAGATTTTAATGCTCATCCTAAGTTTTTGAAATTCTTTTCACAGGTCAAGGGAAAAGTACATTATGTGATGATAGTGTCGAGGAAGTGTCAAGAAGGAATCCCTATTTTGTTTTAAATATGTTTCCTTTAATGGGAAAAGTGAACATTGTCCTTAATGTAACCACCTTGTTTAAATGTGGAATGTAATGCATGATTTATTATCTAATTCGTTAAAACTCTAAACCTAAAATGATCCTCAATGTGTAATCATTTCATAACTCAAGATTAAGTAATGTCTAATGCTGGGGCCTTATAGTTGGTATCAAAGGTCGGTTTAGATAACTTTACGAGTTAGAATTATATTAAATGATTATCTAAAAATATTTTTTTATGGACAAATTAAAATGATATAGAATTTGAAGATTACCATGTTGCTTCATCTGAGACATGTTTGTTCAGAATGGTTTTCTGCAAAGGAAATAGGGAATCAGCGCTTGGAAGGCATACCGAAGGAAATGTCCTTCCGAATCAGCATCCTGAGATGGTTGGAATTGGAACTGAATAGTTTGTTCTAGTAATGACACAATTGACTCAAGCGACAAATAGTGGTGGTATCCATGCATGAGATCAGCCAGATCAACCGCAGAGGAACATGTTAGTGGTGGAACATTCCATGAGGCAACATCCCCCATCATTTAGAGGACCATCTGACCTTGTGCCAACTGAAGGGTGTATTAAAGTATTAGAGAAGATTTTTTATGTCAAAGGGTTTTTAGACAATCATAATGTTAGTCTTCCTATTTACCATTTGGAGGGTGGAGCAGATCAGTGGTGGTCGATGGTTAAAAATATCAGGGACGCCGATGAGATCGATGCTCTTGTATGGGATGAATTAAAAGGTATTTTTCTTGAGAAATATTTTCTTAAGGTTGTTCAACATAGGATGGAAAAAAAGTCTTGTAATTGAGGCAAGAGGACGACTCAGTGGCTTCTTATGAAGAAAGGTTCACTCGATTGGCAAGGTATGGTCCAAATTTTAACCGAGAACATGATATTAAAATCAATCGTTTTTACTCAGGATTAAATCCAATATATCAAATGGATTTAGCTTCTCGTGAGTTCAAAAGTTATGAAAATCTTGTTCAATGTGATGATAAGGTGGAAATAGAGTTTTCCGATGATCAAGTGTTCTATAACAACCAACAGAAGAAGAGACCGAGGTGGCAAGTGAAATGGAAGAATTCTTCAAAAAGGTCAGATGGTAAGAAAACTATGTTTTCAGTTTTTGATAAATGTGGTAGAAAGCATGCTGGGGAATGTTGGGACATAAGGCTCGTTATTTCACTAGAAAATATCATGGTGATGGTAAGACCAAATTTGATTTATAGATAGTAAAATGTTTCAAGTGCAATGAGATTGGTCATTATGCAAACGAGTGTTCGGCAAAGAGCTCCAATGATGGGAAGTAGTCAGACTACAAGAAGAAAGGGGTGGTGAAATCCTTTACAACTACTTCAGTAGATGTTAAGCCATCAAATGAAGTGGTATCAGGTACTTTGTTTGTATTTTCATATTATTCCAGTGTGTTGTTTGATTCAGGGTCTAAACATTCTTTCATCTCTGAAAAATTTTCTAGTAATTTGGGAATACCATCTCAAGAAATGACTACTGAACTTGTGGTAAAAACATCTGGGGGGAAATGTTGAGGCAAAAATAATTTATAAGAATCTACCAATCCTTATCCGTGGAAAGAACCTACTTACAAACCTTATTGTCTTACCTCTAATAAGGTTTGATGTTATCTTGGGTATGGATTGGCTCTCTGTTTACCATGCTAAGATTGACAGTAGAGCTAAAAAAGATTCATTTCAGAAAGACTTTACTTTTGTGTACAAGAATGAACCCTTACTGTTGATAACATATCAAGAGGCTGAGAAACTTGTAAAATATGGAAATGAATGTTACCTTGCACATATTGTTGAAATCAAAGGAACTATTCAGATTAATGATGTGCCAGTGGTAAATGAGTTTCCAGATGCTTTTTAATGAGTTCCCTAGAAAAATACCAGATCGAGAAGATGAATTTACTATTGACTTAGTTCCTGATGCTAATCCAATTTCAAAACCCCCTTATCGAATGGCTCAAATTGAACTTTTAGATTTGAAGGAGCAATTGCAAGATTTATTAGAGAAAGGTTTCATTCGACCTAGCACACCACCATGGGGTGCTCCTGTCTTATTTGTCAAAATGAAAGATGGTTCAATGAGACTTTTCATTGATTATAGAGCCTTGAATAAAACACTATTAAGAACAAATATCAGGTGCCTCATATAGATGATTTGTTTGATCAGGTCCAGAGAGCTCAGTTTTTTTCAATTGTTGACCTGAGATCGGGGTACCATCAGTTGAAGGTAAAGGAAGAAGATGTTCCAAAGGCTGTGTTTCGTACATGATATGGCCATTATGAATTTCTAGTTATTCCTTTTGGGTTAACCAATCCACCTCTTGTATTAATTGACCTTATAAATAGAATTTTCCATGAGTTCTTGGAATGTTTTTGGTTGTTTTCATTGATGATATTTTGGTGATTTCTAAAAGTAAAGAGGAGAATGAAAGACATTTAAGGGTTATTTTGCAAACCTTAAAAGAAAAGAAATTGTATGGGAAAATTTTTCAAGTGTGAGTTGTTGTTGCAACATATTTCTTTCCTTGGTCACATTGTTTCTAAATATTGGATAACTGTTGATCCTGCAAAAACAAGGGTTGTTGAAGAATGGCCAAGACCCACAAATTTAACAAAGATTCGTAGTTTTATTGGTTTGTCAAGCTATTAGAAAAGGATTGTTAAAACAATTTCACAGTTATCTAGTCCAATGACTAAGCTAACTCAGAAGGGGGTTAAGTTTATCTGGACAAAAGAATGTGATGATTGTTTTCAGGAGTTGAAAAGAAGATTGGTGAATGCTCCAGTTTTGGCACTATCTTCTAGGAATGGTGAGTTTTTTATCTACAGTGATGCTTCATTGAAAGTAATTGGTTGCATCCTAATGGAGAAGGATCAGGTAATTGGTTATGCTTCACGTCAGTTGAAAACTCATGAGGTAAATTACCCTACACATGATTTGGAATTAGCAGCTTTTGTTTTAACTATAAAATTTTGGAGGCATCATTTATATGGAGTAAAGTGTAAAATATATACCGATCACAAAATCTTAAAGTATATATTCACTCAGAATGAATTGAACATGAGATAGAGGAGATGGCTAGAATTAATCAAGGATTATGATTGTACAGTTAATTACCATCCGGGAAATGCAAATAAAGTGGCTGATGCTTTGAGTCGAAAAAGTAATGCTTCATTAACAATGTTGAATTTTGAATGCGATCTGTTGGTTAATGATTTGATGAACTTTGTAATAGAAGTTTTTGGTGTAGGATGTTCATCTGTTTTGTTTCAGGTATCAGTTAAATCTTCTCTATTGGACAGAATTAAGAAAGCATAGAAGTAAGACAGTGAGTTGTAGAAAAATGTAGAGCTGGTTCAGAAGGGTATGTTGCTTGAATTAAATATTGATAATGATTGTGTTATGATATTTGGGAAGTGATTTTGTGTGCCTTGTGATTCACAGTTTAAGAGAGATTTGTTATGTGAATCTCATAGTTCTGTGTTTTCATTTCACTGTGGCAGTACTAAGATGTATATAGATCTTCGGGAGAATTACTGGTGGGATAGAATGAAAAGATACATTGCTGATTTTATTGTTATGTGTTTGAATTTTCAACATGTTAAAGCATAGCGTAAGTTACGAAAAGGGATGCTATAGCCTTTACCAGTTCCAGAGTGGAAATGGAAGAATATATCCATGGACTTCGTTTTGGGATTGCCGAAGACACCTTGAGGTAATAATGCAATTTGGGTTATTGTTGATCGCTTAACTAAATGTTTTCATTTCCTTGGTATATGAGATACTTTTTCTCTTGATCAAATTTCATGTTTGTATCATAAAGAGATAGTCAGGTTACATAGAGTTCCCCTCTCCATTGTATCTGATCGTGATCCCAGGTTTACTTCTAGATTTTTAAAAGGCCTTCAGTAGTTTTCGGGTACTGAATTAGATTTTAGTACAGCTTTGCATCCTCAATCAGATGGGCAGTCAGAATGAAAAATTCAGAATTTGGAGGATATGCTACGTGCTTGTTCGATGGATTATCAGGTAAGTTGGGACCAATATCTTTCTTTGGATGAGTTTTCTTATAATAACAGTTTTCATTCCAGTATACATATGGAACCATTTGAGGCATTATATGGGAAGCGGTGTTGAACTATAGATTTTTGGGATAAAGTGGGTGAAAGGAAGTTGATGGGACCAGAATTGGTAGAAGAGTAGGTAGAAAAATTTCAGCTGATACAGAAACACATGAGAACAGCTCAGAGCAGGCAGACAAGTTATACAGACAACATGAGGAAGTATCTCTCTTTTGAGGTAGGTGATCATATTTTTCTCAAAGTATCTCCATTGAAGAGTGTGATGTGATTTGGTAATAAAGGAAAGTTGAGTCCAAGGTTCATTGGACCATATGAAATTATAGATAGAGTTAGATCAACTTCATACCGAGTGGCTTTACCTCTGAGTTTATCTTAGGTACACAATGTTTTTCATGTTTCAATGTTAAAAAAGTACATGCCAGATCAATCTCATGTTTTGAGTCCAAAGGTAGTTCAGCTGGAAGAGAATCTATCTTATGAGGAACAACCTATATAGATTCTTGACCACATGGAGCATGTATTGTGGAATAAGGTGATTCTTAAAGTAAAGGTTTTTTGGAGAAACCACATGATTTAAGAGGCAACATTGGAATCTGAAAATGCAATGAGGGATAAATACCCTTACTTATTTGATAAGTAAATAAATTATGGGGATGTAATTTTCTAAATGGGGGAAGGATGTAACATTCCAAGTAAATAATGAATAATATATTTTCTTATCTGTGTCTATTTATGAATTAGATAGTGATTTAGAGGCCTAATATGTGAATAAATCCAATCCTAAGCATGGAATACACTAATATTTTTAAAAGATTATTTTACTGCCTTTTTTATGGAAAACCATTTTGAAATCAAAATTTTACAATTTTATAAGCTCTATTTTTAAAAATAAACTTATTCTTTAGGATTGGGACATTGAAATTTACTTTGGAAATTTTTTTGTATTTTTCTGATAATGTTCATTTTCTAATGAATAGTGAAAAATACTGCATTTTACTTCAAAACTATTTTTCCATCTAAATAAATTATATGGTTAGATTATCTTTATAATTGGTTTTAAAGTGTAATTGGACTATTGTTTTACCATTTAATCCAATGGTGGTCATTATAATTAGTTTCACTTTGGAATTGGTAATAAACAAGTGCCAAACTTTTCATAGATATTGTTTCAAAAAAACCCACTATTTGTTTTGACAATGGGAATTTTTTTTTAAATTAATCATTGCAATTTCTGTGTTTGGAATTCGGTAAAATGGATTATATATTTGTAATCATAAATTAAAAATCATTTAATTAATATTCTTTTGATTTTGGACATTATGAATACTAACGACTGTAATTATCATTAATAATCGTGATTAATTAGTAATCGGGTAGTTAAAGATAATAAAATAATATCATAATAATAACAAATGACCCCAAAATGTACTATAATGCTACAGTTTGATCATGGGAGACCCTGGGATGCCTTGTTCCATACTTTGGGACCCCATGGAATCACTTTTGGGTGATAGTGACACTTTATCATTTTATTTTTAATGAAAGGAGAATATCAAAAAAGTATGTAACACCTAAGTAAAAAAATTTAGTTTTGTCTATGTAAACGATCACTTTGACTATAAATAGTCATTGTAAAGATAAGAATATTTCCTACATCATAGTATTTTTTTATATTTTTTAGACATTAAATAAATTTATTTATTTATGACACCATGATGATGCAGCGATTACCTCATTAACGAACAATTTAAATAAAATGAAAATATAAGGTAAAATATAAGACTTACACCTGTCAAAAAACAATTGGATGAGTTTATTTCAAACCCTTATCACCTTATCATCGAAATATATCAATGTGGGTCCTTTAAAATCCGAAACTCATTTTAAAATAAAGTATCATTTCTTGACTTTCCAAGAGTGCCCCTCCTCCCTCTTATAAAATTCCCTCACATATACCTCCTTAACCACACCTATCAAGCCATTGGCTTGGCCAAACTCTACTTAATTCATTTCTACACATCCCTCTCTTCATTAAATAATCCTTACCTTAGGCAGAACAATCTTAAAAAAACCCTTTTGGTTTAAACCAAGTGGAGTTACCCTATTTTAAGGTAATGTCTTCTCTAAAGTCCTTTTGTTTTATTTTGCTTCTCCAACCCCCTAAACTCTTTTCATTCCTTTATTTTGTAACAAAAACAATGTATTAAATAAACTAAGATGTTTTTATAAGAATGATTCGAGCTACACATAAAAAAAACTCCACCTAATGGTTAAAGAACATATTGTTACTTTGGATGGCGAATTACTGCCACACGAAACAATGATTGGTCATTATTATTTTAACACCTTTAAAGGTGGACATTAAGATTTAAATATATTTATATAGCATATATAATATGTTTATGTTTTCATTATGCTTCTGTATTTTTCATTTATGGAATACCTTTATGGTTTCCATTATGGATAAACGCGATAATTTCATTTTTTAGAAGTGCAGACTAGCGCCCCCACAAAGCGATTTGAATCGTTAATGCCATATGTAGGACGTGTAAAGGATGGAGTTAATAATAATATATATTATATTATACTGGAATTATAATTTACCTATATTTCATTATGATTCCATTCCACTAAATACAAATTATAAATGAAAGTAGCGTTCATGCATACGTAAGGCTTACCGTCTCCATGAATGGTGCATTTCATTTCATACCTCTAAATGTTATGTAATATTATAAATGAATATATATAATTGATATATATGATATATATGATATATATGATATCTACATCATGAATATAATTCGGGATTTAATGGATATTTTACCACATGAACAACTTGTAATTATAAGGATTTTATTTCTGACTGAAGTACCAATGATCGACAAAACGACCGTAATTAACTTAAATAATTACATAGTGTTAATAACACGGTAATAAGTGATATTAAAAAGAATAATAAACTTGAAAAAGGTTCTTAATCAAGTAGAAATTAACTCAATTTAATTATTCACGAGATTAAAGAACGATCGAGTCAATTCGGACACGAGGTTAGGGACTTCGTCTCGATTTCCTTTCATTGAGGCATATTTTGTTTTGCACACAACCTTATTTTATATGGTGTATAAACCCCTTTTACTATTAATTTTATTCATAAGGAATCTTTTTGTACGAAGCGTTTTACTAAATGACAAAAGGAATTTTTTTCTTACGTATGCGGTGACAACGACTTCTTCGACGTCATGACCATTATTTGAGTTTCGGCTTTCTCTACAAGCCATAACATTTTTTAAGTGAAAAATAAATACCAAGTTTTACTTCGTTTATCTTGGTATTGAAAATGGTTTTGATAATGTTTTGATTATATCAATGTGCTTTTGATATCTTTTGAATGAAATGTGGAAATGTTATGTTTCATCTATGCATGTTTTATGTGATACGATTATGTTATGGTTCTTGGGAATTGTTTATGAAGATAAGTGGTTCCATGATAAAATAATGGTGGGTGAGCCTGATATAGCTCTCCAATGCATTGGGTAACGTGAAGGGGTTAAATGCTAAGGTTTCTCCGAAGAGATTTAGGGAATATACTGTGATGGGTATTCCAAACGTAAGCATGAGAGTTACTACCAACGTAAGAATGTTATGAATGCCTCAAGTTACCTTTATATCTTATTTTTTCTATGAGTTATTCATAAATCTTGTGATTTCATGTTGTATGTTAAAGTGAAAATGTTTTATGAGTAAAGTATGATTTCATTTATTCTTATTTATACATGGACTAATGTTTTCATTCAGTATTTTTATATCCCTAACCGATCTTTTTATGCTCATCACAAGTTTTTGAAATGCTTTTCACAGGTCAAAGGAAAAGTACATGATGTGATGATAGTGTTGAGGAAGTATAAAGAAAGAATCCATGTTTTGTTTTAAATATGTTTCCTTTGATGGGAAAAGTGAATATTGTCCTTAATGTAACCACCTTGTTTAAATGTGGAATGTAATGCATGATTTATTATCTCATTCTCTAAAACTCTAAACCTAAAAAGATCCTCAATGTCTAATCTTATAATAACTCAAAAGTAAGTAATCTTTAAGGCTGGGGCCTTATATTTGGTATCAAAGGTCGGTTTAGATGACTTTATGAGTTAGAAATCTATTAAATGATTATCTAAACATATTTTTTTATGGTCAATTTGAAATGATATAGAATTTGAATATTACTATGTTTCTTTATCTGAGACATGTTTGTTCAGAATGGTTTTCTGTAGAGGAAATAGGGAAGCAGCGCTGGGAAGTCATACTGAAGGAAATTTCCTTCCGAATCAGCATCCTGAGATGGTTGGAATTGCAACTGAACAGTTTGTTCCAGTAATGGTGCAGTTGACTGGAGCGACAAATGGTGGTGGTATCCATGCACGAGATCAGCCAGATCAACTGTAGAGGAACATGTTAGTGATGAAAAATTTCATGAGGCAATATCCCCCATCATTAAGAGGATCATCTGACCCTGTGCTGGCTGATGGGTGGATTAAATCACTGTAAAATATTTTCGAGGTCATGGGGTGTTCATACAATCAAGAGGATAGTCTTTCTATTTACCATTTAGAGGGTGAAGCAGATCAGTGGTGGTCGATGATTAAAAATAGTAGGGACACCGATGAGATCGATGCTCTTGACTGGGATGAATTCAACAGTTTGTTTCTTGAGAAATATTTTCCTAAGGCTCTTCGACTTAGGATGGAAAACAAATTCTTGGAATTGAGGAAAGAGGACGACTCAGTGGCTACTTATGAAGAAAGGTTCACTTGACAGTCAAGGTATTCTCAAAATTTTATCCGAGACCTTGATAGTAAAATCAATCATTTTTACTCAGGATTAAAGCCAAAATATTGAAGGGATTTAGCTTCTTTTTAGATCAAAATCAATTAAAAGCTTGTTCGATGTGAAAATAAGGTGGAAATTGAGTTTTCCGATGATTAATTGTTCTATAACAAACAACAGAAGAAGAAATCGAGGTGGCAAGAGAAAAAGAAGAATTATTAAAAATATTCTGATGGTATGAAAACTAAGTTTCCAGTTTGTGATAAATGTGGTAAAAAGCATGCTGAGGAATGTCTTTTGAATTCTAGAAAGTGCTACTGATTTGGTAATATGGGACATAAGGCTCGTGATTGCACTGGAAAAGATCAAGGTGATGGTAAGACCAAATTTGATTTACAGTTAGTAAAATATTTCAAGTGCAATGAGATAGGTCATTATGAAAACAAGTGTTCAGAAAAGAGCTCAAATGATGGGAAGCAGTCAGAATAAAAGGAGAAAGGGGGGGTGAAATCCTTTGCAACTACTTCAGCAGATGTTGGGCCATCAAATTATGTGGTATCAAGTACATTGTTTGTTTTTTCAGATTATGCCAGTGTGTTGTTTGATTCAGGGTCTACACATTCTTTCATCTCTGAAAAATTTTCTAGTAATTTGGGAATACCATCTCAAGAAATGACTCCTGAACTTGTGGTAAAAAAACCTGGGGTAAATTTTGAGGCAAAAAGAACTTATATGAATCTTCATATCCTTATCCGTGGAAAGAACCTACCAGAAAACCTTATTGTTTTACCTCTAGTAGAGTTTGATGTTATCCTGGGTATGGATTGGCTCTCTGTTTACCTTTCTAAGATTGATAGTAGAGCTAAAGAAGTTTCATTTCAGAAAAACTTTCAGTTTGTGTACAAGAATAAACCCTTACTGTTAATAACATATCAAAAGGATGAGAAACATTTAAAAGATGGAAATGACAGTTACCTTGCACATATTTTAGAAAACAAAGGAACTGTTCAGATTAAGGATGTGTCAGTGGTAAATGAGTATCCTGATGTTTATCCAGATGAGTTGACTGGAATAATACCAGATCTAGAAGTTGAATTTACTGTTGACTTAGTTCCTGATGCTAAGTCAATTTCAAAACCCCCTTATAGAATGGCTGAAATTGAACTTTTAGAGTTGAAGGATCAATTTCATGATTTATTAGAGAAATGTTTCATTATACATAGAACATCACCATGGGGTGCTCCTATCGTATTTTTTAAAAAGAAAGATGGTTCAATGAGACTTTCCATTGATTATAGAGCCTTGAATAACATCACTGTTAGGAACAAATATCCTTTGCCTCATATCAATGATTTGTTTGATCAGCGCTAGGGAGCTTCATTTTTTTCAAAGATAGACCTGTTATCGGGGTACCATCAGTTGAAGGTAACGGAAGAAGATTTTTTGATGACCATGTTTCATACAAGATATGGCCATTATGAATTTATAGTTATGTATTTTGGGTTAACTAAAGCACCTGCAGTATTCATGGAACTTATGAATAGAAGTTTCCATGAGTTCTTGGATAAGTTTGTGGTGGTTTTCATTGATGATATTTTGGTGTTTTCTAAATGTAAATAGAGAAAGAAAGACATTTAAGGGTTAGTTTTCAAACCTTAAAAGAAAATAAATTATATTGTAAATTTATCAAGTGTGAGTTTTGGTTGAAACAAATTTCTTTCCTTGGTCACGTTGTTTCTAAAGATGGGATAACTGTTGATCATTCAAAAACAAAGGTTTTTAAAGAATTTCCAAGACCCACAAATGTAACAAATATTCTTAGTTTTCTTGGTTTGGTAGGAAATTACCAAAGGATTGTTAAAAAAATTTCATGGTTATCTAGTCCAATGAAAAAGCTAACTCGGAAGGGTGTTAAGTTTATCTGGACAAAATAATGTGATGATTGTTTTCAGGAGTTAAAAATAAGATTGGTGAATGCTTCAGTTTTCACACTACCTTCCAGGAATGGTGAGTTTGTTATCTACAGTGATTCTTCATTAAAAGGACTTCATTGTGTCCCAATGCAGAATGATCAGTTAATTTCTTATGCTTCACATCATTTGAAAACTCATGAGGTAAATTACCCTACACAAGATTTGGAATTATCACCTATTGTTTTCGCTTTAAAAATTTGGAGGCGTCATTTGTATGGAGTAAAGTGTGAAATATATAATGATGACAAAAGTTTAAAGTATATATTCACTCGTAAATAATTGCACATGAGATAGAAAAGATGGCTAGAATAAATCAAGTATTATGATTGTACAATTCATTACTATCCGGGAAAAGAAAATAAAGTGGCTGATGCTTTGAGTCGAAAAAATAATGATTCATTAACAATGTTGCGTTTGGAACGTGATCCTCTGGTTAAGGATTCGATGAAAATTGGCATAGAATTTATTGATGCAGGATGTTCTTCTATTTTTTTTTCAGGTATCAGTGAAATCATCTCTATCAGACAGAATTAAGCAAGCACAGAAGCAAGATAGTGAGTTAAAGAAAAAGGTAGGGCTGGTTCAGAAGGGTAAGTTGCCTGAATTCAACATTGATAATGATTGTGTTTTAATATTTGGGAAGAGATTGTGTGTGCCTTGTGATTCACATTTGAAGAGAGTGTTGTTATGTGAAGCTCATAGTTCTCCGTTTTCATTTCACCATGGCAGTACTAAGATGTATAGAGAGCTTTGAGAGTATTACTGGTGGGATATAATGAAAAGAGACATTGCTGATTTTACTATGAAGTGTTTGACATGTAAACAGGTTAAAGCAGAGTGGAAGTCACAAAAAGGGATGCTACTACCTTTACCAGTGCCAGAGTAGAAATGGAAGAATATATCTATGGACATCGTTGTGGGATTTCTGAAGACACCTCAAGGTAATAATGCAATCTAGGTTATTGTTGATCTCTTGACTAAATATCCTCATTTCCTTGCTATACAAGATACTTTTTCTTTAGATCAACTTTCTCATTTGTATGTTAAAGAGATAGTTAGGTTACATGGAGTTCCCCTATCCATTGTATCTGATCATGATCCTATGTTTACTTCTAACTTTTGTAAAGGCCTTCAGAAGTCGTTGGGTACTGAATTAAATTTTAGTATAGTTTTTCATCCTCAATCAGATGGCTAGTCAGAATGAACAATTCAGACTTTAGAGGATATGCTACATGCTTGTTCGATGGATTATCAGGGATGTTGGGACCAACATCTTTCTTTGGTTGAGTTTTCTTATAATACAGTTTTCAATCCAGTATACAGATGGAACCATTTGAGGCATTATATGGGAAGTGGTGTCGAACTACATCTTTTTGGGATGAAGTGGGTGAAAGGAAGTTGATGGGACAAGGATTGGTAGAAGAGGAGGCAGAAAAAGTTCATCTGATACAAAAACACATGAGAACAGCTCAGAGCAGGTAGAAATGTTATACAGATAATAGGAAGAAGGATCTCTCTTTTGAGGTAGGTGATCATGTTTTCCCCAAAGTATCTCCATGGAAGAGTGTGATGCGATTTGGTAAGAAAGAAAAGTTGAGTCCAAGTTTTATTGGACCATATGAAATTCTGGAGAGAGTTGGATCAGTTTCATACTGAGCGGCTTTACCTCCGATTTTATCTTAGTTACACAATATTTTTCATGTTTCAATGTTAAGGAAGTACATGCCAAATCCATCTCATATTTTGAGTCTAGAGGTAGTGCAGTTGGAAGAGAGTCTATCTTATGAGGAACAACCGGTCCAGATTCATGACCACATGGAGAATGTATTGAGGAATAAGGTGATTTTTCAAGTAAAGGTTTTTTGGAAAAACCACATGATTGAAGAGGCAACATGGGAATCTGAAAATGCAATGAGGGATAAATACCCCCACTTATTCGATAAGTAAATAAATTCTGGGGACACAATTATCAAAAGGGGGAAGGATGGAACATCCCAAGTAAGTAATGAAAAATTGATTTTTTTATCTATGTCTATTTATTAATTAGATAGTGTTTTAGAGGCTTAAAATTAGAATAAATCCAATCCTAAGAATGGAATATACTAATATTTTTAAAAGATTGTTTTACTGCCTTTTTTATGGAAAACCATTTTTAAATAAAACTTTTGTCATTTTTATAATCTATGTTTGTCAAAATTAAATTTTTCTTTAGTATTGGGACATTGAAATTTACTTTGGATAAATTTTTTGTATTTTTCTGATAATGTACATTTTTTAATGAATAGTGAAAAATACTGCATTTTACTTCAAAACTGCTTTCTCAACTAATTAAATTATATGGATAGATTATCTTTATAATTGGTTTTAAAGTGTAATTAGAATGTATTTTTACCATTTAATCAAATTTTTGTCATTATAATTAGTTTCACTTTGTAATTGGGCATAAACAAGTGCAAATCTTTTCATAGATATTGTTTCAAAAAAACCAAATATTTGTTTTGACAATGGGAATTATTTTTAAATTAATTATTTCAATTTCCGTTTATTTAATTTGGTAAAATGGATTCCATATTTGGAATCAGAAATTCCAAATTATGTAATTAAGACTCTTTTGTTTTTGGACATTATGAATAGTAACGACGGTAATTATCTTTAATAATCGTGATTAATTAGCAATCGGATAGTTAAGGATAATAAAATAATATCATAAAAATAACAAATGACCCCAAAATGTGTCCTAATTCAACTATTTATGGTATTCCCGACCATGTTATGCCTTGTGACATGATTTAGAACCCCATGGAATCACTTTTCGTTGATAGTGACACTTTATCATTTTATTTTTAAAGGAGAATGTCATAAAAGTATGTAAAACCTAAGTAAAACAATTTTAGTTTTGTCTATGTAAACGATATCTTAGACTATAAATGTTAATTTGAAAGATAAAAAGATTTCCTATATCATAGTATTTTTTTATATTTTTTAGAAATTAAATATATTAATTTACTTATGACACCATGATGATGCAGGGATTACCTCATTAATGAACGATTTAAATATAATGAAAAGATAATGTAAAATATAAGACATACACCTATATAAAACCTATTGGATGATTATAATTCGAACCCTTATCACCTTATCTTCAAAATATATCAATTTGGGACCTTTAAAATATGAAACTCACATTAAAATAAAGTAACATTTCTTGACATTCCAAGAGTGCCCCTCCTCCCTCTTATAAAAGGCCATCACCTATACCTCTTTAACCACACCTCTCAAGACATTGGATCGGTGAAAATCTGATCAATTAATCTCTCAAAATCCCTATCTTCATCATAGAAGCCTTACCTTAGGCAGAAAGAGCTTCAAGAATCCATTTTGGTTTAAACCAAGGGGAGTTACCCGATTTTAAGGTAATGTCTTCTCTAATGTTCTTTTGTTTTATTTTTCTTCTCCAACCCCCTAAACTCTTTTTATTCCATTATTTTGTGACAAAAAAAGTATATTCAATATACTAGGATGTTTTTATTAGAATTATTTGAGCAACACATACACACACCTCTGTCTACTGGTTAAAGAACATATTGTTTCTGTGGATGGAGAATTACTGCCTCACGAAATGATTATTGTTCAATATTCTTTTAACATCATTAAAGGTGTCCATTAAGATATAACTATATTTATATAGTATATATAATATTTTTATGTTTTCCTTATTCTTTTTTATTTTTCATTTATGCCATACCATTATGGTTTCCATTATGGATAAATTTGATAACTTCATTTTTTTGGAAGTGCGGACTACCACCCCCTCAAAGTGATTTGAACTGTTAATGCCATATGTGTGACATGTAAAGGATAGAGTTAATAATATTAAATATGATATTATACTGTAATTATAATATACCTTTATATCATTATGATTCTATTACATTAAATACGAAATAGAAATGAAATTAGCATTCATCCATACGTACGGCTTACCGTCTCCATGAACGGTGCATTTCTTTTCATACATCTAAATGTTATGTAATATTATAAATGCATATATATACTGGATATATATGATATATATGATATCTACATCATTAATATATATCTGGATATAATGGATAATTTACCACAAGAAAAACCTGTAATTATAAAGAGTTTATTTTGGACTCAAGTACCAATGATCAACAAAACGACCGTAATTAACTTTAATAATTACATAGTGTTCATAACATGATAATAAGTGATATAAAAGGAATAATGAACTTGAAAAACGTCCCTAATCAAGTAGAAATTAACTGAAGTTTATTTTTCAGGATATTAAAGAACGATCGTGTCAATTCAGACACGAGGTAAGGGACTTCGTATCAATCTCCTTTCATTGAGTCATATTTTGTTTTATACACACCTTTCTTCTATACAGTGTATAAAACCCTTTGACTTTTACTTTCATTCAAAAGGAATATTTTTGTATGAAAAATTTTACTAAATGGAAAAATGGAATTTTTTGTCTTACGTATGCGGTGACAACGACTTCTCTTCCGTCGTGACCATTATTTGAGTTTCGGCTTCCTCTACAAGCCATAACTTTTTTTAAGTGAAAAATAAATTCCATGTTTTACTTTTATTTTTTTTTTGGTATTGAAAATGGTTTTGATAATGTTTTGATTATATCAATTTGTTTTTGATATCTTGTGTTTGAAATGTGGAAATGTTATATTTCCTTTATGCATATTTTATGTGATACGATTATGTTATGGTTCTTGGGCATTGTATATGAAGACATGTGGTTCCGTGATAAACTAAGGGCAGGTAAGCCTGATATAGCTCTTTAATGCATTGGGTAACATGAAGGGGTTAAAAGCTAAGGTTTCACCAAATAGATTTAGGGAATATACTCTGATGGGTATTCCAAACGTAACCATGAGGGTTACTCCCTACGTAAGAATGTTATGAATGCCTCAAGTTACCTTTATATCTTATATTTTCTATGAGTTATTCATAAATCTTATGATTTCATGAGGTATGTTAAAGTGCATATGTTTTATGAGTAAAGTATGATTTCATTGATTCTTATGTATACATGGACTAACATTTTCATTCATTATTTTTATATCCCTTACTGAGATTTTTATGCTCATCCCATGTTTTTGAAAAGCTTTTCACAGATCAAGGGAAAAGTACATGATGTGATGATAGTGTTGAGGAACTGTCATGAAAGAATCCTTGTTTTTTTAATATGTTTTATTTCATGGGAAAAGTGAATATTGTCCTTAATGTTACAACCTTGATTAAATGTGGAATGTAATTCAGGATTTATTATCTAATTCTCTAAAACTATAATCCTGAAAAGATCCTCAATGTGAAATCTTGTAATAACTCAATATTAAGTAATGTTTAAGGTTGGGGCCTTATAGTTGGTATCAAAGGGAAGTTTAGATAACATTAGAAGTTATAATTCTATTAAATTATTATATAAAAATATTTTTTTATGGTCAATATAGAATTTGAAGATTACCATGTTTGCTTCATCTGAGACATGTTTGATTAGAATGGTTTTCTGAAGAGGAAACAGGGATGCGGCGGTTGGAAGGCATACCGAAATAAATGACCTTCCGAATCAGCATCTTGAGATGGTCGGAATTGGAACTGAACAGTTTGTTGCCGTAATGTCGCAGTTGACTCAAGCGATAAATGGTGGTGGTATCCATGCACGAGATCATCCAGATCAACCGCAGAGGAACATGTTAGTGGTGGAACATTTCATGAGGCAACATCCCCCATAATTCAGAGCATCATCTGACCCTGTACTAGCAGTAGGATGGATTAAAGCACTGGAAAAGATTTTCTATGTCATGGGGTGTTCAGAAAATCAAAAGGTTAGTCTTTCTATTAACCGATTGGAGGGTGAATCAGATCAGTGGTGGTCGATGGTTAAAAATATCAAGGACGCTGAAGATATCTATGCTCTTGACTTGGATGAATTCAAAGGTATATTTCTTGAGAAATATTTTCCTATGTCTGTTTGACTTAGGATGGGAAAACAATTCTTGGAATTCAGGCAAGAGGATGACTCAGTGACTGCTTATGAAGAAAGGTTCACTCGATTGTGAATGTGTGCTCCAAATTTTATCCGAGAACTTGATAGTAAAATCAATCTTTTTTACTCAGGATTAAAGCCAAAATATCAAAGGGATTTAGCTTCTCACGGGTTAAAAAGTTATGAAAAGCTTCTTTGATGTGCTGAGAAGGTGGAAATGGAGTTTTCTGATGATCAAGTGTTCTATAACAACCAACAGAAGAAGAGACCGAGGTGGCAAGAGAAAGGGAAGAATTATTCAAAAATGTCTGATGGTAAGAAAACTAGGTTTTTAGTTTGTGATAAATGTTTTATAAAGCATGTTGGGGAATCTCTTTTGAATTCTAGAAAGTGCTACCGATGTGGTAATATGGGACATAAGGGTTGTGATTGCACTGGAAAAGATCAATGTGATGGTAAGACCAAATTTGATTTACAGATAGTAAAATGTTTAAGGTGCAATGAGATGGGTCATTATGCAAACGAGTGTTCGGCAAAGAGCTCAAATGATGGGAAGAGTTATACTACAAGTAGAAAGTGGTGATGAAATCCTTTGCAACTACTTCAGCAGATGTTGGGCCATCAAATGAAGTGGTATTAGGTAACTTTTTTGTTTTTTCAGATTATGCTAGTGTGTTGTTTGATTCAGGGTCTACACATTCATTCATCTCTGAAAAATTTTCTAGTAATTTGGGAATACCATCTCAAGAAATGACTCCTGAACTTGTGGTAAAAACACCTGGGGGGAAATTTTGAGGTAAAAATAATTTATAATAATCTTCCTATCCTTATCCGTGGAATGAACCTACTTGAAAACCTTATTGTTTTACCTCTAGTAGAGTTTGATTTTATCCTGGGTATGGATTGGCTCTCTGTTTAACATGCCAAGATTCACAGTAGAGCAAAAGAAGTTCTATTTTAGAAAGACTTTCAATTTGTGTACTAAAATGAACCCTTACTGTTGATAACATATCAAGAGGCTGAGAAAATAGTAAAAGATGGAAATGAATGTTACCTTGCACATATTGTTGAAAACAAAGGAACTATTCAGATTATTATGTGCCAGTGGTAAATAAGTATCCTGATGTTTTTCTTGATGAGTTTCCAGGAAAAATACCAGATAGAGAAATTAAATTTACTGTTGAATTAGTTCCTGGCGCTAAGCCAATTCCAAAACCCCCTTATCAAATGGCTCAAATTTAACTTTTAGAATTGAAGGAGCAATATCAAGATTTAATATAGAAAGGTTTCATTCAGCCTAGCACATCACCATGGGGTGCCCCAGTCTTATTTGTTAAAAAGAAAGATGGTTCAATGAGACTTTTCATTGATTATAGAGCCTTGAATAACATCACTGTTAAGAACAAATATCCTTTGCCTCATATCGATGATTTGTTTTATCAGCTCCGGGGAGCTGAGTTATTTTCAAAGATTGACATGAGATCGGGTTACCATCAGTTGAAGGTAAAGGAAGCAGATGTTCCGAAGACCACATATCATAGAAGATATGGCCATTATGAATTTGTAGTTATGCCTTTTGGGTTAACCAATGCACCTGCTGTATTCATGGACCTTATCAATAGTATCTTCTATGAGTTCATGGATATGTATGTGGTTGTTTTCATTGATGATATTTTGGTGTTTTCTAAAAGAAAAGAGGATCATGAAAGACATTTAAGGGTTATTTTTCAAACCTTAAAAGAAAAGAAATTGTATGGGAAATTTAGCAAGTGTGAGTCTTGGTTACAAAAAATATATTTCCTTGGTCACATTGTTTCTAAAGACGGGATAACTATTGATCCTACAAAAACAAAGGTATTTGAAGAATGGATAGGACCCACAAATATAACCGTGATTCGTAGTTTTCTTTGTTTGGTAGGCTATTACTAAAGGTTTGTTAAAAAAATTCACGGTTATCTAGTCCAATGACTAAGACAACTCGGAAGGGTGTTACGTTTATCTGGAAAAAAGAATGTGATGATTGTTTTCAGGATTTGAAAAGAGGATTGGTGAATGCTCCAATTTTGGAACTACCTTCCAGGAATGGTGAGTTTGTTATCCATAGTGATTCTTCATTGAATGGACTTGGTTGCGTCCAAATGAAGAATGATCAGGTAATTTTTTATGCTTCACGTCAATTGAAAACTCATGAGGTAAATTACCCTACACATGATTTGGAATTACTAGCTTTTGTTCTCACTTTAAAATTTTGGAGGCATGATTTCTATGGAGTAAAGTGTAAAATATATACCGATCACAAAATTTTCAAGTATCTATTCACTCAGAAAGAATTGATCATGAGACAGAGGAGATGGATAGAATTAATCAAGGATTATGATTGTACAATTCATTACCATCCGGGAAAAGAAAATAAAGTGGCTGATGATTTGAGTCGAAAAAGTAATGCATCTTTAACAATGTTTCCTTTGGAACATGATCCTTTGGTTATGGATTTGATGAACTTTGGCATAGATGTTTTTGATGCAGGATGTTCTTTTGTTTTGTTTCAAGTATCTGTGAAGTCTTCTCTATCGGACTGAATTAAGAAAGGACAGATGCAAGACAGTGAGTTTCAGATAAAATTAGAGCTGGTTCAGAAGGGTAAGATGCCTTAATTCAACATTTATAATGATTGTGTTTTGAGATTTGGGAAGAGATTGTGTGTTCCTTATGATTCACATTTTAATAGAGAGATGTTATGTGACCTTAATAGTTCTCCATTTTAATTTCACCCTGGTAGTACTAAGATGTATATAGATCTTTGGGAGTATTACTGGTGGGACAGAATGAAAACATACATTTCTAATTTTATTATGAAGTGTTTGACTTGTCAACAGGTTAAAGCAGAGCGGTAGTTACCAAAGGGGATGCTACAACCTTTTCCAGTGCTAGAGTGGAAATGGGAGAATATATCCGTGGACTTCATTTGTGGGATTTCTGAAGACAACTCAAGGTAATATTGAAATCTGGGTTATTGTTGATCGCTTGACTAAATCTAATCATTTCCTTGCTATATGAGATACTTTTTCTCTAGATAAACTTTCTCGTTTGTATATTAAAGAGATAGTCAGTTTACATGGAGTTCCCCTCTCTGTTGTATCTGGTCGTTATCCCAAGATTACTTCTAACTTTTGTAAAGGCCTTCAAAAGTAATTGGGTACTGAATTAAATTTTAGTACAGCTTTTCATCCTCAATCAGATGGGCAGTCAGAATGAACAATTCAGACATTGGAGGCTATTCTACATTCTTGTTCGATGGATTATGAGGGAAGTTGGGACCATCATCTTTCTTTTTTTGAGTTTTCATATATTAACAGTTTTCATTCCAGTATATCGATGGCACAATTTGAGGCATTATATGGGAAGCGGTGTAAAACTCTAGCTTTTTGGGATGAAGTGGGTGAAAGGAAGTTGATGGGACAAGAATTAGTAGAAGAGTTGGCAGAAAAAGTTCATCTGATACAGAAACACATGAGAATAGCTTAGAGTAGGCAGAAACGTTATACGGACAACAGGAGGAAGGATCTCTCTTTTGAGGTAGGTGATCATGTTTTTCTCAAAGTATCTCTATGGAAGAGTGCGATGCGATTTGGTAAGAAAGGAAAGCCGAGTCCAAGGTTCATTGGACCATATGAAATTCTGGAGAGAGTTGGATCAGTTGCACACCGAGTGGCTTTACCTTCGAGTTTATCTCAGGTACACAATTTTTTTCATGTTTCAATGTTAAGGAAGTACATGCTAGATGTAACGCCCTGACCCTAGTTACCCAGAGTCAGTGCATTATTACATAACATTGGCATGATCACAAGAAAGATCAAATCTCGAATGACCGATTGGTTTAGTAGCCTTGCAAACACTAGATATATTCATAAGTTTTACATTACATCATTAAACGAAAAACTACTACAACAACATATTGTCTCCATAATCCACACTCATATCCCCACATAATATCCCTGCAGGTCATTCATAACTTACTTCTTCACTTCCTGGGAAAAATAAAACATAGAAAAGGGGTGAGCTCAAATGCCCAGTAAGGATAACAATCTAGCGGAAACTTTCATAAATAAGAATAAACTTTTAAGGAAATGTATAACTAAAACAAAAGCCTTTCAAACATGAACATTCAACATGGTATGGCATAAATAAAATGAAATAATGCCATTTACTTATTCACATGGATATTCTACTAATCGAATAATCAGATGCAAAAATCAATAACCACTTTCATAATGTTGGAATGCATAATGCCAAACTATCATAACCACATAGTCAAGGCCTCGTTCCAAGACTACAAATAAGATTTTGTCAAGGCCTTGTGCCAAGACACTAGTTTGTCTCATGAGACCTACCGATGCATCGAGGAGCTATAGTGGGCTCCACCCGTCACATATTAAGTCCAATGCATTCCCATATGAAAAGGTTTAAATATAACATAAACATTCGTATTAAAACTAGCATACGAAATGTCAATACTTTCAACATAAACTATGAATGGTATAAATATAGCACATCCACAGTCAAACATATCACAAAACCTTCAATACAATATAGAATATTTGTATCATAATAAATCAACTTCAAATAATCTTAAAATCCATCAAAGGATGTTGACATAGATGAAATCAAAATTCTTTTTAAAGAAATATCTCCTTTTATTTTGAAATCATTTAAGATCCATATAAAATAAAACATTTTCTTTGAAAATAATCTTATAAGCTTGTAAGGGAAGCTTTGAAGATTTTATAACGGCGGAAAATAGCCGCACCCGCCGTATAAGTTAAAAAAAACATTCATACATTTCTTCTGTCGAAAAGGTTAAAAAGGACCTTGTTTTGAAAATGACCGAAAGATTCCTTTATAAACCACTTATAAAAGTCAAAAAGGGTATAAATGACTTTAACTCATATTCTAGTAAATAGTAAAAATGTTTTGAAATACATTTTTAAGAAACATGGATGTGGATGATAAAGAGATCCCAGTAGATTATTACGTATAAACAACCTTGGATAATGAAGAGGTTGTAAAGTAAACCCTTACCTTGTACTTTTCCTTGGTTGGGGTAGGTTAACCTCCTGTATAATGGTGAAATAATTGTTATTAAATTATAAAAGAATCATATATATTAATATGATATCATATATGATCTTTTAACATTGATTTGTTAATAATATCTTAGAATTATCGTCGTTTAAGGTGTTAACTTACTCATTTTCTTTTATATGTTTTGTTACATAAGCCATGTTTTTTGTCTCTTATTCAAATCCAGAATGATATCAAGTCCTTAAACATCATTTTTAAATCATCAAATGATAATTATACTTGAATGGATACGATGGAGAATGAATCTCATCGCGTTCGTGGAGACGGTAGTCCGTACGTATGCACGAGCGACAATATCATTCTTTTGATATTAAAATAATATATAAATGGATGGTATATCATATATACAGAATCATTAACATGTTATATTTATTATTTACATGAGTTACACATCATTATTATACCCATCCAAATAATAATATATTGAATAACAATTACACCACGACGTGGAGACGGTAAGCCGTACGTACGCACGTATGGTGACATGTTATTCAAAGGGTGGAAAGAATGATTAATATGGTTGTAACATATTTATAACATCACAGTATATATATGATACTGAAGTTATTATTTTAGAATGGTAACAACAAAGGAAGAAGAAGTGGAAGAAGAAATGAACTTGGAAAAGGGTGGTGAAATCATTACCTCTTCTTCGGGTTCTTCCTTTTGATTTGATCAAAAGGGCTTCATAGGTTGGCTTTATGATCAAAATAAGGCCTTTAGGTTGTAGTGAGGGATGTTGGAAGAGTATTTGGGCAGAGTTTGGCCGGACCAAAAGGCTTTTAAGGTGTGAAGAAATGTGAAGGAGGAGTGCACTTTTATAAGAGGGGTGGGGGGCACCTTTGGAAAAGCTAGAACTATTAATTTATAATAAATTCATAATCGGTTTCTAATGGCTCAAAAGTTGATTATTCAAAGTTTAAGGTGGGGATGGGTCGGAAAAAACTCAACCAATAGAATTTAGACAGGTTTGGGTACTTATATTAACCTTATATTTATGTATTAACTCTCAGTTAATTAGTTTCACTTTTACGATGTCTCTTTGTATTTTTATATAATATGGTTAATTAACTTACTACATACATCCAAGAGACCCCCAAGTGGTCCATTAATGATGAACCGATCATGATATAAGTCTCTTGGCCGAACCTTAGATTTTTAGGAATTTAATATCAATTAATAATATAATATTTGTTTTAAGAACTCTTTTATGTCAATTTTGACACTATTCAATAGTTGATTTTTGTGAAACTCATAACAGATTGATTACTTCGATCAAAGACAATTAAATCAATCCTAATATATCATATTATCCTATAAAATTAGTTTAATTCATTAAAAGTTTCATATTACATTTATTTGGGTATTTATAATATCAATTATTTTAATTTTTTACTATTATAGTAATTACTGCATCATCATTGTGTCATAAATAAAATAAATTATTTAATGTCTAAAAATTATAAATAAAATATCATTATGTAGGAAATCATTTTATCTTTCTAATGAATATTTATAATCTAAAATCCAACATATATAACCCTATGTAACAATTGTTTTGCTAAAAGATATATGCTTGTGTCATTTTTGTATTCATTTTAACTTAATTAAAATAAAGTGTCATTATCACTAACAAGTGGATCCATGGGGTCCCAAAATCGACCCAAAGATGCCCATGGTCGACCATGTATCAACCAATAGGGTTAAGACACGTTTTAGGGTAATTTAGTATTATTATAATATTATTTGTTTAACCCTTATTTACCGGATTTACCCTTAACCATGGTAAATAAAATATTTACCGCAGTAATTATTCAAAATGTCTAAAAATAAAAGTTACCTATTTACACAATTTGAACATCCTGATTCCAAATATGGAATCCATTTTCCTAAATTCAAAACACATAAGTGGCAGAAAATAATTTAAAATTAATTCCCGATGTCAAAACAAAAAGCGTGTTTTAAAGAGATAATAACTATCAAAAGATTGACACTTGTTTATGTTCGGTTTAATAGTAAAATTATGCCCAATGACCAACATTATATTAAATGGTAAAAATATATTTTAAATATAATTTAAAACTACTAAAATTCATAATTTATCACTATTAATTATTTTGATAAAAAAAATTGTTTTTAATTAAAATTTAGTAATTTTCACTATTCATCAAAATATGAAAGTTATCCGAAAAGTACCAAAATTTCACCTTAGGCTAAATTAGATATTACGAATACAAAAATGAAGTCCATTTTTAAATATAAAATATATATGATTTCAAAAAGTAGGTATTACTATTCACAATGGCTAGTTTAATTAGTTGTGGTGTGTGTTAGAACTCGAGGTTGCGTACAACACACGCTATCGCATTATTCGAAGGGAAACGTACCGTGGAAGCTTGGGGTGTTACATTCTCCCCTCCTTCAAATAATTGCATCCTCGCAATTTCTAGGGTATTACTGCATAAAAAGACTCGGGTGGTTCTTCATCATAAGTTCCTCGGGTTCCCACGTTGCCTCTTCCATCTTATGATTTCTCCACAAAACATTTATCAGACGCGTCGTCCGGTTTCTCAGTACTTGTTCTCTTGTTTCAAGAATCCTGACAGGCTCTTCACAATAAGACAGATCGGGTTCCAGTTCTAATTCCTCATAGGTGAGTACATGCGTTGGGTCAGGCATGTATTTTCTCAACATAGATACGTGGAAAACATCGTGAACTTTGGAGAGACTTGGCGGCATTGCCAATCGGTAAGCTACAACCCCAATTCGTTCTAGAATTTCGAAGGGTCCGATGTACCTAGGACTCAATTTACCATTCTTACCAAAAGGTATGACTCCCTTCCATGGAGATACCTTCAGGAAAACATGATCACCGACTTGAAATTCCAAATCCTTTCTTCGATTATCAGCATAGATCATCTGCCTACATTGGGATGCTTTGATGTGATTTTGGATTACCTTCACCTTTTCCACCGTTTCCTCCACCAGTTCTGGGCCTACAAGTTTTCTTTCACCAACCTCATCCCAACAGGTTGGTGTACGACATCTCTTTCCGTATAACGCTTCATATGGTGCCATATGAATACTCGAATGGAAGCTATTGTTATAGGAAAATTCTACCAGTGGTAAATATTGATCCCACATACCCTGAAAGTCAAGTGAGCCAGATCTAAACATGTCTTCTAGGGTTTGAATAGTCCGTTCTGATTGTCCATCTGTCTGAGGGTGGTAAGAAGTGCTCAAATGAAGTTCCTTATCCAGGGATTTTTGAAGACTTTTCCAAAATCTTGAAGTAAAACGGGGATCACGATCAGAAACAATCGATAGGGGTACTCCATGAAGTCTCACAACTTCATTAATGTATAGTCTTGCTAGACGTTCCAGGGGTAGATCTTCTCTTATAGTAAGAAAAAGTGCTGACATGGTAAGACGATCAACAATAACCCATATTGCCTCGTTCCTTCTAGGAGTCTTTGGTAGCCCCATGAAAAAGCCCATCGTAATATTGTCCCATTTCCACTTCGGTATGGGAAGAGGTTGCATAACTCCTCTAGGCTGTTGCCTTCCAGCTTTCACTTGTTGGAAAACCATACATCTTGACACAAAATCAGAAATCTCCCTCTTCATGTTGTCCCACCAAAAATGTTCCTTCAAATCTCTATACATTTTGGTGCTCCCAGGGTGTATAGAGAAATTGGAACTATGAGCATCATCCAGCAATACCCTTTTTAGATCAGGTATATTGGGAACACAAAGTCTCTTCCCAAATTTCAAAATTCCATCTTCATACACAAAGTCTCTCAATCTCCCATCATTCACAGCTTTAATCTTCTTTTGAAATTCTTCATCATCGGTCTGAGTACTCTTAATCCTTTCTATTAAAGATGGTTTGGAAACCATTTGAAAAAGCATTGATGTTTCACCTTCCCTGGTTATTCCCATGTCCATCTTCACTAGATCCATGAAAATTGGATCCCTTTCAATTCTCATATTGTTCAAAACTCCATGGTCTTTTCTACTCAAAGCATCTTCCACCTTGTTTGCCTTCCCCGGGTGGTAGTGTATCGTGCAATCATAATCCTTGAGTAATTCAAGCCATCTCCTTTGCCTCATGTTGAGTTCTTTTTGTGAGAAAATATACTTCAAACTCTTGTGATCAGTATAAATCTCACATTTTTCACCATAGAGGTAGTGCCTCCATATCTTCAAAGCAAAGATCACAGCTGCTAACTCGAGATCATGAGTAGGATAGTTTTGTTCATGGATTTTCAACTGTCGTGATGCATAGGCAATAACTCTATCATTCTGCATAAGGACACAGCCAAGTCCTTTCTTTGATGCATCACTATAAATAACGAACCCATCATTCCCCGATGGTAGAGTCAATATAGGAGCATTGACTAATCTTTTCTTCAGTTCTTCAAAACATTATTCACACTGTTTTGTCCAAACAAATTTAACCCCTTTACGTGTGAGCTTCGTTAATGGGTTAGCCAATCGGGCAAAATTCTGGACGAAACGTCGATAATAACCTGCCAAACCAATAAAACTGCGTACCTCAGTTATACTCATAGGTGCTGGCTATTCTTGGATTGCCTTGGTCTTAGAAGGATAAACAGAGATTCCATCTTTAGAGACAATATGGCCAAGAAAAGAAATCTCCTGAAGCCAGAATTCACACTTGCTAAACTTCCCATATAATTCATGCCTCCTCAAAGTCTTCAAGATAATGCGCAAGTGATTTTCATGATCTTCGTAGGTTTTGGAGTATACCAAGATATCATCAATAAATACCACCACAAATTCATCGAGATACTCCTTGAAAACTCTATTCATCAGATCCATGAATACGGAGGGTGCATTATTACAATAAACTCGTAATGCCCGTACCTGGTTCGAAATGCTGTCTTTGGAATGTCTTCCTTCTTTACACACAACTTATGGTGTCCAGATCGAGGTCAATCTTTGAAAAGTATTGGGCTCCATGCAGTTGGTCAAATAAATCATCAATACGAGGTAGGGGATACTTGTTCTTTATCGTTATAGCATTGATCTCCCTGTAGTCGATACATAACCTCATAGATCCATCTTTCTTTTTAACAAAAAGAACAGGGGATCCCCATGGAGAAAAAATAGGGTGAATAAATCCCTTATTACTCAATTCCTCTAGTTGTTTCTTTAGTTCGACTAACTCTACAGTGGCCATTCTATAAGGGTTCTTCGATATAGGCCTTGATCCAGGAATCAAATCAATGGAAAACTCCACTTCTCGTTCTGGAGGATGTCCAGGTAAATCTTCCGGAAATACATCTACATATTCTTTCACAACAGGTACATCCTCTATTTGAACATTACTTTCCTCACCGACAGTTATATCATTCTCTTCCTCCCCAATAATTGAATTAAGTTGAGCTACTGGGGGTGGATCTAAATAAGAATTAGGTGGTGAAGATTATGCTCTAAAGATAAGGTGTTCCTTATCATTATCATCAAGAATCTTAACCTCATTCTTCTTACAATAAATCTTCGCATCATAGTCTGAAAGCCAGTCCATACCGAGGATTATATAAAACTCAATCATAGGTATGACGATGAGATCAGCAGATAAAGAAAATTTATGTGCTCTAATGGGGACTGATTCACAAAACTTTGTTGCAATGATACTTCCCTTAGGAGTTCTAACTAACAACTCCCTTATTAAATCAAATTGGAAATATCTAATTTTCTTAGCAAACTAGGAAGATATGAAACAATGCGACGATCCAGAGTCAAATAATGCATTTGCTAAACTTGAGGAAACCATTAAATTACATGCCACCACGTCTTTTGGAGATTCTACCTCTACAGTAGTAATATCATAAGCATGGCCTTGACCCCTTGGCCTTTTCTGAGGTAAGTTCTCCTGACGCTTAGGACATGCATTTGCATAATGCCCCATCTCCCTGCTATTGTAGCACTGAACGTTGGTAGCTTCCTTCTTCCCCTTGCAATCACGAGCTTGGTGGCCTTTTTCACCCCACATGTAACAGACTCCCATTCCCTTCAAGCAAGTACCAGGATGTTTCTTCCCGCATTTACCACAGGATGGATATTTAACCTTTCCCTTCTTCCCCTTATTTCCATTCCCAGATTGATCAGCAGGTCTCTTCTTCTCTTGCTTTGCTTTAAAGTCATAAGACTTAGATAATTCCTTTTCGGTCTTGATAGAACATGAGACAATGTCTTCATACGATGAAAAGGATTGTGAGACTAATGCTCGACGGAGAAATGGTTTTAACCCATAAAAGAAATGACCAATCTTACTTCTTGGGTTGCGAATATAATCTGCATCATACCTTGCTAACCTTGTAAAGTTAGCCTCATACTTTGTGACATTCTCATCCTCCTTTTGTCTCAGACCCAGAAATTGCCTTTCCATATCTGCTCGATGGTCGCGAGGGAAGTATTTTTCTAAAAACAGATCTTTGAACTCCCTCCATTCCATATTTGATACTTCATCATCTTCCTTCATGTTTTGAATCAATGACCACCATTGATCAACATCTTCAGTGAGGCGGTAAACTGCCATGATAACTTTTTCCCTTTCACTGCTCCCCAAAGCCTAAAATATTTTTTTAGGGAATTTATCCACTGCTCGGCTACTAAGGGATTTGTACTCCCATTGAACGTTGGTGGTTGTTGCCTCATGAATCGATCAAACATTGATCCTCCACGCTGCGGATCAGGGTGCTCCATACGAGTAAGGTTATTATTCATAACCTGAGTAAGTTGTCCCAGTATGGTGATTAGCTGATCGGCACCAGTTGCATCACCAGCCCCACTATAATTATCTTGAGCAGGAGGGAAATCCCTACATGGAGTGCGTGTATTGATACAGTTTCCATTTCTTCCACTAAGAGCCATTTCTAAACAATGGCATAAACTAGATCAGTTTATGAATCAAAATACATAATCCCATACTTATAAAACACTTAACATAAATTGAACTATTTATGGATATAATCCATAATCATAAGAATGTTTTCTTTGAGGAAGTATATACTCATAATCCCTTCAAAATTATTTGTAAAGAAAAATTAGAGTTATCCTAAGCATATCCCCCGGGAGTGTCGTAACCAAGAGTGCAGCAAGACCCGTTGTCGTGCACCAGTTCCCATTCGAGTCTAGCTCAAAGCGGTGTTTTTGGGTTTTACCCCCAGGTACATCTGTGCCAGAGCCGCCTCTACCTGCTCGTATCCAGACAGGGATGTATTGCTCGGAAAACTCACAAAATCTCTACAATACTAGAATTCTAGGAAGTTCTTCTATACTAATCCTCAAAGTTCATCTTAGGTCTACGTGCTCTAATCAGAGTTTATCTAAATCTAGCTTCCAAGTTTTGTACTAAACTTCCTCTAATACCAACTATAGCGCCCTGACCCTAGTTACCCAGATTCGGTGCATTATTACATAACATTGGTGTGATCACAAGAAAGATCAAATCTCGAAAGACCGATTGGTTTAGTAGCCTTGGAAACACTAGATATATTCCTAAGTTTTACATTACATCATTAAACGAAAAACTACTACAACAACATATTGTCTCCATAATCCACACTCATATCCCCACATAATATCCCTGCAGGTCATTCATAACTTACTTCTTCACTTCCTGGGAAAAATAAAACATAGAAAAGGGGTGAGCTCAAATGCCCAGTAAGGATAACAATATAGCGGAAACTTTCATAAATAAGAATAAACTTTTAAGGCAATGTATAACTAAAACAAAAGCCTTTCAAACATGAACTTTCAACATGGTATGGCATAAATAAAATGAAATAATTCCATTAACATATTCACATGGATATTCTACTAATCGAATAATCAGATGCAAAAATCAATAACCACTTTCATAATGTTGGAATGCATAATGCCAAACTATCATAACCACATAGTCAAGGCCTCGTTCCAAGACTACAAATAAGATTTTGTCAAGGCCTTGTGCCAAGACACTAGATTGTCTCATGAGACCTACCGATGCATCGAGGAGCTATAGTGGGCTCCACCCGTCACATATTAAGTCCAATGCATTCCCATATGAAAAGGTTTAAATATAACATAAACATTCGTATTAAAACTAGCATACGAAATGTCAATACTTTCACCATAAACTATGAATGGTATAAATATAGCACATCCACAGTCAAACATATCACAAAACCTTCAATACAATATAGAATTTTTGTATCATAATAAATCAACTTCAAATAATCTTAAAATCCATCAAAGGATGTTGACATAGATGAAATCAAAATTCTTTTTAAAGAAATATCTCCTTTTATTTTGAAATCATTTAAGATCCATATAAAATAAAACATTTTCTTTGAAAATAATCTTATAAGCTTGTAAGGGAATCTTTGAAGATTTTATAACGACGGAAAATAGCCGCACCCGCCGTATAAGTTAAAAAAAACATTCATACCTTTATTCTGTCGAAAAGGTTAAAAAGGACCTTGTTTTGAAAACGACCAAAAGATTCCTTTATAAACCACTTATAAAAGTCAAAAAGGGTATAAATGACGTTAACTCATATTCTAGTAAATAGTAAAAATGTTTTGAAATACATTTTTAAGAAACATGGATGTGGATGATAAAGAGATCCCAGTAGATTATTACGTATAAACAACCTTGGATAATGAAGAGGTTGTAAAGTAAACCCTTACCTTGTACTTTTCCTTGGTTGGGGTAGGTTAACCTCCTGTATAATGGTGAAATAATTGTTATTAAATTATACAAGAATCATATATATTAATATGATATCATATATGATCATTTAACATTGATTTGTTAATAATATCTTAGAATTATCGTCTTTTAAGGTGTTAACTTACTCATTTTCTTTTATATGTTTTGTTACATAAGCCATGTTTGTTGTCTCTTATTCATATCCAGAATGATATCAAGTCCTTAAACATCATTTTTAAATCATCAAATGATAATTATACTTGAATGGATACGATGGAGAATGAATCTCATCGCGTTCGTGGAGACGGTAGTCCGTACGTACGCACGAGCGACAATATCATTCTTTTGATATTAAAATAATATATAAATGGATGGTATATCATATATACAGAATCATTAACATGTTATATTTATTATTTACATGAGTTACACATCATTATTATACCCATCCAAATAATAATATATTGAATAACAATTACACCACGACGTGGAGACGGTAAGCCGTACGTACGCACGTATGGTGACATGTTATTCAAAGGGTGGAAAGAATGATTAATATGGTTGTACCATATTTATAACATCACAGTATATATATGATACTGAAGTTATTATTTTATAATGGTAACAACAAAGGAAGAAGAAGTGGAAGAAGAAATGAACTTGGAAAAGGGTGGTGAAATCATTACCTCTTCTTCGGGTTCTTCCTTTTGATTTGATCAAAAGGGCTTCATAGGCTGGCTTTATGATCAAACTAAGGCCTTTAGGTTGTAGTGAGGGATGTTGGGAGAGTATTTGGTCAGAGTTTGGCCGGACCAAAAGGCTTTTAAGGTGTGAAGAAATGTGACGGAGGAGTGCCCTTTTATAAGAGGGGTGAGGGGCACCTTTGGAAAAGCTAGAACTATTAATTTATAATAAATTCATAATCGGTTTCTAATGGCTCCAAAGTTGATTATTCAAAGGTTAAGGTGGGGATGGGTCGGAAACAACTCATCCAATAGAATTTAGACAGGTTTGGGTACTTATATTAACCTTATATTTATGTATTAACTCTCAGTTAATTAGTTTCACTTTTACGATGTCTCTTTGTATTTTTATATAATATGGTTAATTAACTTACTACATACATCCAAGCGACACCCAAGTGGTCCATTAATGATGAACCGATCATGATATAAGTCTCTTGGCCGAACCATAGATTTTTAGGAATTTAATATCAATTAATAATATAATATTTGTTTTAAGAACTCTTTTATGTCAATTTTGACACTATCAATAGTTGATTTTTGTGAAACTCATAACAGATTGATTACTTCGATCAAAGACAATTAAATCAATCCTAATATATCATATTATCCTATAAAATTAGTTTAATTCATTAAAAGTTTCATATTACATTTATTTGGGTATTTATAATATCAATTATTTTAATTTTTTACTATTATAGTAATTACTGCATCATCATTGTGTCATAAATAAAATAAATTATTTAATGTCTAAAAATTATAAATAAAATATCATTATGTAGGAAATCATTTTATCTTTCTAATGAATATTTATAATCTAAAATCCAACATATATAACCCTATGTAACAATTGTTTTGCTAAAAGATATATGCTTGTGTCATTTTTGTATTCATTTTAACTTAATTAAAATAAAGTGTCATTATCACTTACAAGTGGATCCATGGGGTCCCAAAATCGACCCAAAGATGCCCATGGTCGACCATGTATCAACCAATAGGGTTAAGACACGTTTTAGGGTAATTTAGTATTATTATAATATTATTTTTTTAACCCTTATTTACCGGATTTACCCTTAACCATGGTAAATAAAATATTTACCGCAGTAATTATTCAAAATGTCTAAAAATAAAAGTTACCTATTTACACAATTTGAACATCCTGATTCCAAATATGGAATCCATTTTCCTAAATTCAAAACACAGAAGTGGCAGAAATTAATTTAAAATTAATTCCCGCTGTCAAAACAAAAAGCGTGTTTTAAAGAGATAATAACTATCAAAAGATTGACACTTGTTTATGTTCGGTTTAATTGTAAAATTATGCCCAATGACCAACATTATATTAAATGGTAAAAATATATTTTAAATATACTTTAAAACTACTAAAATTCATAATTTATCACTATTAATTATTTTGATTAAAAAAATTGTTTTTAATTAAAATTTAGTAATTTTCACTATTCATCAAAATATGAAAGTTATCCGAAAAGTACCAAAATTTCACCTTAGGCTAAATTAGATATTACGAATCCAAAAATGAAGTCCATTTTGAAATATAAAATATATATGATTTCAAAAAGTAGGTATTACTATTCACAATGGCTAGTTTAATTAGTTGTGGTGTGTGTTAGAACTCGAGGTTGCGTACAACACACGCTATCGCATTATTCGAAGGGAAACGTACCGTGGAAGTTTGGGGTGTTACATTCTCCCCTCCTTAAAATAATTGCGTCCTCGCAATTTCTAGGGTATTACTGCATAAAAAGACTCGGGTGGTTCTTCATCATAAGTTCCTCGGGTTCCCACGTTGCCTCTTCCATCTTATGATTTCTCCACAAAACTTTTACCAGACGCGTCGTCCGGTTTCTCAGTACTTGTTCTCTTGTATCAAGAATCCTGACAGGCTCTTCACAATAAGACAGATCGGGTTCCAGTTCTAATTCCTCATAGGTGAGTACATGCGTTGGGTCAGGCATGTATTTTCTCAACAGAGATACGTGGAACACATCGTGAACTTTGGAGAGACTTGGCGGCATTGCCAATCAGTAAGCTACAACCCCAATTCGTTCTAGAATTTCGAAGGGTCCGATATACCTAGGACTCAATTTACCATTCTTACCAAAAGGTATGACTCCCTTCCATGGAGATACCTTCAGGAAAACATGATCACCGACTTGAAATTCCAAATCCTTTCTTCGATTATCAGCATAGATCTTCTGCCTACATTGGGATGCTTTGATGTGATTTTGGATTACCTTCACCTTTTCCACCATTTCCTCCACCAGTTCTGGGCCTACAAGTTTTCTTTCACCAACCTCATCCCAACAGGTTGGTGTACGACATCTCTTTCCGTATAACGCTTCATATGGTGCCATCTGAATACTCGAATGGAAGCTATTGTTATAGGAAAATTCTACCAGTGGTAAATATTGATCCCACATACCCTGAAAGTCAAGTGAGCAAGATCTAAACATGTCTTCTAGGGTTTGAATAGTCCGTTCTGATTGTCCATCTGTCTGAGGGTGGTAAGAAGTGCTCAAATGAAGTTCAGTATCCAGGGATTTCTGAAGACTTTTCCAAAATCTTGAAGTAAAACGGGGATCACGATCAGAAACAATCGATAGGGGTACTCCATGAAGTCTCACAACTTCATTAATGTATAGTCTTGCTAGACGTTCCAGGGGTAGATCTTCTCTTATAGTAAGAAAATGTGCTGACTTGGTAATACGATCAACAATAACCCATATTGCATCGTTCCTTCTAGGAGTCTTTGGTATCCCCATGAAAAAGCCCATCGTAATATTTTCCCATTTCCACTTCGGTATGGGAAGAGGTTGCATAACTCCTCCAGGCTGTTGCCTTCCAGCTTTCACTTGTTGGAAAACCATACATCTTGACACAAAATCAGAAATCTCCCTCTTCATGTTGTCCCACCAAAAATGTTCCTTCAAATCTCTATACATTTTGGTGCTCCCAGGGTGTATAGAGAAATTGGAACTATGAGCATCATCCAGCAATACCCTTTTTAGATCAGGTATATTGGGAACACAAAGTCTCTTCCCAAATTTCAAAATTCCATCTTCATACACAAAGTCTCTCAATCTCCCATCATTCACAGCTTTAATCTTCTTTTGAAATTCTTCATCATCGGTCTGAGTACTCTTAATCCTTTCTATTAAAGATGGTTTGGCAACCATTTGAAAAAGCATTGATGTTTCACCTTCCCTGGTTATTCCCATGTCCATCTTCACTAGATCCATGAAAATTGGATCCCTTTCAATTCTCATATTGTTCAAAACTCCATGGTCTTTTCTACTCAAAGCATCTTCCACCTTGTTTGCCTTCCCCGGGTGGTAGTGTATCGTGCAATCATAATCCTTGAGTAATTCAAGCTATCTCCTTTGCCTCATGTTGAGTTCTTTTTGTGAGAAAATATACTTCAAACTCTTGTGATCAGTATAAATCACACATTTTTCACCATAGAGGTAGTGCCTCCATATCTTCAAAGTAAAGATCACAGCTGCTAACTCGAGATCATGAGTAGGATAGTTTTGTTCATGGATTTTCAACTATCGTGATGCATAGGCAATAACTCTATCATTCTGCATAAGGACACAGCCAAGTCCTTTCTTTGATGCATCACTATAAATAACGAACCCATAATTCCCCGATGGTAGAGTCAATATAGGAGCATTGACTAATCTTTTCTTCAGTTCTTCAAAACATTATTCACACTATTTTGTCCAAACAAATTTAACCCCTTTACGTGTGAGCTTCGTTAATGGGTTAGCCAATCGGGCAAAATTCTGGACGAAACGTCGATAATAACCTGCCAAACCAATAAAACTGCGTACCTCAGTTATACTAATAGGTGCTGGCTATTCTTGGATTGCCTTGGTCTTAGAAGGATCAACAGAGATTCCATCTTTAGAGACAATATGGCCAAGAAAAGAAATCTCCTGAAGCCAGAATTCACACTTGCTAAACTTCCCATATAATTCATGCCTCCTCAGAGTCTTCAAGATAATGCGCAAGTGATTTTCATGATCTTCGTAGGTTTTGGAGTATACCAAGATATCATCAATAAATACCACCACAAATTCATCGAGATACTCCTTGAAAACTCTATTCATCAGATCCATGAATACAGAGGGTGCATTATTACAATAAACTCGTAATGCCCGTACCTGGTTCGAAATGATGTCTTCGGAATGTATTCCTTCTTTACACACAACTGATGGTGTCCAGATCGAGGTCAATCTTTGAAAAGTATTGGGCTCCATGCAGTTGGTCAAATAAATCATCAATACGAGGTAGGGGATACTTGTTCTTTATCGTTATAGCATTGATCTCCCTATAGTCGATACATAACCTCATAGATCCATCTTTCTTTTTAACAAAAAGAACAGGGGATCCCCATGGAGAAACAATAGGGAGAATAAATCCCTTATTACTCAATTCCTCTAGTTGTTTCTTTAGTTCGACTAACTCTACAGTGGCCATTCTATAAGGGTTCTTCGATATAGGCCTTGATCCAGGAATCAAATCAATGGAAAACTCCACTTCTCATTCTGGAGGATGTCCAGGTAAATCTTCCGGAAATACATCTACAAATTCTTTCACAACAGGTACATCCTCTATTTGAACATCACTTTCCTCACCGACAGTTATTTCATTCTCTTCCTCCACAATAATTGAATTATGTTGAGCTACTGGGGGTGGATCTAAATAAGAATTAGGTGGTGAAGATTATGCTCTAAAGATAAGGTGTTCCTTATCATTATCATCAAGAATCGTAACCTCTTTCTTCTTACAATAAATCTTCGCATCATAGTCCGAAAGCCAGTCCATACCGAGGATTATATAAAAATCAATCATAGGTATGACGATGAGATCAGCAGATAAAGAAAATTTATGTGCTCTAATGGGGACTGATTCACAAAACTTTGTTGCAATGATACTTCCCTTAGGAGTTCTAACTGACAACTCCCTTATTAAATCAAATTGGAAATATCTAATTTTCTTAGCAAACTAGGAAGATATGAAACAATGCGATGATCCAGAGTCAAATAATGCATTTGCTAAACTTGAGGAAATCATTAAATTACCTGCCACCACGTCTTTTGGAGATTCTACCTCTGCAGTAGTAATATCATAAGCATGGCCTTGATCCCTTGGCCTTTTCTGAGGTAAGTTCTCCTGACGCTTAGGACATGCATTTGTATAATGCCCCATCTCCCTGCTATTGTAGCACTGAACGTTGGTAGCTTCCTTCTTCCCCATGCAATCATGAGCTTGGTGGCCTTTTTCACCACACATGTAACAGACTCCCATTCCCTTCAAGCAAGTACCAGGATGTTTCTTCCCGCATTTACCACAAGATGGATATTCAACCTTTCCCTTCTTCCCCTTATTTCCATTCCCAGATTGATCAGTAGGTCTCTTCTTCTCTTTCTTTGCTTTAATGTCATAAGACTTAGAGAATTCCTTTTCGGTCTTGATAGAACATGAGACAATGTCTTCATACGATGAAAAGGATTGTGAGACTAATGCTCGACGGAGAAATGGTTTTAACCCATCAATGAAATGATCAATCTTACTTCTTGGGTTGCGAATATAATCTGCAGCATACCTCGCTAACCCTGTAAAGTTAGCCTCATACTTTGTGACATTCTCATCCTCCTTTTGTCTCAGACCCAGAAATTGCCTTTCCATATCTGCTCGATGGTCGTGAGGGAAGTATTTTTCTAAAAACAGATCTTTGAACTCCCTCCATTCCATATTTGATACTTCATCATCTTCCTTCATGTTTTGAATCAATGACCACCATTGATCAGCATCTCCAGTGAGACGGTAAACTGCCATGATAACTTTTTCCCTTTCACTGCTCCCCAAAGCCTAAAATATTTTTTTTAGGGAATTTATCCACTGCTCGGCTACTAAGGGATTTGTACTCCCATTGAACGTTGGTGGTTGTTGCCTCATGAATCGATCAAACATTGATCCTCCACACTGCGGATCAGGGTGCTCCATACGAGTAAGGTTATTATTCATAACCTGAGTAAGTTGTCCCAGTATGGTGATTAGCTGATCGGCACCAGTTGCATCACCAGCCCCACTATAATTATCTTGAGCAGGAGGGAAATCCCTACATGGAGTGCGTGTATTGATACAGTTTCCATTTCTTCCACTAAGAGCCATTTCTAAACAATGGCATAAACTATATCAGTTTATGAATCAAAATACATAATCCCATACTTATAAAACACTTAACATAAATTGAACTATTTATGGATATAATCCATAATCATAAGAATGTTTTCTTTGAGGAAGTATATACTCATAATCCCTTCAAAATGATTTGTAAAGAAAAATGAGAGTTATCCTAAGCATATCCCCCGTGAGTGTCGTAACCAAGAGTGCAGCAAGACCCGTTGTCGTGCACCAGTTCCCGTTTGAGTCTAGCTCAAAGCGGTGTTTTTGGGTTTTACCCCCAGGTACATCTGTGCC
The DNA here is from genome assembly GCA_963277665.1 of Viscum album. NCBI lineage: Eukaryota > Viridiplantae > Streptophyta > Magnoliopsida > Santalales > Viscaceae > Viscum > Viscum album. The sequence continues at coordinate 1,681,177,859 of OY728161.1, read as the reverse complement.
AGAGCCGCCTCTACCTGCTCGTATCCAGACAGGGATGTATTGCTCAGAAAACTCACAAAATCTCTACAATACCAGAATTCTAGGAAGTTCTTCTACACTAATCCTCAAAGTTCATCTTAGGTCTACGTGCTCTAATAAGAGTTTATCTAAATCTAGCTTCAAAGGTTTGTACTAAACTTCCTCTAATACCAACTGTAACGCCCTGACCCTAGTTACCCAGATTCGGTGCATTATTACATAACATTGGCATGATCACAAGAAAGATCAAATCTCGAAAGACCGATTGGTTTAGTAGCCTTGGAAACACTAGATATATTCATAAGTTTTACATTACACCATTAAACGAAAAACTACTACAACAACATATTGTCTCCATAATCCACACTCATATCCCCACATAATATCCCTGCAGGTCATTCATAACTTACTTCTTCACTTCTTGGGAAAAATAAAACATAGAAAATGGGTGTGCTCAAATGCCCAGTAAGGATAACAATATAGCGGAAACTTTCATAAATAAGAATAAACTTTTAAGGAAATGTATAACTAAAACAAAAGCCTTTCAAACATGAACTTTCAACATGGTATGGAATAAATAAAATGAAATAATGCCATTTACTTATTCACATGGATATTCTACTAATCGAATAATCACATGCAAAAATTAATAACCACTTTCATAATGTTGGAATTTATAATGCCAGACTATCATAACCACATAGTCAAGGCCTCGTTCCAAGACTACAAATAAGATTTTGTCAAGGCCTTGTGCCAAGACACTAGTTTGTCTCATGAGACCTACCGATGCATCGAGGAGCTATAGTGGGCTCCACCCATCACATATTAAGTCCAATGCATTCCCATATGAAAAGGTTTAAATATAACATAAACATTCGTATTAAAACTAGCATATGAAATGTCAACACTTTCACCATAAACTATGAATGGTATAAAAATAGCACATCCATAGTCAAACATATCACAAAACCTTCAATACAATATAGAAGTTTTGTATCATAATAAATCAACTTCAAATAATCTTAAAATCCATCAAAGGATGTTGACATAGATAAAATCAAAATTCTTTTTAAAGAAATATCTCCTTTTATTTTGAAATCATTTAATATCCATATAAAATAAAACATTTTCTTTGAAAATAATCTTATAAGCTTGTAAGGGAAGCTTTGAAGATTTTATAACGGCGGAAAATAGCCGCACCCGCCGTATAAGTTAAAAAAAACATTCTTACCTTAATTCTGTCGAAAAGGTTAAAAAGGGCCTTGTTTTGAAAACGACCGAAAGATTTTTTTATAAACCACTTATAAAAGTCAAAAAGGGTATAAATGACTTTAACTCATATTCTAGTATATAGTAAAAATGTTTTGAAATACATTTTTAAGAAACATGGATGTGGATGATAAAGAGATCCCAGTAGATTATTACGTTTAAACAACCTTGGATAATGAAGAGGTTGTAAAGTAAACCCTTACCTTGTACTTTTCCTTGGTTGGGGTAGGTTAACCTCCTATATAATGGTGAAATAATTTTTATTAAATTATACAAGAATCATATATATTAATATGATATCATATATGATCTTTTAACATTGATTTGTTAATAATATCTTAGAATTATCGTCGTTTCGGGTGTTAACTTACTCATTTTCTTTTATATGTTTTGTTACATAAGCCATGATTGTTGTATCTTATTCATATCCAGAATTATATAAAGTCCTTAAACATCATTTTTAAATCATCAAATGATAATTATACTTGAATGGATACGGTGGAGAATTAATCTCATCGCGTTCGTGGAGACGGTAGTCCGCACGTACGCACGAGTGACAATATCATTCTTTTGATATTAAAATAATATATAAATGGATGGTATATCATATATACACAATCATTAACATTTTATATTTATTATTTACATGAGTTACACATCATTATTATACCCATCCAAATAATAATATATTGAATAACAATTACACCACGACGTGGAGACGGTAAGCCGTACATACGCACGTATGGTGACATGTTATTCAAAGGGTGGATAGAATACTTAATATAATTGTACCATATTTATAACATCATAGTATATATATGATACTGAAGTTATTATTTTAGAATGGTAACAACAAAGGAAGAAGAAGTGGAAGAAGAAATGAACTTGGAAAAGGGTGGTGAAATCATTACCTCTTCTTCGGGTTCTTCCTTTTGATTTGATCAAAAGGGATCCATTGGTTGGCATTCTGATCAAACTAAGGCCTCTAGGTTGTAGTGAGGGATGTTGGGAGAGTATTTGGGCAGAGTTTGGCCGAACCAAAAGGCTTTGAAGGTGTGAAGAAATGAGTAGGAGGAGTGCCCTTTTATAAGAGGGGTGAGGGGCACCTTTGGAAAAGCTAGAAATATTAATTTATAATAAATTCATAATCGGTTTATAATGGCTACAAAGTTGATTATTCAGAGGTTAAGGTGGGGATGGGTCGAAAACAACTCAACAAATAGAATTTAGACAGGTTTGGGTACTTATATTAACCTTATCTTTAAGTATTAACTCTAAGGTAATTAGTTTCACTTTTACGATGTCTCTTTGTATTTTTATATAATATGGTTAATAAACTTACTACATACATCCATGAGACCCCCAAGTGGTCCATTAATGATGAAACTATCATGATATAAGTCTCTTGGCCGAACCTTAGATTTTTAGGAATTTAATATCAATTAATAATATAATATTTGTTTTTAGAACTCTTTATGTCAATTTTGACACTATTCAATAGTTGATTTTTGTGAAACTCATAAAAGATTGATTATTTCGAAAAAAGTAAATTAAATCACTCATAATATATCATATTATCCTATAAAATTAGTTTAATTCATTAAAAGTTTCATATTACATTTATTTGGGTGTTTATAATATCAATTATTTTAATTTTTTACTATTATAGTAATTACTGCATCATCATTGTGTCATAAATAAAATAAATTATATAATGTCTAAAAATTATAAATAAAATATCATTATGTATTAAATCTTTTTATCTTTCTAATGAATATTTATAATCTAAAATCCAACATATATAACCCTATGTAACAATTGTTTTTCTAAAAGATATATGCTTGTGTCATTTTTGTATTCATTTTAACTTAATTAAAATAAAGTGTCATTATCACTTACAAGTGGATCCATGTGGTCCCAAAATCGACCCAAAGATGCCCATGGTCGACCATGTATCAACCAATAGGGTTAAGACACGTTTTAGGGTAATTTAGTATTATTATAATATTATTTTTTTAACCCTTATTTACCGGATTTACCCTTAACCATGGTAAATAAAATATTTACCGCAGTAATTATTCAAAATGTCTAAAAATAAAAGTTACCTATTTACACAATTTGAACATCCTGATTCCAAATATGGAATCCATTTTCCTAAATTCAAAACACAGAAGTGGCAGAAATTAATTTAAAATTAATTCCCGCTGTCAAAACAAAAAGCGTGTTTTAAAGAGATAATAACTATCAAAAGATTGACACTCGTTTATGTTCGGTTTAATTGTAAAATTATGTCCAATGACCAACATTATATTAAATGGTAAAAATATATTCTAAATATACTTTAAAACTACTAAAATTAATAATTTATCACTATTAATTATTTTGATTAAAAAATTTGTTTTTAATTAAAATTTAGTAATTTTCACTATTCATCAAAATATGAAAGTTATCCGAAAAGTACCAAAATTTCACCTTAGGCTAAATTAGATATTACGAATCCAAAAATGAAGTCCATTTTGAAATATAAAATATATATATTTTCAAAAAGTAGGTATTACTATTCACAACGACTAGTTTAATTAGTTGTGGTGTGTGTTAGAACTCGAGGTTGCGTACAACACACGCTATCGCATTATTCGAAGGGAAACGTACCGTGGATGCTTGGGGTGTTACACTAGATCCATCTCATGTTTTGAGTCCAGAGGTAGTTCAGTTGGAATAGAATCTATCTGATGAGGAACAACCGGTCCGGATTCTTCATCACAGGGAGCAAGTATTGCAAAATAAGGTGATTCTTCAGGTAATGGTTTTGTGTAAAAACCACATGATTGAAGAGGCATCATGGGAATCAGAAAATTCAATGAGGGGTAAATACCCCAACTTATTTGATAATTAAATAAATTGCGGGGACACAATTTTATAAAGGGGTAAGGATGTAACATCCCAAGTAAGTATTGAATAGTATATTTTCTTACCTATGTCTATTTATGAATTTGATATTGTTTTAGAGGCTTAAAATGAGAATAAATCCAATCCTAAGAATGGAATACACTAATATTTTTAAAAGATTATTTTACTGCCTTTTTGATGGAAAACCATTTTTAAAAAAAACTTTTGACTATTTTATAAGCTCTATTTGTCAAAATAAACATATTATTTAGGATTGGGACATTGAAATTTACTTTGGATAAATTTTTGGTATTTTTCTGAGAATGTTCATTTTTTAATGAATAACGAATAATACTGCATTTTACTTCAAGACTGTTTCTTCATATAATTAAATTATATGGTTATATTATCTTTATAATTGGTTTTAAAGTGTAATTATAATATATTTTTACCATTTAATCCAATGGTGGTCATTAGAATTAGTTTCACTTCGTAATTGGGCATAAACAAGTGCCAAACATTTCATAGATATTGTTTCAAAAAAACCCCGCTATTTGTTTTGACAACAAGATTTATTTTTAAATTAATTATTGAAATTTATGTATTAGGAATTTGGTAAAATGGATTCCATATTTGGAATCAGAAATTCCAAATTATGTAGTTAATACTCTTTTTTTTTGACATTATGAATAGTAATGATGGTAATTATCTTTAATAATCGTGATTAATTAGTAATCGGGTAGTTAAAGATAATAAAATAATATCATAATAATAAAAAATTACCCCAACATGTGTCCTAATGCTACTAGTTGAGTCATGGCTGACCATGGGATGACATGTGCCAAACTTGGGACCTCATGGAATCACTTTTCGGTGATAGTGACACTTTATCATTTTATTTTTAAAGAAAGGAGAATATCACAAAAGTATGTAACACCTAAGTAAAAAAAATTAGTTTTGTCTATGTAAATGATATATTAGACTATAAATAGTCTTTGAAAATCTAAAAAAATTTCCTACATCATAGTAGTTTTTTTATATTTTTATACATTAAAGAAATCAATTTATTTATGACACCACGATGATGCAGCGATTATCTCATTAATGAACGATTTAAATAAAATTAAAATATAATGTAAAATCTAATACATACACCTATCAAAAACCTATTGGATGAGTATATTTCAAACCCTTATCATCTTATCCTCAAAATATATCCATTTGGGACCTTTAAAATCTGAAACTCATTTTAAAATAAAGTAACATTTCTTGACTTTCCAAGAGTGCCCCTCCTCCCTCTTATAAAAGTACCACACCTCTGTCACCTTACCCACACCTCTCAAGACATTGGCTCGGAAAAAATATGCTCAATTAATCTCTCCACATCCCTCTCTTCATCAAAAAATTCTTACCATAGGCAGAATGATCTTCCAAAAACCCTTTTGGTTCAGACCAAGGAGAGTTACCCGATTTTAAGGTAATGTCTTCTCTAATGTTCTTTCGTTTTATTTTGCTTCTCCAACCCCCTAAACTCTTTATATTTCTTTATTTTTTAAAAAAACAGTATATTAAATATACCAGGATTTTTTATAAGAATTATTCGAGCTACACATACACACACCTCTGTCTAATGGTTAAAGAACATACTGTTTCTGTGGATGACGAATTACTACCTCACGAAACGATGATTGTTCAATATTATTTTAACACCTTTAAAGGTGGAAATTAAGATGTCGCAATATTTATATTGGATATATAATATGTTTATTTTTTCCTTAGGCTTCTGTATTTTTTGTCTATGGAATATCTTTATGGTTTCGGTTATGGATAAACGTGATAATTTCATTTTTTGGAAGTGCGGTCCACCACCCCCTCAAAGTGATTTGAACCGTCAATTCCATATGTGGGACGTGTAAATGATGGAGTTGATAATATTATATATGATATTATACTGGAACTATAATGTACCTTTATATAATTAGTATTCCATTCCATTAAATATGAAATAGAAATGAATGTAGTGTTCATTCGTACGTACGGTTTACCGTCTCCATGAACGGTGCATTTCATTTCATACCTCTAAATGTTATGTAATATTATAAATGCATATATATACTAGATATATATGATATATATGATATATAAATCATGAATATAATTCTTTATATAATGGATATTTTACCACATGAACAATTTGTAATTATAAGGAGTTTATTTTTGACTCAAGTACAAATGATCGACAAAACGGCCTAATTAACTTAAATAATTATACAGTGCTCATAACATGGTAATAAGTGATTTAAAAGGAATAATGAACATTAAAAAGGATCCTAATCAAGTATAAATTAACTCATGTTTATTATTCATGAGATTAAAGAATGATCGAGTCAATTCATACATGAGGTAAGGGACTTCGTCACAATCTCCTTTCATTGAGGCATATTTTGTTTTATACACAACTTTCTTTTATATGGTGTATAAACCCCTTTTACTTTTACTTTTATTAAAAAGGAATATTTTTTATGAAGCGTTTTACTAAATGACAAAAGGAATGTTTTGTCTTACGTATGCGGCGACAACGTCTTCTCTACCTCCGTGACCATTATTTTAGTTTCGGCTTCCTCTACATGCCATAACTTTTTTTAAGTGAAAAATAATTACTGTGTTTTACTTTTATTTTATTTTGGAGTTGAAAATGGTGTCGATAATTTTTTGATTATATCAATGTGTTTTTGATATCTTGTGATTGATAGGTGGAAATCTTATGTTTCCTTTATGCATGTTTTATGTGATACGATTATGTTATGGTTCTTGGGAATTGTTTGTGAAGATGGGTGGTTCCGTGATAAACTAAGGGAGGGTGAGCTCGATATAGATCTCCAATTCATTGGGTAATGCGAAGGGGTTAAACTCTAAGGTTTCTTCAAAGTGATTTAGGAAATATACTATGATGGGTATTCAAAACGTAGCTATGAGGGTTACTCCCTACGTAAGAATGTTATGAATGCCTCAAGTTACCTTTATATCTTATGTTTTCTATGAGTTATTCATAAATATTATGATTTCTTGAGGTATGTTAAAGTGAATATGTTTTATGAGTAAAGTATGATTTCATTTATTCTTATGTATACATGGACTAACATTTTCATTTAGTATTTTTATATCCCTCACTGAGCTTTTTATGCTCATCCCATGTGTTTGAAATGCTTTTCACAGGTCAAGGGAAAAGTACAGGATGTGATCATAGTGTCGAGGAAGTGTCTACAAAGAATCCATGTTTTCTTTTAAATATGTTTCCTATGATGGGAAAATTGAATATTGTCCTTAATGTAACCACCTTGTTTAAATGTTGAATGTAATGCATGATCTATGATCTAATTCTCTAAAACTCTAAAAATGAAAATATCCTCAATGTGTAATCTTGTAATAACTCAGGATTAATTAATGTTTAAGGTTGGGTCCTTATATTAAATCTGAATAGGAAAAAAATTACATAGAATTTAGTTGAAAGAAACCAACTCCAACAAACTCCCACCTGTTGTATAGACAAAAACTAACTCCCTTTTCTTTAATACATCTGACATGATGATTATGATTTTACTGATATAGTTCTTTCTTCAAGGGTTCACCATGTTCTCTTTTATGGGTACTCTACTTATCAAAACTTCAACCCATTGATAAGAATACCTCGAGATGTGATACATCTATAGTATATACTTTTTCCTTTGGTGAGACCTTGAATATTTTTCAAGAGTCAATATTATAGTATTATCACAATACAATACAATATGGTCCTTAATTCCTTGTAGTTAATCAAACTCCGAGACATAGTTTCACATCCAAATATATTCCTTGGCTAATGAGAAGGCATTATATACTCAGACTGCATTGTAAAATAAATGAAAATGGTTTCTTCTAACTCTTCTAACTCAATTGTACTCCTTTGAAACATAAATTTATCAAGACTACAACATCAGATCATTTTATTATTTTTAAAAACTAGAATTACTATAACCCCTTATGAAAAACTCCTCATATCCTCCATACATAATGAATATATCATTAGTCATTCTCAGATACATGAGGATAGACATATGTTTAGACCAATAATGTTCTCCTAGATCTACTTGACTTGAACCTTCAATGATCAATCGATAGAAAATAAAAATTATGGTACAGAAAAAAGATTAAATGATTTATCATATCGCTGAAGTGTACAAGATGTTACTCATAGTCGATTTCTCATGTTGTTTATGAGGAAGCATTTTCTCAGACATATATAGACCATGTGACATTGATACCAATCCCCTCTAGAAATTTTCAGTACTAAATCTCATTAGTATATTTTATTTGTATGTACATTGATATAGTGAAATTATCCATGTCTATATATCATGAATGATCTTGATCCCTAGAATATAATCTTTTTAATTGAACTCTTTCTTTGAGAATAATTTTTTGAACTAGTCCTCGATAGACTGTATGACTATTATATCATTTTCAATAAGTAATATGTCAACAATATATAGAACTAAAAAATGGACTCATTTCCACTAAACCATTTTTAAACACATGTGTCACGATAGTTATTTCCTAAATATTATTTTCTGTCATCATCAAATAGAATATTCCATGACCTAGACGCTTGCTAAAATCCATAAATGGATCTCTCTTACATAAAAAATCTATTGGAATCACTTGGAGTCACAGAACCTTATGGTTCCTTCATATAGACATTTTATAAAGGTTCCCATTATGGATATTACTTTTGATATCCATATTCCAGATTTTAGAGTAATGGTAAGATGATATAGAAATAAGAATTTGGATGAATTTAAACATGAAAACAAGTGAGAAGGTTTCATCGTTGTGAATTCCTTGATTATGTTTGAACCCTTTACTCACTATCCATTCTTTATAGGTATTTATATTACCTTTCATGTCCATTTTTATCATGAATTCCCATTTTCACCCTATTTTATTTATATCTACTATCACATCTACCAGAAACAAAACATAGTTCTAATTAATGGAATTCATTTCAAAATTCATGGCTTCTTACCATCATGCATCATCTGATATCTATAATTCCTCTTTGTAGGATAGAGATTTTTCATTGTCTACCAACAATGAGTCACCATCTATGGGGACTAGAAAACAATATCTCTCTATTTCTCTAACCTCTATTGTGATTGTACCCAATACTTCAGTTTCAATAACTACTTCTTCCAGGGGGACCGTTAGAATCGGTTTGTGTACCAACTCTTTTCTATCTTGGGAATTAACTTCAAAAAGTCAATATTTCTCCCACTATCCTTTTTTAGGTGTTCTTCCTCTCAAACAATATTATGTGTTTTCTGAAATTCACTTTCTTGTCTAGGGGATTTTACTAATAGAATCCCTTTAATTTTTTTTTGAAATACCCTATTAATATACACCCTCAACCCCGAGTTTTTGTTTTTATACAAAATGCCTTAAATAATGACTCAGAGTCCCATAAATGTGTATACCACAAAATGGGTTTCTTTCCAGTCTATAACTCAAAAGAAATACCGTTTTTCACTATAGTTGGTTATCAATTTGATGTGTATGCTTCATTTTTAATAGTTATCCCCAAATCTATAATGTATGATTTGTATGACTCTTCATAGACCTTATAATCTCCAGTAAGGTATAGTTCATCCTTTCAATAATACCATTACGCTATGGTGTGTTATGTGGGCTGATTTATGATAGAATCCAAAACACTCATAGAAACATGATAAACATTTTTTTAAAAATCTTCAACAATATTATCTGATAAAATCATAATGATCTTATTTAGAATTATATTATCTACATCATTCGTGAATTCCTTGAATTTCTTAAAGGACTCAGAATTATAACTCATCGAGTAGACACAACCATATCTAATCAAGTCATAAATAAATGTCATAATGTATGAATACCCATATATAGATTTTTCAATTAATGGTCCATATAAATCACAGTGTACCAATCCTAGAATCTCTATTTCCCTTTAACCATGTCCACCAAAATGTGGTTTAGTAAATTTTCCTTGTAAATAAGAATGAAAATTTTCAAGTGGTTTTTGAACTAACGAGTCCAATTACCAATCTTGATAGAGATTTTTTAACTAATTCATGTTTACATGATAAAGATAGTAATTTCATATATGGGTGTTATATGAGTCATGGGAAGATGATCCATTATCAATTCTCTATACTAGTTTTTTGTAATTTAAAATGCCATTATCATTATTTAAATGTGTCATACAAATGAAATATGTTGTCTTTATCAAAAAAAATTCCAAACATGAAAATAAACCCATATGCATCTTGTAATGATACATATGTTAATTCCTTGGTAATAGTTGGTACATAATAATAATACTCTAAAACCAATATAATTATTTTTGGTAAGGAAATGTGGTAGTCACCAGTGGTTAAATCATCCACCCTCGCACCATTAGAAGCTTCCAGACCCAACACTACTCTAGAAATATTTTGAAATCTACATGGTTCCTATAATTGGATATAGAAGTCAGCACCACAATTTTTATCTAATTCCCAATGTGTGTATATTGAATGATTATACTCAATAACAAATGAACCTTTAGTTTCCCATTGATTTTAGGTCCATGTCTTCTTCCATTGGCCTTTCATTCCATGTACAAAACATGTATCCTCCTTTTCTATATCCTTTCTATAGATCATCCTATTCTTGGAAGGACAATGCTCAAGAAAATTAATTTTTTTGTGAGTCTTGGTCCCCTTTACCTTCATGTTTTTGTGTTCACTAGAAGGGTCTTAGGTTTGTAAGTTCCCATGTACATATCCACTTGCTGAATTGAAGTAAGATGTTCTAAAAGACCGGTCTCATTGTTACTCGTATTGTAAATAAAAATAAAAATGTAAGTTTTATTGGTAATTTATTAATGTAGATACCTATGTAAAACTCATCCAGAAATCTAATCCCTATTATGTTGAAGCATTCAATGTATCCATTATGCATGAAAACTAATGGCCCATCTTGCTTTGACTCCCAATACTTTGTTGTAAATAAATAATTATTGATCTCATATCCCTCTTGTACATCCTTATCTTGATAGAGATCCAAAATATGAGAAATCATGTTATATGCATCCATATCCTCATGGTGCATCAAAATATTTTTGGTGATGAAATATTGCATGAATCACTAAATATTTATTGCATTATTAAAAAAATTCATAAATAAAGGGAACTCGATATCACTTGCCTCATTTCTATGAAATTTAGGAATTTTTTCTTCCAATCCTAACAATATCCATTAATGGGGAAGGATAATGTGTAAGATCCTTTCCCACTCTTGTAAATTTATTTTGGTGATAATTTTATCCTTATCAAGTATGTATCATAGTGATATGTTTGATGTCATGTTTATGGGTGTTTCAAAAAATAAGTTGACAAAAAATTTATTACATTATCTGATAAAATTTCAATAGATAAATAAATATCATATATATAAATCTCCATATATTATTGGATTCTGAATATCCTTTTTCTTTGGCATTATAGTGAAAAGGATCCATATTACTCTTCTCATATCCCCATATTTCGTTGATCAAGAAACATGAATTGTTTTAGGCTGGCATGATAAATTCAAACTACACTAACTCATAGTTCCTTGATCGGTTGATTGGACTCTCCAATTTAGAAATCCATATATTGTATTTCCTAAACCCTTCCCACTAATTTATATCAAGCCCATCATTGGAACCAAAACCATAATGTGAACTATGTTAATTCGACCCAAAATATCATGTTATAATTCCACAATAACTGAATGTATCCAAACCTGGGTTGGTCAAGAACTTAAAACTATAGTTAAATTTTAACTAAATAAGTGGAAGATCTAATAAAATAATATATATTATTGATGTATTTGGATATTTTCTTGATGAATTACCAATTATATTACTTATTACATGCATTTTAATATTATTTAGATTTATTTACGTTATTAACCTTGAATTAGGTAAGTATTACAAAAAATCTAATTTATTTAGGTTCTATCGTTCATTTTTATTAATTAATTAATTAAAGTGATCATGACAGAACATCCATAGTGGAATAACTCTGAAACATGAATGAAATAGCATAATAATGTGTTCTGGTCCTAATATATTCCTAATGGTTACCTTATATTGTAAAATATTAACAAGAAATCAACCTACGTGAAAAACAACTTGAACCAATTAAATTTTGTGTAACATATTTCTATTTTTCCACCTATGTATCTCTTATGGATTTAGTCTTCCCCAACTCCAAAAAGGGTCCTCCTCCACTAATATGGGATCTCCATCTATTACATATGATTTTACTCAGATTCAGGTGTGGGGAAGGAATATACGTAGAGGAAATAGTATGCACACATGCTCCCACATAATAAGAGGATATATGGAACACATTACAACTATTTAATTTAATAATAAAGTAAATTAAACCCATCCATATAATGGTCTAGTCTAGGATCATGATTATCCATATGCATGAAATGGATTTCACTTTTAGTTAAATTAGTATTCATTTGTTAGTCATTATTATTTAGGATCAATCATGCTTGGCCCGATTACCTATCTTTTTTTATTAATCAATTATTCTATATGAATTCTCATATAAATTTCCATAAGATTCAAAATAATCATAAATATTGAAAATTTATATAAATTTATTTAAAATTAAATATGTATATAAATGTACCTTGGAGGAAACACGCTAAATAACCATCTCAATCTACAAAAAATATATTATAGTAATATATTGTTTACCCTTGTCAAATAGTAAATACATTAATAGTCACTTACATTGATGGCATGTACTATCAAATTAATGATTATTCAAATTACCGGATTTTTCTGCCATATTTTATGACTCATTGCACATAGTGTAATAATAGTAAACCGAATCCCAGATGATAAAAATAACTAAAAAGTATGAAGAAAATAATTAAATTCTATATATATATAAAACCCTATCACATAGTGTGTCATCCCAACATAATAACCACACAACTACCATTGCTGGACCGACATAAACAGTTAAATAATTAAATTTTATTTTTTTCATAATTCAGTGTAACTACACAGTGTGTGAAAATGAGCTACATGGTGTGTACATTTGTCACCATCTATCGAAGGTACAGACATATGGATTTTTCAAGTAAATTGTTCCTTCGAAAAATATGATTACACATTTTGTAGAAAGGATATATAGTGGGTGATATCCAAGTTACAAATTGACCAGTTAGGTTGGCCCAATAAGAAGATAAAAGACCCAACATTGATTGTTGGAATATATGATGTGTTTGTGGGCGACATAGTGTGCACTCCCGCTGATCATGCTCTAGGAATTCTTGGTCAACATGTAGTGTATAATAAAATGAACTTCATGGATTAAAAGAACATCATTTTATTTAATTCTTAATTTTACATAGTGCTTTAAACACTAGTAATGGCATCCACCTCCAGTTATATGACATATACTCTTGTGTTATCCCTCTATAACACATATCACCTATGATTGAGATCATTAATTTCATTTCATTCATATATTTAATCTATTTTATTCTATCTATGACAAAAAAATGACAAAGATATAGATATCATAGTTATCTTTAAATAACAATTACACTTGAATACAAAACCAAATGAAAATTTTTTAAATCAATAAATGACCTTAAAATAATTATAGATAACTATTGGAACGCTCTCATAGAGCTTATATGTTTCAGTCATAGTGGAAGTGTTTGAGGGGTTATGGAAAAAGTTTTATTTTTTCATGATTTGTGATCAATCCAAGATTTACACAACAATAAACATCATAATCAAAAGAATATAATCAAGAAGAAACTGAAAAGGGAAAGAACATCAGAACCAAGGATAGGATCATCACATTTTGTTTATAATTAATTTAATTAAAATTATATTTCATTGTGGGTATTTTTATTAAATGATGGATTTAAAAATAGAGTTATGTATTATAATCATTGCATTGAAGCAATTATGAGTAGATTCCCCCTAGTATTGGTCCAGAAGTGTTCCAAAAATCATCAAACGTCATCATAGGATTGTTCCAATGCTATCATGGAAGATCCAATAAAATATATAATTCTCCATTGATTAGACCAAGAATCACTTTAAAATAATTCTCCAAAATCTCTCTACACTTGAGAGTATTAGGATGACAAATATCGCTCTCCACACATGGGGGTGTTCTTGGATAAGGGAGCTCTATAGGGATTCGAGAGGAAACTCTAGATTAATTGTTCACAAAAAACAAATGAATTTGATCTCATTGAAAATAATATTTTTTGGTTTATATATCTCTATATTATGAATTAAAAAATTTCACAAGTGATTTATATTATTTATTTAATCCCTTGTAGAACACAATGTCTATAATAATAATTATATAATTATTATAATATCCCAACATGTTCTTAACATGAAAATGAAAATTAGATATTATTTAGTAAAATAATATTTAATATATATTATTCATCACCCAGCCATTATACTTAGTCTTCCTTTCCTCCACAATATTTATTCAGCTTTTTATAGTGGATATGTATTTATTAAATAAAATTAACTACATTATTTTTCAATAAATAATTAAAAAAATACATTCACTAAGTAAAACATAAATTTTTATTAAATGTTCTTCTGACAGAATATTTTCTTGAATAACTGGATACAGAATATATGTGATCATGAAAACCTAAATAATTAATAAACAACATGTATGAATAATATTTTATTAAACATAATTAATAATAATTAATAATATATTATTTATCTAAAATTCAAGATACACATAGTGTGTGATCATCTAGGCCTCTTCCATTGTGGACTTGGGTGAAGAATCCTAAAGTCCAAGGTTAGAATTTGTAATCGTGTTAAGGAACACATGTAGAAAATATTTAATGTCACAAAAACATAATATCCCAAATGGATTCTTACTGTTTAATATAATACTCCTATCAAAATAACTCTAATTATGCTGGTTTCACGGTGGTTCCATCAACCTATGTTCTCAATATATCTTTCATTAACATTCATGAAATTTAATGTTCCAATAGAATAGCACTTCTTGATTCCCATGACAGTGGGGAAATACATTGAGCTTTTAGTGAGATAGAGATTCCTATGTCAATTTTAGATAATATGTTACATTAAAAAAATGATGTGATGATTAGTTTATCAATATTATAATTTATTAATAGATGTTATCATAAATTACATAGAAGATAATTATAGTGACCAAATCTAACACTATTACAACAATGTTTTAATAATTTTTTAGGATTTTTATCTTAATAGACCTCTACTAACTAGACCTGAATGTGAAAGCACTCTCATCTTGTATTAATGCACCAAAAATCATGACTCGTAAAGGATAAAAATATTTTATAAACACCTTACATTTATTATGTATGTTTTTTATTGGAATGAATACTAATTTCCCTTTAAGATTCAAAAATGTTCAATGAGATGTTTTGGACCACATAAAATTCACCCCTTCTTGGTCTGACACATAATCATGATAATAAAATTGAAATTTTATTAAAAAACCAATTATAATAAACTTATAATGTAAATAAACATGGAATGTTGATGGAATTACTAGGTCAATACAAATTAATGGTAGTATGAACCTTCTTTTGGTCCAAGGATTCTAAAACTTTCGAAATCACACTCCCGCATAATAAAATATCTCTAACATTGGACTGAAACTATGAGTGCATAGTATAAGACTAATGTTATATCATTGTATTAATTAATATTTTATGGTTGGTGTGTAGGAACCTCCCCCAATGGTAGTCCTAAATAATTTCATCAACAAAGATACTAATAAAAAACCCAAATACATATTAAGAATTCAATTTATTAGGTACATAATAATTTAATGTTGGTAATTCAATAAAAATCATCATAAGGTATTGAAACATATTATATGTGTTCCTAAATTATCAATGTGAAATGTTTGAGGGAATTACCCACAATTGATAATAACCTACTAAGAAATCTATATTTTAGAATAAATAGACTACCTATAACAAGTTAAAAAGATATTCAATAAAATTAATATGGTGCAAATTATTATTTAACCCTTGGTCTAATATTTGGAAATATGAAAATAATCACATAAATCTATATTTCTCCATCTAGAACAAAACATGTTCAACCCAATGTTATCTAATAAGAAAAATAAACCCATTGACCTCTAAATCATTAAGATAATCCTACAATTCTTATGATATATGAAATGGATCCTATATAGGTCGAAAAATATATTCATTGGGCCTATAATATACTCAATCACAAAATCAGTCAAATTATTTGATAGATGTCAATAGAAATCATTAGTATAGTTATCCAAGAACACATATATGGTAAGAAGAAATACTTGATAATGTGTCTCATCCCTAATTTGAAAAATGATGGCATGATTATATAAATAGTCCACATTATACCAATGGTAAGGTATTGAATGACATAATTCCACTCTCTAATGTAGGGATAACATTCTCCTTCTATATAATTGAATGGTACCAATAAGTTATAACATACAACAAGATCTTGATTGTTTGTTATCCAATCCATCTCAATGATAAAATTAAAACTCTTCAACAAAAATAGGAAGAAGTCCTAGAGAGGCATATATACATAGACCACTATTTCACAATATAAAAATCATTGTATAACCTATGACTATGTTTATAAGGGAATATAAATGAAAAAATACTCGTAGATATACATATACATTTTTGTAAAATTTCATGATCTCCAACTATATATGTATATATGAATATTTGGAAAAAACTATTGAATAAATGAAATACTATGGTTAATTCCAGATTAATTTTACATTAAAGTATTGATGAATTCCTAATGTTCATTATAGGAATATTTTTGATATTGTGAAGCTATAATAAACCCTGATGTTGATATCCTAACAAGTTACTCCCTTAGGGTGAAGTACACTATTAATGATGTATCCATGACCTTGGGCACCACAACCACCTCCACAACCAGAAGGATAATAGGATAAAAAACTGAAAAATAGATTTTTCAATGTATATTCTACTCCTCATACCCAAGTCTAATTAGATCCTATAAAAAATACAAAAATTTTCATTTCGAATAGAACCTCTATACATTCCACATTTTATGAATTGAGTGAAATTCCATTGATTTGTTATCACAACTTGGATAAAAAAATATTGATTATTTACACTAATAAAATTATATTGCGGCTTGACCTCTCATGGAAACTAAATAACTTCATTCATATAATACCAATATATATATTTCCAAATAATTCCACCAAAACCTGAACATCGTATTTCCTGATTACCCACTCTTAACCATGATAAAAGAAGCATGTAACCCAAATTTTCACACACAATTTGATACAACTACAAAATATGTTCAAATTTTATGACCTTTAAGAAGGTTTATTTTTGAATGGTATACAACTACGCCCAAATATAATACCTACAGTAATCCTTAAAAATCCTAACACAAGAATTATCATCACCCAAAAAAATTGAGTAATAGTATATAAATTCATAATACATTCATAATAATTCAACATTAACCGAACCCCTTTAACAATAACCACGAAATATCTAAACATATCAAACCATGGAGTCCCAGTGAATAATTATTAACAAATACAGTTGAAATATTCTACCATTTTTTTCATATATTCAAATCATCCTAGACTAAAACATTGAACCTAAATTTCACAATCTATTAAAAAATTTAGGTAGAGTTCATCACCCACCTTTCAAGGGGTGTATCATGATGGTAAATATTGGTATTCAAATACTAAATGATGAAATGGATAACTAACAATCCATATTTACATTTCATGAGAGGTTAATGCTATCGATATAACTCATTTATTTGGTATTATAATGTTAAATCTTCCATTAAAAACCCATTACCAACATAATATAATACATGATGCATAGTCTATTTGATCTACTAATATTCGTAGGTATATATAAAAATAGTGGCTTCACCTCCACATATATTCTAGTATTCAAAGAATAAACCAATTGGTGCTAAAAATATTTTCAACATTATAGAATATATTATGAATTATAAGAACATGAATTTTTTTCCCATTTTTCATAATTATGGATATAATATTTTAGGTTAACCAATATCCAGAATATGGATCACTAAAAAAATCAGACACACAAAAATACAAAGATCTTGCATGCCTCATTTCATGTATAGAAAAGTAAACCCACTCATGTTTAGGTATAATTTAAAATATGTAGACATAACTGTCATAGTATATCTATAATAGTAATTAGTAATCAAGATTTGGTTTTGTAGTTTTATATGATGGAATTATATAGTTAAACAATATATAAATTTTTGTTAACACATAAAAAAAATAAACTGCTAAATTATAACTACAATATCTATAAAAAAGTATAAATGTTTTAGAGGGCCCTATATGAATAAAATAATGAATGATCCCATTTCCTCTTTCCACCTCAAGGAATGTGTACAATGAAATAAACTATAAATCACAAGTTAAATTATACAAATCATAAAACCGTGACAATGATAACCATTAATCTGAAATCCAAACATGATTGATTATACATTTCTTGTATATTGGTCTGCTACCCTTAGAAAAAATATCAACACCATTCCATTAAATCACTATATTCTCTATATAACATAATCTAAAGAGTAACACTATTAGAAACAATTATCTAATAGAAAATTGTATTGTTGATGATCAGATTCACCTAGATCGTCACTAAACTACATCACTGCATACCTAAAGAGAACTTTCAAATATACTATATTTAATTCCCTTGTGATCATTATAGACATGTGACATATGTGTAGACAATTACTATTAGTTTATGTAATTTTAAAAATTGAAAAAGTTTTATTAATAAATATTCATAACAATATAAATGTTTTTTGGAAATGTATTTCCTAAAAACCTAGAATCACCACATAATATCATACACTATGCTAAAACATAGTAAGATATTATATATTCCTATTATGTCTCAGTTATTTTTTAAATTTTCCTCCATGGGAAGATCTAATATATAAATTTCATAAAATAAACATATAAAATATTATATTCATAAATTTTTTCTAAATTTATTGATTGATCCCTTCATCCTTCACTAACTCTACATCCCTGCTTAACTGTTCGATGTTGTAGGTCACCTGACAATACATAGTTTACAACACATGATTTTATCTACAATACAATTGTGATTGAGTTGGTGGGGAGTATAACTCATAGACCATCACCAACGATGTCCCTAACAACTATAATAAATCAATTTTCATGTTTAATGTTGAATTATCATAATAAATGAAATAAATTACATATCATATCATGAAAATTTAAGTAGATATGGAACATGTCACCATTCCTGCATCCACTAGTTATGAAATGTGAAAATACATACATGTACTACACAAACCTTAAGGATGGTTAAGATATCACTCCTCATATGACAATAAATGTGAAAAAGATATCATTATAATAGAAAAACAATTTAAAGAAAAATCTTGAATTCAATCCAAACAGTATAATGATAAACCAATTTATGAATCAGGTTTCCCTAAACCTTTTTTGGTGATGGATGATCAATACATTCCTCTATGTTCATGATGCTCCAAAGATATTAAAATCCCAAATAGATTATACATGTCCAATTTGACTCCCTAGGTGGAAGATATACAACTAATACATGTCTATATTTGGATGATATATAACCAAGTGATATCCTAATGTTTTATGAGATTCCTCTAAAATAATTATACGGTGGATGACGTACAAAAACTAAAAAATCATAATTATATATTATAAAGCCTTCAATAATCTATATCTACATTAAGTACAATTGTCAATTTTCATAGTTAGACTATTTTATCCAACTAAGTGGATAAAATAACCCCATGGAGTTATTAAAATGAAAATTAATCAAATATATATTACATAACTCATTATAATTTAATTATTTTATAGTATACATGAACATAATCCACTTATCATCTCAAAGACTCATGCATAGTCCATCCCAAAACTATCCCATTAAATTCAAAAGAAAATTCATACCAAACACACATCTAGGAAGTAACAAAAGGATCTTAAGGTTATCATTAATTTATCATATATATATAACCCATTATATCAATATATTAGAGGAACAAAAAATCAAAATATATAAAAAGGCAACTATCACTGACCTCTATGTTGATTCACACTACTTGTAGGTCCTGTAATGGCCCTAATATACCTCACTCAATCCAATAAAATCATTTAAAATGAAATTATATTAGGTATTTGACCCATTTTTGGTGTTTCCCACATTTCATACAACATATTTGATAAATGTAGATACCTACAGGATAGTGTGGGTAAACCAACTTAGTTTAGGTGGGACCATTTGATTGAATAATTGTGGTTAATTCCACTAGCATATATATAAATCCGAAAACATATAAAAATCATCAAAATTAGTTTAAAAATTTGAATCATAGTGAATATATGAGAGGACATAACATTATATGGTTAATCAATTGTTTCCTTATATGTGGTCATCCTCTATGGTGAATGAAACATGATTGTGTTGAAGAAAAATAATGAACAGAAACTCTTAGTGGAATACATGAGGGAGTAATTATGGGGGAAACCACACATTTAAATAAATGGTAATTAGAAATTTATCATCTACAAACAAAATATATTTAAATAAAAATAATACTTAATACTAAATAAAACAATATTTGTGGTATAGAAACCCTATCATTTTACAAAACACATTACATGATTTTTTTCATTATTATACATCATTGTACAAGCCAGTGATCATGAATTATAGTGTCTTTGAAGACTAGGTACAAAAAACTAAAAACATGATACTAAAAACACTTATTTATTTAATCCTGAAATTGATCTCCTAACATTCATTGTGTTCAAACGTCTGTATAGGGTACCCTAGGGAACACATGAATAGAGGGATGAGATAAATATCCCAGTATGGGAATAACCACAAGAATAAAGCACTATTATAAGGAATATCAATCATGGAATGAATACATAAAAAATGTATTTAACATATAGAATATTAATATATAATCATGGAATAATTTAAACATGGATTCAAATAAATGTGGTAGCAACATAAAACAAGAATTTATTATGAGTCAAGTCTAACCACCAAGATCGTTTCACATAATAGCACAAGCCCAGACTAACCACCAAGACTATCCCATATAACATATAATTAGACTTAACATTACCTTAGTAATAGAAGAACTATCTAGGCACACCCATATTAACATTTCATGAATATTATTTCCACAGAATAATTCATACATAGTAAATCTAACATAAACCAAATGATTTCCTTTGGAAATAATTAGGTATGATAATTATGACACAAAGCATAATAGATGGGCATAACAAAAAAGTGCCCATAAAAGAAGGTAACTAAAGTATAAATGAAAATTTATAAGGTAAAATTTATATTTATCATGGTGAGTGATGTCAATTAGAAGTTAAAACATGTAAGAGAAGTATTTAATAAATTTTTTCAAAAAAACATTTTTGAGCTGTTTAAAGGAAAATACTATAGAACCATTAAAATATAAAATGGAAAATTAATTTATACAAAATCAAAAGTGAAACATGAAGGTTTTCACAAAGAAAACTCATATTATAAAGACATTTTTGTCTAAAAATATAAGATATATTCCACTTGAAATTGTGTAAGAATTTAGGAACCTCCCTCAAAACAGGTTTGCTTATACGAAAGTATTGAGATGGGAAACACTTAAAACATGTTTATAGACAAAATATAATGATGAATAGAACTTATTAAATGAGTTTGGACCATTAAAATAGAATTTATAAGATGAAAAAAAGAATAAAATATTGCATTATTTAGGTAAAAAAGAAAGATAATTAAAACTGAAGGAATAAAGGATGTTCAGGTTGAATCCCTCACAGATTATTGGCATGGTATCATGTGTACATAAGAGGTATTAATGAGAGATATAGGGGTTTCTCATAATTTAAACATCATGATAAATTTATATGGGTGGGTCGTAATCCTACCCCATCACTAGAAATTACATATAAAAGGAAATAACATTGAGGAAAATCTTGAATAAATGTGAAATAGAGATATCTTTTACCATAATAATGATGTTGTTATGCACTTGATATTAATGACGAAAAAAATTAAATTAGGTTTTTCAATTAATAAATAAAGAACCTCTTATATATGTAAAATATTTATTATAACCTTTTTATGCTCATTCATGATCTTTTTTGATGGGTTAGGTGGTTCAACTTCGTTGTTCGGGTCATTTTGTTTTCGTGGTTTTTATGATCTGTTTACTTATATTTCATGAACGGATAAACATGTATGATAAAAGTGGATGTCCAGAATTTAAGTTATAATAAATTAGTGAAAATAAAAGATATTAAATGGTTCTAAATATAATTTGATTTTTTGGAGTGAAGTTGAATCATGATATAAATATTTAGTAATTACCATTTGGGTTAATTAGTGTTTTTTCCCACAATCAACAGGTTTTGTTTTATTAATAAAAACCATGTGAAAAAAAGGATTCCAGAACCATATATAAAACATAATATATATATTATGGTCTTTTTCAACCATAAAAATGGTTTCATGATCATAATTAATGACATTAACAAAAATTGGAAACTCAACACCCTTAGATGTGGTAAATTAACACATCTTAGATGGTGTCTTTAGTACATAAAAGAATGGTAAAAGAGAGATTATAATAACTTATTCGATTATCATAACAAAATTTCTGTGCATGTAAGGTATAAGAGTTTTAATAAAATTTGTATGAGTAGATTTATGTATTGAAAATTAAACAAAAGAACATTAAAATAATGTCAATGAATTGAAAAGAGGAATTTACCTCTTGAATCAATATTTATTTAGAGCCTCTTAAGGGGTGAGGATTTGATATTTTTGGAAGACTAGGGGATTTTTGATGTGGTGAGAGATTTTGGGGACATATTTTTTCATAATTTAGGGAATTAACAAGGTTTGATAGGAGTGACGAGAAGAGGTAAGGAGGGGAGGTATTTATAGTGGAGGAGAGGAGGATTTACATTATATTATAATTATCAGCTTATTATTTTCCCATAAGACCAGAAATAGTGAATATTACATGACCAAAAATAGTAATAAATGCATTTGAGTACTATATTTGGGTACTTAAATCTCTTATGATGTCAAGAATGGTGGATTTAAATTATAATGTATTCATATGGTAAATTAATGTATTTTAATATTCACCAAAACATCATTTATTTAAGAAAAAATACCAAAATTTTACCCTAACTATATTAAAAGTCTCTAATAAAAAAATGAAATCCATTTTTCAAAAATAATATTTTAATATATGATTAATTTCATTTTTAATTAAAATCAATATTTTTTCTTAAAAACCAGGTTTAAAACATTTATTTACTTATTCCAAAATATAGGTACATCATACTATCACTTGAATATTATTTATATAATATCATAAGAAATTTTAATATTCATTAGGGTATATCTATATTCATAAGGGTAACATTTCTATTCATATGTGAATGTTATTATTCCACAAAAATTATTTTTGTCTTATCGGACTCCAAACATCTTATTGATCGCAACTGTGAATGTTAGATTTTCAAAATTCAAAACATAGAAATGCCAAAATTATGTTTAATGGTAACATAGTACTTAGTAGTTGTTTTTTTGATTTTATATGATTATATGTAATTATCTTAAGAAGGATACTCCATTGAAAAACGTCGGGTTGTTACATTCTTCCCCCTTAAGAAATTTCACCCTCAAAATTTCATTTTACATTCTAGTCCATAAACAGGGGAGGGTACTTTTCCATCATTACCTCCTCCAGTTTCCATGTTGCCTCTTCGTACTAATGATTTTCCCATACTACCTTAACTAGGTTATTACTCTTGTTATGTAAAACATTATCCCTATTATCCTAGATCTTCTTCAGTACCTCCATATAAGAAAGATTGTCCTCTAATTGTACAACCTCCAATTGTATAATCATGTACTTTGGCATGATAGTTTGATGTGTCGATTGATATGCCATAGCCCCGATATAATCAATAATCTCGAAGGGGCCAATGTACCTAGGACATAACATTATTTTCATCCCAAACCTCATCACCTTGTTCCATGGAGATATTCATAGAAATACCATGTCTCTAACTTCGAACTCAAGGTCTCATTGAAGATTTTTGGCATAACTCGTCTATCGAATTTGGGCTCACTAGATGTGTTGTTGAATGGTTTTATCCTTTTCCACCATTTAATTTACTATTTCAGGTAATATCATCTAATGCTCACTAACTTAATCCGAACAAGTCGGTGCTCCGTACCTTTTCCCATAATGGGATTCAAATGGTGACATCCGGATGCTCGAGTTGAAAGTATTTTTGTAGGAGAATTCTACCAGTGAAAGATGTTGGTATTATCCTCCATTAAATTCCATTGAACATGATCTCAACATAGAATCTAGTGTCTGTATAGTTCTCTCAAATTGGACATCATTCAGAGGGTGATTGGTCATATTGAAGTTCAGATCAGTGCTTATAGAATGTTGGATACTTTTATTGAAATTTGAGGGGAATCTTAGATCACAATTGGATACAATAGAGAGTGGTACTCCCTGAAACCGTACCACCTCATTGATGTAAATAATTTCAATTTGATCAAATGAGATTTCCTCTCTACTTGCAATAAAAATATATGTCTTCGTAAGACAATCCACAACGATCCATATAGAATTGTTTTCTCTGTATTCCCTAGAAGTCCTGGTGAAAAGTCATGGGTAGTGTTTTTCCCACATCCATGTTGGGATGGGTAGTGGTTGAATTATCCCCTAACAGTTCTGTTGTTCATCATTTACTTGTTGAAGAACCAGGAACTTTGATATATACTCAGCAATCTCCTTCTTCATATTGTCCCACCAAAAGTTCACTCATAGATCTTGATACAACATGTGCTCCTTTGATGAAAATAGAAGGTTGAGCTATGCCAATCATTCAAAATATCCTTCTTTATCTCAATATAATATGTTATACATAATTGTGACCCATACCATACAAATTATTCTTTATCAATTTTGAAATTTGAGGATTTCCTATATCAGATAGCTTCTACCCTTTTTTGAATTTCCACATCTTTTACTTGAGCATCATTTATTTTTTCCTTGAGTGATGGTTGAGCAATAATTTTAGAATCTATTGACTATTTTCCTTCCTTAATTATTCCCATGCATATACCTCACAAATCTAAGAAAGAATAGTTCTTCTTCAATTCTCCTCATTGAGAAATATGTACGATCCTTTCTACTAAGGGAATCTACCACCTTATTTTTCTTACTGGGATGGTAGTGGATCAAGCAGTCATAATCCTTTATGAGCTCTATCCATATTCAATGGATCATGTTAAGATATTTTTTTGTGAATATATATTTATGATTCTTGTGGACAGTATATATCTCACACTTGTCCCCATAGAGATAATATTGCCTGATTTTTAACACAATGATCACTACCTTCAACTCTATATCATTCATAGGAGTGTTTTTCTCTAATACATTCTGATGCCTTTGATTACATGTATATCACTTTATCATTTTTCATTATCAAACAACCAATTTCCTTCTTTGAATCATCACTCTACACCACAATGTGTTCTCCACATATTGGTAGTGTGAGTACTAGCGTAGTGATAAGCCTATTTTACATCTCCTTGAAATAGTATTCACATTCCTGAGTCAAGAAAAACTTTTCTCCCTTAAATTTAAGCTTAGTCATTTGGTTTTAAAATTATGAAAAGTTTTTCAAAAATCATTTATAATAACCATCTAGACCGAAAATGTTGTGTATCTCCATTATAAATGTTTTCCTGGGCCACTCTTTAATCGTCTTTGTCTTAGAGGGTCCATAGATATCCCTTTGCTGGTGACAACATTCCCAAAGAATGATACTTCCTCTATCCGGAACTCACATTAACTAAAAATTGCATACAAATTATTCCCCGGAAAAGTATTTAGCATAGTATTCAAATTCCCTTTGTGTTCCTCCTTACTCTAGGAGTATATCAGAATATCGTTAATAAAGACTACCACAAATTTGATGTGGTAGTCTCTCAAGAAAATATACATTAAATCCTAGAAAACTTTTGGTAAATTAGTGAGTCCAAAGAGAATCACATTGAACTCCTAGTGTCCATACCTCATTATAAAGGTAGTCATTGAAATATCTTCCTACCTAACCTTTAATTGGTGATATCTCGATCAATAGTCCACCTTAGAGAAATAATTGTCCACATAAAGATGATCGAACAAGCATCTGTCTATAGTAGGGGATACTTGTTCACTATCTTGATTCTATTAATCTCATGATAATCAATACATAGTTGCATTGATCCATCCTTATTTTTTATGAAGAAGACTAATTCACCCCATGGGGAAGAAATCGTGAGTATAAAACACTTATCCAGATTCTCATATAACTACTTCTTCAGCTCTTCTAACTCTATGGAGACCATTCTATATGGCATCATTGATATATATAGAGATCTAAGAATATGTTCAATTTAGAAATCAATATATAAATTAAAAGGAGGACCATAAAACTCATCAGGGAATACATCAGTGTAATCCCTCATGATGGGAATATCTTCGAATGAGATTATCTCATCTGTCTCAGTCATTTGAACTAAAAATTATTGCTCATAAAGAATTAATATCCACACTTCAGACAGTGATATTAAAAGAGATTCATCTTATTCTGTACACTTGTAAAGAATTAGAGGATGCTTCAAGATGTAAATATTGATATCCCTTTCCAAATAGTTGATGTTGGATTTGTATAAAGGTAATAAACCCATGCCCAAGATAGCATCGAACTCCACTAAAAGAAGTATGAATAGATATGTTGAGAGGATTAGTCCACAAACATTAACCAGGGAGGATTTATAAACCAAAGAGACAAATATTTCCCCTTTCTATGTCCTCATAGATAACTTATCTGTGAAATTTTTTGGTGGTATTTGAATAGTTCTACTCAACTTGCATGATATGAAATAATGCATAGAACCCGAATCAAATAGTAAATTTGCTCTTATTAAATGAATTACTAGCCAACCAATCACTAAATTTCTTGGTTGGCTCCACCAAAATAGTAGTGATAGAATATTACCTTCCATGTTACCTCAGAGGTTGTTTTTTATTGCATTTGACAACTCTTTCCTTAGGGAAGTTTTTTTTAAAAGGCAATTTCATGGTCAAAGACCAACACGCAAATTATTATTAAAAAGAAATGGGAGATTACAAAAGTCTAAAAGTGGAAATTTTATTACAGTCTTTCTCATGAAGAGGGTAAAGCTCAACCAAAAGATCATCACACAACATAATGTCATGGTTGATTCCCTTGTTGGCAAGACCATCTGCCACCATATTCTCTTTACGATAGGTTTTAGTGGAAATGTAGTTAATCTTTAGAAGCGATTTGAGGCATTTCATCCAGCATGATGTGAGAGCTCCTGAAAGGTGAATCACAGTGTTCCAAATGTCTTGAATAATAGTGGTGGAGTCACTTTCAAAACAAATGTTGTTCTGGACTCTTTTCTTAACAAAGTTGACAAGATGACTATTGATCTGAACCCTCCTTTCTACTACAAAATTATTAGGATTCTTCATATCCCATCAGATTTTTTTTGCAAGATGTATCTACATTCCTCATCTGAAGAAATTCTTGGTTCCCATTATACAGCTCCTAAGATGCTTCTTCCCAAAAATGTTACAAGTGGGATAGTGAAGCTTCTTTCATCATGGGATTTGTTTGTTGAACCACCTATGGTGTTCTCCATGTTCTAATTCTTATCACTAGGCCCATTAAACCTCTGAAATTATCCATTACCCATTTAAACCATGATAGAAAAAATAACAATCTCCACATAACTATCAATGTCTTGAAATTTCGATGCTTTGCGTAGACTCAGCTTCAGTCCTCAAAAGAAGAGATCCACATTACTTTTAGTGTTAATGACAAAGTCAGAGGCATACCTTTCAAAACATGTAAATTTTTCATCATATGTACTGATGGACTCGTCTTCCTTCAACAAGAGTCCAAGGATCTCTCTTTACATACTTATACAAAGAATTCAAGAAAAATATTTATAAAAAATCATTCTCATGAATTACTCCCATTCCATGGAAAAAATTTCATCTTGGGACTTCTTGATCAGTGTCCACCACTGATCAGCAACCCCGTCAATATGATAAACTTCTTGTACAAATTTCTCTATTTACAAGCCTGGAGGATAGAGAATATCATTTAAATGGTGTTTATCCATTGCTCCGTGAAGAGGGGATCTGAATATCTACATAACAATGGAGGCATATTCCATATGGAGTATTCAATGAAAACATTCTCTTTCTATAGAGGAGGAGGATTTTCCACATGATTCAAGTTATTATTCATAACTTGAGCCAGTTGAGTAAGTACATTCATGATGTTTTGAGCATTCATTCCCAACGTATTATGCATATCATTAGGCCAATCACCACATTCCCTATCACATTTATTGTTGGAACATGTTCATATATTTCCCTCCATTAACTATGAAAAATAAATTACAATTAGAGAACCTGAATACTTATCTGTTGATCATAAAAATGAATCATTGAACTTAAAAGGATAAACATGTAAAGGGAATGTGTATCCTAACGTGTGATTCCTTATGTTTCAATCTAGGTTATCCATGATCTATTTCCTAACATATATTCTTATGGGATTTGTTTATTCATTTAATAATGGTTTTTACTAAGTTCATGAATTTACTGAAGAAAATCCCCTAGAAGTGTCAAAACAACAGTGCATCGAGGCCCATTTTCATATACCAGGATACCACAGGTCAGGGCCAAAACTCATTTTCAAAGCTTTCACTCCTAGGTAATTTTGTGCCAAAGCAGCCTCTAAGTGTATGTATCAAAACAGGGTTGTATTTTCTTGATAAAGGACTTACTCTATACTTACAAAAAATTAGAGATTTTTTCTTATTCTATTCCTCAAATATAAGGTTCTTACTAAAGTGATCTATTTCTAATTCCCAAAATAACTAGACTATGCCTCTGATAACAACTATAGCGACCCTAAACTTTTATATAATATATTACATGATTTCAGGAATAATTATTCATCAGAGTACATGCAAAGGATCTTGAATTATTGTGTATTTGAAGACTAAGTACATAAAACTAACAACATGGGACTGAAGACACTTGTTATTTAACCATATCATTGAGCTCCTAACTTCCACTATGATCATACATCTGCATATAGTACCCTGTGGAACACATGATCAAATGGGTTAGCTAAATAGCCCAGTAGTGGAATAACTATTAGAATAATGAATTAACACAAGGAAAATAAGGTAGAACATGATGATATAAAAAGGAATTTAATATAGGGAACCTTAACATGTAAATATAAAATCAAATAAACATGGAGTCATATAAATGTGGATATAATATAAAATATGACTTTTGTACGAGTCAACGCTAACTACCAAGATCGTTTCACATAGTATCACAAGCCAAGGCTTACCACCAAGGACTTCGCACATAATATCTCATGAGACTAAACTTTTCCTAACTCATTGCAGATCTATCTATGTGGACCCATATTAATGTTTCATGAATATGTCTTCCACATAAAAATCATACATAATCAATCTTATATAAACATAATTATTATCCTTGGAAAGAATTGGGTACCATAATCCTGACACAAAGCATTACAGATAGGCTAAACACAAAAGTGTCCATGGAAGAAGGGAACTAAAGTATACATTGAAATTCATAAGGGAAAATTTTTATTTAACATGGTGATTGATGTTAAGTAGAAGTGAAAACATGTAATAAATGTATTCAATAAATTTTTTAATAAAAATATTATTGTGCAATTTTATGGAAAATACAATAAAAACATTAAAATACGAAAGGGAAAAATACTTTTTACAATACTAGATGTGAACCAAGAAGTTTTTCACAATAAAAAAGAAAAAATTTATAAATAAAAAGGATTATTAAAAGAGAAGATATAGTACACTTGAAATCGGGTAATAATTCAAGAAGCTCTCTCAATACAGGATTACTTATCAGGAAGTATTGAAGAAGAAATCTCTTAAAACATGTATATCCCTGAAAGAGGTTGATGACTGGATCTTGATAAATGGGTTTATAAGAATAAAATAGAATTTAAAAGAATAAAATAATAATAATTTAAAACAATATTTAGGAAAAAATATTGTCAAAGAAACTTGATGGAAGAAAGGAGGTTCGGGTTGAATCCCTCACAAGAAATTGGAATGGTACCGTGTGTACATAAGAGGGATTAATGAGAGAGGAAGGGGTTTATCATCATTTAAAATTAATGAGGAAATTATGGAGGAGGTTTATAATTATAACCCATCACTTGTAATTACACATAAAAGGGAATATCATAGAATACAATCTTGATAAAAAGTGAAATAAATAGGATCCCTTACCTTATGTTTTAAAGTGTTATCCACTTGATATTACATTGTGGTAGATTAAATTTGGTTACATGGAATGAAGTTGAATAATGATATAAAACTTTAGTGATAACCTTTTGGTTTATTTGGTAGTTTTTTCACCAATGAACAGGTTTTGATTTATAAATCAACACCATGTGCACAAATGTATTAAATAACTATTGATGAGACATAAAAAATATATTATTGTATGGTTCAAAAATTAAAATTTTTTAATGACCAGAATCAAAGATGGAAATTAAAATTGAAAACCCATCATTCATGAATGTGGTAAATTAACAAATCATGGATGGTTTTATTACTATGTAAAATAAGGTAAAATGAGAGATGATAAAAACTTATTACATTATCATAAAAAATTTACTACACATTTAATGTATTGGAGTTGTCATAATTTTTTTATGAGGAGTGGTAAGGATATAAAAGTAAACAAAACAACATGAAAATAAAGTAATAGAATAGAAAAGTGGAATTTACCTCTTGAATCAATCTTCCTTGAGTACCTCATAATGGGAGAGGATTTGGTTTTTTTAGGATCCCAAGGTCTATTGGACATGGGGATAGATTTTTGGGAGAGATTTGGGAATAATTTAGGGATGGAACTAGGCTTGATAAGAGTGAAGAGAAGTGGTATGGAGGGGTGGTATTTATATATGGAGGATAAGAGGGTTTTCAAAATATTATAATCATTTGTCTATTATTATTTCATAAGATAACAAATAGTGATGAATACAAGACCATTAATAGTAATAAATGTATATGAATATGATATGTGGGTTCTTAAATCACTTTTAATGTCATGAATAGTTTATTTAAATTTTAATCTATTTATATGGTAAATTGATGTATTTTACTATTCACCAAAAATTCATGTTTTTTAGAAAAAACCAAAAAATTCACACTAACCATTTTTTCACATATACAATTTAAAAATGAAATCCATTTTTCAAAAATAATTTTATAAATATGATTAATTTAATATTTAACTAAAATCATAATTTATTCTAAAAACCTATTTTAAAATATTTATTTACTTATTCAAAAATATTGGTGCTTCATACTTTCACTTGAAACTTATTTATATACAATAATTGGTATGTTTAATGTTAATTTGGGCATATCACTTTTTATAAGGGTAATATTATTATTCATAAGGGTATGTAACTATTCACTACAAATTAGTTTGTCTTATAAGACTCTAAAAATCTTACTAATCGCAACTATGAATGTCATATTTTACACATTCCAAACACAAAAGTGTAAAAATTTTATTTAAAGTTCACAATGTTCTTATTAGTACATTGTGTTTTGATGTCATGTGATTGTATGACATAATCATAAGAATGAAATTTTTTTAAGAACATCGGGTCACTAAATTGGCCTGACCATAATAATCGCTATGTAAATTCCCTGTAAGAGTCACATTGATGTACAGATATACTGACCAAAATAGAGAGCCTCATGCTAGGAAATAACTCATAATATGTGGTCCAATATTTTCTAAATGACCTATCTGTTAATTGTGTAGATACCTACTCTATAGTAGATACGGATCCCCAACACAAGATAACAACCTCACACAGCCACCACCAATCGTGACGCAGTAACTATGATTAGTGATAGCTTGTATAATTTCCACCATAGTTAATATTTTCATGACTTACACTAGACCATGACACAAAAATTAACATCACATAGTTATGACATGATATAGGGCTTCAATACCAAATATGGTTTTACTACGAAAACAAAACCTCTAACCTAACTGTCATTACTTCACAACCCCAATATGTTATGGGGTGAAAAAAAACTCCAATAGCTAAAACCTATTTATAATATCAAAAAACACAATTCCACTAGAATAATTACTAGAAAAAAAATAAATACATGAAGTTTAGTGATAATTAAATTGAAATCAAACATTATATATTTTCATAGTTTAACACATTGGTAGGAAATTATTGGTTTACTCTAATAACAATTGTCGGAAGAATATATTTTACAAGTGATATGTTTCTATACATTATAAGAGATATTTTAGGAAACTGAATTATTTTTTATTAAATATAATATAAAATTATGGATTTCTGGAATAAATGTTGAAATGGTTGATTTGAATATATACATCTATATACTGTTTCCACTAAAGTAGTAATGATAAAATATTAGCTTTATCTTGGACATACAATATTATTTACTACAGGATTATTATAGGTTAGCGTTGACACATTTGAAAATCACATATTATGTATTGGATAGGGTGTTGGATAATAATGAAAAAATTCAAGCTTCTTTATTATGTCAATGTGATATAATATTTGGGATAACAATATGGAATTGTCTATAAATAGTGATGCATGCCTATAGATCAATAGAAGAATGAAAAAGCTACTGAGATTGTAGGAAAAGGGGGATATAATTTTTTCACTCTTCCCTACATATTTTCTACCATTTAATGAAGCTAATATTTCATGACTTATAATGGTAGTTCTTGTATTTAACATGAAAAATTCCATCTTGAGTATTTTATTTACATCATAACAAATTAGTTGTTCAAGGATAAAAAATGTTGATCAAACATGGAGATGGTTCCCTTAAACCAACTTCTATATACATTATTATTACATTTATTTATTGTTTTAAATATTAATAAACATATAATAACATTATTATTTTCCACTAATGTGATATAGTATGTAATAATTTATCTAACAGTAATTGTCGCACTGAAATGTCAAACTAGTTACTCCTATAATGACAACATAGAAGTACCCATGATGTACACATAATATATATTTTTTTTGAGCTAGATTATATAATTTTATATGGTAAAAATGATATAGGCAATCAAGAGATAAGAGTCATATGATATTAATGTACATTTACATGGTGTATTCCCTTAATAATTTCAAGTGTTGAATATTATAGGACCATGAAACTCATGTAATAAATCTATATTTATATGAATAATTTAAATTTAATATATTTTGACACTTGTATTTATAATTAGAGATTAATATTATTACAAATTTATATTATTATCCATGTAATTTATTATACTAATGAATACCATAAAGGCATATGTTCATGAAGAAGTTGGATATATTTTGTGAGTCATGAGTGATATTTCAATTATAAATAATGGAAGAAAGTATTTCTACCTTATATTATTTGAAATATGCACATATCATAGGACCTATTATGGGAATGGTACAACCTAAATAAATTCCTTAAAATTGAGTTTTCTTTTTTACGATAATATCCATAATGTTTAGATAGAGGCATCAAGCACATTGGTTGGTTACACTAACATGATTTCTAGTTGATTAGAGATTTGATAATAAAGGGGTTATGTTATATATTAGGCTTTCAAAAAATTATTTTTGTTGTCGTGGAATTAAATTATTTTTATATGTGTTCAAGGGAGATTTACTACAAGAAAACCTTGGATGTTGACTTGATTCGCTTACTGGCTTTGAGAAAGAGGCCTTGTGTTTTGCACACTAAGTGAAAATAGAACCACAGTTAAATAATATTATGATTCATCATATCAAAATAATATTATTCATATATAAGGTTTAATTAATATTCACGATTTCTGGACAATATATATTCAACAACAAGTTATTTGAGGGGATATTTTTTTAGAATACTGAATAAATATTAATTTTCAATTCATTAAATATAATATTTATTTTTCATTCATGATAAATAAAGTATAATTTATTCAATAAATAGAATAAATATTCAATAATCAATAAATATTATTTGAGAATGGAAAACTATGATTACAATGTCTGCGGTGAAATTATATATATTAAATATTATTTGAATAAATTTGAAACATGTTTTTCAATAAATTATATTTAATTTAATAATATGATTTTCTCATGTAAAGAAAAGAAATTAACAGTTATTTTATTATTTAGACTTGGAGTTTTCCCTAGATTATTAAAATAATTTAATCACCTTTGTGATTATTTGATTTCAAAATATATAACTATTTAGAAACAATTCTATCAATTATAATTTTAAGGGTACCCATTTTATTTTTGCTGCACAATGAAATATGAAGAATCCTCTCAAGAACTAGATAGTTACCCAACCAGAATGATCTAAAAAATAGATTACTCTCCTCTATTACCCCACTCAATTATATAGAGAACAAGGAGACTCTTTCTTTGAATATATTTCTATGGACATTAATGAGGCATGACACATATGTTTGGATCTTCCACTTTAGCACATAAGGATTCATATGATGTCTCTTTGAGGATTTGGGGGGAATCTCTAGATCACTACTAGAAGAAATATACATTGGATTTATGTGATGCAATGATAATACAACCTAGAGGCATTTTAAAATTCATCAATGAAGAATGAATTAATTTTAAGGTTACTATTTATCTTATTTAATTAATTATAAATCAAGTTTGGAGTACTTTTTTGTTCTATTATTCTTTTTATAATTAATCATTGATTTAATTCAATTGGTCATGATGTCATATTTCATATACATCTTGATATAATCATCCATCATGAAATGGTTAGAGTTGGCCATGCCAAACAAGCCCTTCTTCTACAACCAAGACTTTAATGTGGCATCATTCCAATTATGTAATTATTTATAATTAAATAATTACAATCACTTGTTTTATGTATTAATCATTTGTTTTCTATTAAAATTTAATTCTTAGTTAAATAAGACTCACCATATATCATCTTATTCCACTGCATTATCATAAATATATTAAAATGATTTATTAATAATGAATAAAATTAAAATAATTCAGATAGAGGTGGTAATGATTCTAGACAGATGGAACAAGAATACATTACATTTTGATCAGAGGTATACCTCATCTACCCATGTTTAATTCAACTAGATGACTTGCAAATTTATTTGTAGTATTATTCATTTATTTGATCATTAATTTGTCAGTTTTAAATAATGTACAAAAAAATTAAGAATAATGGTTAAGTATAATCTCAATAAAATTTATATGATAATTAAAATATATGAAATCAATATTTAATTATGATAATTATTTTATTTGATAAGGATTTATCTTAAATAAAAATTAATATGAGTGAATTATTGTTTATTAAAATTTTAATTTATAGAAAATTTTTGGATTATCGTAATCAGTGAACATTTATTTGTAACTAATTAGTTTCCTTCAAATTTATATTTATCTATAAATTTATTGGATGGTTTTATCATAATCTCACCTCTCTTTATGTAGTTTAATCTAGACACATATTTTTAATTTTATGTAATCCCCTTCAACAAGTCCTTTGGTTCCCCTAACCTATTAGAGAATAAGTATTTTTTTAATTGATGATGATCTATGGTTAATTGATGTGGTTCAAGTTTATATTCTTGGGGAAACAATATGGCATATAAATTAGAGGATATGTGGAAAGCAATAAGAAAAACTAAATCACATTTCATGGTGTCTTTTCCATAGTCGAAGGTTAGTTTATCATCATATTGGTAAATTCACAATTAATAAATTCT
This sequence comes from Viscum album, assembly GCA_963277665.1. Classification (NCBI taxonomy): domain Eukaryota; kingdom Viridiplantae; phylum Streptophyta; class Magnoliopsida; order Santalales; family Viscaceae; genus Viscum; species Viscum album. The sequence goes on along the minus strand of OY728161.1, from coordinate 1,681,141,456 downwards.
CATGAAGATACTTATTTAAATTTTTTTATTTCTATCTAGTTTCATGGTTACATTAGTAATAGATGTTTTTTGTCTGTAATATGAATTGATGAATTGTAAATTATTCCTGGTAGAACTATGCTAATTTGGTATTTACATATATATTATATACTACATGGTAAATCAAATACATAAATATACTTAGTATTATGAAGAATGTAATATATATAATCGTTGTTTTTTATTTATAAAAATAATAATCTTTCAACAAAATATATAAATGATTTGTATCCTCTCTATACATAAGCTAAAATCAATCCATATTTTAAAGAACCTGACTCTTCTAAGACGAGGTTCATTCAATTATCATGGTATTTTAGATTGTTTTTTGGATGAATTAAACATTATTAAAATCAATGGTTGAATTTATAATGAGGACTTGGTGTAAAATTTAAGGATGGCTTGATGAGATTTTTATTTAAGAGTTTAGGGTTGGGGATTCTACTAGATTTAAAATCTATTAGTTGATGTAATTGGTATGTCATTCCCATATAAAATACCCAAAATAACTTATCATTGTTATATATGGGTTTGGATAAGGGGAATATTTTCCCTCTCATTAGAATATCTATGAAATTGGATATTTCAAAACAATTGTTGAGGGATGTTGGGTTTAAAAAAATAGTGGAAGATTGTGAAATTTATTATATATTTTTAAATATTATCAATAAGATAATGTTCAAAAGTTATGAAATTATTAATTATAGAAATGGAAACCATAGTCAAAATGATAATACCATAATTATACCAACAAGATGTAGGCAAACATATCAATGACAATAATTTTGATGACTGTGAAATTTCATTTTTCATTATTTTATGTGATGAAAATAAGTTATATGTGCTAGAGAACCCCATTTTCGAATTAGAATATGGATGTGTATAACATCATTAAACACCTTATTGTTATTTATTAATTGACTATGATAATATAGAGAGATATGAGATCAATAATTATTTATTCACATATAGTATTAGATAGTCATTTCCATCATGGACAAATGTAGCCAAGATGACTATATTTGTTGAGAATTTATACAGTTTTGGCTTTAATATTATATATTATCCATTCATAGATTTGTTATATTCCTCGCTGCCTAAATCCTTATTTAGATTTATTATGAATTAAAAAATTTGAAATAATAGAATGAACTTTTCTAAATTCCTACAATAATTATCCATCTTGATAAGGACTTGGGTGTGAAAAAAATACAGATCTTATTCTGAAAAAAATCAACGAAGAGTAAGTAAAATTACCCCAAGACTAATTCCTTATTTGATGATTCGTAGTATAGAACAACCATTAAGAAAATGATGAAAATTCAAAAAATGAACCAAATAGAGTATGATTTTTAATTGAGATATACGCCACATGAACAATAATTCCACTCAAAATAATGGGGATTTTAATGGTTTTATAGTTTTGGAGTCCAATGTTTAGAAAAATATAGAAAAATGTTGAGGAGAGGGTACAAAATTCTAGAAAAATATAGATAAAACTTCCCCATTATGTAACAAAAATCATGAAAAAATATTGATTATAAAAGATTATAAGTGGATAGGAGGATAATCTTGTATTATGTTGATAACAACGTATATATTTGTAAATATATCACTACCACATTCTACTACAAACAGAAATGAGTTGGGTTCAAATGAAATATTATTTTTTGGAATTGATTACTAAGAAAATCATCTCTATTTCATACCCTATTTTGGGTTGATATTTATTCTAATATATAGATAAATAATTCTTCTTTTATAAATATATTTTTTTTATGGACCAACTAATTAATAGTAATTATGCATTAAATTAATAAAGCAATGTAAAATAAATAGATAAATAGCAATGTTCACAAGAATCATATAACCACGAAATGTGGCATCACCATCTTGGTCACATTAATGGGAATTTTATGAATAATCCATATAAATAAGAATATTTATTATCCTTTGAAATATTACTACCAAATATATATCATTATTTTTTAAACAAAAAATGTACTAATAACGATTTAGTAGATTGGATGAAAGGGAAAAATAGATTTTATCGTTGGTCAGAATGATATGTGTGAATAGTCTCTCATAAAATCTATATGTTATTATTTTTACATCATAACTTTTACTAATTACATGATAATATATGTTTATATATAGTATATGTGGTGTAAGTTTGAGTCCTTTTATAAATTCAATAAATCCACAATTGGTTTATGGAATCAACTTACTAAGAAGATAAATAGAATTATCCAAATCGAGTTTTTGAATATCTTTTAAAAGATGTTTTCAACCCTATATGGGATTTTGGGATTCCATCCAATGTCACACCACCTTATACACCGCATTGGAATGGTGTTAGTGGAAAGAGTAAAAATAATGTACAAGACATGGTGAGGTTAATGATGATCCATCCAGACCGTCCACTATCTTAGTAGGGATATACAAAACATAATAAAATGTACATACTAATGTGATTACCAACAAACATGGTAAATAGAATTCCATTTGAGGTATAGATTTTAAGGAATCCCATTTTTTCATATACTCACACATGGGGATGTGAGCTATTTTTTACATACTGCGAATGAAAAAAATGTTAACCTGAGTAATGAAGTGTATATTTATATTAAATCCCATAGAAACAAGGGGATATAATAGAAAAAAAATATCTCAGTCATGAATATTATTTTCATAATACAAACCATTTGTAATGATAGGGAGAACATCCTTTAGATTTAAAGTGTGAGAAATATTAAATTATATGATTATGATAAATAAGTGTTGGTATTGGAATATATTCTATAAGTCCCCAAGGAATTTTTTCTTAAAATATAATAACTATATAAAAGAACTGGAGATGTTAAAGAACAAGAGAGATATTTGTTTCTAGACACTAATTATAGTGACTCATTTTTTATTGGAAATGATGATCTTATTTCTTATAAAGAGTATAGTGGGAGCTAATAATCCAAAGGATTGAAATTATCCCTGAATTTTGATATATATCCCATGTATTAGAACCAATATTGGGTATTTTATGGATCTTCTAATTTATGTAAATTCCAATATGGTGTGAATGACTATTCAAGGTAATGTGAATACATAAAATGAAAATATAATGGATAATGCAGAAAAATATCAATTTAGATTCTACATTGAATCATTTTTTCAATTTTCTATGTTAAAATCTATTCAAAATATTCTTTCAATCATAATTATTCACGGATTTTTGATTTGATATATGGATGTCAAAATAGACATAAATAATGGGATATTATATGAAGATGTATATATGATTCAATGAAAAGGTATTGTGACCCCTGGTAATTCCAAATATGTGTGGAAGTTATTGAGTTCAATTTCTGTATTAATGAAATAATCATCGTTATGGAAATTTTGGTTTGATGAATATATAAAATATTTTTCCTTCATTAGGAATGAATGTGACCATAATTTTAGAAGTGGTTTTGTTAGAATATTGTTCTTATCTATTTATTATATGTCAATAACATATTTCATATTTGAAACAAGATACCAATATTAGAGTCCATTAAGGGCTAGTTAAAAATTTCTTCTCTATAAAGTACTTTGGGGAACTTCCCCATATTCTAGGTATTAATATCTTTCATGAAATATCTAAGAGGCTGGTATGGTTATGTAAATACATATACATTTAATAGATACTTCAATTATATGGTATGGAATAGTCAAATATATTATTGGATTTTGTTTTACATTGTATACATCATTCAAAGAAATTGTGTCCTTAAACATATGATGAGAGAGGAAGAGAGAGAATGTGTAAGGTCATATACCATTATATGATAAGTCTAGTCATGTATGTTAGGATTTTTACTATTCTTGATATCACCATTACCATGAGAATTGTAGGAGTATTTCATGCTGACCAATGTTACCAAAAATTATTTTATTAACACTGTATTAATGTATATGAGAATAAATATAGATACGATCTTAGAGGCTAGAATATAAGAGATTATTGTAATCACGTGTTATACTAAAGCTGACATTCAAATATATTAGGATGATCTAAAGTAATATTTAGTATATGTCATCAATATGAATGGACCCATTTTCAGAGATAATAGTTCCTAAAATATCATGTCAGTGAATCTATAGTGGACTCTTTGTATTTAGGGGATTCTAAAGTAGCTAATGATACTATTTGGATATATAATATCCAGGAGAATGATTTTGACAGTAGATTTAGAGACCATATCACATTATATTATGATAGTGCAATAGATGTGTCTCTCTCAATGTACATATGGTCACACATATAAAGAAAGAACATACAATTAATGTATCATCTATTAGTGGATGTTTTTCCCTATTGAATAATATGTGGTTAACCAATTTTCTAATGATGATGAAATGGTTTAACACTTGACTAAATACTTTTCTTTATGGAATCATTACTATCACAGGAAATCAAACGGATTGAATCTTATTAGCAGTGGGTTCTAGTGTATATGTGAGTATATTGGGGTTAGTTCCCCAGAACCTACATTATTGTAATATATGATTAAATGTTTTCATTATTTTGAATATTATTAATAATGATATCATATAACAGTTTATCTTATATGTGATGTAGTTTTTTATAATTTCATAAGAGTAAATGTCACACTAAATGTTTATAGATGATCCATGCTATGATAAGAACCTAAATATTTAAAAAAATTAAAAATATATAATTTAATTATCAATATGATATCATTACATAGTTTAGATATTATATATTATATTAGGTGTCGAGACTAATATGAATATATAACACTTTTTCATGATGTAATCCATTGGTAATATCATTTTCTATAGATTATATTAAGATGAACATCTAACAGAAAATATGAATTTATATGTTTAAATGGATGTGTTTATTGATCTATAGACATTAATATTGTTATTAATTAATATAATTAATTATGTAATTTAGTGATTTTTTGAAATATATAATGGAATAGGTTCACACCAAAGTAGTATTTATTGTGTTCATCAGAAATGATATTGCATTAATGAATAATGGGAAAATTAATTCTTAACTTTTCTTATTTAATAGAACTAAATATATCTGGAAATTTTATTGGAATGAAATAAAATAAATGAGTCCATGAAAATGGTATTCTATTGGATAGTTATTTTTTTAATTATAATGAGAGAACATCAAGAAAATCGGTTAGTGACACAAGTATGAAACCTATGTTATTAAACATATCTGGATAAATGAATTATGTTACATTGAATGCTTTCTAATGAAGTTTTAGGACCTTGTGATGTTAACTTCTTTCACTGTGGGTGAATTGGAAGGTTGTTAGATTCTTGCATTTGAATTTTTTATACCACACCCAATGCAATGGAGAATGACGCCTAGAGGGTCACACGATAAGTGTATTTGGAACCATAGTAAAATATTTTTATTACTTTATATGTTAAATAAATATTATTCTCATGTTTTTTTTAAAAATTATTCATGATTAATTAATCAAATATATTTAGTTTTTAGATATTCAAAGGAATATTTGTGATAAAATATTTACTAAAGTTTTATGTATAATTTAGTAAATATATTTTTCATTTATTTATTAGTAATTAATTAAGTGTTGTTTACTTATAAAATAAATAGTAATTATTGAAGTTCTATGAGATATTATAGGGTAATAGAAGACCATATATAATTGGACCAGTTTGAAATAAAATATTTAATGAATATTATTTTTTAAAAAAATTTAAAAAAATTATTCATGAAATAATATTTAATTAAATGATACTTTTGTTAATGTTAGTCAGAATAATAGTAAAAATAGTATTATTTTGATGTGGTGTTCAATAGGGATAACAAAAATCATAAGAAACCTTGTGATTTATTTGGTGTTATGCCTAGAAATATTTAAACCCAATTACATTTTTTCCAACCCTAATGCTCGTATTTTCTTTTGTAAAAAATGAAATTCAATGAATCCTATCAATTCCTTGAGAGTTCCTCTGAAAGAACTATCTCAATAATTCATAGTTCTCCTCCTACACCATCTCTCTCGATTTTAAATAGAATAATGTGAGTCCTTATTTAATGTGATTCTTGTGGCGATAAAAGGAAAAAAACATTGGCCTCAAGATCATTTGTTCTATAAATCATAGATTACATCAGTGTCCCTCGGAGGTTAGTAGTGCATGCACTGATCTATGTAAGAGAGAATCTAATCATGATTATAATTATTCATTTATGATACAATATAGATATGTTATCATATTTATTAATTAATAAATTATCCATTGTAAGGATATTCAATAAGTTCTTAAATTAATGTTAATTATTTATGTGATGATCCTACATTTTGGTTTGATATTCTTTAATTGGTTAATCCTTTAATTAAGTAAATGGGTCAATAAATTCTATGTTGTTAATGTCTTAAAATAATAATTGATTATGAAAAAAATTAATGATTTGAATTTCATACAAATGATTATACTATTCAAGGAACCTTTAATCACATTTTCTTCCATGAAAACATACCATCTTAATTGGTATTTTTGATAAGGTTTTGAATGAATTTTTTTATGGGACATTCAATGACCATCTTAAAGATGTAATATAGTTTGTGAAATCATAAATACATTAACAAATATACTATAATTCTAATAAATTTTGATTACATATTAGGTGTATAATTTTCAAAAACAATATTCGTGGGAGATAATTAGTCAACAATGAGTGACAATAATAATATTCATAAATAGTGATGTGTGATATGTATCTCAATATTTGAAGAAACTTCATAGAACCATTGGAAATAAAGTAATTTTATTATATATTATTACCCATAGGTTGATCTCTTGTCTATATCTACTATCTAAACCAGGTACGATATGCTTTATGTAAAAAATAATTAATTTCGTATAGAATGGGATGATAGTTAACCTTTAATATAAATTTCATTTTAAAATATATATCATACATTGATATAATTTTTATATTTTTTCTATATATAAAATGACATAATATTTTTTTTATAATATATGTATATAATTTATTTTTACTTATATGGAATGAGAACTGTACAGAGAGATAAAGAGATTCTCAATGGTAAAATTAAATGATTAATAGTAACTAATAATTTTGAATGGTTACTTACAAACTATATAATGTGACAATTATGATTTTTACAAAGATAATTAATATTCTAAAATGTATATATGATACTGATAAGACATTTTAGTTGAGGTTTCTCAGAACCATGGTTTATAGGTCCTTATATGATTAAATATAGAAATAGAAAAATATATTATTTTTTTCCCAGTTTTCCTTTATTAGTGTCTGATTCATGTTTTCATTTTTCATGTTCATGTATTATTTTAAGGATTTATACTCTAAAAACGTAATAATTTGTGAGGATTCAAATTTAGAAGAATTTATCATATGAGGAATGATGTATGGGTGTCAATGATTAAAATTATAGAACACTTTATAGGGTATAGTTCCTCCCATTGTGGGTTGTGGTATCATTTTATGATGAACAATATTATTATAGAGTGAGATTTGGGAATGTGGTATGGATTGGTAGAGATTTATGTTAGAGATAATCATTTCTGATTCTTGGATATTTTAAGTTCAATTCATGGGATTCATTGAACATTTTTTTATTTTTCAATAGATATAATATTTCATTTTGGACTTTTGATACATTATAAATATTATTTATAAATGATAAAATAATTTATAGTGGATAAAATGTTGAGATTCAGAAAAGCTTGAAGGACATTTCATTGTGTGATAAATAATGATCCCGTCAAAACCATGGATAAGAAGAACAATTTTATAGGGGTAAAAAATTAGTCACATACATCGACTTTGTACCATGTGGCAGTATATTTAGGGTTTGGTTGTTGATTATATTTATCGTTATGGTTAAATAAAATTCTAGTGAAAATGTTACATAGTCTTTTCCAACATATTCTTTAAAATAAACTTATTTTAGAGGTTTTTTGTTAAAACAATTATAGATACTGATTTATATAAACATTTTAGTGAATATGTTTTTGTAGATAAAAATTTTACGGCCTATAATAGAATAATATATGGATTAAACAATATCCCAGTATGGCCAAAGTCATGGAAAATCATGGTGGGATAAAACCCAATGGGTAGATGTATGATTATTGTTGTTATTCATCTTATAAATTTAGGGCCGTAGAGTACCATGGGAATGTTAGAAAATAGGAAACTCAGTTCGATTCATATGGTATTCACATAACATCATGTAATTTTAGTATGTATTTCTATTTAAATAAATAAATGGTGATAGATACAAGAAAATATATGTAACATCGAAATAGAAAAAACCATTTTATACTTTATCGAGATAAAATGTTACAAAGAATGATAAAAAAATTAAGGAATGTGAGATCTTGACCGAGGAGAAAGTATCATTTATTATATATTAACAATGTTAAAATAGATGAAAAATTGATATTTTACAAATATCCCATTGAAAAGGGTAAATAAAATCATTAGGTAAGTGATTAAAAATACACATTTGTAATTATTTATCCCATTGTTGGAATGTTGATCAACAATGGGATTGTCTTTGCAGTATGTTTGTGTGATAAAGTAGCATATTATCGAACGATGTATCAAACATATTATCCATTGGGTGATGAGTTTCCCTGGGAGATGAAATTTACTGTTTCATACTCCCTGAAAAAAAAACATTAGAGTCACACTCACACCAAATTTTATTCCATCCTCTTAGATTATACATATCCCCTACATTGAGAATCCATAGAATCTCGACATCCAAGGATGTTCCAAAATTTAAGGGGCTAGAAAGACACCCCAAATTTTTTAATTATGTTATTTAAATATTTAATCATGTCTTGAAGATCTTATATTTCATATAGTGGCTCTGTCTGAGTAACATTTTTTCTAGCTGATGAACTAGGTATTATGAAAATTTTCATGGGTACTAGGAGTTGGAAGAAAATTCCATTATATACAATTGTCTATGAACCATGGAATTCAGGAAATAATTATTGTTTCAACCATAATTCATGGAGTTAGAACCACTAATTGCCATCATGAGTCAATGTCGAGTGGAATGAAGATTAAAAGAAAAATTCTCATGGATTGAAAAATTCTGATTTTTTCTGATGATGTGCATGATTTCTACACAATCCATATAGAATAGGTTGAAATTTCTCATTCAAAATTGATTTATTTACTTTCAAATAGATTCGCTATGATAGAATTAGATCAGGTCATCCGCACCTCAAAAATGTTGAGGATAAAATTTTAGTGTGAAAATGTACTGAAAAAGATCAAAAATGGATGGTTAATTTTTTTCTAGTACTGATGACAAAAAATACTTCTAGACAAGAGTTTAATACCAATAAAATTAAAGAATATAACAACTTCTTACTTAGAATGTGAAATTGCTTATAGCTAATAGAATCTATATGGTGTGATCAAGTTTTTCTGAATTTTATTAATCTGAATATGATTAACCACTTAAATTGAATTGTGGTAAAAATTATTTATTATATTGATACATTTAGCTTCTGGTTCCCAAATAAGGATTTCATCCTAATTAATGAAGGAATAATTTCTAACAACTTATTTGAGAGCATCCAATAGATCATCTAAATTGGTACATTTCTCTTTTATCATAACATTATGGTTTATTATTTTTTCACTGGAACTAGTCATGTTTAATAAGGGTGTGCATGTACTATTATCAAACTATAATCTAAGAGACGTTTTCTTATTGAAAACTTAATGAGCTTAAGAGATGATGCATGAGAAATTATCCTTGAGTGATATTCAAATAGAAGAGTCTATATAGTTGAGACTTCCATCATTGAGCTTATTTAGAAATTAAGTATCTTTAAATCATTGGGACCCTGATTTTTCATTATTCTTCATCCACAATAAATTTCTTTATAGAGACTATTTAAAGTAGAAAATATTTTTTCATTCATGGACTCCAAGATTAATAGGTTTTCATTATTTTTCATAATTCATAGTAATGATTCTACATTCAAGAAATCTCTCTCTAAAAATGTTTTTGATAAATATTTTTATCTTCTATAATAAATAATTCTACCAAATTTTTCTAAAACATTTTTTGAACTAAACATATATTTTTTTAAAAATATTTTGTACAAATATAAAACTTATTATTTTATATCCGTTTATTAACATGTTCAGAAATTTAATCTTGTAAAATATAGTTCATTTTTGTAATAATTATGTCAAAAATTTATAACAAGCTATATTTTATTTTATTTCCAAAAAATAATTTACCATGTTAATAGTTAGTTACCATTTAAAAGGTTAAAATAAGGTAAAAGGAATTATCAACCACCCATGTTCCATTATCAGTTATGTTTTTTCATCTATACACTGTCCTTTTAAAATAAAAATATTATACATTGGGTAATGTGAATTTCTAAAACACCAAATCAAGATCACCTATAATATAAATAAATCTATACATATTATATTCCACATTATTCCATTGAATTTAAAAATAATCCCAAACCATCAACTCTCCCTAATAGACCTTCACCATGTTTGGAAACCTCTAGTCAAAACATCGAGTCATAAGTCACTAATTTCTAGGAGCCACTCTGAGTGGATATTCATGTATTATATATAAATTTTATCTTCTACATTATCAAATTTCAATATATTATTTATCCAAATTCTATTGATTAACGTTTATCATTATAATTACATGTTTTTAAATAAGTTATTTTCCGAATAATTTTAAATTATTATTATTCAATAACTTGTTCCAACTCAATAAAATTGTATAATTTCTTCATGTTTTGGATGGTTTCACAACCTACATAAATGATATTTTATATTTTACAACCTGGATGTATAGAAAACATAAGTATGGGTAATATGTTATAATACTAATAAATTTAATATTTTATAATAATTATGATATATAAATATATATATATACACACACACACACACATATATATATATATATGTTTTTTCATCAATAAAATCATTTATTTCACATAAATTGAACATCACAACAAAGTATAATTTTCATGTAGAACATCACCTTAATATACATGTAATGGTATTGAGAAACTTGAACAATATAAAAAATATTATACATCATCATGATAAAACAATATGGAATTAATAAATTGTAAAAAATAATGGTTTAGAACCTCAACACTGAGACATTCTTAGAAAACGAAAGAACTGAAAGTTGAATATATATTTGAGCAATGAAACATTAATTTATGGGTAACTATAAATTTCAACATAATGAAATTATTTATAATAACTCTATGTATAGATATTGTTAATAAATTTAATAAAACTTAATGTATTTTTAATTAAATTAGAACATGTCTGACCCAATGAAAGTTTAAGAAAAGGGATTATCATTCACACTCACAATAAAATTAATGTTTTTTGTGTTAAATTTTTATTTTTGGATGTGGTTTGTTATAGATAACTAAATACAAATTAACTTTCTTCTAATATATTTTTTATATCGGTAACATTTCTTCCTATGATGTGGGATAATTTTTTTCCCAAACCTTATGAATAAGTTTTTCTTAATAGAACTAACATTATCACTTATTAGTGTTTGAGAATATTTTTCCTAGATGTTCATATTTTTTAAATTGTTTTATAAATTTTCTTATCTATTTTTCTATGATTTAGTATGTTCATTTTCTATTGTTATTTAATTTATTTATAAAATAATTATAGAAATCAATTTTCTAACATTTTCTACAAGGGTATTTATCTATTGGAATCAATTATAAAAGTTCTAAAATAATTGTTTAATTCCTTTAGAAGGAAAATGTTTTCAAACAGTTAGAATTATTTTTCTATAATAACATTCCCCTCTATGTCATTTGGGTTTTCAATGTAATTTTTGTTACCTCTATTTCATAAATTGTTATTTAAAATTAGTATTATCAAATGTGAATAATATACTGTCTTTTTTAAAGTAAATATCTAATACACACACAGATATATATATATATATATATATATATATATATCTGTGTGTGTGTGTGTGTTATTCAACTATGTCAATATACATTAATTTTTATTATGATTTTGTGAAGAAATTTTTTAATTGTATAATACAACATATTAATTTTTATGTCTTTTGATCGTGTATTGTTTCAATTTTCATGTAAATTGTTTCATATACAAGTGTTATTTAATATAATATGGATTTATAGATGTTTTTTATTAATTTGGAACAAATAAATATGGGTTTAATGTGAGGGGTGGGATTAAAATAATATTTAAATCCAATGAATTTGGTAATTCAGTATATGACATGATATGCCAAGTATATAACTACGTAGTGAACCTAATACACTATGGGAGTCTATCAAAAATGTGATTACAGTCATAGAAGGGAACACAAACATATGTAATGATTAAATATGATTTTGTGTGTCCCAAATTCCTATATCTATGTTAGGTTTTCATGGATGGTTATTATTTTATAAAGTTTATACATTCCTGTGATTCTAGTATTATGTAATAAAAAAATATTTATTCTATAACTCATTGTTTTTTATCAATGTTTTATTAGATATTATTCTCTAATGTAATGTCCATATGCCTTGATAATGATCTCATAACCATTTACTAACCTTATGTCCAATCATGATATTTGGTCATATTCCCTTATATTTAGCCTTTCTGATCATTTGAGCACACCATTTTTATATTCTTATTCCCCACTTTTTGAATAACCATTTTTAATGGAATGTTTATAATGGTGTCATGTGTAAGGAATATATCTGGTGTATATCAATGATATTTTCAAAAACGTTACTTATGTATATAATCAATAAATACACAAAACTAATAGGTACTTTGGTATGCTTTATCATGATTTGTAATGAATATTAATCTAAAATGGAATAATCATCAGGTGTGTTATAATTGGGAAGTATTAATTATAATTAATGTGGGATTTAGTTATTTTTTTAGTATTAAGTTATCATGAGATGTATGATTGAGCATAAAACATCAATTGATAAACCAAAAAAAGGTATTGTGAACATAAACATCATAAGTTTAAATGAGAGTGTCATAATTTAGGACATCATAGGGTTAATTTTACTTATTATATTATTTCTTTCTCTGATTATTCCATTAAAATGATAGTAAAATTATTTGGGTCAATTATGGAACTGAGAGGAATAATTTTAAAAATTATTGTGATAGAAAATTAAATGATGTTATAAATGTTTAACCAATTGGAATGTGAGATGAAATGAAAAATATCAATGGTAATTTCACTTAATAGTCTCATGTTATGAAGAATAACATAGATCATGTTGAAATCTCAATCAATCAATGGTTGGAATAACTCACCATTTAGTTCATCATATAGAAATGTCCAACCTCAATGAGGGGGTTTACCAATCCACTAATTATTCTAAAATAAATAAATACAATATAAATAAAATTTTACATTCTATTGCACTCAAATAAAATTTTTTTTTATGTCACTATTAGTTTGGAGAGTGAATCTAATCAATGGTGGACTATCATAATGAATACATATTATATGGAGAAATCCTCTCTTAAAAATATTAAGAGTTTAATAAGGTAATTTTTAATATATATTTTTTCCCAAAATTTATTGACTAATATATAGAGAGAATAATTATATATTATATTATAGGAGGATGAGTAAACTGGTAGATATGAATAAAAATTCACAATATCTGAAATGTGATTAGTTTTAAATATTTGTGTCCCCAAATGAAATATTAACCATCTATTTAGTGTCTTAAAACCAATCCTCAATAAGGTATTTTTCTAAAGGATAATTTTTTGTCTAAGAAAAAATTTAGTGTTGTTCTCTAACATTATAAATTTAAATTGGAAAATCCCATTGTTCTATATGATTTTAGGACAATAAGAAAAAAATTTAGTTTCAAGGAAACCGAATTCAAAAATCCCATAGTAAAAAAGAAAAATAATTATCTTAAATATTTAAAACATGAAAGATTAATGGAGAAAATTTCCATAATTTATTAGATAAATTATTCATGTTTAGAAGGGAATTTCATCATAAAATTCAATGTTAATGAAATTTGATGAGTCCAGACAAGGAGATGAATGGAATTAAAGCTCAACCTAATAAACTAACACCACACCAATGATCCAATTTGATACTAAATGGACATTATAAAAACATGTGATCCAATAATAGGTTAAATGGTGACATTCAATATCATAAAAAAACCTATTCCAAAAGAAATGGGAAAATACTATGTAAAAACAACAACAATATAGGGACATGAAAATGATGTGGTAAAACATACACTCATCTACCACTAAAGAACTGAAAATGTATTACTTGATTCTGGTTCTACCGACTACTTCATATTTTCAATGTTTTATAGGATCATCCTTTGACCACATAGATCACATGATATATATTATCCCTGGTGATAATTAATGTATTTTTTAATGTTTAGAGTTTGAATGTTGGGTTTAGGGGGATTTAGAGCTGGTTAGTGGATATCATGCAAAACATGGATTGTGCACTACATGTTGGACACATTCACATCATAAACATGGTAAATGACAAGATTTCAATACTGGGAAGATTTCATTACTATTTTCAGGAATATGAAAATTTTATAATCTATGAAACATTTTCAAATAATGGAAATGTAAATTAAGAATATTAATCCTAAGGTAAAGCCTTTTCAATATATATGTAACTCAGGGAATTATCACTATAAAATTGGGATTAATGTCATGAATCATTCAATAACTAAATATTTGTATTGCAATACATGCTTGATTCCTTAATTATACAATGTATAGGCCTCCCTATTGAACTCTATGCTCTCTCTAGGTGATTTTGAGTGATTTCTCCCCTTTTTGGTTACTTCATTTGATTATTGATCTTTGGCACGATTACATCACTTTTCTCTCCTAAGAGGCCTCTATTCTTATTCATTTTTATTGGTCATAAAAATGATTTTTTTTTTCTAAACCAATTTGGATCATTTTATGTTTTATATAGACCCTTTGATGTTTTACCTATATCATTATCTTTCAAAGGGAGATCTTCTTATTTCCATTCAACATTTTTAAAGAAAACTATGTTTCTATCATTATTCAGTTTGGTGTCACTGTACATGAGTTTTAATTAATAAATTTATATATTTTATTGTCAATTATTTTGCGTTATTCCATAAAAAAATTATGTATTATATATTAGAGTGTAATTTCTTGAAGACATTCATGTTTTAAAATGGGTTTTCCATAAAAATGGGTTTTCACAAAAAGTGTTTGATAAAATATATTAAAGGGTGGTATTTGTTTTAGTACATATTTTGAAGCCCATATATGGAAAGTATTTGATATTAGAAATAAGGTATTAAATTTCTAAATGTTTTTTTAAATATAATTTGGAAAACATATCCATTTTAGTAACCTTGGGTTTGTTTGTAAATATACTTATCACTCTTTGAGTGTGTAATATAAAAAAAGATTTTATGTCACATTAATGTGTGTAAGGACACTAGAGGTTATATTTAATAGATCTAAAAATGGCATAGATTGGGTATTTGTTTCATGTCATTAATTTATTCCAATCAGATAGATCCAAAATGTTATGCCCTATCATTTTTTATTAGTCTATCACATGATGGTATTTTCACGGTAATCTTCTCGCATACTTATCATATAGATTATACATGGTTGTATTTATTATGATTTCATATTATATTTCATTTACATGACATAATCCTACATTTTGTGAAAATGTTTTTATTTAATAAAAACCAAATTATTTTTCTGAAAAAAATTATTTTAACATAATTACTTGTAAAATGCATATGACTTAAATATAGTGAAAATTAATTTGTGATATTAGATATTATATATATTATTTGGTGGTTTCCTTCTGGGATTTTATCTGATTCCCTAATTTTTACATTAAAGTTTTTATATATATTATTTTATGGACTAATTTAAAGGGAATGGAATTATATTGCCAGCTAGTTTCTCTTGTTGGTGTTCTCTTCATAACAAAAAGGTTTGGGGGTGATAGATTGTCACACAAGTACTTTCTCAATATTATCTTGTTATATATTATTTGTTTTTAATGTTTGGATTTACATCTCATACCTCATTGATATTTACTCAATTTTTCTTCCATATTTTTATTTTATGATTTTTAGTTACATGTGAGGAATTTTTTTCTGTTGTACTTAGACATGTGGTGGGCTATCTTCGGTGGATTTTTTAGTTGACCCTGGTTAGTTTGTTACAAATTTTAATTAAATGGAAAGCCCAAAATGAAGTGTCCTGAAACTCTTTAGTTTTAGTGTAGAGTCTTTGGTTTAATAGAGTTAGGAGTGTCATATTTGTGATATTATGTGAAAGTGGGTTTTTGGAAATCTCTCTTCAATTTATGAATATCAGTTTCTAGGTGGGGTCAAGTATTTTTTAAAATAATATGACATAGACCTTGAGGTTGTTTGAATAAACAAGATTTGTGATTCATATAATGGAACTTTTCCCTCTTAAACTATTTACATTCATTAATATAAATCATAATTAAATTAAATTCATGATTTTGAAAGTATAAATACATATTCGTGATGGAAGTCTTATATATTTGGAATTTTCTATAAAGAATATTTGTTATTATATTATGTTAATTAGACAAGTCCTCTTAGAATATATATTCCTTATAACACCCCATTACTTGTTTTGTGTGTTTTGACTAATTGATTTGATTACCTAATGTTTGGATCTCTTTGAGGGTTGTTTTTGGTATTTTACCAAATAGATTTGTATGGTTTTGGGACATTTCATGGTTTTCATGTGGTTTCAACATGGTTAAACTATGTGTGAAACCTGTTGCAAGGTTTCTTCATGGTTTAAAAAACGTTTTAAAGATGTTTCATGGTTTACATATGGTATATGGATGGTTTAAACATAGTGTGCAACATATTTCTTTGGTTTTCTATGGTTATTGCAAGTTTTAAACAAAGTGTGAAACCAGTGGCATGGTTTGTGCATGATTAGTAATAATCATGAAAACTTTCCCAACAAACCGTGCGCATGATAATTAAATTTAAAAAAATTGAAATTGAAGTCTAAAGATCCCCATAATTGACTTTAAAATCCTTATTCTCAAACCTAAGTCAATTACCTAGATTCATGGAGCCCTTCATAGGTATTTTGGCTCCCCAAAACGCATCTCATATTAGTTCTACGTGACAAATAAAGTGGATATACTATTTTTCAGTGAGATCTTATCTTATTTATCTTCGATCTCTCTTCTTCTATTGATTTCTTCTTCGTAGTGGACATTATGAACATTAATTTTCATTTGATCTTGATTGACTTATAATGTATTTCGGATCTAGAATCTTTTACCTCTTCTTTCAACATCAATCATTCCTGATCTAGTGATTTCTATCGAAGGTGAGATGTCTCGAATCTCTGTTACTAGTGTTCTGCATTAGAGTTTCCAAAATAAGGCTTTGTGTTTTCAGATCCCTTTATTTTGAGGTATGTGGTTTCAATATGATGGCCAATTTTGATTAGCCCTAAATTTTTTGACTTGAATTCAATTACCTTTTTAATTCAATTTCTTGATTTTAATTAAATTAATTTCAATTAATTTTTTAAAGACACAATTCCATTAAATTTTGGATATCGATTTGATTATGAATTAAATTTTAAATGTTAAATTTTTATATTAAATTGTTAAAAAAATCCCAATTCAATTGATTTTTGGTGTGTTTGTGAAACATTTAAAAATTATCAAAATTTAAATTGATGAATTAAAATTTGTAAAAACCATTCAATTCCATTGAATTGTGGTGTGTTTGTCAAATTGTTAAAAGCATTGAAAATTTAAATTGTTGAATATATATTTTTTAAAATCTCCAATTCCATTAAATTTGGTGTCTGATTGTGAAATTTTTCTAAATTTGGAAAAATTAAATTGTTGAATTAAATTTTTTTAATCCCCCCAATTGGTTTTAATTGTGTTGTGATTGTGATATAGTTGAAAATTTTGAAAATTTAAGATGTTGATTTTAAATCTGTGAAAACCACCAATTCCTATGAATTTGGCTGTGTTTGTGAAATTGATGGAAAATAGTAAAAATTTGAATAGGTGTATTAAAAATTTTAAAAACCCCCCAATTCCATTTAATTAGTGATTTATTGTGAAATTGGATAGAAAAAATGTATTGATTAGATTGTGGAATCTTAAAATGGAAATTTATTTGTGAAATCGGTTGGTTGAAATTGATTTCAAATTTTATTTGATGAAATTATATTTAAATGGTTTTGTTAGAAACTGTTTGGTTCTATCATGGAAAAGTAATATTTTTTATTAAAACCCCAATTTAGGTTTTAAATGGTAAATTATTATATTTTAAAAGGATAATGGTATTGAATTTTATTTTAAGAATTTATAAAATAAATTTCCAATCATTGATTCCATATTTGGGGAAATACATTTTTTAGGTAGTTAGTGAGTTATTGGACAATAGTCTATTATTTACAACATTCTAAAATAATAATTTAGTACTTCATATCCATGGCGGGAAGGTGATGATGTTTCCTTTTTCAATATCAATGGGATGTGTGTATACACATATTGTTGAGTCAGCTTGAGTGTGTGGAATAACTTATCCAAGAATAATCATACATTCTTAGGAATATGACCATGTTTCTCATTTCTTGGTATTTTAAATGAATTTATACCATTATTGTAAATATTTTTACATGCCTCTTCAAATTATGTAAACTATTTTCTGTAAAAGTTTTTATTTAAGTCATTTTTTATAAATTTTCCATAAATAAAAAATTATTTCCATCAATTTGATATTTAATGTAAGGCATTATAATTTATTTACAAAATTTTGAAATGTATAGCATGATTTTCTAATGTGCATCCATCATTTTGAATTGTAATGAATTATTATTTTTAAATATTATTTTGAAATTCCAAAAATATTTATTTTAAAAATTGAACATGGATAATTAATTGTTTATATATATTATGGAATATTTTGTGAGACCCTACTGATATTTTAGCCCACACCCTTCTTCTACCTTTTGAGGTATTTATCCCTTTATTTTCTCAATGATGGTTTTCATGTTCTCACCTTCCTCTGGGGATTCAAGTCAGGGTGAATAAGAGTGGGTGACTGGGGACATTGTGGGTAGTCATGGACCACCAAGATATGGGCTTCAGTTGTTATGTTCTATTTTCAATTTTCTTAAATTATACATGTAATTTAAATGTATGTATTGAATGATATATATTTTTTATGTTTCTTCATCATAATTTATTATTATAAAACAAGATGTTGAAATTATTCCCAATAGTTAATTTTTTATGGCCTGGTGCTGGTCTATAACCCATGGAGATATGGAATTCACATTGGGTTAATAGAAAATCATCTAGGTTACTATTTTAGATGGTATTTCAGAAAAGTTCATTATAAATCATAGCAAAGGGGGACTTTATTTAAAGATAAATACTTGAATTTAAAATACTTATGTTACATTGGGTGACTTATAAAAGAAAGGAGATTAATAATATGTCGGGACTTGGTAGTTAGTTTATGAACATGTGTTTGATCACCACCACGTCATGAAGATAATTTAGTTACCATGGGTGTTGGGACTCAAATATTTCTTTTAAATAATTATATTTCTAATGGTAAATTATATTTAGATTACTAAACAGACTATATTTTATTTGGGGAATATCATATGAGTTTTTGAGTTAAAATGGTAGGATGACAGTTATGGAACCGTTTTTTCACGATCTAGTAAACTTTAAGGAACCAGTGTGGTTGTTTTGGAAATATAACCATGAACAATTGTTAGGTTGTTGTGTGGTTTACTAGAAAATACATTCAAAAATTTTACAATTATAATTTGGTTCCAAACATATATCCTTATCAATTTTCTTATATGTGACTTCACTTATGTGAGGTTGGTTATGTGGGTTTCGGATGTGGGTTGTTTCATGAACATGTTTGGTTATTTAAAATTTAATCCCATGTTAGTAATTTTAAATCCATTGTGAATACTAAATTGTATCTTAAAAAATGTTTTGTTACATTCTTTCATAATTGTTTTCAATTAACAAAAATTTTACATTTATTAAATGATTAGTTTGGAAAACTAATTATAAAAACCATTAATTTATGTGATAAAACAATGTTCTAAGATGAAATTTTGTTTTGTAAAGGATTTAAATTGAAAAGGTTTTGATGATTGGAAAATGGGAATAATGGTCTTGAAAAATGGGAATAGTTTATATGTGTTGGTAAATTATTTTTTAAATTTCATTGATTTATTAAAACATTAATAATTTTTAGTGGAAATTTTAATCCTTTATAAATTGTTAAATCATGTGTGCTTTGAATTCAATAATTCTTTAAAAAAATTATTTTGACATTGTTTGAAATATTATGTGATCTGTTTTAGTGTTCATTGACACCTGATTTGAAATTCTTATTTTTTGTGATATTCACAAATGTCTCCTAGAATATCCATGAAGAAATATTGTGTTTTAGTCCAATGTTCTGATCCCCAGGGTAGTTCTTCAAATTTTCCAGAAGACTAATCCCTTTTCAATGACTTTACCTAGAATTTATATCGAGTAGTGGATCTTGAGACTTTCTAACCATTATACCCCATCCTTTAATTTAGTGATTTTCACCCACCTTATTTTAAAGTTAAATGATGTTCTATTGAGGTTTCATAGAGTCTTAAAGAAGTTAATGTGGTCTTTGATACTCTCAATACAAGTGAATATATGAAGGTAATGTTTATCCACTCATTATATGAGGGACCTGGAGAAGGGTGTTGGGAATTTTTATTACATCTTATATGTATGAAATAATGTCTTTTAAATTATTGAAGTATAACTTTACTAAATAGTAGTATCATGAGGAAGTGAAGAAGGGGAATGTTTCAGTGTTCTTGAGTTTCAGTCATGATGATCTATCCTATAAAAAGTATACTAAGAAGTTTTCTCTTTTTTTTCATAACTAGACTTGTTTTTAATGAACTCAGTAAGGATTTCTCCTTTAGAAAAGGTATTCACCCATACCTTATAGCTACCATGCCTATGGAATGCTTGATCCCTTATCCAGATATTCATGAATGGTTATTTATAGAAAAAATGGAGCTATGAAAAAATCTGAAACTACAAAAGTCCACATTCTAAATGGAGGATGTCCAATCTCATTGTGGAAAGAAGAGAAATACTCTATAATTATAGTGTGGATAACTAGGTCATTCAAAGAATTTGTGTTTAAAATCTATGAGAGTGTATAAATGGTGTGGCCATTTTGGTCGCCTTCTCAGGTTTTCTATGTTATTAGGCTGAAAAAGGATATTTCAGTTAGGGATAGCATACTTTTATTACATTTAAGTACATGATCATAATAAGAGGTCTCCAACCATTAGACATGGAGTGAAGATTTTAACAAATTTTGTGAGCTTAATTTTTTGTGATTATTGGTTTCAAATTTATAGTGGAAACTATTTTATTTTTCATTCTTGTGGAAGGAATTTTTTTTAACTTATTTTTGTCTTTTGTGGATTGGTGACATAACAATTGGTTCCTTCCCTTGAAATATTTTTTCCCTTGAATTTCCTCTTGTTTTGACTTCATTATTAGAGCTCAATATTTATATACCAATGTATCTCCCTAGAGAGAGTGTAGTTCCCAATTGTTAACTGACTTGGATGTGCATGTTCTTTCCATTTGGACTTAGATGGATCGTGGGAATGAAATTGGGTTACTATGATTATGTGGATTTTGATAAGTGATACACATGATTATTCTAGTGTTTTATTTTATGTTCTTATCTAGTAATGAGTCTCAATTTTGAGAAAAATCCTAGTTTATGGTCGAGTACATACCTAAGGTAGAAATCATTTCTATTTAATTACCTTGCTTATAGATTCTTAATTGTATATGTTTCTCTTTAGTAAGTAGGTGAATTAGCTTATTTTGTTTTTAGGGGGCATTCTGTTCTTGTGTTACACTATTTTAGTGAATATTTAAATCATAGGGATACCACTTCTAAGTCGACAATATTTCACTTTTTCGGAGATGTGTTATGATCTTAGTGTTTTGATGTTGAATTTTTTTCAGTCATTTGATTATGGGTGAGTTTCACTTCAATACAACAAATGGTGACTAATAGATTCTTCTATTGTAATCATGTTCTATCTTTTATATTGGATTCTTTCAAGGGATATAAACTCATATATTGGGGTATTGTAACATCTGATTTCTAGTTTTAATGTTTTTTAACACATTGATTTGAGTACCCAATGACTAGATCACATTGTGGGTATTTTAGGAATTTTAATGATGTATTTTTGAAGGTTTTTAGTCCTTTCCAGGGTTTGATCATTGTTCATGCATGTTTAATTATTTTTTACAAAATTTTTCTAGGGTTGAACATGGTGTCTGCATTGTTTAAATAATGGGTGAAACTTTTTTCTTGGTTTATTCATGGTTTGTGAAGGGTTTAAACAATGTCTCAAATATTTTTCACGATTATTCCATGGTTTTCTCATAGTTTCGTCATGGTTTAAACAATGTGTGAATCTTATTGTACGGTTTGTTCTTGCTTAGTACTAACTATGTGACTTTTCCTATCAAACTATACATGTGATATTTAATGTTTGGAAAATTATAATTAATAAGATGAAACCCCCTTAATTAACCCTAAAACTCTACCGATTGAACATAAAATCGATTCTATAGATTATTGGAGCCCTCGTGAGGAATTTCGGCTCCCCAAACAACATCTTATAGTTGATTGAAGTGCCAAAAAAGTAAATATCTACTCTTTATGTGTGTTCTTATCTTATTAGTAATTGACATCTCTTATTATATTGATTCATTCCTTATATATGTCTATAAAGGAATTACATTATTATTATATCTTGATTGATTTATGTGGAATTGTGGATCTAGTATCTATTCTCTTTTTATTTGATATCTATATTTCTATATTTGGTGATCACCATCGAAGGTGGCACATCTCAAATCGTCATTTACAATTTACTTCATTGGAGTTTCCTGTTTAGGGATTTTCATTTTGATATCCATTGATTCAGAGGTTGGTGTTTCTATTATGATATCCAATTTTGATTAACCCTAAACTAGTTGATTTAAATTTAATTATCTATTTTCATTCAATTAATCAATTTAAAAATATTTCATCCAATTAATTTATTAATAACCCAATTCCATTTAATTGGGGATTTGGATTAGATTTTTCATTAAATAGTTAAAATTGAAATTTTTGAATTTAAAATTCTGAAACCCCCCAATTCCATTGTATTGAGGTGTGTTTGTGAAATTTTTATAAATTGGGAAATTTTAAATTTTTGAATTTAATTTTTTTGAAAACCCCCAATAACATTGAATTAGGGTGTGTTTGTAAAATTGTTGGAAATTATAAAAATTTGAATTGTTTAAATTTAATTTTTGAAACCCAAAAATTCTATTGATTTGGGGTGTGTTTTTAAAATTGATGTAAAATTATGAAAATTGAAATTAATGAATTTAAATAGTGAAAACCCACAAATCTATTTAATAGAGGATTTATTATGAAATTTGATGGAAATTTTTTTTAAAATAAATTTGGAAATTTAATTACTGATATTCATTTTATAATTTTTTATTAAATTTGATTCAGAATTATTTTTGATAAAAATTGATTAAAATGGATTTGATATAAATATTTGGATTTTATCATGGTAAACATGCATGTTTTTTTTATTAAAAAACTTATTTTGGTTTTTAAAAGAAAATCATCATATATGAAATGGAGATTGGGATTTAATTTAATTTTAAGGCTGCATAAAATTAATATCTAATTGTTTATTTATTATTATATCTCATGCATACCATAGGTTGTTTTTAAGGAATTGGACATAACTCTATGATTTAAACCATTCCAAAATTATAATATAGTTTTTCATGTCCCTAAGGTGGTGGTGATGAACTCACCTTTGGCCGTACCAAAGGGATTTTTGTATAAATATATTTTCTTTTCACCATGAGTGTGTGGTTTCCCTTAGCTTGGAACTATCATACCTTCTTATTCTATTACCATTTTTCTCATTTTTTTGTATTTGAAATGAATATTGTCCATTCTTGTAAACTATTTTACATGCCTTTAGAATTTATATAAACTATTTTATGTAAAAGTGTTTACTTAAGACATTGATTATACATATTCCATCAATTTCAAATTAAAACATTTTTTACAAGTATTTTAATCATTTTGAAATGTTAAGAATTATTTGATAAATTATTCCAAACATTTTTAAATGTAAATCATGATTTTCTTTTGTACATCCATCATTTTTAAATTTAAATCATGATTTGTCTAATTATGATTTAGAAATTCCAACAATGATTTTTTGAAACATTCCAAGCTCTTTACATGGTTAATTAAATTTGTGAGTCTTTTATGAAATTCATGGGGAGTACCTACTGGGATTTGAGATCACACCCTTCTTACACCATTTTGTGTTTCTATTCCTTTATTTTTTTATATCATATGTTCATCTTCTTTTCATCCTCTATGGTTTCATGTTAGGATGGCCAAGGTTGGATGAATTTTGACATGTTTTGTGGTTGTGGACCACTAGGAGGCAAGTTTTTGTTGTTATAGACTATTTTCTATATACTCAGTGTCTCATTATATGTGATATGTATATATTTATTTCTATATATCTATCATTGTTTCTACAATTTACTTTTTTATTGTAATACATGAGGGAGAAATTGTTCCCAATGGTTATTTTTTGATTCCCAGGTGTATGTCACCATCTACTAGAGATCAGGAATTCTCTTCAAGTTAGTTATAAATGAACTCAAGTACTAGTATATATGGTATTATTGGATGGTTCATTACATTCCTAATCTGAGTGGGGAGTATAGGATTTAGGTTCCATGGATGATTCCTATAGTGGATTGTTCTTTGGTGGAATTTGAAAGCTACATTATTCTGACTCTGGGATAAGCAGTTGTTGAGAGCGTGGATCGAGAGGCCAACTATGGATAATAATTAATATAGAAGAATCCATCCATTATCCACAGTGACAAAGAAACCCATGTATATTATGATTTTCCATTAGAATATTTATTGAATCATAAAATTTATGCTGAAATGTGGGGACTCTATGGTGGTTTTTCCACATACAATCTTGAGGGGATGGGAAAGAGATTCGAGGAATCTATTGTGAAAGCTTGGTTACATGAGTATCATGCATGAGATTTTTATAAAATCATCAACCAGCTATCTTATCCTGATAAATAATGTGTGTAAATGACTGGGTTGTTTCTAATTATAGAGTAAGGGGATCATACCATTATAATGTATTATACTCTTTTTATAGAGTTAATAAACTTGAAAACATATCTTGATACCAATTATTACCTAAAATATTAGAATATCAAGATGGGGTTGAGAAGATTTGTTTGTTTTATGTCACTTATCTTTTTCCATATATCTTTTGTAGAGGTGGAAAATAAAGTGGTTATGGGAGAGGTAGTCATAATTGTAAAAATGATTGGGAGGAGCTTCAGTTGAAATATTTTTTCATTATGGAGTCTCTTCTATATATAAATGGAAGAAAAAAGGTATCCAATATTCCTTAAGACTAGATTCAGAGGCTTCATAAAGATAGTAGAAGGATGTTTTCTATTAAATTGGAAGGCATAGTCATACCATACCTAATTTCATGAAAACTCCGAATAATTTTAATCATTGTAGACAATATGGCTTTGTGAGGAATTTTTGTTTATGGATATACCAATTTAGTAATGTAGGATCCACATTCACCCAATTTTTAGAGGTATTTTCTAATTATTCTATGGTGGTTGGTCTTATACTTATGCTAAGGGGAGTTAATGTGTCTTAGAAAACTATAGTAGACGCAAAATATCATACATGGTTATGAAATTGAGTATACACTAGATAAATCTGATGCAAGGCCAGCTACTATTAGAGGTACAATTCTTATTTAATATTTCATAGGGTTATCTTTTTTTGATATTGGTGCTACTCATTCTTTTATATTTTAAAATATATTTGATGTTTTGGTCTTTCATATGGATCTTATTCAATTCTTGTTGGATAATTTCGCACCTTGGTTAAGGTGGATCGAACATGGTTTATAAATGTGTTGAGTGATAATAGTCGACCTTGAGGTGTGGTAGGATTTCATGGTGCATGATATTGATATATAAAAACAGATCATTGGATTGGATTGGATGACTAGTGTTATAGACCCTACCAATATTTATCATCATCTAGTTCATTTTTTATCTTTGGATGGAGTCACTCATGCCTTTCAGGGTGTATGGGACACCATGATTGGGAGAGTTGATCCTATTGATATATATAATAAGGATATATCATGTATGTTGTTAAATATGTTACTATATTTCATTAACCTTTTTTTGATCATTCCACTTCCGTAAGTGGTGTGTGTGAACCCTTAGGTCTTTAAATATTATTTTTACAGTTTATATTATTCATTAATGGTCGAATTTACCATTTACCTACTTCCTATTATGATTTTTATTTATATTTTATCTTATCATATAGAACATACTGATTTTGGTGGAAAATAATATTCATATTTTAAAACTGAAGGATAATTTATTTAATCACACAATTGTTCCACTATGGGATTCACTTGTACTCTTTTATAAAAATGAAAGATGGGTGACTACTAATTTTTTATGGATTATTAAATAATAAACATGGGGACCAATTTGAAAAGGTATAACTTGACTACAATTAATGATCTATTTGGTTAGATCAAGTGGGTTCATAGGTTTTAAATATTGACCTTCAGTCATGGTACCCCTTGTTGACAATCTCAGAAGATAATATACCTATGATATCATTTTGGAGTCGATATGAAAATTTAGAGTGTCTGGTATTCCAATTGGTCTCATTAATACGTATCAAGTTTTTATGGATTTTATGAACCATATATTTCATCATTTATTGGAATCCTCTTTGTGTTCATTGATTATATTTTTGTGTACTTGAAGTCAGGGTTTGAAAACATGTACCATTTTAAAATCATTTATAGAACTATTAAGGAATATTTTTTATATGGTTAGCCTTCTAAATATTAGATTTGTATTTATGAAGTGATGTTACTAGGGAATTTAATTTATAATTGTTTTATAGCTGTAGAACCTGAAAATAAACAGTTGGTAATTTATTGGGATCGTTCTAGAAATTTTTTTGAGATCCAATGATTATTGGGTTTGGCTGTTTATTACAAGTGGTTTTTTTGGATTTCTCTAGGTAGGAATATTTAATTATATTTTTAATATTTAAGGGTTTAATGTTTTACTGGAATGAGAAATTTTGGTGACATATTCTAAAAATAAAGGTGACGTTAAATTCAGTTATAGTTTTGATTAATTCGGAACCAGGTACTTGTTATAATGTAATTTTTTATTATTCTCGTATAGGTTGCGGTGTGTGTTGATAGAGGGTAAATTTTTTTGGCATAATTCACTATGTATTTATTCCTTCATGAGATAAAATACCATAACCATGACCTTGATATTTTAGTGGTTATGCTTGAACTCAAAACATGGTTCCATTATCTCATTGGGGATTAGTTAATTTTTAAGTCTGATCACAAAAGCCAAGAATATATTTACACTCAGAGGGATCTGAACATAGAATTAAGACACTAGATTGAGTATCTTCAAAAAAAATTATTCTGATATTTTATATACCCTTGGGTATGGGAATTTATTCACTTGTTTTTTGAGAAGTAATTTTCTGAAGATGGAAACGACTTTATGGAATTCTTGTAAGAGCGGACTCTGATGAATTTGTTTGTGGAGATGATATGTGGAGTAGAAGATGGTGTTGTGAAGGTGACACTATGATTGATAAAATCTTACTAATTGTTTAATGATGGGTTTTTCTTCTTGAAATTATATGACATGGATTTCCATTTCATTTTGTAAAATACTAAATGGTAGGGAGATTCTGGTTATTTGGCCTCATTCTCTCGATGGAACTTTGTGTTTCCAAGATACGTGTGTTGTACATTTTTCTCTGAGGTTGGAGTAGATGGATAGTGGACTCTATTCGTGCATGTATGTTCATTTTATGACTAAAAATATGCATCATGATATGAGAAATTTGTATTTATGGTTTGGGATGACATGATCAATTATAAATTTTGAATAATTATGTCCGAAATGTCATAAAATTAGTGTGGAGGAAAAGAGATCTGTTGTAACACCCCAAGATTTTATGAAAAATATTCTTTTTAATTTCATTAATGTCTTGTGTTATACGCTACACCAAAAGGAGCTTTCACAACACACATCTCTGACCTGGCTTGAATTACACGCAATCGCGACAGGTCAGAGATGTGTGTTGTGAAAGCTCCTTTTGGTGTAGAGTATAACACAAGACATTAATGAAATTAAAAATAATATTTTTCATAAAATCTCTGGGTGTTACATCTGTAGGGTTATTAGATAACTTAAAAATTTCAGTATGGTAATGGGTTGAAACTTCCATACACTTATACAGGAGTTTTCCATGTCATCAAAGTTAGAACATTTTTATTTGGATGATTGTTGATGAACTCACAAAATCATCACATTTCCTCCCCATAAAAATGACTCTGAATGTGGAATAGATTGTGGATATTTTTGTCTGAGAGGTTGTGATACATTATGGGGTTAACTCTGTTATTATTTTTGATAAGGAATCATATTTCACATCCAGGTTTTTTAAATTTTTTCAAAAGGTGATGGGTCCACACTTTTGAACTCTTGTTTCCCTCATGGTGATTTTATGTGATTTTTCTCCTTCTAGGTTACTCCATTAGATGTTCAATATAAAGAAATGTTTCACCTATTATCTTTGTTATGTGGCCATTCTAGTTATTCATTTCCAAAATTCATTGAAGTGGTAATTTCACCATATTTGGATCATACTGTGATCAGTTGTTTTTTCCTATTGATCTTTTATATTCTCACCTAGTACCTTGTCTTTTGGAGTATAATCTACCTTTTCCCATTCCACATTTTTTTTATATGAGTACTTTCCCTCCGTTCATGAGGTAGGCGTCTCCGTAATATAGTTGTAACGCAAAAATTGATTTAATTTATTTTTAGTTCCATTGGGTTATTCAAGGAAAAATGAAATATTTCATATTAGAATGTAATTTTTGGAAGAGAGAATTAGTTTTAAATGGATTTTCATTAAAAACTGATTTTTACACATTATGTGTTTGATTAAATGATTTAATTAATGATTTTGGTTTTAAGACACGTTTTCAAAACTGCAATTGAAAAGAATTGATATTAACAACTTCTTATTAACAGTGAGGATTTTTTTATACAAATTATGAAAATATAGAACATTTGGTAGCATTGGGTATATTAGAAAATAGACTTGTCCCTGTTTGTGAATATAATGCATCAAAAGGTTTTATGTCACTTTAGTACGTATAATTCCACAAGACGTTATAATGGATGGATTCCGCATAGACCTAGATGTGAATATTTCATTAAAGTATAGGACATATTCCCATAGTCTAGATCCCAAATCGAGTACTTCTTCATTTAATATGGATTTATCTCGTGAAGGTCAGTTCATGGTAATTTTCCCAAATTTTTATTATATGATGTATCCCTGGTCCGTTTGATTATGATTTCTAATAATATTTATTTTACTTTACTTCTTGATTGATTTGGTGAATATGTTATGATTTTATGAAAACTGAATTATTTTTTTAAAAAATGTTTTTATTTAATTATAATCTTTTGTAAAATATATTTTTTCAAAGTTATACTTAATGAATTCTTGATATTATACTTTTTATAGAATCTTTCATTGAATCTTATTGGCCTTTGTGGTCACACCCAACATTTTCATTTCAGTGGTTGTAGATGTTTTTATGAAACACTCGGGTAAAAAGGCATGAATTTTATAGCAAGTTGGTTTCTCTTATTGTCGGTGTCTTCATAATGGAATGGTTTGGTGATGACATAGTATGATATAATGACTTGTTTACTATTTTAATGTTATATATTTATGGTTTCTCCGGTTTGGCTTGACTTTTTATATGTCATGGATATATACTCCCTTTTTATTTCGTTTCATGATTTGATGATATTGATTTATACATGATTCATGTTTCACTCTATTGAACTTCACCATGTAGTGGGCCATCTTTGGTGAGTTTCCTAGTCTGCTCTATATAGTTAGTTAAAATGTTGTAAATTAATTGTGAAAGATCTCATTGATATGGTATTTGAATCTCATGTCTATAACTATTTTTTTTCATTTTTATTATGATAATTTGATTCATTAAAATATTTTTATTCCTACTTTTATAGTGTTTATTGTGATATTGGGTATATATTTTCTTTCTCTACATAAATCACATATATATTTCTGATATATGGAAATTATATTTCCTAATTAAAATCCACATGTGACTATCTACTGATATAAGGATGATTGTGTCCTCCATATAGAAGATATATTCATTTTATGGGTATTTTTTCAATAAATGAAAGTTATTTTTCTCAAATTGTTGGGAAAACCAAATATTTAATAAATTTCAATTTTTATGATATATATCAATCAATTTATGGAAGAGTTTCTTAGTCTTCCATCAGATCATGAGGACGAGCTCTCAAAAAAACATAAACCTAGTGTAATGTTGATATCAAATAATACTTATATAATATTCTTGATTGTGTAGTGACAACTAAAGAACAAACACCATGGGATTATGTATAATGGTTTTATAATTAAAATAGCTTTACTATGGGTCGAAATAGTTCTATTTATTATATAAAATGTTATATAAATGAAACACTGTAATGATTATCATTAACATAACCAGAATACATTCAAGAACAATAATATTTTAAACATTTTTTATGACATGTTTGATGAACTGTGAGGATCTCAATACATATACAATATTGATTGTTAATCAACGATTCATTCGTTAAAGGATTAAATTGGGGATATACTGAAATAAAATTTTGTAGACTTAAACATTATAAAATAATAGTAATTCCATTTATAAATATATATTCCCTTAATATCATTACGAATATAATAAATATATTCTTTATGGATTACCTCAGTAGTTTTTTGGATGTTTTTAGACGATATTCCCATTTAATCAGAGAAAAAGGTAGAGAGTGATTATCATTTAATGATTGTACTTGAGATACGTTGAGTCCATCCACATCAGATAGTAAGAAGACACATGGGAGAGAAACTTATGGTTCAAAGAGATCCCAACAAAGATAAACTTTCTTTCCTGGAGGATCCGCAATAGAGCCATTCGGATTGATGATAACATACAGAAGAAAAGCATCCATATTGCCTCCCAATGGATGTGCTACATCAACCCAGCCACCGAGTAAGCATGGAACCTATTATTTGACAGATAATGGGATAAATTTACATGGGATATGGTAGGCCAATGGATGGGAGATTATGGACATCATTCCAGTAGACAAGACATCTTCCTCTGGTGGTTTTAGTGAACCGAGAATCAACCCATGGCACGCAATATTCAGGACATGACCTGTGTTTCAATCTTCTAGTTCATTTTAGATATGAGGAACAAAGAATGTGGAGGTATTTTCTATATGTATACAATTATCAATTTCATCTTCTTCCCTTGATGGAGTAGCTTAGTTCATTCATGGAGGGCTTCTGAGGACATCTCTATCCTTGAATGGTCCCAGTCTAGGGCAAGGGAGGTGGGTTAAGTGGAACCCTCCTAGATCTGGCCTCAAACTAAACATAGATGGCTTCTTCTCCCAAGGCATTAAGATATGGCAGGGATGGATCGAGACACCATAAGATCTTTTGTCATCGGATTTAGTTCCTATTATGGCACATGCACCCCCATTGAAGTCGAAGAAAGAGCCTTTCTCAGCGGCCTATCCATCTGCCACGATCTTCACATCCTTGTCTCCACAGCTGAATCAGATTCACACCTCCTAGTCAACTTCCTTCATGACAAATCTAGGCCCCCATGGTACTTATGTTACATTATCAGGATTGAACTGGAGAACTATAGAAAGGATAAACTCTACACTATATTAAGAATGTATGAATTACGGATTTGCAAATACCAATCTTTGTTCATGTAATCACAAGTGAGGGAACATCATTGGATACCACAATAGAATATGTAATTAAATAATATCCTAGATCAACCAATATAACTAAGATATGTAGTCTTACTAATTTGGATTCATATAGTATACATATTTTATGAAATTTTATAATACTTTCATATAAAAACCCATGATAACCTAAATGGGAGTCATATTTCATTTGAAAATTTAATTTACTAAAAACATCACTGAGATTAAGTGATAATTTTCCTTTAAAATAGTACCCACACTACACTACACATGAAAAGGGTTTTAGAATATAGTGAAGCATCAAAAAAGTAATTGAGATGTGTTTTATAAAAAATAATGTGTTGGTAGGATAAGTATCATTTTAATTTATGTTTTATTAGTAATATTTCCAAACATAATATTCTGAGTTTTGAGTGATAATATTTACATTAAATATATGGTTTAAATATCTCCAAGGTCATAAGTGTGATATAAATAATAAACAAAACATCATAAAGAATACATTGAATATGAATGACTTGATAATATACTGTATGAGATCATCGTATTTTAATAAGGTCAATGATTTCACAATACATGACCATCCATAAATGGAAAAAAGGGTATATATGATTTGAGTAGAAAGAATCATTCTACCTTATCCATGAAAAGTATTGATAGAGACCTAATAATAATAATGATTCCAAGGATGTAAATTGAATTCATAATGGTAGGGTAGAAATCAAATACATCCCTTATGATTTATCAACAATGCATCAATGTATAGATCAATAGGTTGAAGAATAAATATTTGTATTTATAGAATATAGTACGAAATATTCAATAGTTCATCTTTGATAGTGAAATATTTATAAGAATCATAGAATTTTTATGCGTGTAGTTGGGGTTTGGATTAGTGGTACGCACCCCGTAATACTACATGAAAAATGGGGGTTTAAACCCCATTGGGCACAGGTACTGTAGCAGTACTGTAGTTGGTACTGTAGCAGCGGCAGTACTGTTGATCGGTGGGTACTGTAGCGGCGGCAGGGCACTGTAGCGGTGGCGGTACTATAGCGGGTACTGTAGCAGCTGGGTTACTATTCACAGAATAGGAATTTGGCCCAAAATTTGGGCCTATGGGCTATGTAATGGCCTTCAATCCCACTGGGCCTTCAGGCTATGTAATGGGTCTCCCTCTACCCAGTTAAAAGAGGTCTTTGCTTTGCTTTATTAATAAAAATGAGGCTTCGGCCCCAACCTTTTAAAAAAAATAGAATTTTTATGCGTTCGCTCGATACATTGATTTTTTAAGGAGTTGTTGGATGATGCCCAGAGCACATCATTTACGTTTTCATGGGAAATCAAAAGGATGCACAGATATCACATGCATCATTTCTAGTAGAAAAAATAAAGGCCTTTATTTCAAATTATATATATTGATTTTTTTGTGATAAAATGTAATTTAGAAAGGTAGAATTTTAAGGGGATGATGCAACCATTACCAGTATATATACAGAAATGGGAAAACATCTCCATTGATTTAGTGGTAGGTGTTCAAAATATATTTTAATGTTGAAATTACATTTATATTTTTAATGATTACCTTATAAATTCAGAACATTTAATTAAAATTCAATGATAATTATCACCTAATAAACGTTCAATGATATAAAAAAAATAGGTAAGGCTGTATGGAGTTAAACATTCCATGATATCATATTGGGACTTGATTTTTATCTAAATGTTTTGGATAAATCATCAATTAGCATTGATATCGAGTTTTTCTTTAACAAGAAATATCATCATTAGACTGATTGTCAATTTCAATTTTTTATTTATACTTTGGTTGATATATAAAGATTCTATTTAATGTATTCTGAATTAGTTACAATAATTTTCATTATATCATTAATATGGAACCATATGAGTCTATTTATGGGATGAATAAAATTATTCTAACAAATTGGGACAAATTTAAGGTATTTAAGTTGCTGATATTGGGTCATGATCATGAAATTTTTAACTTATTCTACACAATTGTAAATACATTAACACTTCAAAGAGTAAATATTGTAGATATGCTGATAATTGATGATGAAATTTAGATCATTAAGTCAATGAATGCATATTCCATTGAATATCATTATAGAAGAGGATTATGGGAATTGACGAAAAGGTAATGTAGGTCTCTAGATATATGTTCCCTTTTATAATAATTGATTATGTGGGAAACACAAATTATTATCATGTAATTCCATTGAATCTCTCCCAACTGTATGATGTGTACACTATCTTACTTTTGGGGAATCACATATGAGATCCATCACATCAACAAAACACAAAGGTTGTACTGCTATAGGATTATCTCACTTATGAGGATAAGCATGTATAATTCCTATTTCATGGAGATAATATACAATGAAATTTTACTTCTCACATGGTTAATGTTATCTTGAGGAATTATAAATTTTGGGATGTCCTGTGGGATGTTGAATATGTAAATAGGCGTATATTCTGTCATTTATTAACTAGAGTAATAAACATTTGATGGTGGAAATCCACCGCTAGGATAAAATGAATTAAATAATTATATAAATTATTATATTATTTAATCGATACTATGACATAATATCTTAATTCACTTTCACTATAATACACAACTATGGTGGATTCACAAGGTTAGTGTAATAAATCTATGAATTGGGGAGTGCCATTGGAGAGCATGGAATTTAATTCCATTGGCGTATGATGACCACATCGGGGATTAACAACATGAATTGGATGGAATAAAAGGATATAACCAATAAATATGACTCTATATCGTTATTCATTAGCGATTGATCTCAATCATGGTTGGGAGGTTTTTGTATTTTTTTTATTTCCATGTTCTAGATTCTTATGACTAAAATATATAAATCAACCAATGTATTGATTCGTGGATCATGAGTATTTTATAGATGGGTTTATTGTGGGGTTATTTTGGTTGAATTGCATTTAATTGTTTATTTATTCAATTTTATTCTCATGAAAATGAATTGAGATTGACATGAACATCAATTGAGGATCATTCTTCTAATTTTTTGTGATGATTTTATCCCACAGTTCTTCATTCAATATGGGAATTCATAGTTTTGATTAAGGATTGTCTTATCCTAATCAATCTATCATTGTGAACTGATTTCATGGTGTAAAAATAAGATATCATAGATCTGGGATTGGTATGACATGACGGTGGTGTGATGATGGAGAATACAGTGAATTGTATTGTGTAGGTTTATAATTCTGGGGTTCTTCTGCACACAATAATGAATGAAGATGGTCCCATTTTCCTGGTAGATAGAAGGCCCAAATATTGTTTATTTGTTTATAGAATGACAAGATGAGGCTCAATATTCATTTTTACGATGAATTAATTGGTAGATTGAATTTTGGAGCAATGGTAAAGACACGTAGAGCCCGATCTTCACATCTAGAAAATCCCACACTAAATGGTTTCAAATTTGGAGTCACATGTCATGTGGGGCCCCATGTTTGTTGGATAAGGTTTTAGAGGAACTTATGAATCCCATAGCATGTGACCCCTATCACATGACGTGTGGTCCATCCCTAACAACTCATTTTGTACCTCAGAGGCCACACATACATACAATGGGGTACATAGGTTGGATTATGATCCATTCCCGTCATCATATTATTTCTAATGATTCTACCAAAAGTATCATCAAGAAAATTCATTCCATTACCTAAGGTACACCTTACCCAATTGAATGTGGTAATCCATATAATTAAAAATATTGAATATAAATACTTGGTGAAATTGTGTTAGAAGTAAATAATCATAAAAATATCAATAATTTTCCTGATGTCGAAAAAAATTATAACATGATCTGAAAACATCTTAATAAAGAAGGTGGATTTTCAAATATTTCATATTCAATCTCTCAATAATATTCTATAATCGAATAAAAATATATAAAATTTTTCACATACCCCCATGTCATTGGAATTCATTATTTCATTGTGAACATCATTCAATCTGAATTTTGTAAATATTGATGTTCACACCATATTGAGAAATGTATAATCAACTAATTAAAAACAAGAATATTATAATTATATGTCATCAATAAGAATAAAATTTATATTTTCATGGTAATATATCCCTAGTGTAAAAAAGTAAACCTAGGAGGATGTTGATATAGGTGAAAACATCCTTGAAAAAAATGCTTGAATGATAACACAAAAGAAGGGGCTGTGAATTGGATTTTTTGATATCAGAATTTAATTCCCCCCAAAACACACACTCACACACAAATATATATATATATATTTATTTATTTATTTATTAATTTACAAATATTTAAAAACCCATCTTTTTAAATTCTTATTGAAAATGAAAAGGGAGACAGAAGGGAAAACAAAAAAGATCATTTAGATGACATTTATAATAGTGATGTAGAAGTGGAAGTTATCGGTGCCTACCATAAGATATTTTTATAATAAAAATTTAAAACATTAATAATTAAATTAATATTCAATAATGTATCCTTGAAAATAATATAAAATATTCTATTAGAAACATGTATCCAAATTAATTGATTACGAAATCAAATTTTTAACACTTCAAATTGCATTTATTGAAACCCAGCCTTGAATAAAGTGTAATAAAAAATTCTTTTTATTAAAACATCATTTAAAAAATATTTTTATAAAATACCATATATTGAAATATTATAGTGTGGGATGGATACATAGAAAAAACATTTTCAACATAAAATATTATAACTCGAAGAAGGGGATTTGAGTTACCGATATTCCTTAGTAATGGGAAAAAATATATTAATGGACACATGAAATGGGGAATATAATTTTACTAGTTAATATAATGAGACAAAAATATTATGATAAATATTTATCCATGAATATTGAGAAACCAAAACAAACTAAATATTTTTTTTATCATATAACATATCTCATAGAATCCGAAGTGTATCCCAGAAAAATAGTATTGTTTGAGTAATAAATAAATAAAAACCTCATGTAAGAGAATTATTTTAATTAATGACAAATTAACTAATTAATATGAAATAGGAAATATAATGTATATATATGACATTAATAAAGTAAGTTGAATACCAATATGGTCTGAAAGAGAGGTATTTAAGAAAAAAACCCTTATAGATTAAGGAACATTCAAGAAAAAAACACTTGAATGAAATAGATATTTATGTCTACATTATAATAACTTTAATAAGTACACTTTATGATATTAAATATCTAATTACCATTATTTACAAAATTTATGATTAATTTAGTACATATAATAACATGTTTCTCTGAGAAGGAATTTTTGAGATCAAACCCTTATCCTATTCTAGATTTATTCTATGAAAACACATAAATTACAAGTAATCAATTTATGTTTATTATTTAACATAATATGGTCATTATTATTCTATATTTATTTTAATATGAACATTTATTTTCATTTTCTATTTATATAATATCTTTTTTATGAATATGTTAATTACTTGAGGTTATTTGGTAATTTTATCTGTAACTCCTTCTGTATGTTGAGCCTTCTAGAATGCTTCATAAAATAGTTTCATAGTTTACATATTATTAATTTATTTTGTGAAATAATTTTTATATGTAAACTATATTTTTAAATCCAATGGTGATTGATAATGATGACAAATGGAACTCATTTATCATGGTGGTGATAGTCCCCAAAAACTCACGGTTAATGTTTTCATTTCACAATGAAGTATAGTGGTAGAAGATAAATGATAATTTAAAATATTAGAAACATAGTTATATTTTATATTTCATGTTTATTAATTTATTAAATAATTTTTTCATCCATGAATTATGGTGTTAAAAAATGAAAGATGCCGCTTAATGGAAGTGGTCCACGCAATGCACTAACGAAGCATTTGTGTTTCCAAAAAAGATTGATAGGAACAGATAACAGTTATTCCACTGATAGAATTACATAAAAGTATAATTATGATAACTATATCATTTTCTTATTATTGATATAAAATATTTCTATTAGTAAACATATGGATACACTCATACCAATGAGATAATACTTTCTTGGAGACTTGATCTTTATATAAATAACCCCTTAGAATTTAAGGGATGAAACTAACATAGTGTGAAGAGAGGCATAAAAATGATTATGTAAATTTAATGAGTTGATAGTTGAACAATTATTAAGGAAATTTTAACCGGGGGTTGTATATTTATAATTATGTGAGTGATACCATTTTATAAGACATGAAATTGGATCTTTTCGCAACAGTAATTATATTTTAATAATTCAACGTTACCATTCCAATGTCAATGGCTCAAAAGTTCAACAATAATGCATTTTTGGGTATGTCTACTCATATTGAGTCCTAAAAATGAGTTCAAAAAAATGTTTTAAACATGTTATAGGGTTTTTATGATTGTGTTGTTTACAATTTATTATTTTACTTTTAAAATTGGTAGCATGTTTTTATCTAATTGATTTCATATTTTATTAACCAAAAACATTACATGTATAACAAAATATGGGTGTACTAGAACAGAATTTTCCTCTATTTATCCCAATTATGTTTTTAAATATTTTAAAATTATATTTTAAATAAAAATAGATAATGTGTATAAAAATTATTTTAGTAGTACAAATGTCATTCTGGCCATTAAGTTTATTTAATCTTATTTATTATTGATAACCAATTAAATGAGTGTTAAAATAAGTATTTATTTTCTAAACATAAAATTATATTCATTATTAAATGAATTTTAATTTAAATAATTCTATATAAATTTATTTATATTAATAAAACAATAATAATTATATAATTATTTTTTCATTATCTAAGTAAATATCATTAATCCTAATAATCTAAATTTTATACTTATGGATAAAATTATACATGTTAAAAAATAATTATATCCAAATAAGATCATTTTATAATATTATCTTTATATTTATATGTAAAATAATTCTAATTTTAGTGTTTGTAAGGCGTTTAAATTCAGTTTCCTTGAAAATTTATTTTTTAAGCATAATGTTTTGATATAGGAAATAATTATCAGTGTTATTTATTATAATGATATTTAAAATATTATTATTTATTATATAATACATTTTTAATGTTAAATTAGATAATAACATAATTATATCTATGTTCAAACTTAATTAAATAAATTTCCAAAAATAGTATCAATAAAATATTACATATTATTATAAAATGATATTGATGGGTGTTATAAATTGACATTATATTTGTTAAAAATTATTTAAATTATTAAATATTTGATCTATATATCAAAAAGTATTCAAAATCTTCTAATTCAAATTAATGTTCTTGTATTTGCAAATTTAATTTCTTTTTACTATTCACCTAAAAATCAATTATTTCAGAAAACTCACAATAATGAATCCTAAGCTAATTTTGTTCTCAATAATTCAAGAATTAATTTCACTTTATCAAATTTGAATTCTCAAGTTAGTAAATTATTATTTTAAAAATAATATATATATATATATAATATAAAGATAAATATTTTTATTGAAAATAACCATTATAAATATAATTTTATATTAATTATTTACGTTCAAAATGTAATGGCTATAATATATTTAAAATCCTAGGGTTTATTCTATATTTATTAATAAATTCTTATTAATACTATGGGTTTTTATGTTCGGTGTATCATGTTACAAAAGTTATAAAACACATTGAATTATTTAATTTTAATCATATATTATAAAATAGGGGTGTTGCAAATTACATCATCAATAAATGGTAGAAAAATTAATTTTTAATATAGTAAAAGAATTTTCTTCAATGTATTTTATATATGCCAACTCACATCAAGTATTTGATTCATTGATACCCATTCTCCTCCCATATATACTTATGCTACATTGAGGTATAAGCTAATAGGTGTCATGAGTTAATGGGAGAGTAAAATTCAATTCAACAAAATCCGACTAGCCAAATTATAAATAGAAACTCATTGGATCCAAAAGAGTGAAAAAAAAGTTATCTCTAAACAATTCCATATCCCTACTAAGTCCAAGTATTCAAAAAGCCCCACAATATTGTTATGTAGTCTCAAAACTTGTGTCAAGAAATCCCCCATGTAACACCATTAATGTTATTACTTCTTAATTTACATTATGATCATTCACTTCCATAGTAATTAAGGGAAGGTATAAAAATAAAAAGTTTCCATTATAGCCCTAAATGAACTTACCCAACTCATATAGAGTTAGTGAAAACAATTATATTTTATTCTATGCTAATTTAAGAGGGGTGGGGATACTAAATATCACTCATCACCTGAAAATAAAATAAAAAATAAGATTAGTTTTTAACATCTACTTAATTTTATCAGAGGAATACTCACTATGTACAACCAGATTAATAAACTACAACTAGTAAAATTCAAAAAACCAAGTCCCCCACCCTAAATTAGTTCATAAATCATATTACAAGATAAAATAAAATGAAAAATAAAAATAATTCTATGGGGTGGAAATTTATTCTCATATGAATCTATCATAATTCAAGGATAATTGAAACCTATAATAATTGATATATATACAACCCTAGAAATATAAGACAAAGATGAGAGGGAGAGAATAGGGAATGATATCACTATTATGTATGTGTAAAAAATATTGTAGTGCATACTTATAAAAATATTTAATAAATAAATAAATTTAATGTAACATTAGAAAATGTAGCTAGTGGGGTACTGATAACTCACACTATCATGATTAGGTACATGATTCACAATCAGGTTCCAACCATAGGTCTGTTAGGAAGCCATTGGACCTCTATAGGATATATCCTCTCCTTATGGGATTGTATGGAACCCAATATTATCCAACTAGGTACTCTGTGGAATATTCCACCATGCTCCAATGTCTATAATCCCATAAAAACTCATGATACTATCCCCTCCACACCAACACCTCTAAAATTCAAAAACACTAAATTATATGATGATTCATGAGAATTGGAAGAAAATCATCCCAATTTTTTTTTTCTTACAAGTGTTATCAATTGTGTATATCATCTCTGAGATCAGTCACATATCATTACCAAGAATCATTGGAATAAAACACATTCCACTAAACCCAAATATCATACTGCTAATCTGATATATCCTATTAGATATTCTAATATAGAAACAACAAATATAATATATAGTCTTTCTTGACATGAAGTTTCTCCCCAAACTGATACAATATTAAAAGAAGTTTCATTTTGATTAGAATGTTTGAAACCTAAATTACTTACTAAACTTTTGTTATATGATAATTATTTTTATAACACCTATTCAGATGAGATATGTTAAACACATATTCCATTGGAATATACCTCCATAGAACTTCTAATCGGTATGAAATGATATTGATCCCCTTATGAGCTTTAGTCATTACCACAATTAGGAGATCTAAATTACCTTGCCTTTGAATACACAGATTTCTTAAATGTGGTTCCAACCATATGAATACTTAATATCCTACCAAAAATATATGGGATATAATTTCTATTCTACATATAAATATTACTTACTCAATTTCAATTATAATATAATCCTTATCAATGAGATATTATTTTTCATCATTTTCAATGAGACACTATATCACAATAGAAGACATTCCTACTTCATAAAATCACATTGGTAAAATTAATTTCATGCGGCTTAGGGCCTTGAACGGCTTCATCTCTTTCAAACAATGAAAAATATTTTTTCAGGTGAACTCAAAAAGTATTGGATGACTATCCCAAAATCCATTGAAATAAAGGGGAAATTCCAAAATAATTTCTCCTAAAATTTGTATGGTAAGAATAGTCTATCCATAAATTGATGGATGGTATATGGACCTCCATTTTAACTTTAAAAAAGTTATTTCAACCTAACCTCATAGAAGCATGATGTAAAAAGAATTTCATGGTTTTAAATGAAAATAGTTTTAACTCGACGAAGACATAGAATCTCTGATAAATATAATAGGCCACACTCAACTTTAATGTTGGTATCTACGAATAGTAAGGAGTGTGTGACCTTGTTCAAACACCCTATAGAAACCTATACCATATACCTAACACAATATGAAATTAATATCTAAATCAATAATTTCAGGGAGTTGAAATCCCACCTTCATATTAGATTAGATAGTTATTAGAATTGAAATATAGTTTATTTATTATCAGTATTCAACTATAAATAAATGAGTTAATATAATATAAACTGCTCTATATCATTCATCATCATCAAATAGAAACAGTACCTCCAAATATCATGAAAATCATTGTAATCCCTGGGTGAAAATCTCACTATATGTATGATGATACAATATGATTTCTCATGCATACTAATAGGGGCAAAAGATAGAACACAGACCTAAATAAACTCATAATAATCATGTTTCCAATTAGGTATAGGCCCACCACCATAAATATTTTTCTTTATCACCAAAAATTCCG
This sequence comes from Viscum album, assembly GCA_963277665.1. Classification (NCBI taxonomy): domain Eukaryota; kingdom Viridiplantae; phylum Streptophyta; class Magnoliopsida; order Santalales; family Viscaceae; genus Viscum; species Viscum album. The sequence continues at coordinate 1,681,098,660 of OY728161.1, read as the reverse complement.
AGTCATATAACATTCTCTCCCTCACTCTCTTGAGGATTAAGGACGTAAAAGTTCATCATATAAGGATCCCGAAACCATGATTCTCTATAACAAAAAGATACATCTACATGAATATTCTAATCAATTACTACTCATTATAATCCTCATTCACCACCTATGAATAAGTCCTTAAAAACTATATGTGAGCCACAAAATTCCCCATTACAAGATTACATTCCATGACTATGCCCAAACATATAAGGTACCCAACTAAAATCCTCCTAAGAATGTTCATGAAATGATATAAAAAAGTATACCTAAGTAACTTATGGTTAACATATAATACTATAATCATACAAAATTGATATTGATTCTATAATTTCAAATCAATCACTATCATCATGAGATTTGGATATTGATTTTGATAATTGGCCTCAAAAAATTATTTTCCAAGAAATTTAATAAATAATTCTCCCACATAGAATCAAAATGGATCCCAAACGAAAACAGGAGGATATACACTATGGAGTTTACTCTAAACATAGATTTTGTATTGTTAAGATTGATATATATTTCATTAATAAATTTGATTCTAGTAATGATATCTCATAAGTATAATATTGTTGGAACATCATCAACTTTTAGGATTGGGTAAACATACCCATTTCATTCCGAGAGATTTCTTGAATAAATACCCAATTATATGTTGTTAATACTAGATGGATTCACTTATAAAAAACATAAATCAGTCATTCCAAATAAATCAAAACCTCATCTTTATAAGGGGCCACATATATTCTTATATCAGATATCATGTTCCCTATAAAGTCGATCCCACTGATCGAAAATTGATACATTGAAATGTTGTCTTAAAGATGATTCTCTAATTTTACTCAAAACGATCACAAAATTTTGAGCATTATCCTCCCTTAAAATATGATACAATAGAATATCTCCATTTAATACCCCAATAAAATAACCCATATATCAATAAAATCCTAATTCAGTAGTGAAATTCATACTATTAAAATATTCTTTAATCCAAACAACATCCTAAGATACTAATATTTTACTTAACTACACTTTATTATATTAAAAATAATAAATTGTGGTAAAAATATATTTTTGATAAAAACAAAACATGGTTTAACCATTTAAAACCAATCCCCCACTATATATATTTAAATTGTTCATCATTATGTGGATGAGGATACTGGCTCTTGACATCCAACTACATAAACTATTAAAAATACACACATTGGAATTATGAATTGTTTGAATTTAGGGAAAAAATAAGAGATGTCCTAAAGGGGTTGTTCTTAGTAGAATAATACCATTCACCTCTAATCCCCAACCTATTCTTTTTTCTCTTGCAACTCAATGAGCCATCCTATAAGGGGGACTGGGTTTAAGCCTAAAATATGGAACATAAATTATCATAAGAACATCCAACTATAAGATAGAAAATATAATAATAAATTATAATTACATAATATTTCATTTCATTGATAGGAATAAATACATTATGACATGTATCCTCAACATCAAGAAAATAAACTAGAAATCAATCTGATCGAATCAATATCAACTTTTGGTTAGTTGTATAATGTCCTTCCCTTAAATCCCATACATTATAAAATGTGTAACTATCACCATAAAGAGATGTGAATGATAATAATTGATTCTAATTTTTAACATATTCGATATATTGATCCAATATATCTATATATACGATTAAATTAGTGTTATATATTTAAAATTTCATGGAATTTCAAGTATTCTAACATACAAAAACCATAAGGGTACATTGATAAAGAAATATGAATACCATTAAATAAATAATTAATGGGTGAATCAATAAAAATTACCCCATAAAGGTAGTATATATTAAACCCTCTCTCACTATAATTATATTGATTTAGGCCTTTATCACACATTATCTCAAAATTCATAACAAACTTTTCTATAAAATACAAGTCAATGATCTTGAATTCTGGTGTATTTTTAAGATTACATATAAAAATACATCATCAATAACATGATATGACTATAATTATTTTAAACACCACAAAGTGATCCTATATACCCTATATCTTCTAAAACTACATAGGATAACATGGGGGAAAAGAAATGGGTGATCTCAAAAGGCCAGTAAGGGGATGGCCATGGTAATAATGCATAATATGAGATTAAAGTGGTGCATAATGATAACATAAATGGGTATGATTATAAAAATGGAAACATGGAATAACTAAATGAAATCATAATAAAACAAACATTTGTGAAAAAATAAAACATGTTATCACAAACATAAGTCTTGGGTTACTCCCAATACCATCATTATAAAGTGGACAAAGACTTATGTTTGAGTTGGTTCACTCCATAATACCTTAAAACATCATACGATATATAACTATTCAAAAAATATGATGGGGGAATATATAATCTTGATCAATTCGTTTCATAAATAAAAAAATATATATTTGGGTTCCACATGACGAAAATGAATCATACATAAATCATGAGAACAATCATTCTTATGAGAAGAAAATTGGTTTTGAAATTAAAATTTAAGGCTTAAGAAAAATATAAAACATAATTATGAACAATATAAAAAGGAATTAAATCATTTGGGACATTTTTATTTGAAAAATAATAGCATTACTTGAAAATTGTGTTCAAATATAGATAATTATTGAGAAAGATCTTAAATAAGAATTAATAATAATGTATGAATTTGATTAATCATTTATTAAATCACTGATGGATCTTTAACGAAATAAATAATTTTTTTTCAAAAAAAAAACTTATCAAAGTGGGTTTTCGATTAATTAATGATGTTTTTTAGAATCTATTCATCGTTTAATAACATTTTATGGGGTGATATTTGATAACAAATCTGAATAGGAATTTTTTATAACATGAGTTTATAGAAAATATGGAATTTTGAAGTGAACTAAATTCATATATAACCCTATAAATATCAAAATATTTTAACTAGTAGTTTCTTTAAGGGGTATAAATAAAAAATATGTGAGGATCATGAGAAAAATATTCTATAAAGTAGAAAATTATATGGAGAAATTGAAATCAGTAAGTCACAAAAGAGGTATAAGGATTATTTTTATGTTTTAAAATTAAATTTTTTTAAATTAAACAAAGAGGAAAATTATAATAAAACATTATTTTTTTAACCATTAAAATATAAATTTGAATTCTTCCCGATAAAACACATTAGTAGGGTTCTAATTAAAAACATGAACATTAGAAATAAGGAAAATTATAGACACTGAGGAGAATTTTTCATTTTAGAGGATTGGGATTAATATTAACATAATTACATTTTATTGAAGTATTTAAACTCAAATGTAAAGAATATTTGAATGAAAATTTATATCCCAATATTAAATAAGGGTATACAATATGAATTGAAAGAAAAAGATTAGGGAAAAACATTTTATCTCATGATTTAAAATTCACTTATGAATGGCCCTTATATTTTAGTGAAGACCTAAATCATAGAAAATAAAACACAATGGACAAAATAAAAGTGAATTTTTGCTTTTGAAAATTAGTTTATGATATTTCAAAACAATGGTGTTGTAGTTTCACAATAAAATCCTTGTTTTTTTCATTATATAAAAGTAGGCCTCATTGAATAGTGATTAAGATACAAAATATTTCCTTATGTCAAAAATTCTTTATACATGTACTTGAATTTTTAATTAATAATAATATGTTTAATATAAATATTCCTTGAATCCTTATACTTATATTTATTTATTTAAAGTCCATTTATTATCTTATGTTATCAATTATATACATCATTTTATTTAGATCTGTTACTTGATGTTCATTTTTTCAATTTCTTGGAAAAACAAATTGTATGGTGAAAAAGGCTACATTTTTGAATAATAGTTACATAATCTCAAAAATTTTACATTAATAATATATTTTTTACTCAATTTGCACATAATTTATATCATTGAATATGATTTCTATTAAATGACTCAAATAAGAAAAGGTACTCTTATATGTCCTTTTTAGAAGTTAAATTTACAATACTAATTTACTATTAATATCAATATTTAATTTATAAAACACTAATTATATAATTTATATGTTTTATTAAAAAATAATTTAAGTATTTAATAAATTTTTTATTCCTTATATGTTTGTTAATATGTAAAATGAAACGATTTCATCAGGTTGAGGTGGTGATCTTCACAAATAAATAGAGATATCTTCATTTTTTGGAAAGGATTTAGAGGAATGAAAAAAATTGATGTAAAATTAATATAACAACATTAAATAATATTAATAATATTGTGGTTATCATACTCTCATGGATATACTATTTTTTAGGTTATAAGTAAAAACAATTTTGATGGTGTAATGGAAAATATTACCTCTCTCTTCAAATTTTCTCCTTTTTCCACAACAATAGGGAACCTTAATAGGAATTTATAAATATAAAAGATTCTAGGACATGTGGAGAGGGTTTAAGAGAGTTTCAGTTTGATCATAAGGGAATTTTTAAGTGATGGGTAGTGGATAGGTGGTGTTTCCTTTTATAATTGAATTGGGAAACATTTTTGGCATATATAAATCATTAATTAAATATCAGAACGTGATTCATAGGGATTGTGATGATAAAGTATAAGATAATAGTTTGTAATATGGGATAAGGTTTAAAAATCAGAAACATCACTTTACTACACATGATATAAACATTTTTTAATGTTCTTTACTCTTCTATATTTTACTTTTTTCCATTTTTTGTATTTATCGAGCAAACTTGTTTTTTTACGTAGTAATTTATCATTAAAAAATATAATTAAATAAACCATATTAGATAATTTCATTATAATGATTATAAATTTTTAAAAACAATTTTCAAGAGAAATTTCATTTTCTATGAAAACAAATTTAAAATTCGCACATGTAATGCATGAAAATCCATTTTTTTGAAATCTTCATTATTAATCTTAAGTTTCATATTTTGGATAAAATTAAGAATGGTACTATAAATATTGGTATTAAAGTGTTTATTACTTCATAAATAATATTTTTTAACATTATAAAATGTTGTAGATATAATTCCCTCATTTGAAAATTTTATTACGAGAAACAGAGGAAAAAGTTATTTCGATACAATATTACATAAATTTTATAAAAAGTTCTGTGGGGATTCTATATATCAATAAACTATATTATTGTAAATAATTTAAAATTTTAAAATATTTTTTCATTTGTAAAATTAATTCAAAAAATATTCACGAAATTCATGTATAATCACTTCACAAAAGGGAAAGAATTAGTAAAACAAAGATTTTTCATTATTTACAAAAAAATGTTTTTTTTAAATGAAAAATACATACAGAATGATAATTTCAATATTATAAATCCAGAAAATGATGTTAAACTTCTATTATCCAAAATATAAAATATATCATTTTATCAATATAATTAAAATAAATAATATAATGATTATCATATTTTATTGAATAATTGTGCCTTTTGAACATTAACTGCTCTTAATATTATCTCCAATAAAGTTGTAATATAAAATATGTTAATATTTTAGTTAATATATAATATTTAAAATGAGTTCAACATAATATATGAGGACAAAATATAACATACTTCAAAAAAATTCATAAAATAAAATAAATATTGCTTTTATACTAGATATGCATTAATATGAACCTTCAAAAATAATTATTTATATTCTAAAATTTAATTTCACCACCATATTGATGATAAAATATCTATTTGTATTTTATATTCACATGATATACTATTTTTATAATAATAAAGATAATATTTAATTAATATATATATATATATATATATATTCTTTTATAATAGTTTAATCGTATATATTAATTTCATTATGAGTTATATTATTTTCAATTTACAACTTAACAATATTTGATATTATTATACTAGATGATATATAACCTATGACCGTATTTTTAATGAACATATGTATAATGGAAAATTTTCATTTCTATATAAGTACTGACTATATCATTCATTCATTTCACTATCACTTTTTCATAGACAATTCTCATTAAATATTTTAAATATTTTATAAGTTTTTCTCTTATCATGGTGATCTAGCTCATTATAAGTTTAGTTTGCTTATTGGTGATCCTCAAGGTTCAAGATGTTCCATGATATTTCCAAGTCATGAGGATTTTATTATATTTAATCTGTTTTTCCCTATTTTTTTATGACCTTTTAATACATTTACTTTATCCATGGTTAGTAATAATCGATATGGTGCAACAGATACTTTTATATAATTTTATTATATTATCCCACTACTGAATGAAAAAAGTGTATTTAGTTTAGTTAAAATCTTGTAGTTAATAAGTTTTAATAATTATTCAATACATTCATAATAATAGAAAAATGATATCATAAATAGTAATAATAATAAATTTTCCCAAAACCTATGGCATTAAATTTTAGTGCTTAAAAAATTTTATCCTTTCAATTCAAGTTATTAATTACTAATGAAGTTATGAAATGATATTTATAAGGAGACATAATATTTAATTGTATAAAGTGATAAAAATATTATTTATTATCTTATAAAAATAATAATCCATATATTTGTTTCCCCTATCCATTTAAGTTAAATACCTCTCAATTTTCGGTTTAAAAACTATTTTATTTTTCCTATAAATTATCGCTAGGCTTATAGAGGAATATTTTTATAAATAGGTTCAGGGTTTGAAATTTGATTTTCTATTATTATAATAGGTACAAAACAAACATATATAATTCATTCTTCATGGATCTTAAACCTAGATTTTCCATCATAAATTTCAGTCCAAATGAAAAATTTGATGATTAATACTCCTCCTCCTTATAAGTGTCATTGAGATCCACATTATGTACACTCCCATCATTTTTCGGAGTAGTTACATCTAATTAACAAAACATATCTCTCTCCTTATTATGTGTTTCCTCTATCAAATTCCTTAATTTATAAACATACATCTTATATCCATCTTGTAACACTATTAACCTAATTAAAATATCGATGAAGCCCTAAAAACTAATTAATTTTTGGGGAGGGACTCACTACCATGCCTTTTCAGGGGGGGGGGGCCTTTTAAATCCCTAACCCAAGATCCCTAGAGCCGATTCATTATTTTATTTTCATTGGCATGATCACATGAAAGAAAATATCGAAGGACTGATCATTTTACTCAGCTTGAAAATTATATACAAATATAAGATTTACATTACATCATAAAAAGAAAAATAACATAGAATCTCCATTGAAAGGACTCCTATCCCTCAGAATATCCATACAGGTCAGTCATAAAATACATCTCCATGTCCCAGGGAAAAAATGAAATATAAGAAATAGGTGAGCTCAGATTCCCCGTAAAGATAAACAATATAGTGATAGCTATCAAAAATAGGAATACACTTTTAACGAAATATATAAATCTGAAACAAAATCCTTTTAAACATAATATTCAGTATAATATGAAAATAATAAATCAAATAATTCAATTTAAACATTCACATACATATTCAACTAGTTTAATAATCACATGTAATATTAATAAGTAATATCATAATGATGTAATGCATAATTTCGGACATCATAACCATATTGTAAAGGCCTCATTACAATACCATATATAAAAGAGTAAAGACACGTACTAGTTTGTCTCATGAGATATACCGATTCTTCAAGGGGCCATAGAGGGCCCCACTCATCACATACTATGTCCAATGAATTCCATATATGAAAAGGGTGAGACATAACATAAATATTCATATAAAAACTATCATATAAATTGTTAATACATTAACCGTTAATAATGAATGATATCACAATAACACATCGATATTCGGACATTTCATAAACCATTAAATAAAATATGCATGATTGTATCATAATAAATAAAATTTAATTAATCATAAAATTAAAAAATGTGTGTTCAAATAGATTAATATAATCTAACAAAATCATTAAAACTATGAGATAATGATACCTTTTTTAGTTTGAAATCATTTAAAAGTCACTCAATTTTAAAAGAAAATATTTGTTTTTAAAATATCCTTGTATTATTGTAAGGGAAGATTAAAAATGTTATGTAATCCTAATTGTAGAAAAATGTTAAGGAATCCTAATTACGGGAAAATCCCCTCATGCTGTATAAGTTAAAAAACCATTCCTTCCTCAATTGTTTGAAAAGATCATAACGTACATTGTTAGGAAAATGACACAAATGTTCATTTCAAAAAAATTTATAAAAATTAAAAAATGGTCTATAAATTACATTAAAAAAATTAACAATAGTAATAATATTTTTAAATGCATTATTAAGTGAAATAGACATGGGTGATAAATATAATCGTATAAATACTTAGGTATAAACAACCTCAGATATTAATGAGATTGTGAAATTAACCTTTAACTTGTACTTTACTTTAGTGGAGGGTGTGTTAACCTCATATAAAAATTATAAATCATGTTATTAAATTATAAAATTATCATTTACATATTTATGATATCATATATGATCCTCTTATATCATTTTTTACAATGCTTCAATATTACTGTTGTTGTAGGTGTTAACTACTTAGTTTTCCTCTGTTTGTATTGTTATATAAGTAATGTTCTTTATGCATAGGATATAGTTTACTCATAACTATAATGATATTAAGTTATGTAATATCTCATTTAATCATATTATAAAATTGATAATAATTCTTGAATGGTTAACATGGAGATTGAATTTCACCACGTTGTGGAGACGGTAGGTCATTTGTGGGCCCGAGTGATGATATCATTCTCTTGGTGGTTAAATGGTATGGAATTGGATGATAAATTAATTATAAAAAATAATTAAAATTTATAATTATGTATTTATATCCATTATAATCATCATTATACCCATCAAAATAATATAGTATTGAATTATAATGTACACCACGGTGTGGAGAAGGTAAGTCGTAATTACACAAGAATGGTGATTTTGTTATTCATAGGATAGATATAAGAGAAAAATTGTTATCCCATTAAATTAATAACATACCATAATTTATTTTATATTTGAGTTATTAATTTATTTTGTAGAAAACATAGGAATAAGAAGTATGAGAAGAAAATAAATTGAATTGAATTAGTAAAACAATTACCTCTTCTTCTATTATCTTCTTTTTATTTTCACAAAAGGACTTCATAGGATTGATTTGTGCCCAAAGTATGGAATCTAAAATGAAGTTAGGTGTGTTTGGAGGAAAACTGAGTAGGGTTTGGCCAATAAAAAGGTCCTTAGATTTGGAAATAAAATACAAGGATAGGTGCATTTTTATAGGAGAGGTGAAGGGTACTTTTTGAAACCCCAAAAATATTAATTTAATATAAATTTATCTTAGATTTCAAATAACATAAAAGTGAGTTAATATAATGATAATATGATAATAGTTCTAAATACACTATATAAATTATTTTTAGACATTTTTAGGTCACAAAATTAACCATATCTTATGAATTTCACTCTTAGTTAAATAGTTTAACTCTTACCCTTTCTACATATTTTTTTACACTATAGGGATAATATACTTCCTATAAAGTGGATAAAGAACCCAAATAGGATAATTTATGATATTTTTAAAATTATCCTAGATTATTTTTCATAAAAAATCATTTTTATGAATATTATCTCATTTAATAAAATAGTATTTATTTTACAATCTCATTTATGTCAATTCTGATACAATTTAATACATTTTTTAAGCCATAAAAACTTGATTCCTTCAAAAATTAAATTAAATAATCCCTAACATATGAATTTATTCCAAAAAAATCATATATGGAGTCAAATATTTAAAATTATATTTATTTTTATATTATTAATATCATTTAATTTATTCTTCCATTAATAAATCAATTACTCCATCATCATTGTGTCACAATTAAATTTAATTACTTATTTTCTAAAATTAAAAATAAATTATTATTAAGTAGATTAACGTTTTATATTCATAAATAATATTTATAGTCAACCATATCACTCATATAACCTCGTATTAAAAATGTTATAGTTATTTAAATTTGAATATGACATTTTTACATCTTCTTTTAGTATAATATAATAATTATCCTAACCTAACACATTTTTTTTAAAAAGAGAATATTTTTGACCTATGGTTGATTTTTTTAAAAAAAATACTAGTCAAATAAAATTAAGATATGTATTAGGGTAATTTTATAATAATATTGTATTACTTTTTCTCTTTAATTACTGGATTAATACTTAACTATGGTAACTAATTTTTTTTATAAAGACCCATCCTTATTACATTCATAATCATGAATTTAATAAAGAAAACACTTAATTTTAAATTGATGACCTTTTCATGTTTACATATTTAGAGAATTGTGAAATAATACATTCATAAGATTACACATTATTACAGATTGGAAACCATAAAAACAGTTTCCATTTTTTTCAAAATATAAAACATTAAAACATAAAACAAGACTCCTTGACAATTCTTCAACATTTAATATGTCTTACTTCCTTGTATTACACATAAATTAACCTGTGTAAAATCATTTAAAAACTTGTGATGTGCACAAAAGCTCAGTAAGGTATGAAAAAGAAGGAAAGATCACATTAGTCCATGAATAGTCATAACGTATGAAAGCATTTTCAAAAGACATGCTTGTCACCCATATATACTTACTTTGTGTAACATGAGATTGACACAAAATACACAAAAAACATGAGAACATAAATATAATCATAAAGGTATCTTGGGGAATTAATTACATAGTCTTGTAACCATTCTTGGCTACCTTATAATTTGTAACCCTCACAGCTACCTTACTTTGTGTAACCATCGATGTTTCACTTGGAGTAACCATGCGGCTGACCTCCAACGTAATCATACCAAATGCATTGGAGGGATATATAGGTTCCACCCTAAATCATAAATAATTTCCATGAACGAAAACATAATCATAAAACATGAATAGTTCCATAAACACATTACTTTGGAATTTCGTAAAATTGAATTTTAAAAGAGGATTTTTAAAGAAAATCCCCATATAAATATCATACAATTGAAGAGAGACTTAAAAGAGTGGATGGAGTTTGTATATATACTGAAAATATACATAATAAAACAAAATATACATATAAACCATCACACAAACAATTTAAATAGCACATAAATAGTTAAGTTTAAGGATAACACAAAGAATGGAAATCAGGTTAAGAATTCCCTTACCATGGGTTCGTCTTACATCCAACTTGTTTGAACCTCCGGTATAATAGTTAAAAGATTTTTATTAATATTATACCGAAACTTTTTCATTTTATAACATCTTATATGATCATTTAATAACATCATTTCACCCTTAATTGTTAGTATTTTTCCCTTTGCACTGTTTTTGGGTGAATTCTTTACCTGATTTCTATGATTGTTTCATGGGGGAAATTTTTGTTGATTTAAAGTAAAACTCTAGAATTGTAATGGAGTAGTATTTACATATATCAATTAACATAAATTATTCAATTAAAATTTTTTAATTCTTACATGAGGATGATTCATAAGTTAAAACATTAATGATTTTCGTTTAGATCATTTTAGTGGTTATTTGATAATAACAACCTTGTTTTGCCTTATAAATTAGAACCATGAGTACAAAATAATTCCAGAACCATGGGTGAGTCATAAATCATATATTATAACCTGGTTCAACCATATTAATGGTTTCATAACTAGACTTTAAATAATTGATGGAAATTAAAATCACATCGTCCACGGTGTCGATAATTCGACACAAACGGACAATGTTTTTATTCTTTAAATAAGTGAGAGAGGAGAGGGAGATGAGAAAAATAATGATGAGTAATTTTCCACAAACATGATAACATATAGAATATACATGGTTTATGGAGATTTCATGACTCTTGGGTAACGATTTATGAAGAAAGAATAAGGATGGAACTCAAAATAAAAGAAAAAGTGAGAATTCTCTTACAAAAAATCAGCAACCTAACGGCTACACAACATGGTTTTAGAAAATATTAAAAATAGAGGGGACAAGGGTCACCCATACAGAAATGAATCATAATATATATTAGATAAATAATAATAAGAAAATAATAACATGGTATGGAAACATGAAAGTTATACCACATAAAATATAACTTGAAATGAAAAAGAACAAAATTGAGAATTTTCTTACCATGTCGAGTAACCCTTAGAATGTAAAGGTTGGGACATTGGGGGTATGATTAAACCTTAGTAGGACTACTATGAAGGTAAGGAGTCTATAGCTTCATTTAGGAGGAATTGGGAATGAATTTAATGAACGGAATATTTGGTATTTATTGGAAAAGTGAGGGATTATTTTAATAATTTTCAAGGGACACCTCATGAGTGGTATTTACAAAACCATGGGCTTGCCCATTGTATTTGACCAAGGTCTAAGACACATTGTACACCTCACATCAAATTTAACTATAAAAAAGTCGACCAAATTTATGACATCATTATTATATCATTAATGATGTCATTAACACACCGAAACTAAAAACTGTTTTTTTACTATTCACCAAAAAATCATTTGTTTCGGAAAAATTCCCAAAATTACCCCTAACCATTTATCAACGTGTAGAATTCAAAAATGAATTCCATTTTCTGAAAAAAAAATCTAAATATTATTAATTTAATTTTTAAATAAAATCATACTTAATTCAAAAATTAACAGTTCTAATTCTACAACTACTTCTTAATCACAATGAAAAATTAATCAAGATGTTATTATCTTAAAGCCTTAATAAAATAAAATAATAATAAAATTTACTATTCATTAGGGTCATATTATTATTCATATTACTATTCATTATGGTATGTTACTATTCACCAAAAAACAAGTTGGTTTCAATAGACTCCAAATAACACACCGAACAGAATTGTAGATGAAAGATTCTTGAAATTCAGAACACAGAAGTAGAAAAGTAATGTTTTAAAGGATAAATAAAAAATATCTATTTAAAACAATGTTCCATGCATTTATATTTATTTTTAGAAAAACATGGGGTGTTATATTATCCCCACCTTTTTGAAATTGCATCCTCGCAATTTTATTTACTTATTAAACGACTGAGGGTATTTTTACCTCATAGAATTTTCAGACTCCCATGCTGCTTCTTAAACCATGTGGTTTCTCCACAAAACCATTACCGGGGGGATTACCTTATTCCTCAATACCTGTTCTCTTCGATCAAGAATCTGAACCGGTTTCTCTTCATAATAACGGTTCTCTTCCAGCTGAAATGCTTTCGGGCTCAAGACATGTGAAGAATCTGGCACATACTTTCTCAACATCGAAACATAAAAAACATTGTGTACCTGAAACAAACTCGGAGGAAAAGCTACGTGGTTTGCAAATTTTACATCTTTCTCCAAGATTTCAAAAGGACCGATGAACCATGTACATAGATTTCCTTTCTTACCGAAATGCATCACAACTTTCCAAGTAGAGACTTTATGGAAAACATGGTCACCTACCTCGAAAGAGAAGTCTTTCCTTCTGTTATCTGCATAACTTTTCTGCCCGCTCTGAGCTGTCCTCATGTGATGCTGGATAATCCTCACTTTCTCACCCACTTCTTCTACTAATTATGGTCCCCATAAAAATTCTTTCACCAACTTCATCCCAAAATGCAAGAATTCTGACACCGCTTCCCATATAAGGCCTCAAAAGGTGTCATCTGAATACTGGAATGAAAACTGTTATTATAAGAAAACTCAACTAATGAAAGATGCTGATCCCAAAATCCCTGATAGTCCATTAAACAATCTCGATGCAAATCCTCCAATGTTTAAATCATTTGTTCTAACTGCCCATCTGATTGAGGATAAAAAGTTGTACTGAAATTCCCCTCTGTGCCCAATAACTTCTGAAGTCCCTTCCATAATTTAGAAGTAAACCTGGGAACTCAGTAAGACCTAATGGAAAGAGGAACTCCATGTAACCTGACAATCTCCTTGAGGTAAAATCGATAAAGCTGATCCAAAGTCATAGTATATCGAATAGAAATAAAATGTGTAGACTTTTTTGCTGATCATAAATAACCCAAATTGCATTTTACCTCGAGAAGTCTGTGGTAGTCACACCACAAAGTCCCTGTATACATTCTCCCATTTCTACTCTGGCACTGGAAAAGGATGAAGCATCCCCTTTGGTAACTGTTTCTATGATTTAAACTGTTTACATTTCAAACTTCTCATGGTAAAATAAAAAATATCTCTTTTCATTCCATCCCACTTATAATACACCCAAGGTCTTTGTACATCTCTGTACTTCCTGGATGAATAGAAAATAGAGAACTATGAGCTTCACACAACAATTCTTTCTTCAACTGAGAAACACAAGGCACACACAACCTTTTACCAAATCATAAAACACAATCTTTATCAAGATTAAATTCCAGAAACTTATCCATTTTAACCAATTCTACATTTTTCTATAGCCCATAGTCTTCCTTTTGCACTTTCTTAATTCTATCTGACAACAAAGACTGCACTGAAACCTGAAACAAAACAGAGGTATTCCCTACACCAACAACTTTTAAGCCAAAATTTGTCAAATCTTTAATCAAGGGATCATGTTCCAAACGTAGCATGGTTAATGATGCATGATGTTTCCAACTTAAGGCATCTGCCACTTGGTTTTCTTTCCCAGGATGGTAATTGATCGTGCAGTCACAATACTTTATCAGTTCTAGCCATCTTCTCTGCCTCAAGTTTAATTCCTTCTGAGTGAATATATACTTTAGACTTTTATGGTCAGTATATATTTGGCATTTTGTTCCGTATAGATGATGCCTCCAAATTTTCAAAGAAAAAATCACAGCTGCCAATTCCAAATCATGTGTGGGATAATTAAGCTCATGAGGTTTAAGTTGTCTCGAAGCATAGGCAATTACCTAATCATTATGAATTAAAACACAACCAACTACCTTCAAAGAAGGATCACTTGTAGATGACAAGCTCACCATTTCCGGAAGGTAGGGTCAAAACTAGAGCATTCACCAATCTCTTCTTTAGTTCCTGAAAACAAACATCTCATTCCTCTATCCAATCAAATTTAACCCCTTTCTGTGTTAACATAGTTATCGGGCTAGATAACCCTGCAAAGTTCTTAACAAAACGTTGATAATAACTTGCTAATCCCAGAAAAATACAAATCTATGTAACATTTGCAGGTCTTGGCCATTCATCAACTACTTTTGTTTTGGTTGGATCAACTGTTATTCCATCCTTATTTACATTGTTACCAAGAAAAGAAATCTGATGCAACCAAAAATCACACTTGCTAAATTTTCCAAATAGTTTCTTTTCATTAAAAGTATGAAAAACAACCCTTAGATGCTTTTCATGTTACTCTTTATTTTTAGAAAATACCAAAATGTAATCAACAAATACAACCAGAAACTTATCCAATAACTCATGAAATAATTTATTCATAATATTTAGGAATATCGTGGGTGCATTAGTTAATCCAAACGGAATAACAACAATTTCCTAATGCCCATATCTAGTACTAAAGGCTGTTTTCAGGATGTCATCCTCCTTCACCTTTAGCTGATGGTATCCGGATCTCAAGTCAATCTTGGAAAAATACTGAGCTCCCTGGAGCTGATCAAAAAAGTCATCAATATGAGGAAAAGGATACTTGTTTTTAACACTGATATTATTCAAACCTCTATAATCAATGAAAATTCTCATGGAACCATATTTCTTCTTAACAAAAAAACAGGGGCTCCCCATGGTGAAGTGCTAGGATGAATAAAGCCTTTGTCAAGAAAATCATGCAACTGATTTTTCAATTCAAGAAGTTCTATTGGAGCCATACGATATGGGGGTTTTGAAATTGTCATAGCTTCAAGAACTAAGTCAATTGAGAATTATACTTCTTTATCACGTATGACACTAGGTAACTCATCAGGAAAAACATCAAGGTATTCATTTACTAATGGAACATAATTAATTTGAATAGTTCCCTTGTTTTCAACAATATGAGCAAGATAACATTCATTTCCATCTTTCAATAGTTTCTTAGCTTCCTGATATGTTATCAATTTTCTGGGTTCATTCTTGTATACAAACTGAAACTCTTGAAAAAAAACTTCGTTAGCTCTACAATGAATCTTATCATGATAATCAGAAATCATGTCCATCCCCAGAATAAAATCAAACTCAACTAAGGGTAAAACAACAAGGTTTGCAGTTAATGTCATTCCACATACCACAATAGAAATATTCTTATAATTCCTCTTTGCTGTAACATTTCTCCCTGGTGTTTTAACAACAAGTTCGGGTCCCATTTGTTGAGATTATATTTCCAATTTACCAAAAAAAATCTTAGAGATGAAGGAATGTGTAGACCCTGTATCAAAAAAACTTTAGTAAAATATGAGTGAATGTACAATGTACATGATACAACTTCATTGGATGGCCCAAAATCTGCTGATGTAGTCGCAAAGGATCTCACTACACCTTTCTGCTTGTAGTATGGCTTCTTTGCATCATTTGGATCTCTCTTTGGGCAGGCATTTTCATAATGACCCATTTCACCACATTTAAAACACTTTACAGTCTGATTATTGGGATTAGTCTTTGGATGATTTTCGTTAGAATCTCGGGCCATATGTCCAAACTTACCACATTTAAAACACTTCCCAGTGTTAATACGACATTCCCCAGGGTGTTTCTTTCCACACTTTTCGAAAACTGGAAATTGGATTCTCTTACCATCAGATTTCATTGGTTGATTCGTAATAATTGCTTTCCAATTGTACCTCTTCTTCTCTTTGTTCCCAAAATTCACATGATCATCAGAAAACTTCATCTCTACCCTCTCAGCACATCAGACAAGTTTCTCATAACTTTTTAATTCACGGGAGGCCAATGCCCTTCAATACATTGGCTTAATCCTAAGTAAAAGCGGTTGATTTCTCTATCAAGATCCATAATATGATTTGGAGCATACCTCGCCAGTTGTGTGAAGTTCACTTCATACACAGCTGTTAAGTCTTCCTCCTTCTGTTTCAATTCAAGGAATTGATTCTCTATTCTTAGTCGCACCACCTTAGGAAAATATTTTTCAAGGAAAAGACTTTTAAATTCATCCCACTCTAGGGCATCAAAATCCTCTCTACCCCTGATATTCCTTATCATTGACCACCACTGATCAGCTTCCCCTTCAAAATGATAAATTGAAAGACTTACCTTTTGATTTTATGAACATCTCATAACATCGCATATCTTTTAAAGGGCTTTGATCCATCCTTCAGCTGTTACTAGGTCAAAAGATCCATTGGATACAGGTGGATATTGTTTCATAAAATGTTTCACTACTGTCATGTTCCATTGTGTTACCTCTATTTGTAGAGACCCAAAGCTTGACATACATGGAAATTACATTACTTTTGCGGAATACTTAGTACATAACAAAAACAGACACACATGGACCGTAATAGTTTAGTTCCTTTGGAAACTCATAATATAATCTTCTAATCGTGGTGAAATATATTCATCATCTCCCATAACGTTATTCCCCCCTTTTTTACCTAAAACCCTTATTTATATCCAGGGGAAAAGAAAAAATAAAATGGGTGAGCTCAAATTCCCAGTAAGGGTAAACATAGAGAACATAAAACAATCCATAATCATTTGAATGCAAAAACTTTAACATAAAATCTAAACATCAAAATCTTGAGAAAAGACATGAATCTTGGAAGTATGTAAGGAATATATCATAAGGGAACATAAATCATGATAAAATAGCATGGGAATAAAACATGTAATTGTGGCATCCATTAAGCACATGTAATGGTTTCCATAATAGCCAAGGCATTGCTGCCAAGACCATCTTAGTGGACAAAGTCCCTTTCTGAATCGAGTTCACTCCTCGTTTCAGTCCTGTAACACTGAACCAGAATATCTTATCGTTCCATCCATGTCTATCTCATGAGATATAAATCTTTACCCAATTAATTGTAGGGAGATATAGGTCATGCCCATCTCATAATGATATCATTATTATTTGTGCCACAAAATCATAAATCATACATCATTGCACAACCCATGTAATAAAAATGGAATTCTTAAACATAGTGACATCATAAAACAATTCATATAAGATAAAGGAATTCATAAAAATAATTCCATCACAACATAATCAAATCAATGTAGTAATAGGGATGGAAACAACACCTTATATTATCTTAGATGGAAAATAATTTTGATAAATAACTTGAATTCCAATCTTGAGGAAAATATCCTTTCTAATTCAAAAATATTTTCCTTTATTAAAATGTCATATAATATTGAACAAAATGAAGTTGATTAAAAATAAAATAAAAAATTTGTAAAGGATGGTTCATGGAAATAATGTTCTAAAAATCCATTCATGTCGTATAAGTTAAAAAAACATTCTTCTCGTGCTTTTGTCAGAAAAGTCAAAAAGTACCTCGTACGAAAAACGACAAAAGATTCATTTCATATCTTTTACTAAAAACTCATAGAAGGGTAAAATTTTATATAAAAAATTGTAGAAGGATATAAATATTACATATTGAGGAAACATGGATGTGGATGATAAATATTCCCCAGAAAATTATGAAGTATAAACAATCTTGAAAAAAAATGAGATTGTGAGATTTTCCGTTACCTTAGGTCCGATATGCTTCGTACGTATCCAAACATCCTATATAATTATTTAAATAATGTCTTTGAATTATTACATAATCATATTCATTTTTATTATATAATATATGGTTCACTTATGACTTTATATTACCCGTTCTTTTGTAAATTCATGTTAAAGTAGTGTTTTTGGTAAAATCGTTTCCTTTGTCGTTCGTGTTTTAACTTGTAATTATTCATATTATTACATAGATCATGATTACATACATCCAGAATTTAAAACATGATTTATATATAATATATATTCAGAATATACATATATATAATGGATCGGTAAATCGAATGAAATACACCGTTCATGGAGACGGTAGGCCGTACGTACGCATGAACGCTGTTTTCATTTCCTTATTGAATTGAATAGAATTAAGTAGATGACATAAATATATATATACATAAATCCAGTAGCATTATAATTTCATATATTTCATTATTACTTATTATATATACTTTATAATCATTCTTGAATGGTTATCATGGAAAGTGAATCTCATCACGTCGTGGAGACGGTATTCCGTACGTACGCACGAGTGATGATATCATTCCCATGATTGTGGAGTTGTATTAAAGTGTCTATATAATATTACAGAATCAATATCAATTTACAATAATCATATATATTCCTTACATTCACCATTATACCCATCCATGTAAGGTGGTGGTGGAAAATAGATTACACCACGACGTGGAGACGGTATTCCGTACGTACGCACGTGAGGTGATTTCGTTTTCCGTAGGATGGATAGATGGTGAAATATGGTTGTTTCATAAATATAATAACATTTCAGTATATTATTGATACTGATGTTATTACTTGATAATGAAACAACTAATGAAGAAGAAGTGGAAGAAGAAATAAAGTTGAAAGAATCAGTAACGGACATTACCTCTTCTTTGAAGCTCCTCTTTGAGACCTCCTCATAGGGCACTAAAATTGGTCTTTAAAGAAGACCAGGACCTCTAGGATGTTTCTTGGGAAGTGTAGAAGATAATTTGGCAGGCTTTGGGCTAGAATGAAGGCACAAATTTTTGTTAGGAAGAGAGGGAGGAGGTTCCCTTTTATAAGGGAGGAGAGGGGCACCATTGGAATAACAAAAAATATTATTTTATTATAAAGTCATATTATGTTTTTAATAGCTCCAATTTGAGTTATTTCTAAGATAAGGTGGGGATGGGTCTAAATCCTCTCAAAAAAAAGATTTTAGAAAAGTTTAGGTTTCTATTTTAACCTTATCATTTAGATTTAACTTTAAGTTAG
This sequence comes from Viscum album, assembly GCA_963277665.1. NCBI lineage: Eukaryota > Viridiplantae > Streptophyta > Magnoliopsida > Santalales > Viscaceae > Viscum > Viscum album. Next base: position 1,681,078,652 of record OY728161.1, on the reverse strand, counting down.
ATAATTTTTCTTTTATCGTGTCTTCTTGATTGCTCACACTATAAGGTTAATAAACTTACAATAAAAAATCCAAACGAACCCCAAGATGTTTATTATTAATATATATAACCTTATATAAGTCATTTTTCCAAACCTTATATTTTTATGAAAAAAATAACAATTAATAATATAATATTTGTTTTAAAAACTATTCTATGTCAGTTTTGACACTATTTGGTAATTGATTTCTGTGAAAATAGTAACAAAATGATTAGTTCGAAAAAAGTTAACTAAATCAATAATAACATGTCATATTGACCTATAAAATTCGTGGAATTCAGAAAAAAATCTCAAATTACATTTATTTGTGTATTTATAACATCAATTATGTCAATATTTAATTAATAAAATAATTACTGCATCATCATTATGTCATAAATAAATTAAGTTATTTAATGTCTAGAAATTGTAAATAAAATACCATTATGTAGGAAATATTTTTATCTTTCTAATTAATATTTATATTCTAATTTATCTTATCTATAACCCTATATTAAAATTGATTTAGTTATTAAACATTGATTTTAACTATTTTAACACTTCTTTAAATAAATTAATAATAAATGTCCTAATCTAATTCAAGTGGACCTAAATGATCATATTTTATTCCTAAGGTTGTTTGTGGTCTAATTACACTTATCCAATAGAATTAGGGCATGTGTTACGGTAATAATAATAACATTTGTACACTTAATTACCCTATTTACTTGTAATCGTGGTAAAAAAAGGTAAAAAGTTACTATTCACCACAAATTATTTTTAATCTAATTGAACCACATTTTACTCCTTGATATTAACTGTGTCTCTCGGATTTTCGAAATTCCACCCACAGAAGCGGTAAAATTATGTTTTATGTGAATTTGCAAATTCTCCTAGGAGGTAGGTAAAAGACGGAGAAAAGTTCAATAAAATTTTTATATATCTAAAATTATAATAAAATGCCTCCAATGAATTTCATTGAACATATATAGGTATTATGTATCAATTTTTACCTAAAATAAATTTAACTAAAATAAATAATTATTTAAATAAAAATTTGGTTTTTAAATAGTAACCCAGTGTTTTAACTATTCATAAAAAATTAAATGTTTTTAGAAAAATACCAAAATTTAACCCTAGGATAATTTGGATATTCCGAATCCAAAAATGAAGTCAATTTTGGAAAATAAAATTTCAAAATGTGGGTATTACTATTCATAACGGCTAGTTCATAATAATATTATAATAATATCTCCTTTAGTGAAACTTTGTATTGCGTACAACACACGCTATCGTGGAAGGTCGCGATTGCGTGTAATGCAAGCCAAGTCAGGGATGCGTGTAGTGAAATATCCTTTTGGTGTAGCATACAACACAAGACATCAATAAAATTAAAAAGATTATTTTTCATAAAATCATAGGGAGTTACATTCGACCCCCCTTAAAATGAATTTCTCCCTCGAAATTCGTCGGGGTTATAAATGGTTTACTACTCGAAAGTATATTTAATAGAAACCCACATCATAAAAAGGAAAACCAAAACATGGCTTTAAAAACTAATGTATGAAACGTAACGGTTACCCAAATTAACTAATCACTGGGTTTCCACATAAGAGAACATAGGTGAAAATATGTATATGGAAGAGAAATCTAACCATCATGTTCTGATGGAGAGTGGTAGAGAACATTGATATGAAAAATCCAACAATCACAAAGCCATATATTTGTGATGATCTAGGGTACCATCTGATTCATCGGATATAAGGGAACTAGGACAACATTTTTTGTTTTCAAGATCATTTCCCTAAAGTTGAAGAATCTGAATTAGAAGAAATACTTTCTTGATTTTGGTACAATCTAACTATTGTTCGTTCTTTGAACAATTTCCACTTCATCTCTTAAAGAAATTAAATTGAATTTATTATTCTTGAAGTGCTAACAGATCATGTGATAGAATGATGGGTCATTCTATCTATTTCAAACAAAATGTTATCAAAAGTTATCAAATATTAATAAGTCCATCTATGGTGAGGTTAATCGTATACGATTCCAAAAATGAACTTATACTTCATATATCATGCCGCTTAATAAAATAAATCTAGTTTCTACTAACCAGGGACTTCTTGTTTGCCAGTGGTAGGCGATAAAGGCCAGTCGCACTTAAGTTGTGGGTTTGATTCCCACAGCCTTGTCTGACGCGATGGGTTGTTGCCCATCCTACAGGTTGTCCATTTTCTAAAACTACATTACTATCGAAAAAAATTATACCTTAAACAATACTAACTTGTGTCCAACATAATCCATTACAATCTTTAGGCTTATCTAAAATACTTTGGTCCAGTCTCATAGTATAAAGAAAATTATTTCTTGAAATGTAATATAACAATAACGTGAATGCCACCATTTATCCCCCATATATCATAAGATATATCTTGTTGGTCAAATTAAAAACATGTGAATACCTTAATCATGTATTCTCTTGAAGAATGAATACCAATTGAACCTTAGTGAAAACATGAATGTTGTTAAATTTTAACACTTTATATATACCAAAATCACAAAAAATATATAACTAAAACCATAATATCACGTAGTCCTTATATCAGTCATGATCTCATGAATACAATCAAACATCTCATTATCATCTTATCCCTTCATTATGCGCATATCATCTACTTTCCAAAAAAAATATTTCAATCACTTTTTCAAGGTTACCAGTTCCATATAATAATTCAAAACCAATACATAGATATTCCAAAATTCCACATACCATAAATGAGATTCCATGATACTATTTTGAAATCCCATTACATAAACACTTAATCATTACACAACATCATTTTCTTACTCAACATTACAAATAGTGATCGCATGATACTTCCCATTATCCTCTTCTTTAAGAGGATTCTCACGTTGATCATCATTAACCCATGGATTAGGGCATTTATTAGCATAATTCCCCATTTCATTACACTTGAAGCATTGAAGTGTTGGTGGAGAGTTCTCTGTAGTCTTTTCTATATTCACATCATTAGCAACCTTTTTCCCATTACTTCGACAATAAACTGCTCTATGACCTTCTTTTCCACACTTAAACCATTTTCTAGTACCTTTTAGGAAATCTCAACCATGCTTCTTTCCACACTTTGAGCATAAAGAAACATTCATCTTCTTTTCACCATTGTTCTGAGATTTCTCCTTGAACTCCATCTTTCATTTCTTGTCAAACCCATTAGATGGATATGTAACACCAGCTTCCATTCCTACCTTGATAGCACAATGCACAATTTCTTCATAGCTACTGAAGTCTCTTATAGCTAATGCCTTTAGAAGGCTTGGTTTTAAGCCACTAAAGAATCAATCTACTTTAATTTCAGGTGGGATGATAAAACCATATGCATACCGTGAAAGTCTTTTAAAATTCTCTTCGTATATACCAACAGATTCATCATCCTTCTGCTTAAGCTCAAGGAACTCCTTTTCCATCTTTGTTCAAATAATACGAGGGAAGTACATATTGAAAAATATGTTCTTGAACTCATCCCATTCCATGGACTCAATTTCACCTCTTGGCCTCGTATTCTTGATAATATTCCACCATTGACCAGCTTCACCTTCCAAACGATATACTTCTAATATGACTTTATCATGTTCATGACATTGAAGAACTGAAAATATCTTTTCAGTGGTATTGATCCATTGTTCAGCAACAAGTGGATCAGAAGACCCACTGAATGAAGGTGGACGTTGCCTCATGAAGGATTCCACAGAATGTTGCTCCTTTCTCTGCTCATTTTGAAGTCCAGAATGATTCATATCTTGTGTAAGTATAGAAATAAGATTGTGCACTCCATCTCCCATGACATTGGTTTGGTCAAGAGTATAATCATTGCATTGTCCATTACATTGATCAACGCGGTTCCGTCGGGTTCCATCCATCGTCTAAAAACCAAAAAATAATAGTGAGAGAGGCAAATAGCATGTTAGGGAAAACAACATAATAAAGGGGGAGTACCTTCAATATCTAACATCTTAGGTTTAAATCTAATATCGTTAGCGCAATTCTAGGACTATAAACTATACGTATACTTAACCTTAGGTACAGCCCTAGACATACCTTAGAAATATCTCTAGGGATCTCACTAAAGTTTTCGCATCCTAGTTTCCAAAGGTTAACTAAACCTTTCCTCTGATACCAACTGTAACGGTCTAGAATTACTTCCAGTGGAATATAATTGACACCTATCAGGGCATTCCATGGGCGGCTACACCCCCTGGGAGGGACACACCACCATCCCCAGTGGCAGCCATTTCCACATTAAGCCCTTAGGCGGAGAGCCGTGCTTCGTCCAACGCTCACATGTGAGAGTTCCCAAGGATCAGATACATTCCTACCTCCTTTGCCTCAGATACCAACTATAGAGACCCGAAGCTTGATGTAAATGGACATTACATAACTTTTGTGGAATAATTAGTACATAACAAAAACAGACACCCAAGGACCGTAATAGTTTAGTGTCTTTGGAAACTCGGAATATAATCTTCTAATCGTGGTGAAAGATCTTAAACATCTCCCATCAATATATTCCCCCCAATTTATTACCTAAATCCTTTCTTTATATCCTGGGGAAAAGAAAAAATAAAAGGGGTGAGCTCAAATGCCCAGTAAGGGTAAACATATAGAACATAAAACAATCCATAAACATTTGAATGCAAAAAACATGAACATAAAATCTAAACTTCAAAATCTTGAGCAAAGACATGAATCTTGGAAGTACGTAAGGCATATATCATAAGGGAACACCAATCACCATAAAATAGCATTGGAATAAAACATGTAATTGTGGCATCCATTAAGCACATGTAATGATTTCTATAGTAGCCAAGGCATTGCTGCCAATACCATCTTAGTGGACAAAGTCCCTTTCTGAATCAAGTTCACTCCTTGTTTTAGTCCTGTAACACTAAACCAGATTAACTTACCATTCCAGCCATGTCTATATCATGAAATATAAATCATTAACCAATGCATTGTAGGGAGATATAGGTCCCACCCATCTCATAATGATATCATTCTTATGTGTGCCACAAAATCATAAATCATACATCATTGCACAACCCATGTAATAAAAATGGAATTCTTAAACATCATGACATCATTAAACAATTCATATAAGATAAAGGAATTCATAAAAATAATTCCATCACAACATAATCAAATCAATGTAATAATAGGGATAGAAACAGAACCTTATATTATCTTAGATGGAAAATTATTTTGATAAATCACTTGAATTCCCTTCTTGAGGAAAATATCCTTTCAACTTCAAAAACATTTTCCTTTATTAACCTGTCATATAATTTTGAACTAAAATTAGTTGATTAAAAATAAAATTGAAAACATGTAAATTAATCTTAATGGAAATAATGTTATAAAAATCCATTCATGTCGTATAAGTTAAAAAAACATTCTTCTCGTACTTTTGTCGGAAAAGTCAAAAAGTACCTCGTACGAAAAACGATAAATGATTCCTTTCATATATTTTACTAAAAACTCACCAAAGGGTAAAATTGGATATAAATAATTGTAAAAGGATATAAATATTAGATATTGAGGATACATGGATGTGGATGATAAATATTCCCCAGTAAATTCTGAAGTATAAACAATCTCGGATAAAAATGGGATTGCGCGATTTTCCCTTACCTTAGGTCTGATATGCCTCGTACATATCCAAACCTCCTGTATAATGATTTAAATAATGTCATTGACTTATTAAAAAATTATATTAATTGTTATTATATCATATATGGTTCACTTATGACTTTATATTACCCGTTCTTTTGTAAATTCATGTTAAAGTAGTGTTTTGTGTAAAATCGTTTCATTTGTCGTTCGTGTTTTAATTTGTAATTATTCATATGATTACGTAGATCATGATTACTTACATCCAGAATGTAAAACATGATTTATATATAATATATATTCTTAATATACATATATATAATGGATCGGTAAATGGAAAGAAATACACCGATCATGGAGACGGTAGGTCGTACGTACGCATGAACGATGTATTTGTTTCCTTATTGAATTAAATGGAATTAAGTATATGAAATAAATAAATATATATATATAAATCCAGTAGAGTTATTATTTCATATATTTCTTGATTACTTATTATATATACTTTATAATCATTCTTGAATGGTTATCATGGAATGTGAATCTAATCGCGTCGTGGAGACGGTATTCTGTACGTACGCACGAGTGATGATATCATTACCATGATCGTGGAATTGTATTAATGTGTATGTATAATATTACAGAATAAATATAAATTTACAATAATCATATATATTCATTAATTTCACCATTATACCCATCCAATTAAGGTGGTGGTGGAAAATAGATTACACCACGGCGTGGAGACGGTATTCCGTACGTACGCACGTGCGGTGATTTCATTTTCCGTAGGATGGATAGATGGTGAAATATGGTTGTTTTACACTTATAATAACCTATAATTATATGATTTATACTGATGTTATTACTTTATAATGAAACAACTAAAGAAGAAGAAGTGGAAGAAGAAATAAAGTTGAAAGAATCGGTAACGGACATTACCTCTTCTTTGAAGCGCCTCTTTGAGACCTCTTATTAGGGCAGTAAAATTGGTCTTTGAAGAAGACCAGGACCTCTAGGATGTTTCTAGGGAAGTGGATAAGATAATTTGGAAGGGTTTGGACGAGCTTGAAGGCTCAAAGTGGTGTGAGGGAGAGAGGGAGGAGGTTCCCTTTTATAAGGGAGGAGAGGGGCACCTTTGGAATAAGTAAACATATTATTTTATTATAAAGTCATATTCAGTTTCTAATAGCTCCAAATGGAGTTATTTCGAAGATAATGTGGGTATGGGTCTAAATAATCTCATCCAATATAATTTAGACAAGTTTAGGTCTCTATTTTAACCTTATCATTTTGATTGAACTTTAAGTTAAATAATTTTCCTTTTACCGTGTCTTCTTGTTTACTTACACTATAAGGTTAATAAAATTACTATAACAATCAAAACGAACCCCAAGTTGTTTATTATTAATATATATAACCTTATATAAGTCATTTTTTCGAACCTTATATTTTATGGAATAAAATAACAATTAATAATATAATATATTTTAAAAAAACTATTTTATGTCAATTTTGACACTATTTCGTAATTGATTTTTGTGAAAATAATAACAGAACTATTAGTTCATAAAAAGTTAACTAAATCAATACTAACATGTCATATTAACCTATAAAATTAGTTTAATTCATAAAAAGTCTCAAATTACATTTATTTGGGTATTCATAACATCAATTATGTCAATATTTCATTAATAAGATAATTACTGCATCATCAATGTGTCATAAATAAATTAAATTATTTAATGTATAAAATTTATAAATAAAATAACATTATGTATGAAATATTTTTACATTTATTATGAGTATTTATAGTCTAATTTATCTTATGTATAACCCTATATTAAAAATGATTTTGTTATTAAACTTTGATTTTAACTATTTTAACCCTTCTTTAAATAAATTAATAATAAATGTCCTAATCTAATCCAAGTGGACCTAAATGGTCATATTTTATTAATAAGGTTGTTTTGGGTCGAATTAAACTTATCCAATAGAATTAGTACATGTGTTAGGGTAATAATTGTAACACCCCGAGTTTCCTTGGTATGTTTCCTTTCGAATAATGCAATGGCGTGCATTGTACACAACTTCGAGATTTTAACACACCATAACCAATCAAACTAGCCATTATGAATAGTAATACCTACTTTTTGAAATTTTATAAATTCTATCTCTCAAAATGGACTTAATTTTTGGATTCGTAATATCGAAATTAGCCTAGGGTGAAATTTTGGTACTTTTTGGATAACTTTCATATTTTGATGAATAGTGAAAATTACTAAATTTTAATTAAAAAACAAATTTTTTAATCAAAATAATTAATAGTGATAAATTATGAATTTGAGTTGTTTTAAAGTATATTTAGAATATATTTTTATCATTTAATATAATTTTGGTCATTGGACATAATTTTATAATTAAACCGAACATAAACAAGTGTCAATCTTTTGATAGTTATTATCTCTTAAAAACACGCTTTTTATTTTGACAGCGGGAATTAATTTTAAATTAATTTATGCCACTTATGTGTTTTGAATTTAGAAAAATGGATTCCATATTTGGAATCAGGATGTTCAAATTGTTTAAATAGGTAACTTTTATTTTTAGACATTTTGAATAATTACTGCGGTAAATATTTTATTTACAATGGTTAAGGGTAAATCCGGTAAATAAGGGTTAAAAAATAATATTATAATAATACTTAATTACCCTAAACATGTCTTAACCCTATTGGTTGATACATGGTCGACCATGGGAATCTTTGGGTCTATTTTGGGACCCCATGGATCCACTTGTAAGTGATAATGACACTTTATTTTAATTAAGTTAAAATAAATACAAAAATGACACAAGCATATATCTTTTAACAAAACAATTGTTACAGAGGGTTATATATGTTGGCTTTTAGATTATAAATATTCCATAGAAAGATAAAAATATTTCCTACATAATGATATTTTATTTATAATTTTTAGACATTAAATAATGTAATTTATTTATGACACAATGATGATGCAGTAATTACTATAATAGTGAAAAATCAAAATAATTGATATAAAAAATACCCAAATAAATATAATATGAAACTTTTAATGAATTAAAATAATTTTCTAGGATAATATGATATATTATAATTGATTTAATTGACTTTTTTCGAAGTAATCAATCTGTTATGAGTTTCACAAAAATCATCTATTGAATAGTGTCAAAATTGACATAAAAGAGTTTTTAAAACAAATATTATATTATTAATTGATATTAAATTCCTAAAAATCTAAGGATCGGAAAAGAGACTTATATCATGATATGTGTATCATTAATGGACCACTTGGGGGTCTCTTGTATGTATATGGTAAGTTTATTAACCATATAATATAAAAATACAAAGAGACATTGTAAAAGTGAAACTAATTAACTTAGAATTAATACTTAAAGATAAGGTTAATATAAGTACCCAAACCTGCCTAAATTCTATTGGTTGAGTTGTTTTCGACCCATCCTCGCCTTAACCTTTGAATAGTCAACTTTGGAGCCATTGGAAACCGAATATGAATTTATTATAAACTAATATCTCTAGCTTTTCCAAAGGTGCCCCTCACCCCTCTTATAAAAGGGAACTCCTCCTTCTCATTTCATCACACATTCAAAGCCATTTGGTTCGGCCAAACCCTGCCCAAATACTATCTCAACTTCCCTCACTACAACCTAGAGGCCTTATTTTGATCAGAAAGCCAACCTAAGGAGCCCTTTTGATCAAATCAAAAGGAAGAACCTGAAGAAGAGGTAATGTTTTCACCACCCCTTTTCAAGTTCCTTTCTTCTTCCACTTCCTCTTTCTTTGTTATTTCCATTATAAAATAATAACTCCAGTATCATATATATATTGTGATGTTATTATAAATATGGTACAACCATATTCAGTATTCTATCCATCCTTTGAATAACATGTCACCATACGTGCGTACGTACGGCTTACCGTCTCCACGTCGTGGTGTAATTGTTATTCAATTTATTATTATTTGGATGGGTATAATAATGATGTGTAACTCATGTAAATAATAAATATAACATGATAATGATTCTGTATATATGATATAAAATCCAATTATATATTATTTTAATATCAAAAGAATGATATTGTCGCTCGTGCGTATGTACGGACTACCGTCTCCACGAACGCGATGAGATTCATTGTCCATCATATCCATTCAAGTATAATTATAATTTGATGATTTAAAAATAGTATCTAAGGACTTGATATCATTATGGATATGAATAATATACATCCCATTAATAACGAATATGGCTCACATAACAAAGAATATAAAGTAAAATGAACCCGTTAACACCCGAAATGACGATAATTCTATGATATTATTAACAAATCAATGTTAAAAGATCATATATGATATCATATTAAAGTAAATTATTCTTTTATAATTCAATAACAATTATTTCACCATTATATATGAGGTAAACCTACCATCGACCAAGGAAAAAGTACAAAGTAAGGGATTTTCTTATCTCACTTTCAATTCCGTGAGATTTCCATTTTTCGCCACTAAATTATTGAAAGTGGTGTATTGTGTACTTCCATTTGATATATATTCATGATTATATTTATATTCATGTTATTCTGTAAATCATTTTGTGGTTATTAACTTTTGTCCATACGACTCAGTTGATTAACGTGGTAAGGGATTTTCTTATCTCACTTTCAATTCCGTGAGATTTCCATTTTTCGCCACTAAATTATTGAAAGTGGTGTATTGTGTACTGCCATTTGATATATATTCATGATTCTATTTATATTCATGTTATTCTGTAAATCATTTGGCGGTTATTAACTTTTGTCCATACGACTCAGTTGATTAACCTGGTAAGGGATTTTCTTATCTCACTTTTAATTTCGTGAGATTTCCATTGATCACCACTTAATTATTGCATGTGGTGTATGTGTACTGCCCATGATTGTATTCATTGTGTAATATACTTAAATTTATGGGTATTTACATCATCATGGTATGATACTTCTTTCATGGGTGTATGTTTCGTATGTTACCTAATCGGTAAGGGAATTTGAGATTTCAATTCCCACTCATTTGGCTTTACGCATATTTCATTGATTATATTACTCCATGATTATGTGTGGAATCACTATTCATTTGATTATGTCATAATTTCAACTCCCCTTCCTGTGGATATAAGTTTGATACACATAATCAGTCATTGGTAATTCTCAAGTCATTGATATGAATTTGATAAGAGTAATTTTAACTCATTCACCATTTGTTGAGTTAAACATCCAATTCGTTGGTGTTGTTTTTACAAGAATATGTGTGAATATCCTTTGATTGTTTTACACTGAATATCCAATCATATTTAGTGTATTTATATTTGTCACACATAATTATGTCGTTGATTTATCCTTAACCTAAGGATACGGCCTTTATGAGAGATTTCATCTCAATTTACATTCCATTGAGACTTCTTTGTTGATATACACCAAATCACTTTTATGTGGTGTATATAATGTACTTAAACATAGTATATCATGAATCCCTTTATTCTCATGATATTACAATGTTTTGATTACCTCAATTATTTGTATTCAAGTGTCTCTTTTGGTTAAAATATCTAACTAAAATACCATTTTTAAATGTTTTAAAGTCTTATTCTTCTAAATCTTTCTCATTAATGTCCATGTTTTAAAAATGGTTTTAAGGATTTATTTATATGGACATTAATGTTTTAGAAATTAAAACTCCTTTTAAAAAGTTTCAAAGTGGTATGGGACACTTTGATTCAAAAATCTACTTTTAAATGGCTTCTTGACAAATAGTGTGACTTTTAAATGTTTTCAAGAAAAGGGGGATAATTCTCTCAAATAGTTTTGATGATTATTTTCATTTATGTCAACATCATTCATTATTCTTGATTGAGGTTAATGTGATACAATACAATCTTCCATATTGTATCGAATGAGTCATGTTTGACTGTGGATGCGCTGTTTTTATACCATTCATGGTTTGTGGTAAAAGTATTGACATTTCGTATGCTAGTTTTAATACGAATGTTTATGTTATGTTTAAACATGTTCATATGAGGAATGCATTGGACTTAATAAGTGACGGGTGGAGCCCGCTATAGCTCCTCGATGCATCTGTAGGTCTCATGAGACAAACTAGTGTCTTGGAACAAGGCCTTGAAAAAATCTTATTTGTAGTCTTGGCACGAGGCCTTGGCTAAGTGGTTATGATAGTCTGGAATTATCCATTCCAACATTATGAAAGTGGATATTGATATTTCATGTGATCATTCGACTAGTATAATATCCATGTGAGTAAGTAAATGGCATTATTTTATTTTACCTTTGCCATTTTATGCTGAAGTTAAAGTTTAAAAGGCTTTTGTTTTAGTTATAAATTGCCTTAAGTGTTTATGCTTATTTATGAAAGCTTCTGCTATAATGTTATCCTTACTGAGCATCTGAGCTCACCCCTTTCAATGTTTTATTTTTCCCAGGATTATAAAGAAGTAATTTATGAATGACATGCAGGGATAGTATGAGGGGATATGAAGACAAGATGTTTTTTTATGATGTAATGTAAAAAAAATTATGGATGTATCTAGTTATTCCAAGGCTACTAAACTAATCGGTCTTTCGAGACTTGATCTTTCTCGTGATCATGCCAATGTTATGTAATAATGCACCGACTCTAGGTAACTAAGGTCGGGGTGTTACAGTTGGTATCAGAGGATGTTTAGTACAAACCTTGGAAGCTAGATTTAGATAAACTCTGATTAGAGCACGTAGACCTAAGATGAACTTTGAGGATTAGTATAAAAGAACTTCCGAGAATTTTGGTATTGTAGAGATTTTGTGAGTTTTCCGAGCAATACATCCCTGTCTGGATACGAGCAGGTAGAGGCGGCTCTGGCACAGATGTACCTAGGGGTAAAACCAGAAAACACCGCTTTGAGCTAGACTCGAACGGGAACTGGTGCACGACAACGGTCCTTGCTGCACTCTTGGTTACGACACTCCCGGGGGATATGCTTAGGATAATTTACATTTTCTTTACAAACCGATTTAAGTAATATATACATAAGATGAGAGTAAATGACCTTGGTTAATCCTAATATGTTTCAAATTGAGAATATGGTGACATTTTAATCTCTAAATGATTTTACGACTACTATTACTCACACAATGCTTTCTAGTTTTAGTCAATGGCTGGATTCCAAGGAAGTCATAGTGACTTTGAGAATGATGTACAAGGTGGGAACGGTGGTGGAAATGAGTAACAAAATGGAATGTTGATAGGCGTAAAAGATATCGTCTTTATGCCAAATCAGTTTTCCAAAAATATGATCAACAACATATATATTAACCAACTCCCAGACTCAACAAGGAAGAGAAAGGTGATAAATGATAAGATCTCCAGCAATGGAGACCATGGAGAAAAGAAACCTCAATTTTCATCATGCAGGAAATGTGGAAAGAGACACCCAGGAAAGTGTCTCAATGGGACAACGAAATGTTTTACGTGCGGGAAGGAAGGACATAAAGTGAAGAATTGCTGAAGAAAAATGAAGAGTACTACGGAAGAAGATAAAAATGGTCCCAAGAGTCCATTTACAGTCATTTTCCATAAATGTAGGGGACCTGGCCATTACCCGAGTGAATGTCCTATTCTATAGGATATTTTCTTGGTCAAAGAAGAAGATATGTGGAAATAAATGGTTGGAAAAAACTTAAAAAGTATTATCACTCCTTGTTGATGGGTACTTTGGAATAATTTTCTCTTGTATTTGTAACCCCGCAGTTTGCCATGTGAGAATGATATTTGAAGAAGAATTGTCTCTTCTCTTGTGGATATAGGTATCAATAACCATTTGGTTTTATATGATCATTGGGGTTTGAGAAAATTATAAGTTATTATAATTTGGGATAAAAATGCAAAGTATGATATAACATTTGTGATTAAATTATGTTATTTTGAGGAATTTATCTCATTTTGGTAATATTATAAAATATAGTTTTTGAAAAAGGACAACACGTAGACCGTGTGACAACACGTCGCGTCGGACAAATCTGTGGGAATCGAACCCACAACCAAAGTGCGATTGGGATTTATCGCCTACCACTGGACTACGTGAAGTCCCTGGTTAATGTGACTATTTTTTTTGTTAAATGATTTTATTGATCAATAATAAGATGATTTGGGTTCTTATGTATTATCAAATTAATACCCTTGGTATAGGAAAATGATTTGGTGATTAAGTGATAAATGTTATTTTGGAAGATGTTCGCTTTGTTGGAAACACTATATGCCCAAGGAAAATAGATTACAATGGGGTTTCATTTGTAGAGTAATGGTGGATTTTTATCTACATTTTTATTGTTGATTTATAGTGATTTGGGTTATTTATGGAAATTATTAACCTATAACAGAGAATATGTGATGATGTTAATTACTTTTAAGTATGTGACTTTAAGAGTATTTGATGTCATTTGGAGATACAATGTAACATGGGAGACTACATAATCAAATTATTCTATGATTTGGGTTTCAATATTAGTTTGGATTATATTAAAGGATTTTAAGGACATTTGGTTATTGAATGGTATCTATTTAACTTTGGGGTACTGTTGGTTTAATTTTAGAAATTAAGATTAGTGCATATTTATCTCAATGAATATCCTTTTGGGGGATCATTAGATCATTCACTAACCATTTTGGTTTTGATTAATCTTCAAAGACAATGTAAATATACGGTTTATCCTGCATGGATCATGTGATTCTATAGAAGTTTATTCTAGCTCTTCCAGTTTGACCAAGTCTTCTTGAATACTCATCGTTTAAAAAAAATTGAGTTAGTGGTGGAAATTTATGAAAATTTACTTAAAATGTAAGTATATCTCATAATGTTCTTAGTCAATATCATAAATGAATTCCTCTTCCTTATGTAATGTAACTTTAAAAAAAATGTTGTCCGTTTACTTTCCTACTAGGAGACTAATGGTTGTTTGTCCCAATACAAGTTTGTGGTTTTCTCATTGTTAACTTTCTCTTGATCATGATTTCTATCCCTCTCCATCAGAACTTGACACTTAGTTTATCATCCATATCCATGTTTTCTTACATGGAATCCTAGTATGGGTTATCTTGGATGACCCTTATACCTCTCTTTCTTTCTTTTAAAGTGATAGTTTTATTGGCTCTTTTTCCGATGTGGGACTTTCCATTATATTCCCAAGAAAAATTTTAAAAATTGCGAGGACACAATTTGTTGAAGGAGGGGAGAATGTAACACCCCAAGTTTCCTCGGTATGTTTCCTTTCGAATAATGCAATGGCGTGCATTGTACACAACTTCGAGATTTTAACACACCATAACCAATCAAACTAGCCGTTATGAATAGTAATACCTACTTTTTGAAATTATATAAATTCTATCTCTCAAAATGGACTTCATTTTTGGATTCGTAATATCGAAATTATCCTAGGGTGATATTTTGGTACTTTTTGGATAACTTTCATATTTTGATGAATAGTGAAAATTACTAAATTTTAATTAAAAAACAAATTTTTTAATCAAAATAATTAATAGTGATAAATTATGAATTTGAGTTGTTTTAAAGTATATTTAGAATATATTTTTTCCATTTAATATAATTTTGGTCATTGGACATAATTTTACAATTAAACCGAACATAAACAAGTGTCAATCTTTTGATAGTTATTATCTCTTAAAAACACGCTTTTTGTTTTGACAGCGGGAATTAATTTTAAATTAATTTCTGCCACTTCTGTGTCTTGAATTTAGAAAAATGGATTCCATATTTGTAATCAGGATGTTCAAATTGTTTAAATAGGTAACTTATATTTTTAGACATTTTGAATAATTACTGCGGTAAATATTTTATTTACCATGGTTAAGGGTAAATCCGGTAAATAAGGGTTAAAAAATAATTTTATAATAATACTAAATTATCCTAAAACGTGTATTAACCCTATTGGTTGATACATGGTCGACCATGGGTATCTTTGGGTCTATTTTGGGACCCCATGGATCCACTTGTAAGTGATAATGACACTTTATTTTAATTAAGTTAAAATAAATACAAAAATGACACAAGCATATATCTTTTAACAAAACAATTGTTACAGAGGGTTATATATGTTGGATTTTAGATTATAAATATTCCTTAGAAATATAAAAAGCTTTCCTACATAATGATATATTATTTATAATTTTTAGACATTAAATAATTTAATTTATTTATGACACAATGATGATGCAGTAATTACTATAATAGTGAAAAATCAAAATAATTGATATTAAAAACACCCAAATAAATATAATATGAAACTTTTAATGAATTAAAATAATTTTATAGGATAATATGATATATTAGTATTGATTTAATTGACTTTTTTCGAAGTAATCAATCTGTTATGAGTTTCACAAAAATCAACTATTGAATAGTGTCAAAATTGACATAGAAGAGTTTTTAAAACAAATATTATATTATTAATTGATATTAAATTCCTAAAAATCTAAGGTTCGGCCAAAAGACTTATATCATGATAGGTGTATCATTAATGGACCACTTGGGGGTCGCTTGTATGTATATGCTAAGTTTATTAACCATATAATATAAAAATACAAAGAAACATTGTAAAAGTGAAACTAACTAACTTAGAATTAATACTTAATGATAAGGTTTATATAAGTACCCAAACCTGCCTAAATTCTATTGGTTGAGTTGTTTTCGACCAATCCCCACCTTAACCTTTGAATAGTCAACTTTGGAGCCATTGGAAACCGAATATGAATTTATTATAAACTAATATCTCTAGCTTTTCCAAAGGTGCCCCTCACCCCTTTTATAAAAGGGCACTCCTCCTTCTCATTTCTTCACACCTTCAAAGCCCTTTGGTCCGGCCAAACCCTGCCCAAATACTATCTCAACTTCCCTCACTAAAACCTAGAGGCCTTATTTTGATCAAAAAGCCAATCTATGGAGCCCTTTTGATCAAATCAAAATGAAGAACCCGAAGAAGAGGTAATGTTTTCACCACCCCTTTTCAAGTTCCTTTCTTCTTCCACTTCCTCTTTCTTTGTTATTTCCATTATAAAATAATAACTCCAGTATCATATATATACTGTGATTTTATTATAAATATGGTACAACCATATTCAGTATTCTATCCATCCTTTGAATAACATGTCACCATACGTGCGTACGTACGGCTTATCGTCTCCACGTCGTGGTGTAATTGTTATTCAATAAATTATTATTTGGATGGGTATAATAATGATGTGTAACTCATGTAAATAATAAATATAACATGATAATGATTCTGTATATATGATATAAAATCCAATTATATATTATTTTAATATCAAAAGAATGATATTGTCGCTCGTGCGTATGTACGGACTACCGTCTCCACGAACGCGATGAGCTTCATTGTCCACCATATCCATTCAAGTATAATTATAATTTGATGATTTAAAAATAGTATCTAAGGACTTGATATAATTATGGATATTAATAATATACATCCCATTAATAACGAATATGGCTCACATAACAAAGAATATAAAGTAAAATGAACTCGTTAACACCCGAAATGACGATAATTCTAAGATATTATTAACAAATCAATGTTAAAAGATCATATATGATATCATATTAAAGTAAATTATTCTTTTATAATTCAATAAAAATTATTTCACCATTATACAGGAGGTAAACCTACCATCGACCAAGGAAAAAGTACAAAGTAAGGGATTTTCTTATCTCACTTTCAATTCCGTGAGATTTCCATTTTTCGCCACTAAATTATTGAAAGTGGTGTATTGTGTACTGACATTTGATATATATTCATGATTCTATTTATATTCATGTTATTCTGTAAATAATTTGGTGGTTATTAACTTTTGGCCATACGACTCAGTTGATTAACGTGGTAAGGGATTTTCTTATCTCACTTTCAATTCTGTGAGATTTCCATTTTTCGCCACTAAATTATTGAAAGTGGTGTATTGTGTACTGCCATTTGATATATATTCATGATTCTATTTATATTAATGTTATTCTGTAAATCATTTGGTGGTTATTAACTTTTTGCCATACGACTCAGTTGATTAACGTGGTAAGGGATTTTCTTATCTCACTTTTAATTTCGTGAGATTTCCATTGATCACCACTTAATTATTGCATGTGGTGTATGTGTACTGCCCATGATTGTATTCATTGTGTAATATACTTTAATTTATGGGTATTTACATCATCATGGTATGATACTTCTTTCATGGGTGTATGTTTCGTATGTTACCTAATCGGTAAGGGAATTTGAGATTTCAATTCCCACTCATTTGGCTTTATGCATATTTCATTGATTATATTACTCCATGATTATGTGTGGAATCACTATTCATTTGATTATGTCATAATTTCCACTCCCCTTCCTATGGATATAAGTTTGATACACATAATCACTCATTGGTAATTCTCAAGTCATTGATATGAATTTGATAAGAGTAATTTTAACTCATTCACCATTTGTTGAGTTAAACATCCAATTCGTTGGTGTTGTTTTTACAAGAATATGTGTGAATATCCTTTGATTGTTTTACACTGAATATCCAATCACATATAGTGTATTTATATTTGTCACACATAATTATGTCGTTGATTTATCCTTAATCTAAGGATACGACCTTTATGAGAGATTTCATCTCAATTTACATTCCATTGAGACTTCTTTGTTGATATACACCAAATCACTTTTATGTGGTGTATATAATGTACTTTGACATAGTATATCATGAATCCCTTTATTCTCATGATATTACAAAGTTTTGATTACCTCAATTATTTGTATTCAAGTGTCTCTTTTGGTTAAAATCTCTAACTAAAATACCATTTTTAAATGTTTTAAAGACTTATTCTTCTAAATCTTGCTCATTAATGTCCATGTTTTAAAAATGGTTTTAAGGATTTATTTATATGGACATTAAAGTTTTAGAAATTAAAACTCTTTTTAAAAAGTTTCAAAGTGGTATGGGACACATTGATTCAAAAATCTACTTTTAAATGGCTTCTTGACAAATAGTGTGACTTTTAAATGTTTTCAAGAAAAAGGGGATAATTCTCTCAAATATTTTTGATGATTATTTTCATTTATGTCAACATCATTCATTATTCTTGATTGAGGTTAATGTGATACAATACAATCTTCCCTATTGTATCGAATGAGTCATGTTTGACTGTGGATGCGATGTTTTTATACCATTCATGGTTTGTGGTAAAAGTATTGACATTTCGTATGCTAGTTTTAATACGAATGTTTATGTTATGTTTAAACATGTTCATATGAGGAATGAATTGGACTTAATAAGTGACGGGTGGAGCCCGCTATAGCTCCTCGATGCATCGGTAGGTCTCATGAGACAAACTAGTGTCTTTGCACAAGGCCTTGACAAAATATTATTTGTAGTCTTGGCACGAGGCCTTGGCTAAGTGGTTATGATAGTCTGGCATTATGCATTCCAACATTATGAAAGTGGATATTGATATTGCATGTGATCATTTGACTAGTAGAATATCCATGTGAGTAAGTAAATGGCATTATTTCATTTTACCTTTTCCATTTTATGCTGAAGTTCAAGTTTAAAAGGCTTTTGTTTTAGTTATAAATTGCCTTAAGTGTTTATGCTTATTTATGAAAGCTTCTGCTATAATGTTATCCTTACTGAGCATCTGAGCTCACCCCTTTCAATGTTTTATTTTTCCCAGGATTATAAAGAAGTAATTTATGAATGACCTGCAGGGATAGTATGAGGGGATATGAGGACAAGATGTTTTTTTATGATGCAATGTAAAAAAATTATGGATGTATCTAGTTATTCCAAGGCTACTAAACTAATCGGTCTTTCGAGACTTGATCTTTCTCATGATCATGCCAATGTTATATAATATTTCACCGACTCTAGGTAACTAGGGTCGGGGCGTTACAATAATAATAACATTTTTACCCTTAATTACCCTATTTACTTTTAACCGTGGTAAAAAAAAATTAAAAAGTTACTATTCACCAAAAATTATTTTCATCTAATTGAACCACATTTTAGTCCTTGATATTAACCGTGTCTCTCAGATTTTCGAAATTCCACTCACAAAAGCGGTAAAATTATGTTTTATGTGAATTTGTAAATTCTCAAAGGAGATAGGTAAAAGACGGTGAAAAGTTCAATAAAATTTTTATATACCTAAAATAATTATAAAATTACTCCAATAAATTTCATTGAACATATATAGGTATTATATATCAATTTTTACCTAAAATAAATTTGAATAAAATAAATAATTATTTAAATAAAAATTCGGTTTTTAAATAGTAACCCAGTGTTTTCACTATTCATCAAAAATTGAAAGTTTTCAGAAAAATACCAAAATTTCACCCTAAGCTAATTTCGATATTCCAAATCCAAAAATGAAGTCCATTTTGGAAAATAAAATTTCAAAAAGTGGGTATTACTATTCATAATGGCTAGTTCATAATAATATTATAATAATATCTCCTTTAGTGAAACTTGGTATTGCGTACAACACACGCTATCATGGAAGGTCACGATTCCGTGTAATGCAAGCCATGTCAGGGATGCATGTAGTGAAGGCTGATTTTGGTGTAGTGTACAACACAAGACATTAATAAAATTAAAAAGAATATTTTCCCTAAAATCTTGGGTTGTTACACTATTAGTCCTCTTGCATGGATGCCACCACCATTTATTTCCTACGTTATCTGAGCCATTACTGTCACAAACTACTCGGTTCCAATCCCTACCATTCCAGGCTGTAGTTCCGGAAGGATTCCATTCGGTCGGTGCCACTCCTCTTCATCATCCCTGTTCCTTTCGCAGAAAACCATTCTGAAAAAACATGTCTTAGATAAAGCAACATGGTAATCTTTAAATACTATAACATTTCAAATTAAACATAGAGTGAAACTCATTTAAGTTATTCTATTAAAATCACACCCTCCCCTAAAGTTATCTAAACCATCCTTTGATACCAACTATAAAGACCCAGCCTTATTACATTCATAATCTTGAATTTAATCAAGAAAACACTTCCTTTTAAATTGAGGATCTTTTCATGTTTAGAGATTTATAGAACTGTGAAATAATATATTCATAACATTACACATTATTACAGAGTGGATACTGTAAAAACAGTTTCAATTTTTTTCAAAATATAAAACATTAAAACTTAAAACAGGACTCCTTGAAAATTCCTCAACATTTAACATGTATTTCTTCCTTGTATTAAACATCCATTAACATATGTAAAATCATTTAAAAACATGGTATGAGCACAAAAGCTCAGTAAGGTATGAAAATGAAGGAAAGAGCACATTAGTCCATGAATACTCATAACGTATGAAAACATTTTCAAAAGACATGATTGTCACTCGTATATACTTAATTTGTGTAACATCAGATTTACAAAAAATCCACACACAAAATGAGAACATAAATATAATCATAAAAGTATCTTGGGGAATTACTTACATAATCATGTAACTATTCTTGGCTACCTTATAATTTGTCACCCTCACGGCTACCTTACATTGTGTAACCATCGCAGTTACACTTGGAGTAACCATATGGATGACCTCCAACTTAATCATACCCAATGAATTGGAGGGAGATATAGGTCCCACCCTTCATCATAAATAATTCCAAAGAACCAAAATATAATCATACAACATGAATAATTCCATAAAAATATTACTTTGTAATTTTGTAAAACCGAATTTTAAAAGAGGATTTTTAAAGGAAATCCCCTTATACATATCCTAAAATTGAAGAGAGACTTAAGGGAGTGGATGGAGTTTGTATATATACTGAAAATATACATAATAAAACATAATATAAACATAAACCATCACACAAACAATTTAAATATCACATAAATAATTAAGTAGAATGTTAACTGAAAGAATGGAAGTCGGGTTAAGAATTCCCTTACCTTGGGTTTGCCTTACTTCAAACTTGTTTAAACCTCATGTATAATGGTTAAAAGAGTGTTATTAATATTTTACAAAAACATGTTCATGTTTATAACTTTTTATATGATCATTTCATAACATCATTTCACCCTAAATTGTTAGTGTTTTTCCCTTTTCACTTTTTTTGAGTGAATTCTTTACATGATTTCTATGATTGGTTCATGGTGGACATTTTTTTGATTTCAAGTGAAAATCCAGAATTGTAATTGAGTAGTATTTACATATATCCAGTAACATAAATTATTCGATTCATCATTTTTAATTCTTACATGAGGATGATTCATAAGTTAGAACATTAATGATGAATGTTTAGATCATTTTAGTGGTTATTTGATAATAACAACCTTGTTTTGTCTTATAAATTAGAACCATGAGTAAAAAATAAATCTAGAACCATGGGTGGGTTATAAAACATATATTATAACCTGGTTCAACCATATAAATTTTTTAATGACTAGACCTTAAAGAATTAATGGAAATTGAAATCATGTCGTCCACAATGTCGATAATTCGACACAAACGGACAATGTTTTTATTCTTTAAATAGGTGGGATAGGAAAGAGAGAAGAGAAGAATAATGATGAGTAATTTTCCATAAATATGATAAAATACAGAATATACAAGATTTTGGGAGATTTCATGCCTCTTGGGTAAGGAGTTATGAAGAAAGAATAAGGAAGGAACTCAAAATAATAGAAAAGGTGAGCAATCTCTTACAAAAATTTGGCAGCCTAACGGCTACACAACATGGTTTTAGAAAATATTAAAAAGAGAGGGGACAAGGGTCACCCATCCAAAAATGAAACAAAATATAGACTAGATCAATAATAAGAAGAAAATAAAAACATGGAATGGAAACATGAATGTTATACCACATAAAAGGGAACTAGAAAAGAAAAAAGAAAGAAATTGATAATTTTCTCACCTTGTAGAGTAACCCTTAGAACATGAAGGTTGGGTCCGTGGGGGATTTAGGAAACCTTGGTAGGACTAATATGAAGTTAAGGATTCTAGATCTTGATTTAGTTAAAATTTGGAATGAATTTAACGAAGGTAAGAGTTGGTATTTATAGGAAAAGTGGGGGATTATTTTAATAATATTCAAGGGACACCTCATGAGTAGTATTTACAAAACCATGGGCTTGCCAGTGGTATTTGCCCAATGTATAAGACTCTTGAGACACCTCACATCTAATTTAACTATACACAAGTCTACCTAATTTATTATATCATTATGATATCATTAATGATGTCATTAACACACCGAAACTAAAAACTGTATTTTTTACTATTCACCGAAAAATCATTTATTTCAGAAAAATTCCCAAAATTCACCCTAACCATTTATCGATGTGTAGAATTCAAAAATGAAGTCCATTTTTTGAAAAAAAGTTTCAAAATATTATTAATTTTATTTTTAAATAAAATTATACTTAATTTAAAAATTACCAGTTCTAATTCTACCACTACTTCTTTATCACAATGAAAAATTAACCATGATGTTATTATCATAAAGCCTTAATAAAATAAAACAATAATAAAATTTAATATTCCTTAGGGTCATATTACTATTCATTAGGGTCTTTTACTATTCACTAAAAAAACAAGTTGGTTCCAATAGACTCCAAATAAAAAACTGAACACAATTGTAGATGACAGTTTCTTGAAATTCAGAACATAGAAGTAGAAAAAGTTATGTTTTAAAGGATAATTAAAAAATATCTATTTAAAACAAAGTTCCATAAATTTCTATTTGTTTTTAGAAAAACATGGGGTGTTACAATTTTACTAAAGTTACTATCCACTAAAAATTTAGTTTCTCCTATATGATATAATATTCATACTAATTACAACCATTTATTTATTTTTTTTCTAAATTTAATAAACATAAATGAAAAAATTACTTTTAAAGATAAATTTTAAAAGTTATTTGAAGGTAGGTAAAAGGGACGTTCAAATTTTCAATATATTTTTTATATCTAATTCTATTATAAGAATTAATACAATTACCTACATTAGGTTAATTTTTGTATTATTTACCTATTGGTACATTAAAATAAATTTAATGTAATATAATTATTTAAATGAAAATGTCGGTTTTTAAACAATAGTGTAGTTTTAATTCACTATTCATTAAAAACATGCACCAATTCAAAAAAATAAAAATAACTCACCCAATGATAATTTTGATATTTTTAAATCAAGAAATAATTCTATTTTGAATGGAATTTATAAATATGATAATGTGGTCAATACTATTCATAACCACTTTTTAAATGGATAGTTTGATAGATCATGGTGTTCTCGAAATCAGTGTTGTGTGCAGTGCATGTAGAGACCCAAAACTTGACGTACATGGACATTACATTACTTTTTCGAAATACTTAGTACATAACAAAAACACACACATAAGGACCATAATAGTTTAGTGTCTTTGGAAACTCGGAACGTAATCTTCTAATCATGGTGATAGATCATCAACATCTCCCATAAATATCATCCCTTTTTTCATACCTAAAACCTTTCTTTATATCCTGGGGAAAAGAAAACATAAAAGGGTGAGCTAAAATGCTCAGTAAGGGTAAACAAAAGAAATATCAATCACATCATATTCATAAGAACATAACATTTTGGAAATATTACCCTGCAAAAGAGATCATAATTTCATAACATGGGATAAATCATGGTAGTGAAATGTAATCCCAATAATCATAACATAAAACATGAAACTTTGTGGAATACACACATAATCATAGAGAATCATTTCTTATTAGTCAAGACTCATAGCCAAGACTATCTTAGTGGACAAAGTCTATTTCTGATCCGAGTTCACTCCTTGTTTCAGTCCTGTTTCACTGAACTGGTTTAACCTGTCGTTCCAACCATGTCTATCTCAAGAGATATAAAATCTTTACCCAATGCATTGTAGGGAGATATAGGTCCCACCGATCTCATAATGATACCATTATTATGTGTGCCACAAAATCATAAATCATACATCATTGCATAACTCATGTAATAAAAATGGGATTCTTAAACAACATGACATCATAAAACAATTCATATAAGATAAAAGAGTTCATAAAAATAATTTCATCACAACATAATCAAATCAATGTAATAATATGGATAGAAATAGAACCCTATGTTATCTTAGATGGAAAATAATTTTGTTAAAACACTTGAACTCCATTATTGTGGAAGATATCCTTTCTACTTCAAAAACACTTTTCCTTTCTTAACATGTCATACAATTCTAAACTTATAGAAGTTGATTAAAAATAAACATGAAAAATTGTAAGGGAAGATTCTTGGAAATAATGTTTTAAAAATCCATTCATGTCGTATAAGTTAAAAGAAAACATTCTTCTCGTACTTTTTTCAGAAAAGTCTAAAAGTACCTCGTACGAAAAACGACAAAAGATTCCATTCATATCTTTTAATAAAAACTCACCGAAGGGTAAAGTTGGATATAAACTATTGTAGAAGGATATAAATATTATATATTGAGGAAACATGGATGTGGATGATAAAATACACCCCAGTAAATTCCAAAGTATAAACAATCTCGGATAAAAATGAGATTGTCATATTTCCCTTACCATAGGTTCATTTTGCTTCGTAAGTGTCTGAACTGTCATGACCCGGCCCAACGGGGCTCAAGCCGCGACTCCCCAACCCCGCCTCCAATAGGCCATGGGATGGTGACCAGTGCCGAGTAGGCTATCACACACATGGGATTCATTAGCCTAAGGTACCTGTACTCACGCACCCACAACACCTCCATGCAACTGTGCAGAGATATAGAAACTGAAAAGTAAATTCATGCATACAATCTATCCCAAACCAGAGTGCAACAGAAAAAGTACAAAGGGAAAAATAGGTCCCACCAAAAAAAATACAAAGCACGTCCAACCTGCTCTGAAGAATGGGAACACTGCCACAAACACCCGCCAGAAAGATCCCTCGGCACAGCTCTGGTAGACACCCCGTTCAACTCGCTCACTAAGCTCCGCCTGCTTCGGGTCCTCCTAGGACTCCATAAAAATGCATGTGGTCTTCACAAGACACAAACATGTGCGGGAAAAGCCCGTGCAGGGGTGAGTATAAACATACTCTGTAGGCACCCCAAAAACCCAAAACCCAAGGGAGCAACTGAAAGGCAACAGTCTGCTCAACCCAGCCAGAGGGAACCCATACGAGAGAGAAACTCCATCTCGTGACCATCCTCAGCTAAACACAACTAGTCAGCTCAGCTCAGCTCAGGTGTATGCCCATACATACACCTTGAATAATCCAGATATACTTAGCTCACTCACCAAGGCACAAGAGGTACCAACCTCGTCACCAGCAACTCTCCACAACCAGGAGAATAAATCGCATGAACACTGTCATACCAGATGACACTCATCTGAGAGATACACTCCATCGGGTCCCAAACAAACATCTCAGACGCTCACCCGATAGACCACACTCGTCAGATAACATCACTGAGGAAACATTGCTGAAACACTATAACCACCAAACTCCTCAGATAGGGGATCGCTGCTAGGGTCCGCTAGGGGATACCAAGACCCACTCTGGTATACGTAGCTCAAAGATAGGGGATCACTCCCATGGTCTGTTGGGGGATACCACGACCCGATCTGGCATACGTAGTTCTCACAGATAGGGGATCACACCCAAGATCCGTTGGGGGATACCACAACCCGATCTGAAGCTCGACAGAAACTCCACACTCAGATAGAGGGTCATTGTCTATATAAAGATGGTCACGATGATACCGGAACCCTATCTTGTATAACTTGCGATGTATGGGATCGAACCAACGATGCCGCAACCCTACTGAAACAACGCGCTGAGTAGGGGAACGCATAACCAACGATACCGTAACCCTACTATAAACCACATGCTGAGTAGGGGATCATATACCCGACGATGCCACAACCCTACTGAGCACGGCCCACCGCGTAGGGGATCATATTTCCGATGATGCCACAAACCCTACGGGGTTAACCTACTAGATAGGGGATCACCACCCGTAAATAAGCGGTCACAGCGATACCAAGAACCCGATCTAGGGAAAAGATTCTAAAGGATCCACTCTGGGCCCACCGGAGGGATACCACAACTCTTAACAGTTTAAACATCCCATAGAGAGGATCACAAACCCACATGAAGGTTGTGATGCCACATGAACCCTCATAGGAACGAACTAAGGGAGAACCCTCAACCACTGCTGGTCTAAACATCGCTAACCCGAGCGACCCGCCACAACGCCACACTACACACCTCCTAGGCCAAAACCGAGGCCACCATCGCGTTCCACGTGGAAAAACACACAGGATAGGCTGTTTACTCGCCCGAAACGGAGCATCGGTGAAAAAGGAACTATTCACCGTAGCTAGCTCATGTGGGGCCCACACAACGATCCCGAAACCCATCGACCTGATCACACCACGGAGATCACCTCGTAAAAACAAGCGGAATCAACTACTCGCTCATCCTAAACGGACACCCAGTGAAAAATGCACTATTCACCAAAGCCCAGCTCAAGTGGGGCCCATGCCTAGATTCCGAAACTCATTGAATGGAACACACCATTGCGTTCCTCTCGGAAAAACACACAGGATCGACTATTCATCCGCCAAAATCGGGCTCCTGGTGCAAAAGCTGCGTTTCTCCGTAAACGCCAAAAACCGGCCTCGTGGGTCCCGCACCCCATTCCCAGTCCCAACACATGGAAACCATCTCAAAAAGTCTGTCGTACCATCAGGGGATCAACGCCACTGACGGCACGTCAATCGGACGCTCCCGGTAGAAGTTACAATTGCCCGAAGTCGTAAAATAATAAAATAATATTATTTTATATGACGTTTCTAACTCCCGGGCCATGATCCCAAACCCTTAAACCCTCAAACGCACTCCGGAGGGTTTGCCTCATCGTCAGGGTCGTGTCGCCGCAAACGGCACGCGAATCCGGCTCCCGGATTGCAAGATACGGGGGTTTAAAGACCCCCGTATGAGAAAAGAGGCTGGACCGGCCGCCGCCGCCGGTCCACCCTGGCCGGCGGCTATCCACCGCGCTCCGGCGGTAGGGCTGGCGCGCCGCCGCGGACCGCCGGGGGCACCCCGGTGGTCCGTTTTGCGATTCGGAGGCATCTACACGACCCTCTGGACCCGATCTACACTGCTACGTCTTCAATTTTCTGAAAAACGCAGTAAAAACGGGATCGGGGGTTAAAACTCAAATCCGCCTACCTCGCGGGCGAAACGCCGACGTTCTGCCTCAGATCCGTGCTCCAGAGCTTCCGCTGCGCATTCCTGGAATGACCGCCGTCGAATTCCGAGCTTGTGGGCGCTTCGTTTGCTCGATTCGGCAGAGTGGCAGCGAAGAACGGCGAAGAACGTCGAGAGGAACGATAAAGGGGGGGGCATTGATATTAATATCAGCTGCCCGCAAGCGCCAAACCCGCCTCGGACCCGACGCCCGATGCGAACAAAAGTAAGGTCACCCGTAGGGTAAACACGTCGTTCTGAATGCAACAGAGGACTCAGATTTTCCATCCGAGACTCTGTTCAGAATTTATTTGAGCCGACGCTTGCACACTAACTTCGCCACTTATTTACGAAAACGCCCCTGGTGGCGTTTCTCGCCGTAGGCCCGCGCCCGCAAAGTTTACACCCCGCCTAGGGTAAACGGCACATTCTGGACGCAACAGTGCCCTCAGATTCTCGTTCTAAGATACTTTTTAGGAGATATCACACCCCCTCCACGTGCATAGTATAAAAAAACTTAATATTTTTTTATAAAATTAATTCCGGGCACACCGGGCTTCAGAATCGTGCGTCGTCTTCGCGCCTAGCTCTGGAATTATTCCTAGAAATATTCCCAAGTCTGACAGGACCAAAAACCCGAGTCGCTACATGCACCTCTTGTATAATAATTTAAATAATGTTATTGACTTATTACAGAATCATACTTATTGTTATGATATCATATATAGTCATATTCTTAGCTTCTTATTAGTGATATTTCATTACTACTTGTTATTCGGGTGTTTATTACTCTTTGTTCTCACTTGTGTTTGTCGAATAAATTCTTATTATTCTCTTTAGGTTATAGATACCTCATTTTCAGAATGTTATTAGTGTAATATATATCATATTCATTCATTCAATTCATTTATATAATCATTATTCAATGAAGATCATGTAGAATGAATCGCATCACATCGGAGAGACGGTATTCCATACGTACGCACGAGCGATGATATCGTTCCCATGATCGTGGAATTATATTGGAGTGTATGTATTCTATTTCAGAATAATTTCCACTTTACAATAATCATATATATTCATTACTTTCACCCTTATACCCATCCAAGTAAGGTTGTGGTGGAAAATAGACTACACCACGGCATGGAGACGGTATTCCGTACGTACGCACGCGCGGTGATTTCATTTTTCGTAGGATGGAGAAGTTGTGAAATAGGGTTGTTTCATAATTATAATAACATATCAGTATATGAGTGATACTGATGTTATTACTTCATGATGAAACAACTAAAGAAGAAGAAGTGGAAGAAGAAATAAAGATGAAAGAATCGGTAACGGGCAATACCTCTTCTTTGAAGCACTTCTTTGACACCTCCTTTTAGGGCACTAAAATTGGTCTTTGAAGAATACCAGAACCTCTAGTATGTCTCTAGGGAAGTGTAGAGGAGAAAGTGTTAGGGTTTGGTCGAGCTTGAAGGCTCAAATTGGTGTAATGAGGAGAGGGATGAGGTGCCCTTTTATAAGGGAGGAGAGGGGCTCCTTTGGAAAACTAAAATTATTATTTTATTATAAAGTCATATTTGGTTTTAAAAAGATCCAAATTGATTTATTTCGCAGCTAAGGTGGGTATGGGTCGAAATACTCTCATAAAATATAATTTAGACAAGTTTAGGTTCCTATTTTAACCTTATCATTTATATTTAACTTTAAGTTAGATAATTTTACTTTTACCGTGTCTTTTTGTGTTCTTACACTATAAGGTTAATAAACTTACTATAACAAGAGAAAAGAAACCCAAGTTGTTTATTCATAATATATATAACGTTATCTAATTCATTTGTGTGAACCATATATTTTTAGGAATAAAATAACAATTAATAATATAATATTTGTTTTAAAAACTATTTTATGTCAATTTGGACACTATTTAGTAATTGATTTTTCTGAAAATCATAACAAAATGATTAGTTCTAAAAAATTTAATTAAATAAATACTAACATGTCATATTAACCTAGAAAATTTGTGTAATTCATAAAAAGTCTCAAATTACATTAATTTGGGTATTTATAACGTCAATTATTTCAATATATCATTAATTAGATAATTACTTCATCATCGTTGTGTCATAAATAAATTAAATTATTTAATGTATAAAAATTATAAATAAAATATCATTATGTTGGAACTCTTTTTAGCTTTCTAATGAATATTTATAGTCGAATTTATATTATGTATAACCCCATATTAAAAATGATTTACTTATTAAACTTTAATTTTAACTATTTTAACCCTTCTTTAAGTAAATTGATAATAAATGTCCTAATCTAATCCAAGTGGGCCTAAATGGTCATATATTATTCCTAAGGTTGTTTTTGGTCGAATTAAACTTATCCAATATAATTGGGACATGTGTTAGGGTAATAATAATATCATTTTTACCCTTTATTACCCTATTTACTTTTAACCGTGGTAAATAAAAGAAAAAAGTTACTATTTGCCAAAAAATTATTTTCATCTCATTGAACAACATTTTACATACTGACATCAACCGTGTCTCTCGGATTTTTGAAATTCCACTAATAGAAGCGGTAAAATTATGTTTTATGAAAAATTCAGTTTTTTAACTACCACTTAGTGGTTTCACTATTCATCAAAAATTGAAAGTTTTCAGAAAAATACCAAAATTTCACCCCCATGCTAATTTCGATATTCCGAATACAAAAAAGAAGTCCATTTTGAAAAATAAAATTTTCAAAATTTCAAAAAGTGGTTATTACTATTCATAACGGCTAGTTTTAATAATATTTTAATAACGTATCGTTGTTTAGTGAAACTCGGTATTGCGTACTACACACGCTATCAAGGAAGGTCGCGATTGCGTGTAATGAAAGGCAAGTCAAGGATGCATGTTGTGCAAGCTCCTTTTGGTGTAGCTTACAACACAAGACATTAATGAAATTAAAAAGAATATTTTTCATAAAATCTTGGGGTGTTACATTCTACCCCCCTTAAAATGAATTTCGCCCTCGAAATTCGTCGTGGTTATAAATGGTTTACTATTAAAAAGTTTCTTTAATAGAGACCCACATAGTAAAAAGGAATACCAAAACTAATCATTAAAAAAATTATCAAACGTAACGGTTACCCAAATAAACTAATCACTGAGTTTCCACATAGGTGAAAATATGGATATGGAAGAGAAATCTAACCATCATGTTCTGATGGAGATTGGTAGAGAACATGGCTATGGAAAATCCAGCAATCACAAAGCCATAGATTTGTGATGATCTAAGGTACCATCAGATATAAGAGCACTAGGACCACATTTTTGGTTTTCAAGATCATTTCCCTAAAGTTGATTAAATTGGAATTAGAAGAAATACTTTCGTTATTTTGGTATAGTCTCACTGTTGTTAGATCTTTGGAAAATTTGCACTTCATCTCTTAATTAAATGAAGTTGAATTTGTCATTCGTGATGTGTTATTAGATCATGTGATAGAATGATGGGTCATTTCATCTGTCTCAAACAAAAGGTTAGAAAAGTTATCAAAAAATACATAAGTCTATATATAGTGAGATTAATCATATATGGTTTCTAAAATGGACTTATACTTCATATATCATACTGGTTAATATAATAAAACTAGTTTCTACTAAACAGGGACTTCCTGTAGGCCAGTGGTAGGCAATAAAGGCCAGTCGCACTTCAGTTGTGGGTTCGATTTCCACAGCCTTGTCCGACACGATGGGCTATCGCCCATCCTGTAGGTTGTCCTTTTTCTTAAACGACATTATTATAACATCCCATAAATAATATCTAAAAAACTTCTATCCTTAAACAATACTAAATTATGCCCAACATAATCCATTCCAATCTTTAGGATTATCTAAAATAATGTTGTCTAATCTCATATTATAGTGAAAACGATTACCAAAGAGTTCATACAACTAGCATGTTAATACCATTTTTGATCCCCATATATCATGAGATATGTCTTTTTGGTCACATTACAAACATTTAAAGGTCGTAATTATGTATTCTCTTGAATAAAATGAATACCCATTGAACCTTATTGAAAACATGAATGCTGTTAAAATTTAACTCTTTCCACATACCAAAATCCTCAAAATTATATATACTCTAACCATGATATCACTTAGTCCTTATATCAATCATGAGCTCATGAATACTGTCAAACATTTCATTTTTTTCCTTATCCCTTCATTATGCGCATATCATCTTTTTTCCAAAAATATCTCAATCACTTTCCATGGTTACCGGTACAATAAAATTATTGAAAACCACAATAGACCAATACATAAATATTCCAATATTCCACGATACTATATACAATATTATTTTGGAATACCATTACATAAATACTTAATCATTCCACCACATCATTTTCATATTCAACATCACCAATGGTGATCACATGTTACTTCCCTTTGTCCTTTGCCTTAAGTGGTTGCTCATGTCGATCATCACTAACCCATGTATTAGGGAATTTATTAGCATAATGCCCCATTTCCTTGCACTTGAAGCATTAAAGTGTAGTAGGTTCATTCTGTGTATCCCTTCCTTTGTTTGCATCATTAGCCATCTTCTTCCCATCATTGCATCATTCAAATGCCCAATGACCTTCCTTTCCACATTTGAAACATTTACTTGTCCCTTTAAGACAATATCAACCATGCTTTTTTCCACACTTTGAGCATAAGGAAACATTCATCTTCTTTTCACCATTATTCTGAGATTTCTCCTTGAACTCCATCTTTCGTTTTTTGTCAAAACTATGAGATAGATAAGTAACACAAACTTCCATTTCTACCTTGATAGCACAACACACAATTTCTTCATAGCTACTGAAGTCTCTTATAGCTAATGCCCTTTGAATATTTCGTTTTAAGCCACTGAAGAATCGATCAAATTTACTTTCAGGTTGGATGATAAATCCAGATACATACCTTGAAAGCCTTGTAAAATTCGCTTCGTATATACCAACAGATTCATCATCCTTTTTCTTTAGTTCAAGAAACTCCTTCTCCATCTTTGTTCAAAGAATACGAGGGAAGTACTTACTGAAAAATAAGTTCTTGAACTCGTCCCATTCCATGGACTCAATTTCATCTCTACGACTCATATTCTTGATAAGATTCCACCATTGATCATCTTAACCTTCCAAACGATACACGGCTAGGATGACTTTATCATGTTCAGAACGTTGAATAACTGAAAATATCTTTTCAGTAGTACTAATCCATTGTTCAGCAACTAATGGATCAGTAGACCCGCTGAATGAAGGTGGACGCTGCCTAATGAAGGATTCAATAGAATATTGCTCATTCCTTTCCTTGTTTCTAAGTCCTGCATGATTCATAGCTTGAGAAAGTTGTGTGATCATGGATACAAGATTTTTCATTTCAGATCCCATAACGTTTGGTTGCTCAGGGGGGACAATCATTGCATTTCCCGTCTCATTCCTCATTAACACAGTTCCTTCGGGTTCCAGCCATTGACTAAAACCAAGAAGAATAGTGAGAGCAACACTAATTATAATAGTAAAACCGCATAATCAAGAATAAAATTTCACACTTAAGGTCTTATCCTAGATTATTCATATCCATTTCTAAAACACTAAGATTGTGTTCTATGCTTAGACTTATCCTTAGGGTTCTTACTAAGGATTTCACATCCTAGTTTCCAAAGTTTGACTATACCTTTCCTCTAATACCAAATGTAGAGACCCGAAGCATGATGTACATGTACATTACATTACTTTTTTGGAATACTTATTACATAACAAAAACAGACACACAAGGACCGTAATAGTTTAGTGTCTTTGGAAACTCAGAACGTAATCTTCTAATCATGGTGAAAGATCATCAACATCTCCAATAAAGATCTTCCATTATTTTCTTACCTAAAACCTCTATTTATATCCTGGGGAAAAGAAAACATAAAAGGGTGAGATCAAATGCTCATTAAGGGTAAACAAAATAAATATCAATCACATCATATTCATAAGAACATAACATTTTGGAAATATTACCCTGCAAAAGAGATCATAATTTCATAACATGGGATAAATCATGGTAGTGAAATGTAATCCCAATAATCATAACCTAAAAACACGAAACTTTGTGTCATACACACATAATCATAGAGAATAATTTCTTATTAGTCAAGACTCATATCCAAGACTATCATAGTGGAAAAAAGTCCATTTCTTAACCGAGTTCACTCCTCGTTTCAGTCCTATTTCACTGAACCAGTTTAACCTGCCGTTCCAGCCATTTCTATCTCATGAGATATAAAATCTTTACCCAATGCATTGGAGGGAGATATAGGGCCCACCCATCTCATAATTATACCATTCTTATGTGTGCCACAAAATCATAAATCATTCATCATTGCATAACTCATGTAATAAAAATGGGATTCTTAAACAACATGACATCATAAAACAATTCATATAAGATAAAATAATTCATAAAAATAATTCCATCACAACATAATAAAATAAATTTAATAATAGGGATAGAAACTAAACCCTATATTATATTAGATGGAAAATAATTTTGATAAAACACTTGAACTCCATTCTCGAGGAAGATATCCTTTCTTCTTCAAAAACAATTTTCTTTTCTTAACATGTCATACATTTCTAATCTTAAAAAAGTTGATTAAAAATAAACTTGAAAACTTGTAAGGGAAGATTTTTGGAAATGCTTTTTTAAAAATCCATTCATGCAGTATAAGTTAAGAGAAAACATTCTTCTCGTACTTTTTTCGGAAAAGTCAGAAAGTACCTCGTACGAAAAACGACAAAAGATTCCTTTCATATCTTTTATTAAAAACTCAACGAAGGTTAAAATTGGATATAAACTATTTTAGAAGGATATAAATATTATATATTGAGGAAACATGGATGTTGATGATAAAATACACCCCAATAAATTCCAAAGTATAAACAATCTCGGATAAAAATGAGATTGTGATATTTCCCTTACCTTAGGTCCGATTTGCTTCGTAAGTGTCCTAACCTCTTATATAATGATTTAAATAATGTTATTGACTTATTACAGAATCATAATTATTGTTATGATATAATATATGGTCATATTCGTAGCTTCTTATTAGTGATATTTCATTACTACTTGTTATTCGGGTGTTTATTACTTTTTGTTCTTATGCGTGTTTGTCGAAAAAATTATTATTCTTCTCTTTAGGTTATAGATACCTCTTTTACAGAATGTTATTAGTGAAATATATATCATATTCATTCATTCAATTCATTTATATAATCATTATTCAATGAAGATCATGTAGAACGAATCGCATCACATCATGGAGACGATATTCCGTACGTACGCTCGAGCGATGATATCGTTCCCATGATCGTGGAACAGTATTGGAGTGTATTTATACTATTTCATAATCAATACCACTTTACAATAATCATATATATTCATTACATTCACCCTTATACCCACCCATGTAAGGTGGTGGTGGAAAATAGACTACACCACGGCGTGGAGACGGTATTCCGTACGTACGCACGCGCGGTGATTTCATTTTCCGTAGGATGGATAAGTGGTGAAATAGGGTTGTTTCATACTTATAATAACATATCCGTATATGATTGATACTGATGTTATTACTTCATGATGAAAAAACTAAATAAGAATAAGTGGAAGAAGAAATAAAGATGAAAGAATTGGTAACTGGCATTACCTCTTCTTTGAAGCGCTTCTTTGAGACCTCCTTTTAGGGCACTAAAATTGGACTTTGAAGAAGACCAGGACATCTAGGATGTCTCTAGGGAAGTGGAGAGGAGAAATTTTCAGGGGTTGGCCGAGCTTTAAGGCTCAAATTGGTGTGAGGAGGAGAGGGAGGAGGTTCCCTTTTATAAGGGAGGAGAGGGGCTCCTTTGGAAAACTAAAAATATTATTTTATTATAAAGTCATATTGGGTTTTAAATAGCTAAAAATTGATTTATTTCGAAGCTAATGTGGGGATGGGTCTAAATCCTCTCATCAAATAGAATTTAGACAAGTTTAGGTTCCTATTGTAACCATATCATTTATATTTAACTTCAAGTTAGATAATTTTACTTTTACCGTGTCTTTTTTTGTTCTTACACTATAAGGTTAATAAACTTACTATTACAAGCCAAAAGAACCCCAAGTTGTTTATTATTAATTTATATAACCTTATATAAGTCATTCGGAAGAAACATATATTTTGAAAAATAAAATAACAATTAATAATATAATATTTGTTTTAAGAACTATTTTATGCCAATTTTGACACTATTTAGTAATTGATTTTTGTGAAATTAATAATAGAATTATTAGTTCGAAAATAGTTTATTAAATCAATATTAACATGTCATATTAACCTAGAAAATTATTTTAATTCATTAAAAGTCTCAAATTTCATTTATTTGGGTATTTATAACATCAATTATGTCAATTTTTCATTAATAAGATAATTGATGCATCATCATTGTGTCATAATTAAATTAAATTATTTAATGTCTAAAAATTATAAATAAAATACAATTATTTTGGAAATCTTTTTAACTTTCTAATTAATATTTATAGTCGAATTTAACTTTTGTATAACCCCATATTAAAAATGATTTACTTATTAAACATTGAATTTAACTATTTTAACCCTTCATTAAGTAAATTGATAATAAATGTCCTAATCTAATCCAAGTGGGCCCAAATGGTCATATTTTATTCCTAAGGTTGTGTTTAGTCGAATTACACTTATCTAATAGAATTAGGACATGTTTTAGGGTAATAATAATATCATTTTTACCCTTAATTACCCTATTTACTTTTAACCATGGTAAATAAAAGTAAAAAGTTAATATTCCCCAAAAAATTATTTTCATCTCATTGAACCACATTTTACTTACTGACATCAACCGTGTCTCTGGAATTTTCGAAATTCCACTCACAGAAGCGGTAAAATTATGTTTTATGAAAAATTCAGTTTTTTAACTACCACTTAGTGGTTTCACTATTCATCAAAAATTGAATATTTTCAGAAAAATACCTAAATTTCACCCTAGGATAATTTCATTATTCCGAATCCAAAAATGAAGTCCATTTTGAAAAATAAAAATTTCAAAATTTCAAAAAGTGGTTATTACTATTCATAATGGCTAGTTTTAATAATATTTTAATAGCATATCGTTGTTTAGGGAAACTCGGTATTGCGTACTACACACGCTATCGAGGAAGGTCGTGATTGCGTGTAATGCAAGGGAAGTCAAGGATTCGTGTTGTGAAAACTCCTTTTGGTGTAGCGTACAACACAAGACATTAATGAAATTAAAAAAAAAATCATAAAATCTCAGGGTGTTACATTCTACCCGCCTTAAAATGAATTTCGCCCTCCTAATTCGTCGGGGTTATAAATGGTTTACTATTCGAAAGTTTCTTTAATAGAAACCCAAATTGTAAAAAGGAATACCAAAACCAATCTTTAAAAATAAAAGTATGAAACGTAATGGTTACCCAAATAAACTAATCACTGGGTTTCCACATAGGTGAAAATATGGATATGGAATAGAAATCTAACCATCATGTTCTGATGGAGAGTGGTAGAGAACATGGATATGGAAAAGCCATAAATCACAAAGCCATAGATTTGTGATGATCTAAGGTACCATCAGATATAAGAGCACTAGGACAACATTTTTGGTTTTCAAGATCGTTTCCCTAAAGTTGATGAAATTGGAATTAGAAGAAATACTTTCGTTATTTTGGTATAGTCTCACCGTTGGTAGTTATTTGGACAATTTCCACATCATCTCTTTAATAAATGAAGTTGAATTTGTCATTCGTGATGTGTTATCAGATCACGTGATAGAATGATGGGTCATTTCATCTTTCTCAAACAAAAGGTTAAAAAAGTTATCAAAAAATACATAATTCCATCTATAGTGAGATTAATCATATATGGTTCCTAAAATGGGCTTATACTTCATATATCATACTGATTAATATAATAAAACTAGTATCTACTAAATAGGGACTTCATGTAGGCCAGTGGTAGGCGATAAAGGCCAGTCGCACTTCGGTTGTGGGTTCGATTTCCGCAGCATTGTCCGACGCGATGGGCTTTCGCCCATCCTGCAGGTTGTCCTTTTTCTAAAACTACATTACTATAACATCCCAAAAATAATATCGAAAAAACTTCTATCCTTAAACAATACTAACTTATGTCCAACATAATCCATTCCAATCTTTAGGCTTATCCAAAATAATGCAGTCTAATATCATATTATAGTGAAAACGATTACCAAAGAGTTCATACAACTAGCATGTTAATACCATTGTTGATCCCCATATATCATGAGATATGTCTTGTTGGTCACATTCAAAACATTCAAAGGCCTTAATCATGTATTCTCTTAAAAAAATTGAATACCCATTGAACCTTATTGAAAACATGAATGTTGTTAAAAGTTAACTCTTTCCACATACAAAAATCCTCAAAATTCTATATACTCTAACCATGATATCACTTAGTCCTTATATCAATCATCAGCTCATGAATACTGTCAAACATTTCATTTTTTCCATATCCATTCATTATGCGCATATCAAATTTTTTCCAAAAATATCTCAATCACTTTCCATCGTTACCAGTACCATAAAATTATTGAAAACCACAATAGACCAATACATAAATATTCCAATATTCCACGATACTATATACACCATTATTTTGGAATCCCATTACATAAACACTTAATCATTCCACCACAATGTTGTCATATTCAACATCACCAATGGTGATCACATGTGACTTCCCTTTTTCCTTTGCCTTTAGTGGTTGCTCATTTCGATCATCACTAACCCTTAGATTAGGGAATTTATTAGCATAATGCCCCATTTCCTTGCACCTGAATAATTGAAGTGTAGTAGGTTCATTCTGTGTATCCCTTCCTTTGATTGCATCATTAGACATCTTCTTCCCATCATTGTGGCATTCAAATGCCCGATGACCTTCCTTTCCACATTTGAAACATTTACTTGTCCCTTTAAGACAATCTCCACCATGATTCTTTCCAGACATTGAGCATAAGGAAACATTCATATACTTTTCACCATTATTCTGAGATTTCTCCTTGAACTCCATCTTTCGTTTTTTGTCAAAACTATGAGATGGATAAGTAACACAAACTTCCATTTCTACCTTGATAACACAACTCACAATTTCTTCATAGCTACTGAAGTCTCTTATATCTAATTCCCTTCGAAGATTTAGTTTTAATCCACTGATGAATCGATCAACTTTACTTTCATGTTGGATGATAAATCCAGATGCATACCTTGAAAGCCTTGTAAAATTTGCTTCGTATATATCAACAGATTCATCATCCTTTTGCTTTAGTTAAATAAACTCCTTCTCCATCTTTTTTCAAAGAATACGAGGTAAGTACTTATTAAAAAATAAGTTTTTGAACTCATCCCATTCCATGGACTCAATTTCATCTCTTGGCCCCGTATTTTTGATAAGATTCCACCATTGATCAGCTTCACCTTCCAAATGATACACTGCTAGGAAGACTTTATCATGTTCAGAACATTGAAGAACTGAAAATATTGTTTCAGTGGTACTAATCCATTGTTTATCAACTAATGGATCTGTAGATCCGCTGAATGAAGGTGTACACTGCCTCATAAAGGATTCAACAGAATGTTTCTCTTTCCTTTGCTCGTTTGGAAGTCCTACATGATTCATATCTTGAGAAAGTTGTGTGATCATGGCTACAAGATTTTTTATTCCAGCTCCCATAACGTTTGGTTGCTCAGGGGGACAATCATTGCATTGCCCGTCGCATTCCGCATTAACACGATTCATTCGGGTTCCATCCATTGACTAAAACCAAGAAGAATAGTGTGGGGCAACACTAATTATAATAGGAAAACCACATAATCAAGAATAAAATTTCACACTTAAGGTCTTATCCTAGGTTATTCATATCCATTTCTAAAACACTATGATTTTGTTCTATGCTTAGACTTATCCTTAGGGTTCTTACTAAGGCTTTCACATCCTAGTTTCCAAAGGTTGACTATTCCTTTCCTCTGATACCAACTGTAGAGACCCGAAGCTTGAGGTACATTGACATTACATTACTTTTGTGGAATACATAGTACATAAAAAGAACACACACACAAGGACGGTAATAGTTTAGTGTCTTTGGAATCTTGGAATGTAATATTATAATCATGGTGAAAGATCTTCAACATCTCTCATAAATATCTTCCCTTTTTTCTTACATAAAACATTTCTTTATATCCTGGGGAAAAAACATAAAAGGGTGAGCTCAAATGCTTAGTAAGGGTAGACAAAATAAATATGAATCACATCATATTCATAAGAACATAACATTTTGGAAATATTACCCTGCAAAAGAGATCATAATTTCATAACATGGGATAAATCATGGTAGTGAAATGTAATCCCAATAATCGTAACAAAAAAACATGAAACTTTGTGGCATAAACACATAATCATATAGAATCATTTCTTATTAGTCAGGACTCATAGCCAAGACTATCTTAGTGGACAAAGTCTATTTCTGAAACGAGTTCACTCCTCATTTCAGTCGTGTTTCACTAAACCGGTTTAACCTGCCGTTCCAGCCATGTCTATCTCATGATATATAAAATCTTTACCCAATTCATTGGAGGGTGATATAGGTCCCACCCATCTCATAATGACACCATTCTTATGTGTGCCACAAAATCATAAATCATACATCACAGCATAACTCATGTAATAAAAATGGGATTCTTAAATAACATGACATCATAAGAAAATTCATATAAGATAAAAGAATTCATAAAAATAATTCTATCACAACATAATCAAATCAATGTAATAATAGGGATAGAAACAGAACCCTATATTATCTTAAATGGAAAATAATTTTGATAAAACACTTGAAATCCATTCTTGAGGACGATATCCTTTCTACTTCAAATTTTTTTTCCTTTCATAACATGTCATACTGTTATAATATTAAAGAAGATGATTAAAAATAAACTTGAAAACTATTAAGGGAAGCTTCTTGGAAATAATTTTTTAAAATTCCATTCATGCAGTATAAGTTAAGAGAAAACATTCTTCTCGTACTTTTTTCGGAAAAGTCAGAAAGTACCTCGTACGAAAAACGACAAAAGATTCCTTTCATATCTTTTATTAAAAACTCAAAGAAGGTTAAAATTGGATATAAACTATTGTAGAAGGATATAAATATTATATATTGAGGAAACATGGATGTGGATGATAAAATACACCCCAGTAAATTCCAAAGTATAAACAATCTCAGATAAAAATGAGATTGTGGTATTTCCATTACCTTAGGTCCAATTTTCATCGTAATTGTCCGAACCTCCTGTATAATTATTTAAATAATGTTATTGACTTATTACAGAATCATACTTATTGTTATGATATCATATATGGTCATATTCTTAGCTTCTTATTAGTGATATTTCATTACTACTTGTTATTCGGGTGTTTATTACTTTTTCTTCTTATGCGTGTTTGTCGAAAAAATTCTTATTCTTATCTTTAGGTTATAGATACCTCATTTCCAGAATGGTATTAGTGTAATATATATCATATTCATT
Organism: Viscum album; assembly: GCA_963277665.1. Taxonomy (NCBI): domain Eukaryota; kingdom Viridiplantae; phylum Streptophyta; class Magnoliopsida; order Santalales; family Viscaceae; genus Viscum; species Viscum album. The sequence goes on along the minus strand of OY728161.1, from coordinate 1,681,036,894 downwards.
CGTTCAATTCATTTATATAATCATTATTCAATTGTCCGAGCTTGAAGGGTCAAATTGGTGTGATGAGGAGAGGGAGGAGGTGCCCTTTTATAAGGGAGGAGAGGGGCTCCTTTGGAAAACTAAAAATATTATTTTATTATAAAGTCATATTCAGTTTTAAATAGCTCCAAATCGATTTATTTCGAAGATAAGGTGGGTATGGGTTTAAATACTCTCATCCAATAGAGTTTAGACAAGTTTAGGTTCCTATTTTAACCTTATCATTTATATATAACTTTAAGTTAGATAATTTTACTTTTACCGTGTCTTTTTGTTTTATTACACTATAAGGTTAATAGACTTACTATAACAAGCCAAACGAACCCCAAGTTGTTTATTATTAATATATATAATATTATCTAAGTAATTTTACCTAACCTTATATTTTTAGGAATAAACTAACAATTAATAATATAATATTTGTTTTAAAAACTATTTTATTTCAATTTTGACACTATTTAGTAATTGATTTTTGTGAAAATCATAACAGAATGATTAGTTCAAAAAAAGTTAATTAAATCAATACTAAAATGTCATATTAACCTATAACAATTAGTGTAATTCATAAAAAGTCTCAAATTACATTTATTTGGGTATTTATAACATCAATTATGTCAATATTTCATTAATAAGATAATTACTGCATCATTGTTGTGTCATAAATAAATTAAATTATATAATGTATAAAAATTATAAATAAAATACCATTATATTGGAAATATTTTTAGCTTTATAATGAATATTTATAGTCGAATTTATCTTATATATAACCCCATATTAAAAATGATTTACTTATTAAACATTGATTTTAACTATTTTAACCCTTCTTTAAGTAAATTGTTAATAAATGTCCTAATCTAATCCAAGTGGGCCTAAATGGTAATATTTTATTCCTAAGGTTGTTTTTGGTCGAATTACACTTATCCAATAGAATTAGGACATGTGTTAGGGTAATAATAATATCATTTTTACCCTTAATAACCCTATTTACTTTTATCCATGGTAAATAAAAGTAAAAAGTTACTATTCACCAAAAAATTGTTTTCATCTCATTGAACGACATTTTACTTATTGAAATCAACCGTGTCTCTCGGATTTTCTAAATTAAACTCACAGAAGTGGTAAAATTATGTTTTATGAAAAATTCATTTTTTTAACTACCACTTAGTGGTTTCACTATTCATCAAAAATTGAAAGTTTTCATTAAAATACCAAAATTTCACCCTAGGATAATTTTGATATTCTGAATCCAAAAATGATGTCCATTTTGAAAAATAAAATTTACAAAATTTCAAAAAGTGGGTATTACTGTTCATAATGGCTAGTTTTAATAATATTTTAATAGCATATCGTTGTTTAGTGAAACTCGGTATTGCGTACTACACACGCTATCGAGGAAGGTCGTGATTGCGTGTAATGCATGGAAAGTCAAGGATGCGTGTTGTGAAAGCTCATTTTGGTGTAGCGTACAACACAAGACATTAATGAAATTAAAAAGAATATTTTTCATAAAATCTCGGGGTGTTACAGTGCATGCTATTTAATTATTAAAAAAGAAACATTTCATAGAAGATTCGGATGTTACATTATTTACTCTTTCAAATAATTTCTTTCTTGAAATTTTATGAATATGACTTTATAATAATATTTGAGTGGTTATTTATCATATGTTCTTGATGTTCTCACATCACCGCTTCCATTTTATGATTTGTCTAAAGAACCTTTACCAATAAATTCATTTGATTCCTCAACACTTGTAACCTTTTTTCAAGAATCGTGGTAGGCTCTTCTCAAAAATATATATTGGGTTCTATGTCCATTTCATCATAGGTGAGTATATGCATTGGGTATGGCATACAATTCCTTAATAGTGATATGTAGAAAACATCATGAACTATGGAGAGACTTGGTGGCATTTAAAAATTGTAAGCTAGATCTCCAATTCATTCCATAATTTCAAAAGGGATAATGTACCTTGGGTTTAGTATCCCTTTCATTCTGAAACTTATAACACCCTTCCATGAAGACACCTTGAAGAAAAAATTTTCTCCTAAATTAAATTCACAATCATTCCTTTCATTATTGGTATAGTTCTTTTTACTACATTGAGCGGATTTGATATGGGTTTGAATAATATTTACCTTTTTTATTGTTTACCTAACATGTTCTGGTCCTATTAGTTTTCATTCAGTAACATCATCTCAACAACTAGGTGTATAACATCTTTTTTCACTAAAATCTTCATACGGTTCCATCTGAATATAGGATTGGAAGCTATTTTTGTAGGAAAAATAAACTAGAGTTAAATATTAATCCCACATACCTTGAAAGTAAAGTGAAAATGAAATCAACATTTCATCTAAAGTTTGAATAGTACTTTCTAATTTTCCATTAGTTTGAGGGTGGTTGGTCGTGCTCAAAAAAGCTCAGTATCAAGGGCCTACTAAAGACTTTTCTACAATCTTGATTTAAAATGGGAATCAAGGTCTGAAATAGTTGGTAGGGGTACACAATAAAGTCTTCAAACCACATTAATGTAAATTCATGCTAAACATACAAATGATAAATCTTCTCTTATAGCATGAAAATGTGATAATTTGGTGAGATTATTAACAATAACCCATATCGCATCATTTCTTCTAGGTGTATTTGGTATACTAATTACAAATTCCATCATAATATCACCCCATTTCCACACAAGTATAGGAATAGGTTGCATGACTCCTCTAGGATGTTGTCTTCCATCCTTCACCTACTGACAAACCAAGCATCTTGACACATAATCAGAACTCTCCATCTTTAAGTTGTCCCAGAAATTTTTTTCTTTTTAATCACTATACATCATAGTGATACTAGAGTGTATATAGAAATTTGAGAAGTTTTCATCATCAATTTATTCCCTTTTTATCTTTGGTGTAGAGGGATCACAAAGCCTGTTCCCAAATTTCAAAATTCCATCTCCACATATGAACTCACTCAATCTCCCAGGGTGTAGAAGGAAATTAGGGCAATTTGCATCATCTAATAATTCCCATTTTGGTTCAGGTATAAAGGAAACACAAAGCCTCTTCCCAAATTTCAAAATTCCATCTTCATATAGGAATCCATTAAATCTCACATCAGTCACACCTCTAATTTTATTTTTAATATCCTCAACATCAAACAGATAAATTTTTTACTTTTCAAGTAAATGTGGTTTAGAAACCATTTTAAAATGTAGTGATGATTCACATAACATGTTAATTCCAATATCTATTTTTACTAGGTCCATGATCATACGATCCCTTTCGACTCTCATTTTTTCATAACTCCATGGTCCTTTGTACTCAATAGATGCGCCACCTTATTCACCTACACTGGGTGGTATTTTATTATGAAATCATAATCCTTTAGTAGCTCAAGCCATATTATTTGCCTCATGTTGAGTTATTTCTTTAAGAACATATATCTCAAAATATTGTGATTGTTATATATGTCACATATTTCACTGTAGAGATGGTATCTCCATGTCATTAGACAAAATATTACTGCATTTAACACAAGATCGTGAGTTGGGTGTATTTGATAATTAATTATTTATTTCCTTGATTCATAAGAAGAAACACTATAATTTTTCATAATAACACAACCAAGTCCTTTCTTTTATTCATCTTTATAAATAAAAAACTAATCATTTTCATATGGTAATGTTAAGATAGGAGTATTGACTTTTATTTTTTTCAATTATTCCAAACATTCTACAAAATATTTTTTCTAAATGAATTTAACCCCTTTGCATGTGATATTTGTTAATTGGATAGAAAATTGGGAAAATTTATTGACGAAATGACAATAGTAACCTACTTAAAAAATAAAACTATGTTCCTTAGTTCTGGTCTTCAGGGATTGAATTTCTTAAATTACCTTGGTCTTTGTAGGATAAGCACAGATTCCATCCTCAGAGACAATATATCCAAGAAAAGAAATTTCTTTGAACCATAATTTAGGATTTCAAAATTTCCCATATAGCTCATTTCATCTTAGATTCTTCAAAAAAATTTCCAAATATTTCTCGAGGACTTTGTAGCTTTATGAGTATACCAATATATCATCAATAAATACTAAAAAAATCATCAAAATTTTCCTTCAACACACTCTTCATTAAATCCATGGAGGAAGTGGGTTCATTATTCATTCCAAACAGTATTAATGTAAACGAGTAATGTCCATACTTCGATCAGAGTGTTGTCTTCGTAATATCTTTCTTCTTTACACACAATTGATGCTTTCTAGAATAAATTTAAATATTCTAAAAATATAGAGCTACATGAATTTGATCAAACAAATCATCAATGTGAAAAAGAGGATACACCTTTTTAATGTAATAAAATTTATTTATCTATAGTAAATGCACAGCCACATTGATCTATCTTTATTATTAAAAAAATGAATTATGGATCCCCATGGAGAAACTCTAGGGAAAATAAAGTTGTAATTACTTAACTCCCTTAGTTGTTTCTTCAGCTCTACTAATTCTACAAGGGCCATTTTATAAGTAGTAGTTAACATTGTTCATGAGTTGGGGATTAAGTAAATAGAAATATCAACTTCCCACTATAGAGGATGTCTAGGTAATTCCTATGTAGATATATTAATGTATTATTGTACAATGGGTATGTCCACCATTTGAAGATTAGTAGGTTTTATTTTCTGTTCTTCCCTAAAAATTTCATTTAGAAGAGCCATATTTGGTGGAAAAAGATAAGAATGGTATGATGAACTTTCTACTCTAAAGATACTGGATTCTAAATCATCTCCATAAGTCCTAATTTATATCTTCTTGTAATAATTTTTGGATCATATTATGATATTTATTCTATTTGAGGATATTATCATGGTAATACATTGGTATGATGATAAATTCATCAAATAAATCATGTGTATAGGTCATAATGGGGACTACCAAATACATCTTTGTTCTAATGATACTTCCCTTCGGGGTCTTTATTGACAACTCCCTTCTTAATTTAAATTTGAACTATCATATTTTTAATGACAATTGGAAAGATATAAATTAATGTGATGATCCAAACTAAAATAAATATTTAACTAAATTTGAGGAGATAAATAAAGTACCTACCACCACATCATTAAGTACATCAACCTAAGAAGTTGTTATCACAATATCTTGTCCTTATTCACATAATTTTTTCTAGGGATAGTTTCTCTGATTCTTAGTAAAATAAATTTCATAATGTCCCATTTATTTATAATTGTAACAATGGTTATTAGTAACTTCTTTCATTCCCTTAAAATCACGGGTTTGGTGGCCTTTTTCTACACACTTATAAAAAACTCGCATCACCTATAGAAAAGTATCAGGGGGTTTCTTCCCATAATTACTACATAGAGGAATGTGAAAATTTCCCTTATACTCCTTATTTCGTTTTCCATAGTACTTAGTGGCACTCTTCTTCTCTTGATTAACATTAAAGCCCAAAGACTGAGAGAATTATTTTTCTATCTTGATAGCACATGAAACTATATCTTTTTACATTGAGAATGATTGTGAGACCAATTCCTGTTATAGGAATGATATTAACTCATAAACTAATCAATAGAACTTACTTCATGGGCTGTGTATGTAGTCTGGAACATGTATTTCTAACCTTGTAATGTTACCCGCAAACATTGCAACATTTTCATACTCTTTCTGCCTCAGACTCTAAATTTTCATCTCTATATCCGCTAAAGGATCGCAAGGGTAGTATTTTTCAAGGAAGAATTCATTAAATTCCCTATGTTATATATTTTCTACTTCTTTATCTTTATTTTTTTTAATCAATGACCACTATTGATTTATATATGTTCAGAGATGATAAACTAAAATGATATTTTTTTCCCTTTAATTACTCCCCAAACAAAGATATATTTTCTCAATGGAACGTATCCTTTTCTTAGCTACAAATGGATTTTTAGTCTCATTGAAACATATGGGCTAATGTCTCATGAATTGTTCAAACATTGATCCTTATAATTATGGATGAGGAAATTTCATATGGGTAAGGTAATTATTCATAACCTGATTTAGCTATCCCTGTATAGTTATAATTTGTTCACCACTAGTTGCAACTCCTCCTCTAATATCATTATCTTACATGGGTGGTAAATCCGAACATGTATTACCTGTGATGATAAAATTTCTATTTCTTCAACTAGGATCCATTTTAAAAAAATGGCATTAACTATATTTGGTTAGGAATCATATTGTGTAATATCGAAATACATAACATAAGTTGAAAATTTTATACATATCTACTCTCTTAATAATAAACTTGTTTTATTTGGGGAAATATTTTCAAATTAATCCTTCATAATGGTTTATAAAAAATGTGAATTGTCTTACGAATATCTCTCAAAAGTGTCAAACTAGGTACATAGTTAGGCCCATTCTTGTGTACCAGGTTACCCTAAATCAATCATGGAACACTTTTACGATGTCATTACTTCTAGGTATAGTTTTTCTAGAACAACATCCACTTGTTGTATCTAGATAGGAATTTATTTTCTAGGAATACCCAAATAATCTCTACATTAAGAAATTTTTTGGATATTTTTATATACTTACCCTCAAAGTCAATCTTAGGGTAGTTCTTCCAAATTAAAGTATTTTATAAATATTGTTTCAAAAGTTTTTACAAAACATCCTTTGATACCAACTATAATGCCCCAATCCTAGATTCCTAGAGCAAGTGCATAATTTTTTCCCATTATCGCGTTCACAAGAATTCAAATTTTGAAGGACCGAACAGTTTAGTATCTTTTGAAAATTAGATACAAACATAAGATTTACATTACATCATGAAGTGGAAATCAACGTAGTATATTTTTTTAAAAAACTCATATACCTTAGAATATCCCTGACGATAATTCATAATATAAATCTTCACATACTGGTGAAAAATTAAACATAAGAAAGGGGTGAGCTCAGATTCTCAGTAAGGGTAAACAATATTGTGGAAACAGTGATAAAAAGTCATAAGCTTCTAAAGAAAGTTATATAACTGAAACAAAATCCTTTAAATCATAATATTCATCATAATATTGAAATAATAAATCCAATTTTTCTACTTAATCATTTACATGGATATTCTACTAGTCGAATAATCACATGTAATATCAATAAATAATCTCAAAATGAGGTATTGAAAAATGTTTTACATCATAACCAAACCGTCAAGGCCTCATACCAAGACTATAAATAAATGAGTAAAAATGCCATATATTTTTTCTCATGAGACCTAACGATGCATTGAGAGGTTATGGCAGGCCACACTCGTCAATTAATAAGTCCAATTCATTTCTTATATGAAATGGTTGAAACATAACGTAAATATTAATATAAATTCTAGTATATGAAATGTTAATCCTTTAACCATAATCCATGAATGGTATAAGAATTATTCATCCATAGTTATACATATAATAAACCCTTAATATAGTATAGAATATTGTATCATAATAAATCAACCTTAATTAGGCATAAAATCCTATAAAAGATGTTGTCATAGATGAAGATAATCTAAAAATCATTACAACACTTTGATAGAAATATCCCTTACTTACATAAAAATAATTTAAAATACAAAAAACTATTAAATAAAATATTAATTTTAAAAATAACCATTTAATATTATAAGGGAAACATAAAAATGTTATGGCATCGTAATAATGAAAAATTATGCTCACACCATATCAGTTATAAATCATTCCTTCCTTAATTTTTCGAAAAATTCATAATTCCTCGTTTGGAAAATGACTAAAAGATTCCCTTTAAAACATTTTATAAAAGTAAAAAATTGGTATAAATGACTTCAAACAATTTTCTACTATTTGTAAGAATATTTGTAAATGCATTTTTATGATACATGTATATGGATGATAAATATACCCATGTAAATACTTATATATAAACAAACTCAGATAATAATGAAGTTGTGAAGTTAACCATTATGTTGTACATTCCTTTAGTCGAGAGTTAGTTAACTACCTTTATTATAATTAAATATTGTTATTAAATTATAACTGGATCATATCTATATTTATGATATCAAATATTATCCTCTTACATATTTTTGTTAATAATATTCTAGTATTACCATTGATGCGAGTGTTAACTACTTCATTTTCATATACATGTTTTGTTATGTATGTCATGTTTTTTATAAATAGAATATATTTTATTCATAAAAATGATATTAATTGAAAAAATATTATATTTACTTATATTATAATTTTTATAATCATTATTTAATGGTTAACATGGGGAATGGATCTCACTACACCATGGAGATGGTTTGTCATACATACGCACGAGGGACTGTATCATTCCCTTAATGGTTAAATATTATGAAATTGGATGAAATATAAATTATAAAGAATCATTATCATGTAAAATTAAGTATTTTTATACTTTATACTCAACATTATACCCATCCAAATAATTTCTTTTTGAATATAAAATTACAACATAGCGTGGAGACAGTAAGTCATACGTATTCACTCATGGTGATATTGTTATTTTTTGGTGGAATAAAATGAGGGATATGGTATTAACTTAACCATAATAACAATTAATATTGAATATTAGTCTATAGTTAATAATTTATTATAGAAAAAACATTGTAAGAAGAATTATAAGATGAAAATTAATTGATGTGAATTGGTAGAACAACTTCCTTTACTTCAAGTATCTCCTTTTAATTTGCATAAATCGACTTATTAGGATAAATTTATGCCAAAATTATGGAATCTAAGATGAATTGGGGAATGTTTTGATGATAAATAGTTAGGTTTTTTACAATCCAAAGGGATTTAGTGTTGTGATTAAATGATAATGACAGGTTCATTTTTTATAATAAAAGGGGAGGGGCACTTTTAGGAAACCCAAAAAAATTAATTTATTATAAATCGGCATTCAATATAAACAAAAGTGAGTTATTATCAGGATAATATGAGTGTGGGTATAAATAATCTCAATAAATTATATTTATAAAAATTTAGGTCACAAAAATAACCTTATAATATGGATTTGACACTATGTTATGCAGTTTAACTCTCATCGTGTTTACGATTCTTTTTACACTATGGGGTTAATATAATTACTATAAAAAATCTAAATAGATAATTTATGAAATATTTAACATTATTATATTTATTTTTCCAAATGATAAATTTCTATGACTTTTATATCATTTAATAAACTATTATTTATTTTAAAATTTCATTGATGTTAAATTTAACGTTATATAATAAATGAATTTTTAGTCATAAAAACATGATTCCTTTGGGAAAAAAATATTAAATCATCCCTAAAATATCAATTTATTCCAAAAAAATACATTAGTGGCATCAAAGATTTCAAATTATATTAATTTTAATATTACTTATATCATTCAATTGATTCTTCCTTTAATAAATCAATTACGTCATCGTCCTTATGTCACCATTAAATTTAAAGATTTATTTCCTAAAAATATAAATAAATTAAATTATGTTGATAAAAAAATTTTGTTACTAAATACTATTTATAGTCTGTCATTGCATTTATATTACAACATAATAAAAAGGATATAGTAATCAAAATTTGAAGATTATATTTTAACTCTTTTTTAGATAAAATATATTTATTGTCTTTATAATAAAATATTCCATTAAAAAGGATCATATTTTCAAACTATGGTTGATTTTTATCTAAAAAAACTTAACAAATAATATTATGACAAGTTTTATAGTAATTGTGTCATAATATTATATTATTGGTTTACCTTCAATTACCTGATTTACCCTTAACCATCGTTAATAAATAAAAATTTACAAAAATTAGTTTTCAAAAACATTAAGTTGATTCTATTAGATAAAAGTATCATAATAATTAAAAACATTTATTTCCATTTTCTAAATTCAATTAAAAGATACAAAAAAATTAATTTTAATGCTAAACCGCAAATGTGACTAGAAGGTGGGTAAAAGGGATGTTCAAAATCTCAATAAATTTTTATATCTAATTAAATTATATAAATGATTCCAATGAACTATATAGGGTTAATATGTGTATTATTTACCGCTTTTTATTTTAAAATAAATGTAAATTAAAACTAATATTTAAATGAAATAGTCATTTTTAAACAACAATGCAATATTTTTTCACTAATCATAAAAAATTAATTCATTTTTGAAAAATTAAAAAATCACCATATCTAATTTTAATATTCAAAATTAAAAAATGATGTCTATTTTGAAAACAGAAATTTATAAATTTCATAATGTGGTCATTACTATTTATAACCTCTTTTTTTATGGCTTGTTTGATAGATCATGTTGTGATCAAAATTGGAGTTGTGCATAGTGCAAGATGTTTAATTATTTAAAAATAAACAAACCATGGAATATTGGGATGGTACAATCATCAAGTTCCAGAATAGGGCAACCAAGAACCATAACTTATTACTGTATAGGTTACATGGGCTCCTATGATTTAAGGCATTAAACATTATTATCAAGTGGATCTAATTGATAAGGTTAGTAGTTGGACTTCCTTTTTTTCACCTAACCACCATGTACTGTTACACTAGTAGTGGAAGTAAATGGTTTCGTGTTATATCAACCATTATCATGGTACATTCAATCTCTTTAAAAAACTTAGTGCCGATAACTATTTGTGATGCATTGATGGATGATGATGAAGATGATCAGTTCATGTTGTATGTTGTTCCAGTGATGTTATGGTTTCTCCACAATATACAATGTTTTTTGTCTCTAGCCCATCAATATTTTAAAATATAGAGGATGTTTTTGAAACCACAATTGGTGAAAAGGAATCGATATTTTTATAAATAATACATTACTAGAATAATGTCAAATGCATCAAAAATAACTATGATAAGATTTATAATACAATATAGACAAATTTAAAAATTAATCAATCACACAAAAAGATGTTTTATTTCAAAAAAAACATCATAATTGAATACTTAGAACAAAAACTAAGTATATTTGAGTTTCAAGAATGATGATTTCATATTCACAATTGTAAAGTTGAGGATTTTATTATATTGTTCCACCTCATGAGTAGTCATTGAATATGCTACACTATAATGCTCTTATTATGATGGTTGTTCATTCCTATCATTCGTTTCATCCATCGATTTATGAAACTAATTGGGGTAATTTCCATGTTTTCTAAACATACGGATTTAGATACTTTTTTCTGCTATTGGATGCATTTTTTCCTCTCCCCTATTGCTAAATAGTCATTTAAAGTTTATATGGTAGTATGATGCTCCATCACTGCATATTCTAGTGGTAATGATTTCTCTAGTCCCCAGAAATAAAATTATTGTAATTACCCTGAATCTAGTAAAACCGAGCTAATGTCTTACTTTATTACATTGGCATAATATACAAGGACTCTTATCCCAAATGATATAATAGTTTTGTAGTCTTTGTAAAGAAGATATTTACATGATTCCCAAATTATATTTGAAAACCCATATTAAAACATTTTTTGATAATATCATTATTCCCTATATTATATCCATGAAAATAATTCAAAGTACACTTCCTATATTTTTGGGAAGGTATAAATATAAGGGTGACAAGAAATTCCCAATATCGGTTTTGCACAGTGGAAGATTTCATAAATCAATAATAATTAGCAACATAGAAAGCTAAATAAATAAACACAAATAAATTTAAATAATTTAACTAACTTAATAAATTTGTAAAGGAAAATTTCGAATAACACATTTCATTTAATCAATAATGTGAATATCCTTTCTCGATAAAGCATAACCAATATAGACTAAAAAATAATTGAAAAAACATGACATTTCATAGATAAACTTGGAATGCAAAAGCATCCAGAGATAATAACATAGTGAAAATGCCATAGAAAATAATAATTCAATTCTTAATGCATGAAATTCTTATTTATTGGTGGTCATGGTATCATGAATCATAGTACCTCTACTATCATGACCTTTTACAATACATTTTAAATGGAGGGGTGGGTGTACACCAGAATCCCATTTTCCTAAGGATATCAAACTAATTTACTACATATGACTACCGATAAATCTAGGTGCTATATATAAACATGCACTACATATATCATCATGTCTCAATCATTCTTCCTATATCAAATAACCAATTAAATTCATTGAATATATTCCTTATAAACCAAAAAATATGTATTGAGTAAATAATACATATATATAAATATTTCTATTGTCGATAAAATTCATGTAAATGAAAAACATTGTATAAAGAGATGATATATTTTTTAATTAATAAGTATTTAAATGATAAATATTTTTGTTATTCATGGGAAATTTATTGTCTTGTTATCAAAGGATGGTTGATATTTTAAGGTAAAGATATTGAAAATAAAAATAAATCAATAAAGTTAATTTCAATAATTTCTTAAATCAAAATGATCATAAATCATCTATGGAAATAATAAGTATGGTATAAATGAAACATATCCTTAGCGGATTATAATTAAAATAATGGTTTATTTTTTATTGATGAATATAAATACTATAAAATATTTTTAAAAACATTATTTATGAAAATATCCTTTTGACATTGAAACTATTTTTTAATATAGAAAGTTCAAAAAATATTTGGAAAATACATTTCATTGAAAATAAACATTGATATTTAGAAATAAATACTTTAAAGTTTAATTATTCATACTGTTGAGAAATTTTGTACATATTGTACATGTTGAAATAAAGATTATTTTAACATTTTTGGTTAAAGCCAAATTGGCATAGTTTGTAAAATGACATAAAGATTCCCATAAAAATTTAAAAAATAAATCATCTTTAAAAATTTAATTAATAAATAACATGGATAATTTCAAAAAAAATAAAAAAATAGAAATCATGGCTTTGGAAGAATAAGTATTTTAAACCAAATAAGGAAATGATGTCTGGTTTTATTAATAGAATTTTTCAATTAGATTAAGTTAAAATACATGAAAAAATATAATATTACTTATCAATTAATGAATAAAAATAGTAAAATAAAATTTAATCATATTATTATCCAAATATCATGTAATGTCCTTAAATTGATATTAAATCATAAACAATCCTGATTATAATTTTATTGTAAAATAAACCCTTAAAAAGATCATAATATCAAAGTGTGTATTAATGAGTGAATAAATATGTGTATCCAATGTAAATACACATAAAAATTGAAAATAAAACATAACATAGACAGAATAAATTATTCCCATAATCTTAGAATATCAAAAATATTAAAGGAGTAATGTAAACTAATGAAAAGAAATTGAATTATGAAATTATCTAAAAGATAGTGAATTTTTAGTCAAATAACATTGGAGAAAATAATTTGTATTGAAACAAGAAATACCATGAATTATTAATTAATCTTGAAACTACATGATTATGGGTGATTGTATACACCATATAAAAAAATTAGATGCATAAAATTTCAATATGCGTCAATAAAAGGGAATTGGAAAAAAGTCCCTTACCTCATCAATCCTTTTAGTTAAATGTTATCTAACCTAAAAATATAATTGTTTTATGAATTCTATTAACTTATATCAAAACTGTATTCATATTTATAATATCATATATGATCATATTATAACAAATTTTCACCCGTTCATTTATAATCATTCATTATTTTCATTGTTTTTTATGTTAATTGTCTAGTTTTCCCATGCGTGTTTTCACATGAAAGTTAGAGTAATTGTGAAAATTATATAGTTTCATACCTATATAATTATATTACTATTATAAATATCATTTTTTACTTGTTTAAATTTTTTTAATAATTATTTTAATTTTAACATTTAGAACATATCACAACGTTTAGTGGAGATGGTACGTCACAAGAACGCATGAGTAACATTGTAATTTTCTATTGTGGGTGAAAAGGTTAGGAACTGTATGATAGATTAATTTTATAGAATAAATATAATTTCATATATATCACGTATATTTACTAAATTTACATTTTTTACCTTATATATAAAGTGTAATTGGAAATTGAATCACATCATTTAATGAGGTGGTAGTTTTTCATTGACATGATAGATGTTATTGTGTTTTAAACATAACAGAACATAAAAGGGATTATGTGATATTAAAATATGATAAATTATAATAATATTAAAAATATAGAATAAATTCATTAATTATATCATTATATATAGTCTCAAAATGTGGTGATGGAAAATGAATTAAATCGATTCACAATGTGGTTGTCTATTATACACATGATCTATAATTTCCTTTCCCATTTGACATAAGAGGATAATAATATATGTCATGAACTTAAAATAATAACATATGCGTATATGAAATGTAAAGATTTTATTACATAGTCATGTTTTAATAATATTTATTGATGTGGAAGAATTAAAAAATAAAAATTCTCATTTAATAATTTTATCATTACTTCGTACAACCTCTTTATGTATGCACCTTAATCCTTCATATGATAGATTTATAATCAAACAAAGGGATCCAGGATGTTTTTAGTGGAGTAATTAAGTTACTTTATAAGGTATTATATGAACCAAATGAGTTTTTATGTGTTAATATTGGGAGAGGGTGGCCTTTTATAAGTGGGGGAGAGGACACACATTATGTTTTTGAAAAGAATCAACTACAACAACTTTTTTATCCTGATTAAAGACTAAAATGGGTAATTATATACCATTAGAGTTTATAATGATTAAAACCCCATAAAATTGTTGTTATAAAAGTTTATATGATATTTTAACCAATATCCTCCAAGTTTAACCCCTGGTAAACTTGTTTTTACCCTAACTACGGTAATAAATTTATACTATTTTCACTGTTCATTATGGCCAAAAAATTATTTTCAACTAATTAGATAATAAAATTTATTCTGATTCCAAATATTTAATCCATTTTCCAAAATTTAATTCATATAATTGGAAATATATAATTTAAAATTATACTTGGAGATGCAATGGAAAATTTGGTTTCCGAAGGGATAATTCTATTATTATAGAAGATTTTAATATCGAACTTCAATGTGAAATTTATTCAATGAACTGAATTTTTTAAATTATAATATAATTTTTCTAATTTTACTTTTATAAAAACTTAAAACATAATTTAACCTTCAATTTTATTTAAATGAAAATGTTGTTTTCAATAATAATATGTCTTGTTCACTATTCATTGAAAAAAACATTTCAGAAAAGACGCCAAAATATTCATCCTAAAAAATTATAATAATATTTAAAAAATTATTTTCATTTTATCAAAAAATAATTCTAAAACTTGTCAAAATTAACTTTAAATT
This sequence comes from Viscum album, assembly GCA_963277665.1. NCBI lineage: Eukaryota > Viridiplantae > Streptophyta > Magnoliopsida > Santalales > Viscaceae > Viscum > Viscum album. The sequence continues at coordinate 1,681,021,495 of OY728161.1, read as the reverse complement.
AAGTGGGCGAAGTGAAACTGAGCCGCATTATAGAAAAAATAAGTTTTCCAGAAATCATTTCTTTTTATTTCAAAAGATTTTTATTTATATTTCTAATAAATAGAAGTAAAATAAATATGTGTAAATTATATATTTTAATAAATTATTTAGTCCTATTCCTACCTATTAATTTAATATTTTTTATATGTATAATAAATTAGCGTTTATTTAGACTTGGGTTTTTGTGTACTTCATGCTATCGAACTGATAAAATTTATTTAAAATGGAATATATCACAATGTCTTAGGGTGATGAATTTTCGCATATGCTTTATGTTGTGTGTCATATACTTTATTGATCCCAAATTTCATCATTTAAAATCTTGAGGTGTTAAATTTACTCTAACTTTAATAAATTGCATCCTCAAAATTTAAAGATGATCTCCAAAATCAAGGGTTTGACATTTAGAAATTACTTTTGGAATAATTCACATCATAAAAATGGTTGGAAATACCTAATATTAAAATAATTATATATAAATTTAAAATTTCATATGTAATAATAGTTTAAAGGGTTTCCCTATATAAAAATATAGGTTTAATGTGAATATGTAGTCCTTGAATAAAAGTGTAATGACTAAATATTAGTAGAGGGTGATAGAGGTACATTGGTTCCTAAAAACACCGCATGGATGGTGAAAATAGTTTCATGAATTTTGTAAGGGTGAAAAGTCCAAAAATAAGGGTTTGAAAAAAAATGTTAAAGGATGTGAATCTATGAAAGAAAATGTTGTTCCACATAGAAGAACTCGCTATACAAACACCACTCTCCATGGAGTCCCTCTAATGAAATAGTTTGTGGGATATGACGGTGTCCACTCACACCTGAAACCATAGAAAATCATTTTTGGGGTTGGATAGTGATTTTAATCCCATGTAAATGACCCTCTGTAGAAAAAAATTAATCATTTGTGGGCTTGGATGGTTTTTGGTTCCCCATAACTGAAATTGTTTGTGGGTTTGGACGTCCCTTGTAACATCCCCAAATTTTATGAAATATATATGTTCAATTTAATTTAAATCAATTAATTAGTTATATTATACAAAATTCATCGATTATCATTCATGACAAGAAAATAATAGTTTATCTTGTGGTTTATGCAACATCTATTACCATTGATAACTAGATATACGTGCAAGTTTGAGTCTTACCGAAAAACAATATACTATTGATATTATTGATTAATATAGATTTTATCATTTAGACATTATATTAGTGCATGTGATCATGGCTGATTATATTTTTTACAAATGTTAATAAAATTTTCTAATTTCATCAAATAAATATTGTAGGATTAAAATAATAATAAATCAAATATTTAAGTATAAAAGCATGTATTTTTTTAAGGTGGTTTTACTTACTTTTAATGGAGAACCAATTTCAAATGTAATTTTTGACACTTTTATAATTTTTATAAGAAAAAATAAACATTATTTTTAATATTTTAATATCAAATTTTTTTTTGGGTGATTGTTTGGTATTTTTAGGAGATGTTTCATGTTTTGATGAATAGTAAAAATATGGTTTTTTGGAAAATTGTCTTCTCATTTAAATAATGATTAATGTTAAATTTTATATAAAGTTATTTTTTGAGTCACAATAGATCAATTATAAATCTTTAAAAGAAATTTAGGCTATTTTAATAATATTTATAATGATTAAAATATTAAAACATAAATACCTTTTGAAAATTTTCACATTAAAGACTAGCTTTCACGCCATGTCTGTGGAATTATAATTAAGGTTAATTTTTAAACTTTTGTGAATTCAATTTAGAAAAATGGATGTAAATTACTGTAATTAATATGGAATTTTTTTAATAAGAACAAAATAATTTTTAGAAAAAAAATTACTAAAAGTAATTAAAATTAATTACACTAATAAAGGTAAAATTAAGCTTAATAAAGGACTAAACCATAAAATTAAGATCCAAAATGATCTAGAAAATTTTCCAAAGTCGATTTGATGTGAATAGTTTTATAATATCCCTTATTTGTTCTAATTTTGTGATTTATTTGTAAACATTTTGATCAATTTCCCTATATGATAAGTTAAGTATGGAAAAAGACAAAAAATAGGAACCTTCCATTCCTCTTATCATTTATAAAACATTGCGATATTGAAAAAAACAATATATTTGGGGTATATAGATAATTTTAAAATTTAAATGAGTTATTATTATCATAATTATTTATCATAATTTTTTATATATTAATTAGTTAAATAAATTTCTTAAGAAACGCTGACGGAGTGATTGTTTAGTTAATAAATAACTAAAATAAATGATACTATAAATATTAAAAGTGATTTAACGTGATTAAATTATTGTATTTAATTAATTGTATATATGAATATATAATATTACACAAATTATGTCTTCATAAATTTTATTTACGATATTATTTTGGTTTTTTAAAATTATCATTATATAAATAACATCAACATTGGTATTATTGTAATTTTACAATAAATTATATTTTATTAACTAAATTAAAATTAGTATAAATAATTTTTCTAAAAATTGATTTTAATATGTTAATAAATATCAAATGTGGTATATTAATGTATCAATATATCTTTTATAATTAAAACTTTTACCCATAGATAGTAAAAACATTATTTCCATGGTTCGGGTTAAAGTACTGTTTTGGTGCGTTACATACAGTTGTTTTAAAATTGAATTCTAAAAAACACGAGTTTTTAAATTTTTTAATATAGATATAATATTAATATTTACGTTTTTATATATTGTCTCATAAATATAAATTCAATTTATTCTTAACGGTTTAATCACATATGTTATAAATATTGCAACTTTAATGAAAACCAAAATCCTAAAATTGGGGAAAACTATATGTTAAGGAACAAAATTATAAAATTGATTATATTTTTGTGTGGTGGAGGTTTTTCATGATAATAATTCCCCTTTAATGATTTATTTTTCAATTATTTATTGAAAATGTTAATGGATACCTCCCGATAATTTATACCTTTTGGTATTAACAAGAGTAAAACTCCCCCTCCTCTATAAAATGACACTCACCCCTCCCACTTCCTAGAAAATATCAAAAAAAATTGGCTAAAACTAGATCTTCCAAAATAGATCCAAACCATTCCTCCCCTCAACTTAAAATCCTCACCTTGGGAATAAATCCACCGATGGAAGTCCTTTTCTACATACAAAAAGGGGTTACACAAATAAGAGGTAACATTCATCCTCAAGATCATTAATTTTATTTTCATTATCCACCTCTTAAAATATTATAATTCAATTATTATATGATAACACGAGTATAATAAATATACATATATTTTTTCCTTTTAATGATTTGACCTTAAATTTTACACACTTCCATCTAATGGTTAACAAACTTACCGTTTATGTGTGTAAATAACTTCCACCTAACGAAATGATGTCGTTCATTTTTCCTTTACCATCATTCACGGTTGGGAATGATGATGGACACTCTATTTATATATAATACATATCATACCTATTATATCTTTATACTTATTTAATTCTTTTATAACACATACCTTTATACTTTCCATTTTTTTAAATTGGATAACAACGTTTGTCGAAGTGTGGACTACCGCCTCCCCAAATCAATGTGATTCGTTCACCTTATATAGAGAATGTATAACAGATGGAATTAATTAAAAATATTTGTCATAAATATAATATATATCAAATTTATGACATTGTTATTTTTATGGAAATATAATATATCATTTTTTATTACCCTTTTCACCCACTAAAAAGTGATAACGTCAGTCAAGGATGTGTGGACTGCTACCTCCTTGACACGATGTTATTACTTTTAAATCACTAGAATTATATATATAAGAATGAATGATTACATGAAATCATAAAAAATTTATAAATATAATTCTTGAAAGTTAAAATGTTACCTATTCCATTTTCCATAATGATCATTGAAAAAATAGTAAAGTTACCCATGCATACATTTGACCTATAGTCTCCATGATTGTAACATTGTATCATTTTTCATAACCATCATTTAGGATTGGTTTTAAAATTATAATTTCTTTATAAATATGATAATAATTTTATTATTATAATTCTGGATATGTTTATTTAATGACCTAATTAACCATAGTCGACCAGTTGAAGTCAGTTTGGAGACATAAGTTGAATATGGTCAAAACATCTGAATTAAATATTATTGATTAAATAATTATTTATAACTCATTTATATGTTAAATAAAATTAATTTTAAACATGCAAATGGTTTTTAAGAAATAATTTTATTAAAAAAATTATTCATGAATATAAAGAACAAACATGAAAAATCAAACTCAAGGTAAGGGCTTTTCATCTCACTTTTTATATATGTGAGATAAATTTCATATTAACCACTTACTTATTTTATAGGGTGTATATACTAACCCTTATGATATATTATATCATTAATAATTTTATCTCAATGGAATTGAAAACATTTATTTAATTTTATTCCTTCATGTGTCTTATGATGGAAAATTTTTCAGAGCGGTATTGGATACATTAGAATATTTAAATATTACTTTACTCTAGAATAAATTTAATGAAAATTAATTTACATTAAAGAAAATTATATTTCCATTGTTTAATAAATCCTTTAATGTTACAATCATATGGTTATTCATAATCTTTTTCTTTTATTAGAACAACGTTTTCACTCTTCGGTACTATAAATCATTAAACAAAATTATGAAAACATGACTTCATTATCTCCTTAGTCGGAGGTCATGTATTCTTATAAAAATAATGTTTTATAAAAATATATTTAGTAAAAAATTTTATCCATTCCAATATGATTTATTGAAGATAATTTTACCCTTTTTTATTTTATTAATGTTTTCAATTAAATATTTTTTTCACTTTCTTAAAAACCTATTATTTAAACTTTTATCCTAAAAAAGGAATGTTATTTTTAGATCATATGAAATGTACAAATATACCCTCCATCATTTCATTGAATCATCAGTTTATTTTTTTAAATTTTAATTTTTAATGAATTTTTTTTCAAATGTTATTTTCAAAGAATATGTTTTCCAAAATGTTTTTCAATATAAATAATTACACAAGAATGGTATAATGATATTTTAAGGGTATTTCCTTTAATCTAAATTAACAACCCTTGTTGTTAATTATCCTCAACTAGGTATATTTTTTATTTAAAATATCCTCATTCATTCCAAGGATGAATTATGTTTTTTTGAATATTTTTAGTTAACCCATTTCTTTTTCATAAGTTAATAATTTTTAAAAGATATTGTTATTTAACCCATTTCTTTTCAATGGTTTAATGAATTTTCAAAGATATTGTTATTTTACACATTTCATTTCCATGTTCCACTAAAGTCTCAAAGATATTTATATTTTACCCATTTCATTTCCATGGGTTGCTAATGTTTTAAATAGATTATTATTTAACCAAATTGTTTTCCCTAGTTTAATCATGTTTTGAATATATTGTTATTAAACCCATTTCAAATCCATGTACTAGTTATGTGTGATTGTTTTACAATGGTACTTTTATATTTGATGGTTTGTTACATTATAGAACAATATTGGGTGGTTCTGTGATAGACTTAGGATAGGTGGGACTGTAATAGCCCTCCAATTCATTGGGTATAGAATTTAGCCATATGGCTATTCCGTTTTTAAGAGTGAGATTAATAGATGTGGATAAAAAGGTTGTTACATTTATAAGTGTGAAATGTATAATAATTTCGTAAGGTACCTTTATGTGTTTCATTATTTTTTCTATATGTTAATAATGTTTCTAATGATCGATATTGATAATAAATAACTCATTATTATTGATTCTGATGAATCCTTCCTCTGAAATTTTTCCATATATGATGGTATATGTATATATGGGAATGATTTATTTTATGATTTGATCATACATGTTTATTAATTAATCATTCCTTTATTCACTATTATGATTAATGATGAAATTTAATTGTTAATGCTTATGTTTTCCCTTACTACTGATTTGAGCTCAAAATTCTTATGTTTCCTTCTCTACAAGTTTTAGAGAATGATGTTTAATGATTTATTTCTATAAATGATATCATAAGGATGATGTTGATGGCCTATTTTGAAATAGTAAAATATGGGTTAAATCAAATAAATGTACTTTAGTTGACTTATGTGTCCAAGTTAAAATGAGTCATTTATGTAGGATTTTATCCTAATTTGTTAAAACTATATACCTAAAATTTCCTCTATTATTTAAGTGATTCTGGTTATCTTTTTGATGTTTTATGGTTTTGAAAAAAATTTGGGTATCAATTATCGGAATCAAAGCTAGGAATGTAAATTTAGGGATTTTAGCACAGGATCCAGGATTCCAGGTTTTGGGATCTTATAGTTGGTATCAAATGTCAGTTTATATAAAATTGGAGATTAATGATATTCGTTTGAGGTTATCTTAAGAGTAACTGATATATTCACATGCCTATAAGCTTGAGGATGATGATAAGATTATATTATTTGACACTCCATTGTTGTTTTAAGAAGTGAAATCTTAATGTGGGGTTTTTTAGATTTTTTATGAAGTATTTTTAATCCCTGGGATAAAAATGATGAGTTTTTATGGAGTAATATGCTTTAATATTTAAAAAATTGAAAAACCTGTATGTTTGATGTCAAACTATAACATCTGAAAAGGTGGTGGGGTTTGAACCGATAACTAAAGTATGATAAGGGTTTCTTGCACTACCACTGGACTACATGATGTCTAGGTTAGTATTAATTTTTTTTCAATAAAGATTAAGTTTATTTTGAAAACATATGGTATATTTGTTTGGGGAATAATGGTTTATTTATCTTGGAAGATTATATGATAAATTTCTTATAATATTTGGGTTTCAAATGTTGTTAGAAAATGATTGAAGAATATTAAGGATTGTAATTTATAGAATAATGTAGTTTCAAGTTTGGGTATTGTTGTTTAATTTTGATTCTTAGTGTATAATTTTTTGTGTTACTCATTTTGGGAATTATTTTACCTTTTGATAAAAAATTTGGTTTAAGTTAATGTATGAAGTTTGGTGGAATAAATTTATTATCAATTTTAAGGATATGTGATCATTAAAAAATGATTTTAGTACTTAAATAATTAAAAATTAAACTAAAATACTCATCAATTTGAGAAAAAGATGATTTTTTTAGGAAATTGATTAGTGGTTGAAATTATACTCATCAAGTAATTATATATCCTCTTGGAGTTGATGGAAATATAATTATTTAACATTTTGAGAAGTATCTTGAAGAAAAAAATATTATTCTAGTACCTTCAATTCTGAAGAGAATATGGTCTTTTATATCCTCACATATTTATGTTTTTGAGGATCTTAACAATACATTGATCATTCACTTTTTTGTAATTGATGACCTCAATTACCCTATATTATTATTTATTTTTTCCTCTATTCTCACCTATGTTTCCCCTTAGTGGAATCCTAGTAATGCGTAACTTCTAGTGGCATTTATGTTTTCTACATTCTTTTTTTAAGATGATATTTTATTAAATATTTTTATGATTTTGTTTTAATAAATTAATAATATATATTTTAATCATTTTATATAATATTTGAATTTCTAGGGAAAAAATTCATTTTAATGTTGGGTAGGATGTAAAATCCTCAAATTTTAAGAAATATATACATTCTATTTAATTTAAATTTTTTATTATATTGTCTTAAAAAAATACATGGTTTTGATTGCTTCACACACAGTAACATTTTTATCTTCCTTTTCATGCATCATCACATCTCATTGACTACTTGTGATACATAAAAGTTCGAGTCCTACAGAACAATAATATACTATTGATATTATTAGTTAATATGGATATTATCACCTACAAGTTAGATTATAGGGTATGAATAAAACTATTAGTAATTTTTTAAAATATTTTTATTAAATTGTTTTAAAATTATCTAATAAAAATTATTAGCATAAAATAAGAATAAATCGTCTTTTTAAGCATAAAAATATGTATTTGTTTCTAAAATATATTTTTATATCCATTTAAAAGATAACCTATTTTGAATATAATTTTTTACAATTTTCTAATTTCTATATGAAAATTTGAACTTCATTTTTGAAATATTAATATCATAATTTACTTTGGATTATTTTTTGGTAATTTTCTGGGAAGTTTAATTTTTTGATGAATAGTGAAAAATAATGAATTTTAATGGAAAACAGCTTGTTCATTTAAATAATTATTAATGAAAAATTATATCTTAAATTGGTTTTATAATCAAAATAAATAAATTTTACAAATATTAATCCAATTTATGTCATTTAAATAATTTTTTAATTTGAATTCAAATTTTAATGCCCAGTGAGCTTTTCAACATTATCACTTTAAAACTCATTTTCCCACTTCTTCTGTGGGATTAGCACTAAATTTAATTTCTCCACTTATGTGAACTGAATTGAAAAAAATGGATTTACTTGTCCATAATCCAAATAAAAAAATTCTAATAATATCAACTCAATGTTTTCAAAAACACTAAGTAATATTTATTAAAATTAATTACTCTAATTAAGGTAAATTAAGCTTAACAAGAGACTGAACCATAATACTGAGAGACAATATAACCTATAAACTTGTATAAAGGCCATTTGAAAAAGATATTTTGACCATATATGCTCTTTTTCTGACAACAACATGTTATTGTGACACATTTCAAGAATGTTCTCTAATTCATATGTTAATTAAGGAGAAATAATCAAAAGAAACCATTCATACCTTTAATGATAAACATGTAAAACGTTAAGAAGAATGTATATAACTAACATAAGTTTATTATTTATGAATTTATAGAATAATCATGATCAATTGGACTCGAGGATAGGGATTTTCATCTCCCTTTTACTTATCTGATAATAATTTCATAATCAACACTTAATAATTATTTGTGGTGTATCTACTACACATTTTGATATATTATAACATCAATTATTTTTTCTTCATGGTATATGAAACTTAATTTTAATGTTATTATTTCAGGAGGTTTTTGATTTAAAATCTCTCAAAGAGGTATGGGAAACATTATAATTTTTAACGATTATTTTCCTCAAGAATAACATTAGTTTTATTTAGTTTCCATTTGAGGAAATTATAATTCCACTCTTCAATAAAATCTTTAATTTTTCTCTCCTCTGGTTATTCCTGAAATTTTTAATTTATTTTTACTATTTTCTCACTCATTGGCACAGAAAATATTTTAGAAACTATATTTATGAAAACCTGACTTCATTCACTCTTTAGTCAGAGAAACAATTTTCTTCTAAAAACCTAGTTTTGAATAACATTTTAATAAAATGTTTTTAACAATTCTAAAATGATTTATTAAATAAATTTTCACCCTATTGTCTATTACAATTTTTTTTCAAATAATTCATGTTATAATTTTCCAAACAAGGTATTTTTATAACCTTTTAACAATTGAAAATGAATGTTCTTTTTACCTCATACGTTATGTAAGGATTTACCCATATTAATTTATTCAAATATTCTATTTCTTTTTAAAAATGTTAATTTTTAATGAAATTTATTTGTAAAGGTTGTTTGAAAGAAAATAATATTCAAAAATAATTTCAATATAATAAGGATAGTTTCCTCAGGAATAGATTAAGGATATATTAATGGTATTTCAATTCATCAACATCAAGAACCCCTATTTTTTCTTATCATCCTATAGGGATATTTTTTATTAATAATGTCCACATTAATTTCATGGATGTATTTTATTTTTTCCAAAATAATGTTATTTAACCAATTTATTTACCATGGGTTCATCAAATTGTAAATATATTGTTATTCAACCCATCTCTTTCTATGGAATACTAATGTTTCAATGATATTGTTATTTTTTTAATTTATTTTCCATGGGTTAGTAATGTTTCAGTAGAATTTTTATTTAACCCATTAATTTCCAATTTTTTACTCATGTTTTAATGATATTATTATTTAAAATAATTTTTTCCATGGTTTAGCCATGTTTCAAAGAGATTTTTATTGAACCCCTTTCTTTTCTATGTATTAATCATGTTCCATAGAGATTTTTATTGAAACCGTTTATTTTCCATAGTTTAATCATGTTTAAAATATATTTTTATTAAAATCATTTCATTTATATGGGATAATTATTTGTGATGATTTTTCAATGGTACATGGAAATTTTATGGTTGTTTACATTATAAACCAAAGATGGGTGGTTTCATGATAGAACAATAATGGGAGGGTCTATAATACCCCACCAATGAATTGGGTATAGACGTTGGCCATATGATTATTCTATTATTAAGAGTGACATGTATGGTAGTTAACCACATGGATATTATATTTTTAATTGTGAATAATATAATGATGTCCCAAGTTACATTTTGGTGCTTCTTTATTCTTGATATATGTTTATAATGTTTCTAAGTATTTAGATTGATATAAAATTTCTTATGATTATTGATTCTGTTGACTCTTTCATTTTCCATGTTTTCATATTTTATGGTCTATATATTGATTGGTATGAGTTATTTTATGATTTTTTCATTCACTTTTATTAATCCATCATATCATTATGGACTCTAATTATTAATTAATAAATTTAGTTGTAAGTACTTATGTTTACCCTTATTGAGTAGTTGAGCTCACCCTTCTTATGTTTCCATTTCCTAGAGTTTTTAACAATTATATTGAATTATTTTTTTCAATAAATTATATCATAAGGATGATGTTGATAACCTATTTTGAAATAATAGAAGATTTTAAAAATGGTATAAATTCACTTTTGACAACTTAAGAGTTAATGTTAATATGAGTTGTCCATGTAGGTGTTTTTTCTAATTCTCTGAAACTCAAAACCAAAACTTTATTCTAGTTATTAAATGATCAATGTTCTTATTTTAATGTTATATGGTTTTGATGGAAAAAATTGTGTCACAATTATCGGCCTCAAATCTAGAAATGTAATGTTCTGGATTTCAGCATAGGATCTGAGAGAGTGGGTTTTATTCTATTATATCATTAAATAGCTTCCTGAAAAACAATAGTATATGACCCACCGCAAATGACCCACAATTATAATGGTAATTTACCCCTATTAATCTATAAAAACACTTAGGGGAACCGAATAAAAAAATGTATGAGAACTTGAAAAAAGTGTGAGATCCATCAATCTGGAGCATGTAAACCTACAACATAACATTGAGGTAGAAAAGAAATTCACCCAAACATCTACTGACATAAAACCCTATATGGATTCCATTACACAAATCATAAGCATATGGGACCATTTTTTTATTATTCCCACATATTAGAAAAGTATGTAGCGGTATACATGTCCCCACCTAGAAAAATTCTATTCAGGAGGAACTCGAGCCCTCATAAAAAAGCCATACTCGGGTAGAACTGAGGCCAGCATAGTAAAATGATACTCAGATGGATCCCAAACCCACGTAGCAATACACTATAAAATTGGAACCACCCCCACATATAAAGACAATATGTAGAATAGGGAATCTTATGATGTATAGATTTCCTGCTCACATTACTTCCCTCTAGCATAGAATTCACCCCCTCTTTATCACCTTTTTGAACCATGCTCAAGGTATCAAGTGAAGGCCTCTACCAAAGCCACCTGATGTGTATGATCAAATCATTGGGAACACTAACATTACCCCACAAGAATAAATACTCTTGATAAGTGGTGTCATTTTGGTAACCATATTTACATTGGTGATCTTTAGAATTCTTTCAAACATATATTCCTATGGGAATGAGAGTCCCAACCTTGGAGGTGCTCAGTTTGGCATCTTTATTTCAAAGATAGAGAAGAACCACCCACCCTTACCTTTTTTTAGGGATACTGCTCGATCATTCACTTATCATCTCTAAAATCATGTGTATAGAATCCCTCCTATAGTATACCCACATTCAATTATCCTATAGCATGCTCCCCTATTACTCTTAGTAAGAAGATTCATAGCTAGATGGATCATCATATATGACTCTCCCAATTATGAAAATAAGAGAGGAGATGGGAACCCATAATTCTTTCTCTCTCACTTCAGGCCCAGTCAATGAAAAAAAGCGATGATACAGGCACTCGGTATCTCTCTCTCCCTCTCCCTTTTGGCTCTATCATCATTCCACCGGTGAGATTTGTGTATTGTGTGGCCTTTAAATCCACCACTTCCTCTTTTTTCTCACACCAATCATGACTCACACTGTCCTTGAGGTTACTGGTGAATGTAACGCCCCGACCCTAGTTACCCAGAGTCAGTGCATTATTACATAACATTGGCATGATAACAAGAAAGATCAAATCTCGAAAGACCGATTGGTTTATTAGCCTTGGAAACACTAGATATACTCATAAGTTTTACATTACATCATAAAATGAAAAACTACTACAACAACATAATGTCTCCATAATCCACACTCATATCCCCACATAATATCCCTGTAGGTCATTCATAATTTACTTCTTCACTTCCTGGGAAAAATAAAACATAGAAAAGGGGTGAGCTCAAATGCCCAGTAAGGATAACAATATAGCGGAAACTTTCATAAATAAGAATAAACATTTAAGGCAATGTATAACTAAAACAAAAGCCTTTCAAAAATGAACTTTCAACATGGTATAGACTAAATAAAATGAAATAATGCCATTTACTTATTCACATGGATATTCTACTAATCGAATAATCACATGCAAAAATCAATAACCACTTTCATAATGTTGGAATGCATAATGCCAGACTATCACAACCACATAGTCAAGGCCTCATGCCAAGACTACAAATAAGATTTTGTCAAGGCCTTGTGCCAAGACCCTAGTTTGTCTCATGAGACCTACCGATGCATCGAGGAGCTATAGCAGGCTCTACCCGTCACTTACTAAGTCCAATGCATTCCCATATGAAAAGGTTTAAACATAACATAAACATTCATATTAAAACTAGCATACAAAAAGTCAATAATTTCACCATAAAATATGAATGGTATAAAAATAGCACATCCACATTCAAACATATCACAAAACATTCAATACAATATAGAAGTTTTGTATCATAATAAATCAACTTCAAATAATCTTAAAATCCATCAAAGGATGTTGACATAGATGAAATCAAAATTCTTTTTAAAGAAATATCTCCTTTTATTTTGAAATCATTTAAGATCCATATAAAATAAAACATTTTCTTTGAAAATATTCTTATAAGCTTGTAAGGGAAGCTTTGAAGATTTTATAACTTCGGAAAATAGCCGCACCCGTCGTATAAGTAAAAAAAAACATTCTTACCTTAATTCTGTCGAAAAGGTTAAAAACGACCTTGTTTTGAAAACGACGGAAAGATTCCTCTATAAACCTCTTATAACAAGTCAACCAAGGGTATAAATGACTTTAACCCATATTCTTGTAAATAATAAAAAATGTTTTGAAATACATTTTTAAGAAAACATGGATGTGGATGATAAAGAGATCCCAGTATATTTTTACATATAAACAACCTCGGATAATGAAGAGATTGTGAAATAACCCTTACCTTGTAATTTTCCATGGTTGGGGTAGGTTAAACTCCTGTATAATGGTGAAATAATTGTTATTAAATTATACAATAATCATGTACATTAATATGATATCATATATGATCATTTAATATTGATTTGATAATAATATCTTAGTATTATCGTTGTTTCAGGTGTTAACTTACTTGTTTTCTTTTATATGTTTTGTTACATAAGACATGTTTGTAAAGGATAGGTTTTATATTATTCATATCCAGAATGATATCAAGTCCTTAAACATCATTTTTTAAATCATCAAATGATAATTATACTTGAATGGATACGATGGAGAATGAATCTCATCGCGTTCGTGGAGACGGTAGTCCGTACGTACGCACGAGCGACAATATCATTCTTTTGATATTAAAATAATATATAAATGGATGGTATATAATATATAAAGAATCATTAACATGTTATATTTATTATTTACATGAGTTACACATCATTATTATACCCATCCAAATAATATTATATTGAATAACAATTACACCACGACATGGAGACGGTAAGCCGTACGTACGCACGTATGGTGACATGTTATTCAAAGGGTGGATAGAATACTGAATATGGTTGTACCATATTTATAATAACATCACAGTATATATATGATACTGGATTTATTATTTTAGAATGGTAACAACAAAGGAAGAAGAAGTGGAAGAAGAAATGAACTTAGAAAAGGGTGGTGAAATCATTACCTCTTCTTCGGGTTCTTCCTTTTGATTTGATCAAAAGGGATCCTTAAGTTGGCTTTCTGATCAAACTAAGGCCCCTAGGTTGTAGTGAGGGAAGTTGGGAGAGTATTTGGGCAGAGTTTGGCCGAACCAAAAGGCTTGTAAGGTGTGAAGAAATGAGAAGGAGGAGTGCCCTTTTATAAGAGGGGTGAGGGGCACCTTTGGAAAAGCTAGAAATATTAATTTATAATAAATTCATATTCGGTTTCTAATGGATCCAAAGTTGATTATTCAAAGTTTAAGGTGGGTATGGGTCGAAAAAAACTCAACCAATAGAATTTAGACAGGTTTGGGTACTTATATTAACCTTATCTTTAAGTATTAACTCTAAGTTAATTAGTTTCACTTTTACAATGTCTCTTTGTATTTTTATATAATATGGTTAATAAACTTACTACATACATCCAAGAGACCCCCAAGTGGTCCATTAATGATGAACCTTTCATGATATAAGTCTCTTGGCTGAACCTTAGATTTTTAGGAATTTAATATCAATTAATAATATAATATTTGTTTTAAGAACTCTTTTATGTCAATTTTGACACTATTCAATAGTTGATTTTTGTGAAACTCATAACAGATTGATTACTTCGAAAAAAGTCAATTAAATCAATTCTAATATATCATATTATCCTATAAAATTAGTTTAATTCATTAAAAGTTTTATATTATATTTATTTGGGTATTTATAATATCAATTATTTTAATTTTTCACTATTACAGTAATTACTGCATCATCATTGTGTCATAAATAAAATAAATTATTTAATGTCTAAAAATTATAAACAAAATATCATTATGTAGGAAATCTTTTTATCTTTCTAATTAATATTTATAATCTAAAATCCAACATATATAACCCTATGTAACAATTGTTTTTCTAAAAGATATATGCTTGTGTCATTTTTGTATTCATTTTAACTTAATTAAAATAAAGGGTCATTATCACTTACAAGTGGATCCATGGGGTCCCAAAATCGACCGAAATATTCCCATGGTCGACCATGTATCAACCAATAGGGTTAAGACACGTTTTAGGGTAATTTAGTATTATTATAATATTATTTTTTTAACCCTTATTTACCGGATTTACCCTTAACCATGGTAAATAAAATATTTACCGCAGTAATTATTCAAAATGTATAAAAATAAAAGATACCTATTTACACAATTTGAACATCCTGATTCCAAATATGGAATCCATTTTCCTAAATTCAAAACACAGAAGTGGTATAAATTAATTTAAAATTAATTCCTGCTGTCAAAATAAAAAGCGTGTTTTTAAGAGATAATAACTATCAAAAGATTGACATTTGTTTATGTTCGGTTTAATTGTAAAATTATGTCCAATGACCAACATTATATTGAATGGTAAAAATATATTCTAAATATACTTTAAAACTACTAAAATTCATAATTTATCACTATTAATTATTTTGATTAAAAAAGATGTTTTTAATTAAAATTTAGTAATTTTCACTATTCATCAAAATATGAATGTTATCCGAAAAGTACCAAAATTTCACCTTAGGCTAAATTAGATATTCCGAATCCAAAAATGAAGTCGATTTTGAAATATAAAATATATATATATAATTTTTAAAAGTAGGTATTACTATTCATAACGGCTAGTTTGATTGGTTGTTAGAACTCGGTGTTGCGTACAACACACGCTATCGCATTATTCAAAGAGAAGCGTACCATAGAAGCTTGGGGTGTTACATTCTCCCATCCATCAAATAATTTCGTCCTAGAAATTTCTAGAATACTATCACATGAAAAGACTCGGGTGGTTCTTCATCATAAGTTCCTCGGCTTCCCACGTTGCCTCTTCCATCTTATGGTTTCTCCAAAAAACTTTTACCAGATGCGTCGTCCGGTTTCTCAGTACTTGTTCTCTCGTATCAAGAATCCTGACGGGCTCTTCACAATAGGAAAGATCGGGTTCCAGTTATAATTCCTCATAGGTGAGTACATGCGTTGGATCAGGCATGTATTTCCTCAACAGAGATACGTGGAACACATCGTGAACTTTGGAGAGACTTGGCGGCATTGCCAATCGGTAAGCTACAACCCCAATTCGTTCTAGAATTTCAAAAGGTCCGATGTACCTGGGACTCAATTTACCTTTCTTACCAAAACATATGACTCCCTTCCACGGAGAAACCTTCAGGAAAACATGATCACCGACTTGAAATTCCAAATCCTTCCATCGATTATCGGCATAGCTCTTCTGCCTACTTTGAGCTACTTTGATGTGATTTTGGATTACTTTCACTTTTTGCACCGTTTCCTCCACCAGTTCTGGGCCTACAAGTTTTCTTTCACCAACATCATCCCAACAGGTTGGTGTACGAAATCTCTTTCCATATAACGCTTCATATGGTGCCATCTGAATACTCGAATGGAAGCTATTGTTATATGAAAATTCTACCAGTGGTAAATATTGATCCCATATACCCTGAAAGTCAAGTGAGCAAGATCTCAACATGTCTTCTAAGGTCTGAATAGTCCGTTCTGATTGTCCATCGGTCTGAGGGTGTTAAGCAGTGCTCAAATGAAGTTCAGTATCCAGGGATTTCTGAATAATTTTCCAAAATCTTGAAGTAAAATGGGGATCACGATCAGAAACAATTGATAAGGGTACTCCATGATGTCTCACAACTTCATTAATATATAGTCTTGCTAGAAGTTCCCGGGGTAGATCTTCTCTTATATAAAGAAAATGTGCTGACTTGGTAAGATGATCAACAATAACCCATATTGCATCATTCCTTCTAAGATTCTTTGGTAGCCCCATGACAAAGTCCATCATAATATTGTCCCATTTCCACTCCGGTATGGGAAGAGGTTGCATGACTCCTCCAGGCTGTTGCCTTCCAACTTTCACTTGTTGTCAAACCATACATCTTGACAAAAAATCAGCAATCTACCTCTTCATGTTGTCCCACCAAAAATGTTCCTTCAAATCTCTATACATTTTTGTGCTCCCAGGGTGTATAGAGAAATTGAAACTATGAGCATCATCCAGCAATTCCCTTTTTAGATCAGGTAAATCGGGAACACAAAGTCTCTTCCCGAATTTCAAAATTCCATTTTCATACACAAAGTCTCTTAATCTCCCATCATTCACAGCTTTAATCTTCTTTTGGAATTCTTCATCATCGGTCTGAGAACTCTTAATCTTTTCTAGTAAAGATGGTTTGGCAACCATTTGAAAAAGCATTGATGTTTCACCTTCCATGGTTATTCCCATGTCCATCTTCACTAGATCCATGAAAATTGGATCCCTTTCAATTCTCATATTGTTCAAAACTCCATGGTCTTTTCTACTCAAAGCATCTGCCACCTTGTTTGCCTTCCCCGGGTGGTAGTGTATCGTACAATCATAATCCTTGAGTAATTCAAGCCATCTCCTTTGCCTCATGTTGAGTTCTTTTTGTGAGAAAATATACTTCAAACTCTTGTGATCAGTATAAATCTCACATTTTTCACCATAGAGGTAGTGCCTCCATATCTTCAAAGCAAAGATCACAACTGCTAACTCGAGATCATGAGTAGGATAGTTTTGTTCATGAATTTTCAACTGTCGTGATGCATAGGAAATAACTCTATCATTCTGCAGAAGGACATAGCCAAGTACTTTCTTTGATGCATCACTATAAATAACGAACTCATCATTCCCCGATGGTAGAGTCAATATAGGAGCATTGACTAATCTTTTCTTCAGTTCTTCAAAACATTCTTCACACTCTTTTGTCCAAACAAATTTAACCCCTTTTCGTGTGAGCTTCGTTAATGGGTTAGCCAATCGGGCAAAATTCTGGACGAAACGTCGATAATAACCTGCCAAACCAATAAAACTGCGTACCTCAGTTATACTCGTAGGTGCTGGCCATTCTTGGATTGCCTTGGTCTTAGAAGGATAAATAGAGATTCCATCTTTAGAGACAATATGGCCAAGAAAATAAATCTCATGAACCCAGAATTCACACTTGCTAAACTTCCCATATAATTCATGCCTCCTCAGAGTCTTCAAGATAATGCGCAAGTGATTTTCATGATCTTCGTAGGTTTTGGAGTATATACCAAGATATCATCAATAAATACCACCACAAATTCATCGAGATACTCCTTGAAAACTCTATTCATCAGATCCATGAATACAGAGGGTGCATTAGTCAATCCAAACGGCATTACAGTAAACTCGTAATGCTCGTACCTGGTTCGAAATGCTGTCTTCGGAATGTCTTCCTTCTTCACACCCAACTGATGGTATCCAGATCGAAGGTCAATCTTTGAAAAGTATTGAGCTCCATGCAGTTGGTCAAATAAATCATCAATACGAGGTAGGGGATACTTGTTCTTTATCGTTATAGCATTGATCTCCCTGTAGTCGATACATAACCTCATAGATCCATCTTTCTTTTTAACAAAAAGAACAGGGGCTCCCCATGGAGAAACACTAGGGCGAAGAAATCCCTTATTACTCAATTCCTCTAGTTTTTTCTTTAGTTCGACTAACTCTACAGTGGCCATTCTATAGGGGGTCTTCGATATAGGCCTTGATCCAGGAATCAAATCAATGGAAAACTCAACTTCTCGTTCTGGAGGATGTCCAGGTAAATCTTCCGGAAATACATCTAAAAATTCTTTCACAACAGGTACATCCTCTATTTGAACATTCCTTTCCTCACCGACAGTTATTTCATTCTCTTTCTCCCCAATAATTGAATTAAGTTGAGCTACTGGTGGTGGATCTAAATAAGAATTAGGTGGTGACGATTCTGCTCGAAAGATAAGGTATTCCTTATCATTATCATCAAGAATCGTAACCTCTTTCTTCTTACAATAAATCTTTGCATCATAGTCCGAAAGCCAGTCCATACCGAGGATTATATCAAACTCAATCATAGGTATGACGATGAGATCAGCAGATAAAGAAAATTTATGTGCTCTAATGGGGACTGATTCACAAAACTTTGTTGCAATGATACTTCCCTTAGGAGTTTTAACTTACAACTCCCTTATTAAATCAAATTGTAAATATCTAATTTTCTTAGCAAACTCTGAAGATATGAAACAATGCGACGATCCAGAGTCAAATAATGCATTCGCAAAACTTGAGGAAACCATTAAATTACCTGCCACCACGTCTTTTGGAGCTTCTACCTCTGCAGTAGTGATAGCATAAGCCTTGCCTTGATCCCTTGGCCTTTTCTAAGGTAAGTTCTCCTGACGCTTAGGACATGCATTTGCATAATGTCCCATCTCCCTGCAATTGTAGCACTGAACGTTGGTAGCTTCCTTCTTCCCCTTGCAATCACGAGCTTGGTGGCCTTTTTCACCACACTTGTAACAGACTCCCATTCCCTTCAAGCATGTACCAGGATGTCTCTTCCCGCATTTACCACAAGATGGATATTCAACCTTTCCCTTCTTCCCCTTATTTCCATTCCCAGATTGATCAGCAGGCCTCTTCTTCTCTTGCTTTGCATTAAAGTCATAAGACTTAGAGAATTTCTTTTCGGTCTTGATAGCACATGAGACAATGTCTTCGTACGATGAAAAGGATTGTGAGACTAATTCTCGACGGAGAAATGGTTTTAACCCATCAAAGAAATGATCAATCTTACTTCTTGGGTTGCGAATATAATCTCCAGCATACCTCGCTAACCTTGTAAAGTTAGCCTCATACTTTGTGACATTCTCATCCTCCTTTTGTCTCAGACTCAGAAATTGCCTTTCCATATCTGCTCGATGGTCGCGAGGAAAGTATTTTTCTAAAAAAATATCTTTGAACTCCCTCCATTCCATATTTGATACTTCATCATCTTCCTTCATGTTTTGAATCAGTGACCACCATTGATCAGCATCTCCAGTGAGGCGGTAAACTGCCATGATAACTTTTTCCCTTTCACTGCTCCCCAAAGCCTGAAATATTTTCTCTAGGGAATTTATCCACTGCTCGGCTACTAAGGGATTTGTATTCCCATTGAACGTTGGTGGTTGTTTCCTCATGAATCGATCTAACATTGATCCTCCACGCTGCGGATCAGGGTGCTCCATACGGGTAAGGTTATTATTCATAACCTGAGTAAGTAGTCCATGTATGGTGATTAGCTGATCGGCACCAGTTGCATCACCATCCCCACTATAATTATCTTGAGCTGGAGGGAAATCCCTACATGGAGTGTGTGAATTGATACGGTTTCCATTTCTTCCACTAGGCGCCATTTCTAAACAATGGCATAAACTAGATCAGTTTATGAATCAAAATACATAATCCCATACTTATAAAACACTTAACATAAATTGAACTATTTATGGATATAATCCACAATCATAAAAATGTTTTCTTTGAAGAAGTATATACTCATAAACCCTTCATAATGATTTGTAAAGAAAATGAGAGTTATCCTAAGCATATCCCCCGGGAGTGTCGTAACCAAGAGTGCAGCAAGGCCCGTTGTCGTGCACCAGTTCCCGTTCGAGTCTAGCTTAAAGAGGTGTTTTCAGGTTTTACCCCTAGATACATCTGTGCCAGAGCCGCCTCTACCTGCTCGTATCTAGACAGGGATGTATTGCTCGGAAAACTCACAAAATCTCAACAATACCAAAATTCTAGAAAGTTCTTCTATACTAATCCTCAAAGTTCATCTTAGGTCTACGTGCTCTAATCAGAGTTTATCTAAATCTAGCTTCCAAGGTTTGTACTAAACTTCCTCTGATACCAACTGTAACGCCCCGACCCTAGTTACCCAGAGTCGGTGCATTATTACATAACATTGGCATGATCACAAGAAAGATCAAATCTCGAAAGACCGATTGGTTTAGTAGCCTTGGAAACACTAGATATATTCATAAGTTTTACATTACATCATAAAATGAAAAACTACTACAACAACATAATGTCTCCATAATCCACACTCATATCCCCACATAATATCCCTGTAGGTCATTCATAATTTACCTTTTCACTTCCTGGGAAAAATAAAACATAGAAAAGGGGTGAGCTCAAATGCCCTGTAAGGATAACAATATAGCGGAAACATTCATAAATAAGAATAAACATTTAAGGAAATGTATAACTAAAACAAAAGCCTTTCAAACATAAACATTCATCATGGTATGGCATAAATAAAAGGAAATAATTCCATTTACTTATTCACATGGATATTCTACTAATCAAATAATCACATGCAAAAATCAATAACCACTTTCATAATGTTGGAATGCATAATGCCAGGCTATCATAACCACATAGTCAAGGCCTCGTGCCAAGACTACAAATAAGATTTTGTCAAGGCCTTGTGCCAAGACCCTAGTTTGTCTCATGAGACCTACCGATGCATCGAGGAGATATAGCGGGCTCCACCCGTCACTTACTAAGTCCAATTCATTCCCATATGAAAAGGTTTAAACATAACATAAACATTCGTATTAAAACTAGCATACAAAATGTCAATAATTTCACCAAAAACTATGAATGGTATAAAAATAGCACATCCACAGTCAAACATATCACAAAACCTTCAATACAATATAGAATTTCTGTATCATAATAAATCAACTACAAATAATCTTAAAATCCATCAAAGGATGTTGAAATAGATGAAATCAAAATTCTTTTTAAAGAAATATCTCCTTTTATTTTGAAATCATTTAAGATCCATATAAAATAAAACATTTTCTTTGAAAATATTCTTATATGATTGTAAGGGAAGCTTTTAATATTTTATAACGGCGGAAAATAGCCGCACCCGCCGTATAAGTTAAAAAAACATTCTTACCTTAATTCTGTCGAAAAGGTTAAAAAGGACCTTGTTTTGAAAACGACGGAAAGATTCCTTTATAAACCTCTTATAACAAGTCAACCAAGGGTATAAATGACTTTAACCCATATTCTTGTAAATAATAAAAAATGTTTTGAAATACATTTTTAAGAAAACATGGATGTGGATGATAAAGAGATCCCAGTAGATTATTACATATAAACAACCTCGGATAATGAAGAGATTGTGAAATAACCCTTACCTTGTACTTTTCCTTCGTTGGGGTAGGATAACCTCCTGTATAATGGTGAAATAATTGTTATTAAATTATACAATAATCATATACATTAATATGATATCATATATGGTCTTTTAATATAGATTTGATAATAATATCTTAGTATTATCGTTGTTTCGGGTGTTAACATATTTGTTTTCTTTTATATGTTTTGTTACGTAAGACATGTTTGTAAAGGATAGGTTTTATATTATTCATATCCATAATGATATCAAGTCCTTATACATCATTTTTTAAATCATAAAATGATAATTATACTTGAATGGATATGATGGAGAATGAATCTCATTGCGTTCGTGGAGACGGTAGTCCGTACGTACGCACGAGCGACAATATCATTCTTTTGTTATTAAAATAATATATAAATGGATGGTATATCATATATAAAGAATAATTAACATGTTATATTTATTATTTACATGAGTTACACATCATTATTATACCCATCCAAATAATATTATATTGAATAACAATTACACCACGACGTGGAGACGGTAAGCCGTACGTACGCACGTATGGTGACATGTTATTCAAAGGGTGGATAGAATACTGAATATGGTTGTACCATATTTATAATAACATCACATTATATATATGATACTGGATTTATTATTTTAGAATGGTAAGAACAAAGGAAGAAGAAGTGGAAGAAGAAATGAACATAGAAAAGGGTGGTGAAATCATTACCTCTTCTTCAGGTTCTTCCTTTTGATTTGATCAAAAGGGCTCCTTAGGTTGTCTTTCTGATCAAACTAAGGCCCCTAGGTTGTATTGAGGGAATTTGGGAGAGTATTTTGGCAGATTTTGGCCGAACCAAAAGGCTTTTAAGATGTGAAGAAATGAGAAGGAGGAGTGCCCTTTTATAAGAGGGGTGAGGGGCACCTTTGGAAAAGCTAGAAATATTAATTTATAATAAATTCATATTCGGTTTCTAATGGATCCAAAGTTGATTATTCAAAGGTTAAGGTGGGTATGGGTCGAAAAAAACTCAACCAATAGAATTTAGACAGGTTTGGGTACTTATATTAACCTTATCTTTAAGTATTAACTCTAAGTTAATTAGTTTCACTTTTACAATGTCTCTTTGTATTTTTATATAATATGGTTAATAAACTTACTACATACATCCAAGAGACCCCCAAGTGGTCCATTAATTATGAAACTATCATGATATAAGACTCCTGGCCGAACCTTAGATTTTTAGGAATTTAATATCAATTAATAATATAATATTTGTTTTAAGAACTCTTTTATGTCAATTTTGACACTATTCAATACTTGATTTTTGTGAAACTCATAAAAGATTGATTACTTCGAACAAAGTCAATAAAATCAATACTAATATATCATATTATCCTATAAAATTAGTTTAATTCATTAAAAGTTTCATATTATATTTATTTTGGTATTTATAATATCAATTATTTTAATTTTTCACTATTATAGTAATTACTGCATCATTATTGTGTCATAAATAAAATAAATTATTTAATGTCTAAAAATTAAAAATAAAATATCATTATGTAGGAAATATTTTTAGATTTATAATTAATATTTATAATCTAAAATCCAACATATATAACCCTATGTAACAATTGTTTTGCTAAAAGATATATGCTTGTGTCATTTTTGTATTCATTTTAACTTAATTAAAATAAAGTGTCATTATCACTTACAAGTGGATCCATGGGGTCCCAAAATCTACCCAAAGATGCCCATGGTCGACCATGTATCAACAAATATGGTTAAGACACGTTTTAGGGTAATTTAGTATTATTATAATATTATTTTTTAACCCTTATTTACCGGATTTACCCTTAACCATGGTAAATAAAATATTTACCGCAGTAATTATTCAAAATGTCTAAAAATAAAAGTTATCTATTTACACAATTTGAACATCCTGATTCCAAATATTGAATCCATTTTCCTAAATTCAAAACCCAGAAGTGGCAGAAATTAATTTAAAATTAATTCCCGCTGTCAAAACAAAAAAGCGTGTTTTTAAGAGATAATAACTATCAAAATATTGACACTTGTTTATGTTCGGTTTAATTGTAAAATTATGTCCAATGACCAACATTATATTAAATGGTAAAAATATATTCTAAATATACTTTAAAACTACTAAAATTCATAATTTATCACTATTAATTATTTTGATTAAAAATGTTGTTTTTAATTAAAATTTAGTAATTTTCACTATTCATCAAAATATGAAAGTTATCCGAAAAGTACCAAAATTTCACCTTAGGCTAAATTAGATATTCCGAATCCAAAAATAAAGTCCATTTTGAAATATAAAATATATATATAATTTTAAAAGGTAGATATTACTATTCATAACGGCTAGTTTGATTGGTTGTTAGAACTCGGTGTTGCGTACAACACACGCTATCGCATTATTCAAAGAGAAGCGTATCGTAGAAGCTTGGGGTGTTACATTCTCCCCTCCTTCAAATAATTTCGTCCTCGAAATTTCTAGTATACTATCGCATGAAAAGACTCGGGTGGTTCTTCATCATAAGTTCCTCGGGATCCCATGTTTCCTCTTCCATCTTATGATTTCTCCACAAAACTTTTACTAGACGCGTCATCCGGTTTCTCAGTACTTGTTCTCTCATATCAAGAATCCTGATGGGCTCTTCACAATAGGAAAGATCGGGTTCCAGTTCTAATTCCTCATAGGTGAGTACATGCGTTGGATCAGGCATGTATTTCCTCAACAGAGATACGTGGAACACATCGTGAACTTTGGAGAGACTTGGAGGCATTGCCAATCGGTAAGCTACAACCCCAATTCGTTCTAGAATTTTGAAAGGTCCGATGTACCTGGGACTAAATTTACCTTTCTTACCAAAACGTATGACTCCCTTCCACGGAGATACCTTCAAGAAAACATGATCACCGACTTGAAATTCCAAATCCTTCCTTCGATTATCGGCATAGCTCTTCTGCCTACTTTGAGCTGCTTTGATGTGATTTTGGATTACTTTCACTTTTTCCACCGTTTCCTCCACCAGTTCTGGGCCTACAAGTTTTCTTTCACCAATGTCATCCCAACAGGTTGGTGTACGACATCTCTTTCCGTATAACTCTTCATATGGTGCCATCTGAATACTTGAATGGAAGCTATTGTTATATGAAAATTCTACCAGTGGTAAATATTGATCCCACATACCCTGAAAGTCAAGTGAGAAAGATCTCAACATGTCTTCTAAGGTCTGAATAGTCCGTTCTGATTGTCCATCTGTCTGAGGGTGGTAAGCAGTGCTCAAATGAAGTTCATTATCCAGGAATTTCTGAAGACTTTTCCAAAATCATGAAGTAAAACGGGGATCACGATCAGAAACAATTGATAAGGGTACTCCATGAAGTCTCGCAACTTCATTTATATATAGTCTTGCTAGACGTTCTAGGGGTAGATCATCTCTTATAGCAAGAAAATGTGCTGACTTGGTAAGACGATCAATAATAACCCATATTGCATCATTCCTTCTAGGAGTCTTTGGTATCCCCATGACAAAGTCCATCGTAATATTGTCCCATTTCCACTCAGGTATGGGAAGAGGTTGCATGACTCCTCCAGGCTGTTGCCTTCCAGCTTTCACTTGTTGACAAACCATACATCTTGACACAAAATCAGTAATCTCCCTCTTCATGTTGTCCCACCAAAAATGTTCCTTCAAATCTCTATACATTTTTTTTCTCCCAGGGTGTATAGAGAAATTGGAACTATGAGCATCATCCAGCAATTCCCTTTTTAGATCAGTTAAATCGGGAACACAAAGTCTCTTCCCGAATTTCAAAATTCCATCTTCATACACAAAGTCTCTCAATCTCCCATCATTCACAGCTTTAATCTTCTTTTGTAATTCTTCATCATCGGTCTGAGAACTCTTTATCTTTTCTAGTAATGATGGTTTGGCAACCATTTGAAAAATCATTGATGTTTCACCTTCCCTGGTTATTCCCATGTCCATCTTCACTAGATCCATGAAAATTGGATCCCTTTCAATTCTCATATTGTTCAAAACTCCATGGTATTTTCTACTCAAATCATCTGCCACCTTGTTTGCCTTCCCCGGGTGGTAGTGTATCGTACAATCATAATCCATGAGTAATTCAAGCCATCTCCTTTGCCTCATGTTGAGTTCTTTTTGTGAGAAAATATACTTCAAACTCTTGTGATCAGTATAAATCTCACATTTTTCACCATAGAGGTAGTGCCTCCATATCTTCAAAGCAAAGATCATAGCTGCTAACTCGAGATCATGAGTAGGATAGTTTTGTTCATGAATTTTCAACTATCGTGATGCATAGGCAATAACTCTATCATTCTGCATAAGGACACAACCAAGTCCTTTCTTTGATGCATCACTATAAATAACGAACCCATCATTCCCCGATGGTAGAGTCAATATAGGAGCATTGACTAATCTTTTCTTCAATTCTTCAAAACATTCTTCACACTCTTTTGTCCAAACAAATTTAACCCCTTTTCGTGTGAGCTTCGTTAATGGGTTAGCCAATCGGGAAAAATTCTGGACGAAACATCGATAATAACGTGCCAAACCAATAAAAATGCGTACCTCAGTTATACTCGTAGGTGCTGGCCATTCTTGGATTTCCTTGGTCTTAGAAGGATAAATAGAGATTCCATCTTTAGAGACAATATGGCCATGAAAAGAAATCTCATGAAGCCAGAATTCACACTTGCTAAACTTCCCATGTAATTCATGCCTCCTCAGAGTCTTCAAGATAATGCGCAAGTGATTTTCATGATCTTCGTAGGTTTTGGAGTATACCATGATATCATCAATAAATACCACCATAAATTCATCGAGATACTCCTTGAAAACACTATTCATAAGATCCATGAATATAGAGGGAGCATTAGTCAATCCAAACGGCATTACAGTAAACTCGTAATGCCCGTACCTAGTTCGAAATGCTGTCTTCGGAATGTCTTCCTTCTTCACACACAACTAATGGTATCCAGATCGAAGGTCAATCTTTGAAAAGTATTGATCTCCATGCAGTTGGTTAAATAAATCATCAATACGAGGTAGGGGATACTTGTTCTTTATCGTTATAGCATTGATCTCCCTGTAGTCGATACATAACCTCATAGATCCATCTTTCTTTTTAACAAAAAGAACAGGGGATCCCCATGGAGAAACACTAGGGAGAATAAATCCCTTATTACTCAATTCCTCTAGTTGTTTCTTTAGTTCGACTAACTCTACAGTGGCCATTCTATAAGGGGTCTTCGAAATAGGCCTTGATCCAGGAATCAAATCAATGGAAAACTCAACTTCTCGTTCTGGAGGATGTCCAGGTAAATCTTCCGGAAATACATCTACAAATTCTTTCACAAAAGGTACATCCTCTATTTGAACATTCCTTTCCTCACTGACAGTTATTTCATTCTCTTCCTCCCCAATAATTGAATTAAGTTGAGCTACTGGTGGTGGATCTAAATAAGAATTAGGTGGTGACGATTCTGCTCTAAAGATAAGGTGTTCCTTATCATTATCATCAAGAATCGTAACCTCTTTCCTCTTACAATAAATCTTTGCATCATAGTCCGAAATCCAGTCCATACAGAGGATTATATAAAACTCAATCATAGGTATGACGATGAGATCAGTAGATAAAGAAAATTTATGTGCTCTAATGGGGACTGATTCACAAAACTTTGTCGCAATGATACTTCCCTTAGGAGTTTTAACTGACAACTCCCTTATTAAATCAAATTGGAAATATCTAATTTTCTTAGAAAACTGGGAAGATATGAAACAATGCGATGATCCAGAGTCAAATAATGCATTTTCTAAACTTGAGGAAACCATTAAATTACCTGCCACCACGTCTTTTGGAGCTTCTACCTCTGTAGTAGTGATATCATAAGCCTGGCCTTGATCCCTTAGCCTTTTCTGAGGTAAGTTCTCCTGACGCTTAGGACATGCATTTGCATAATGTCCCATCTCCCTGCAATTGTAGCACTGAACGTTGGTAGCTTCCTTCTTCCCCTTGCAATCACGAGCTTGGTGGCCTTTTCCACCACAGTTGTAACAGACTCCCCTTCCCTTCAAGCAAGTACCAGGATGTTTCTTCCTGCATTTACCACAAGATGGATATTCAACATTTCCCTTCTTCCCCTTATTTCCATTCCCAGATTGATCAGCAGGTCTCTTCTTCTCTTTCTTTGCTTTAAAGTCATAAGACTTAGAGAATTCCTTTTCGGTCTTGAGAGCACATGAGACAATGTCTTCGTACGATGAAAAGGATTGTGAGACTAATTCTCGACGGAGAAATGGTTTTAACCCATCAAAGAAACGATCAATCTTACTTCTTGGGTTGCAAATATAATCTCCAGCATACCTCGCTAACCTTGTAAAGTTAGCCTCATACTTTTTGACATTCTCATCCTCCTTTTGTCTCAGACTCAAAAATTGCCTTTCCATATCTGCTCGATGGTCACGAGAAAAGTATTTTTCTAAAAACAGATCTTTGAACTCCCTCCATTCCATATTTGATACTTCATCATCTTCCTTCATGTTTTGAATCAATGACCACCATTGATCAGCATCTCCAGTGAGGCGGTAAACTGACATGATAACTTTCTCCCTTTCACTGCTCCCCAAAGCCTGAAATATTTTCTCTAGGGAATTTATCCACTGCTCGGCTACTAAGGGATTTGTATTCCCATTGAACTTTGGTGGTTGTTGCCTCATGAATCGATCTAACATTGATCCTCCACGCTGCGGATTAGGGTGCTCCATACGGGTAAGGTTATTATTCATAACCTGAGTAAGTTGTCCCAGTATGGTGATTAGCTGATCGACACCAGTTGCATCACCATCCCCAATATAATTATCTTGAGCAGGAGGGAAATCCCTACAAGGAGTGCGTGCATTGATACGGTTTCTATTTCTTCCACTAGGCGCCATTTCTAAACAATGGCATAAACTAGATCAGTTTATGAATCAAAATACATAATCCCATACTTATAAAACACTTAACATAAATTGAACTATTTATGGATATAATCCATAATCATAAAAATGTTTTCTTTGAGGAAGTATATACTCATAAACCCTTCATAATGATTTGTAAAGAAAATGAGAGTTATCCTAAGAATACCCCCGGGAGTGTCGTAACCAAGAGTGCAGCAAGGCCCGTTGTCGTGCACCAGTTCCCGTTCGAGTCTAGCTCAAAGCGGTGTTTTCGGGTTTTACCCCTAGGTACATCTGTGCCAGAGCCGCCTTTACATGCTCGTATCCATACAAGGATGTATTGATCAGAAAACTCAAAAAATCTCTACAATACCAAAATTCTAGGAAGTTCTTCTATACTAATCCTCAAAGTTCATCTTAGGTCTACGTGCTCTAATCAGAGTTTATCTAAATCTAGCTTCCAAGGTTTGTACTAAACATCCTCTGATACCAACTGTAACGCCCCGACCCTAGTCACCCAGAGTCGGTGCATTATTACATAACATTGGCATGATCACAAGAAAGATCAAATCTCGAAAGACCGATTGGTTTAGTAGCCTTGGAAACACTAGATATATTCATAAGTTTTACATTACATCATAAAATGAAAAACTACTACAACAACATAATGTCTCCATAATCCACACTCATATCCCCACATAATATCCCTACAGGTCATTCATAATTTACTTCTTCACTTCCTGGGAAAAATAAAACATAGAAAAGGGGTGAGCTCAAATGCCCAGTAAGGATAACAATATAGCGGAAACTTTCATAAATAAGAATAAACATTTAAGGCAATGTATAAATAAAACAAAAGCCTTCCAAACATGATCTTTCAACATGGTATGGAATAAATAAAATGAAATAATGCCATTTACTTATTCACATGGATATTCTACTAATCGAATAATCACATGCAAAAATCAATAACCACTTTCATAATGATGGAATGCATAATGCCAGACTATCATAACCACATAGTCCAGGCCTCATGCCAAGACTACAAATATGATTTTGTCAAGGCCTTGTGCCAAGACACTAGTTTGTCTCATGAGACCTACCGATGCATCGAGGAGCTATAGCAGGCTCCACCCATCACTTACTAAGTCCAATGCATTCCCATATTAAAAGGTTTAAACATAACATAAACATTCGTATTAAAACTAGCATACAAAATGTCAATAATTTCACCATAAACTATGAATGGTATAAAAATATCACATCCATAGTCAAACATATCACAAAACCTTCAATACAATATAGATGTTTTTTATCATAATAAATCAACTTCAAATAATCTTAAAATCCATCAAAGGATGTTGACATAGATGAAATCAAAATTCTTTTTAAAGAAATATCTCCTTTTATTTTGAAATCATTTAAGATCCATATAAAATAAAACATTTTCTTTGAAAATATTCTTATAATCTTGTAAGGGAAGCTTTGAAGATTTTATAACGGCGGAAAATAGCCGCACCCTCCGTATAAGTTAAAAAAACATTCTTACCTTAATTCTGTCGAAATGGTTAAAAAGGACCTTGTTTTGAAAACGACGGAAAGATTCCTTTATAAACCTCTTATAACAAGTCACCCAAGGGTATAAATGACTTTAACCCATATTCTTGTAAATAATAAAAAAAAAATTGAAATACATTTTTAAGAAAACATGGATGTGGATGATAAAGAGATTCCAGTAGATTATTACATATAAACAACCTCGGATAATGAAGAGATTGTGAAATAACCCTTACCTTGTACTTTTCCTTGGTTGTGGTAGGTTAACCTCCTGTATAATGGTAAAATAATTGTTATTAAATTATACAATAATCATATACATTAATATGATATCATATATGATCTTTTAATATTGATTTGATAATAATATCTTTGAATTATCGTTGTTTCGGGTGTTAACTTACTAGTTTTCTTTTATATGTTTTGTTACGTAAGACATGTTTGTAAAGGATTGGTTTTATATTATTCATATCCAGAATGATATCAAGTCCTTAAACATCATTTTTTAAATCATCAAATGATAATTATACTTGAATGGATACGATGGAGAATGAATCTAATCGCGTTCTTGGAGACGGTAGTCCGTACGTACGCACGAGCGACAATATCATTCTTTTGATATTAAAATAATATATAAATGGATGGTATATCATATATACAGAATCATTAACATGTTATATTTATTATTTACATGAGTTACACATCATTATTATACCCATCCAAATAATATTATATTGAATAACAATTACACCACGACGTGGAGACGGTAAGCCGTACGTATACACGTATGGTGACATGTTATTCAAAGGGTGGATAGAATACTTAATATGGTTGTACCATATTTATAATAACATCACATTATATATATGATACTGGATTTATTATTTTAGAATGGTAACAACAAAGGAAGAAGAAGTGGAAGAAGAAATGAACATAGAAAAGGGTGGTGAAATCATTACCTCTTCTTCGGGTTCTTCCTTTTGATTTGATCAAAAGGGATCCTTAGGTTGGATTTCTGATCAAACTAAGGCCCCTAGGTTGTAGTGAGGGATGTTGGGAGAGTATTTGGGCAGAGTTTGGCCGAACCAAAAGGCTTTTAAGGTGTGAATAAATGAGAAGGAGGAGTGCCCTTTTATAAGAGGGGTGAGGGGCACCTTTGGAAAAGCTAGAAATATTAATTTATAATAAATTCATATTCGGTTTATAATGGATCCAAAGTTTATTATTCAAAGGTTAAGGTGGGTATGGGTCGAAAAAAACTCAACCAATAGAATTTAGATAGGTTTGGGTACTTATATTAACCTTATCTTTAAGTATTAACTCTAAGTTAATTAGTTTCACTTTTACAATGTCTCTTTGTATTTTTATATAATATGGTTAATAAACTTACTACATACATCCAAGAGACCCCCAAGTGGTCCATTAATGACGCACCTATCATGATATAAGTCTCTTGGCCGAACCATAGATTTTTAGGAATTTAATATCAATTAATAATATAATATTTGTTTTAAGAACTCTTTTATGTCAATTTTGATACTATTCAATAGTTGATTTTTGTGAAACTTATAACAGATTGCTTACTTCGAAAAAAGTCAAATAAATCAATCCTAATATATCATATTATCCAAGAAAATTAGTTTAATTCATTAAAAGTTTCATATTATATTTATTTGGGTATTTATAATATCAATTATTATAATTTTTCACTATTATAGTAATTACTGCATCATCATTGTGTCATAAATAAAATAACTTATTTAATGACTAAAAATTATAAATAAAATATCATTGTGTAGGAAATAATTTTATATTTCTAATGAATATTTATAATCTAAAATCCAACATATATAACCCTATGTAACAATTTTTTTTCTAAAAGATATATGCTTGTGTCATTTTTGTATTCATTTTAACTTAATTAAAATAAAGTGTCATTATCACTTACAAGTGGATCCATGGGGTCCCAAAATCTACCCAAAGATGCCCATGGTCGACCATGTATCAACCAATAGGGTTAAGACACATTTTAGGGTAATTTAGTATTATTATAATATTATTTATTTTAACCCTTATTTACCGGATTTACCTTTAACCATGTTAAATAAAATATTTACCGCAATAATTATTCAACATGTCTAAAAATAAAAGTTACCTATTTACACAATTTGAAAATCCTGATTCCAAATATGGAATCCATTTTCCTAAATTCAAAACACATAAGTGGCAGAAATTAATTTAAAATTAATTCCCGCTGTCAAAACAAAAAGCGTGTTTTTAAGAGATAATAACTATCAAAAGATTGACACTTGTTTATGTTCGGTTTAATTGTAAAATTATGTCCAATGAACAAAATAATATTAAATGGTAAAAATATATTCTAAATATACTTTAAAACTACTAAAATTCATAATTTATCACTATTCATTATTTTGATTAAAAAAGTTGTTTTTAATTAAAATTTAGTAATTTTCACTATTCCTCAAAATATTAAAGTTATCCGAAAAGTACCAAAATTTCACCTTAGGCTAAATTAGATATTCCGAATCCAAAAATGAAGTCCATTTTGAAATATAAAAAATATATATAATTTTAAAAAGTAGGTATTACTATTCATAACGGCTAGTTTGATTGGTTGTTAGAACTCGGTGTTGCGTACAACACACGCTATCGCATTATTCAAAGAGAAGCGTACCGTAGAAGCTTGGGGTGTTACAGTGATTATGACATCTACATGATCCCAAGCACCTGAAGGCCACCTATTTAGTCTAAGCCCCAACCATACCCCCTTAAATTGGCCTCTTATTCATTTTAATTTCAACTCATACTCACTACAATGAGCCTCCTATTTTTGTAAACTACAACCATAATCAAATGAGTATTTTCCAAAGTGTTGTTCTCAGTCAAACCACCAAATCACCATGATTTGAGACATTACTCATAATTCCACAAATATGGGACTACTGTATGGTATAATCACTTAAACTATTCGTAAAACTTCAATGGGTCATACTCCCAATGAATAAGCAACCTTGGATCTCCTTCATTGGTGTAAGCCCCAACCATTCTGAAATACATGGGATTTGATTCCCTACTAACTAGGGTACATAGGAAGCCTCCTTGAGTTTCAAACCCAACACTCAAATTACACATAATGTTCTTTGGGTTACATCCTCAGTAGTGTCATATCAATCCTTGGAGGGATATATTTTTTGGGGTCCCATTCATAACCATCATTATTTGGTTATATTCCCATTAAGATTCTACCCCACCCAAGAGGCCAAACCACATCTAGGTCCCTTGGGACGCTTCATCATAAGTCCCATTCTAAACATTAACAAGGCATATTACACCAAGTATTCTTTTTTCATGGAATTAAGCTAAATAATTTGGTCCTAATCGCATGAACGTAAAAGAGGATGTGTCACATTAAGTGACACTGAAATACATGTGTTCTAGTTCCTTTAATAAGGATACATATGAATCTTATCTTATGGGTTCAATCCTAATATAAATACAATTATCATCTCCATGTATAATGGAAAATTATACAGTGCTCCGCTATGTGGTTTAAATATATAATCATAATGATAAACAATATAAAAATCTATATTCATCATAAAAAAGTTACCATTTATTGGGAAAATTGGATTCATATAGATTCCTCCATTAACGGAGAAACTCAGATATATAGAGATGATTTTAAATTCACACATGATAATAAATGATTGTTAATTCGAGGGTGAACCATGTTATACTTGTAAATGAGAAAATGATTCAGGAACATGTCTTAAATGAGATAAATGAAAGATTCCCAAAAAAGAAAATAGTTTCCCCACAAAAGGATGTGATAAGTCCAACCTCCCATCCAATAGATAAATGTGAGTCCCTGAGCATTTCTGGGATATTTACCAACATCCACCTTCCTTTGGAAATTAGGATCATGAAACATATTTAATGAGTGAACAATTGGGTTTTTTCAGTTCCATAAATATCTAGCTAGATGTAGTTTTAGAATGGTAATCCTAACTTGAATGATTTTGAAATATTCAAACCCTCCATAATCAATCATACTGGGCACCATAATTTTTAATGGAAAAAAAGGTGGACCTAACAAGAATCCTTAGCCAAGATGATGGTGTTTCCCACTTTTTTGGCTTATTTCTCTCTCAATTGAAAAGTGGCCAAAACAAAATGAATTATGATGTAGTGTTCATTTATCGAGATGCTACTTTGATGGGGTATTATTGAATTTTTTTGTCATGTTATCACAGTAACATCTCAAAAAAACTCCACTAAATATAATTTATTCACATCAATTCTCACAAACATGAACATTAGCCACTAAAAAATAAGGCTCCTCGACCAACTGGTGGATTCAATCACCCACACCAATCATATGCAATGTTTGGTTTCAAATTTTTTGTAGTTAGAGAAGAAATAAATTGGTACTCTCCCAACCCTAGAGGTATCTCAATATTCCCTACATCTTATGAACCCCAGCAATCCATATACCCCAAAATGGGTGGAGGTCTAAGACCAGATAGTAGAAATAGTCATCTCAAACCATTTTTTGGATCCTATCCACAAAACATGATGATGAGTTCCTCCCTTACATTAGGGTGGCTCATGAAGCGGTCACTAGTAACTATATCCTATCAATACTGGAGTCCTTCCTAATGAATTCTATAGGAAATAATTTTCACCAACACCATATGTCCCAGTATCCTTAATATGAAGAGGATACCACCCAATGAGCCCTAGTCGAAGTCATTTAGACTCGATCCCCAAGGGTTGTCTTCCTAGGGTGATTTTTGAACAATCTACAATATTACATCATTATTGTTCCTATAGATAAAGATCATTAGTCAAATACTGTAACAGCCCGAGATTTTATGAAAAATATTCTTTTTAATTTTATTAATGTCTTGTGTTGTACGCTACACCAAAAGGAGCTTGCACAACACACATCTTTGACTTGCCTTGCATTACACGCAATCGCAACCTTCCTCGATAGCGTGTGTAGTACGCAATACTGAGTTTCACGAAACAACGATATGCTATTAAAATATTATTAAAACTAGCCATTATGAATAGTAATAACCACTTTTTAAATTTTAGAAATTTTAGCTCTCAAAATGGACTTCATTTTTGGATTCGGAGTATCGAATTTAGCCTAAGGTGAAATTTTGGTACTTTTCGGATAACTTTCATATTCTGATGAATAGTGAAAATTACTAAATTATAATTAAAAACAACTTTTTTAATCGAAATAATTAATAGTGATAAATTATTAATTTGAGTGTTTTTAAAGTATATTTAGAATATATTTTTACAACTTAATACAATATTGGTCATTGAATGTAATTTCACATTTAAACCAGACATAATCAAGTGTCAATCTTTTGATAGATATTGTTTCTTAAAAACACGCTATTTGTTTTAACAGCGGGATTTAATTATAAAATTAATTAATGAAACTTCTATGTTATGAATTTGGTAAAATAGAATTCATTTTTGAATTCGGAATATGAAATATATCTTAGGATGAAATTTTGGCATTGTTCTGAAAAACATCAATTTTTGATGAATAGTGAAACTACTAAGTGGTAGTTAAAAAAAACTGATTTTTTCATAAAACATAATTTTACCGCTTCTGTGAATGGAATTTCAAAAATCCGAGAGACACGGTTTATGTTAGTATGTAAAATGTGGTTTAATGAGATGAAAATAATTTTTGGTGAATAGTAACTTTTTACTTTTATTTACCACGGTTAAAAGTAAATAGGGTAATTAAGGGTAAGAATGAAATTAATATTTCCCTAAAACATGTCCTAATTCTATTGGACAAGTGTATCTCTACCAAAAACAACCTTAAGTGTAAAATATTATCATTTAGGCCCACTTGAATTAGATTAGGACATTTATTATTATTTAATTCAAAGAAGAGTTAAAAGAGTTAAAATCAAAGTATATTTACTAAAACATTTTTAATATAGAGTTATACATAAGATAAATTCGATTGTAAATATTCATTAGAAAGCTAAACATATTTCCTACATAATAGTATTTTATTTGTAATTTTTAGACATCAAATAAGTTAATTTATATATGCCACAAAGATGATGCAGTAATTATCTTATTAATGAAATATTGACATAATTGATATTATAAATACCAAAATAAATGTAATTTAAGACTTTTTATGAATTCCACTAATTTTATAGGTTACTATGATATATTAGTGTTGATTTAATCAACTTTTTTCGAAAATATAATTCTGTTATGACTTTCAGAAAAATCATATATCAAATAGTGTCAAAATTGACACAAAATAGTTTTTAAATCAAATATTATATTATTAATTGTTATTTTATTCATAAAAATCTATGGTTCTGCCAAATGACTTAGATAAGGATATATATATATTAATAATAAACAATTTGGGGTTAGTTTGGCATGTTATAGTAAGTTTATTAACCATATAGTGTAAGAAAACAAAAAGACACGGTAAAAGTTAAATTATTTAACTTAAAGTTAAATCTAATTGATAATGTTAAAATAATAACCTAAACTTGTCTAAATCCTATTGGTTGATAGGATTTCGACCCATCCCCACTTTAGCTTCGAAATAATACCCTTTGGAACCATTATAAACCGATTTTGACTTTAATATAAAATAATATTTTGAGATATTCCTAAGGTGCCCCTCTCCTCCCTTATAAAAGGGAACCTCCTTCCTCTCTTCGTAACACAACTTTGAGCCTTAAAGCTTGGCCAACCTCTGCCAAAATTGTAATGCCCCGACCCTAATTACCTAGAGTCGGTGCATTATTACATAACATTGGCATGATCACAAGAAAGATCAAGTCTCGAAAGACCGATTGGTTTAGTAGCCTTGGAATAACTAGATACATCCATAAATTTTTACATTACATCATAAAAAAACTTCTTGTCTTCATATCCCCTCATACTATCCCTGCAGGTCATTCATAAATTACTTCTTCATAATCCTGGGAAAAATAAAACATTGAAAGGGGTGAGCTCGGATGCTCAGTAAGGATAACATTATAGCAGAAGCTTTCATAAATATGCATAAACACTTAAGGCAATCTATAACTAAAACAAAAGCCTTTTAAATTTGAACTTCAGCATAAAATGACAAAGGTAGAATGAAATAATGTCATTTACATACTCACATGGATATTCTACTAGTCTAATGATCACATAAAATATCAATAACCACTTTCATAATGATGGAATGCATAATGCCAGGCTATCATAACCACATAGCCAAGGCCTCGTGCCAAGACTACAAATAAGATTTTGCCAAGGCCTTGTGCCAAGACACTATTTTGTCTCATGAGACCTACCGATGCATCGAGGAGCTATATCGGGCTCCACCCATCACTTATTAAGTCCAATGCATTCCTCATATGAATAGGTTTAAGCATAAAATAAACATTCGTATTAAAACTAGCACACGAAATGTCAATACTTTAACCACAAACCATGAATGGTATAAAAATAGAACATCCACAGTCAAATATAACTCATTTGATACAATATGGGAGATTGTATTGTATCACATTAACCTCAGTCATGAATAATGAAGGATGTTGACATAGATGAAAATAATCATCAAAACTATTTGAGAGAAATATCCCCCTTTTCTTGAAAACATTTAAAAGTCACACTATTTGTCAAGAAGCCATTTAAAAATAGATTTTTGAATCAAAGTGTCCCATACCACTTTGAAACCTTTTAAAAGGATTTTTAATTTCTAAACTTTAATGTCCATATAAATAAATCCTTAAAACCA
The DNA here is from genome assembly GCA_963277665.1 of Viscum album. Lineage (NCBI taxonomy): Eukaryota > Viridiplantae > Streptophyta > Magnoliopsida > Santalales > Viscaceae > Viscum > Viscum album. The sequence goes on along the minus strand of OY728161.1, from coordinate 1,680,982,701 downwards.
TTTTTAAAACATGGACATTAATGAGAAAGATTTAGATGAATAAGTCTTTAAAACATTTAAAATTGGTATTTTAGTTAGAGATTCTAACCAAAAGAGAGACACTTGAATGAAAATAATTGAGGTAATCAAAACTTCGTAATATCATGAGAATAAAGGGAATTCATGACATACTATGTCAAAGTACATTATATACACCACATAAAAGTGATTTGGTGTATATCAACAATGAAGTCTCAATGGAATGTAAGTTGAGATGAAATCGCTCATAAAGGCCATATCCTTAGGTTAAGGATAAATCAACAACATAATTATGTGTGAAAAATATAAATACACTAAATATGATTGGATATTCAGTGTAAAACAATCAAAGTATATTCACACATATTCCTGTAAAAACAACACCAACGAATTGGATGTTTAACTCAACAAATGGTGAAAGAGTTAAAATTACTCTTATCAAATTCATATCAATGACTTGAGAATTTTCAATGGAGTGATTATGTGTATCAAAAGTATATCCACAGGAAGGGGAGTGGAAATTATGACATAATCAAATGAATAGTGATTCCACACATAATCTTGGGGTAATATAATCAATGAAATATGCGTAAAGCCAAATGAGTGGAAATTGAAATCTCAAATTCCCTTATTGATTAGGTATCTTAAGAAACAAACCCCCATGAAAGAAAGATAATACCAAGATGATTTAAATACCCATAAAATAAAGTATATTACACAATGAATACAATCATGGGTAGTACACATACACCACATGGAATAATTAAGTGGTGATCAATGGAATTCTCACGGAATTAAAAGTGAGACAAGAAACCCCTTACCACGTTAATCAACTGAGTCGCATGGCCAAAAGTTAATAACCACCAAATGATTTACAGAATAACATGAATATAAAGTGAATCATGATAATATATATCAAATGGAAGTACACAATACACCACTTTCAATAATTTAGTAGCGAACAATGGAAATCTCACGGAATTGAATGTGAGATAAGAGAATCCCTTACTTTGTACTTTTTCCTTGGTCGATGGTAGGTTTACCTCATGTATAATGGTGAAATAATTTTTATTGAATAATACAAGAATCATTTACTTTAATATGATATCATATATGATCTTTTAACATTGATTTGATAATAATATCTTAGTATTATCGTTGTTTCGGGTGTGAACTTACTTGTTTTCTTTTGTATGTTTTGTTACGTAAGACATGTTTGTAAAGGATAGGTTGTATATTATTCAAATCCAGAATGGTATAAAGTCCTTTAACATCATTTTTAAATCATCAAATGATAATTATACTTGAATGGATACGATGGAGAATGAATCTCATCGCGTTCGTGGAGACGGTAGTCCGTACGTACGCACGAACGCTACTTCCATTTAATTTTTATTTTAAAACAATCGAATCCAAATGATAGATAGGTATATTACTATTCCAGTAAAATATAATATTTTATATATGTTACTTAAGTTCATTAACACCATCCTTTATACGTTCCATGTGTGGTATGAACGAGTCATATCATTTTAAGGGGGCGGTAGTCCGCACTTCCTCAAATGAAATTTTCGTATGTATATAAAACATGAAATGAATAATGGTATGAAATAAAATGGAATTACAGAAGATTATAGATAAAATATATATCATTAATATCATATTTAATTACAGTTCCATCATAATGGCCACCATGAGAGGCGGTAAGATGTATTTGAACAATCATCGTTTCGTGAGGCTTTAGTTTTCCATCCTCAGAAACATTATGTTCATCATCCATTAGATGGAGTTTTGTGTATGTGTAGTTTGAATCCTTCTTATAAAAACATCATAGTGTATTGTGGATACTGGTGTTGTTACAAAAGAAAGGAAATAAAAAGAGTTTTGGGGTTGGAGAAGCAAAATAATTGAAAATAATTTAAGAGAAATCGTTACCTTTAATTTAGGTAACTCACTTTGGTTGGAACCAAAGGACTTCTTGAAATGCTTTCTGCCTAAGGGGAAGCTTCAAGTAGGAGGAGAGGGATGTGGGGAGCTTATTTGGGCAGGTTTTGGACGATCCAAGTGGCTTGAGAGGTGTGAGGAATGAGTAGAAGTGGTCTCCTTTTATAAGGGAGAGGAGGGGCTCTTTAGGAAAGAGTGAAAGTATTACTTTATAATATAATTATATTCGGTTTATAATGGTCCAAAAATCATTGAGGTCGAAGATAAGATGACTAATATTCTAAATAAAATCAACCAATAAGAATTGGACAGGTTTTAGATAATATTTTAATCATTATAATCTTTTTTATTTAAATGATTTATTAATGAGGTAAACATTGCATCATTATTGTGTCATTAATAATTTAAATTATTTGATGTCTAAAAATTATAAATAAAATATAATTATGTAGGAAATCGTTTTAGATTTCTAATGAATATTTATAATTGAAAATCCAACATTTATAACCCTATGTAAAAATTGTTCTTCTAAAAGATGTAAGCTTATGCCATTTTTATTTTTATTTTAACTTTATTAATATAATGTGTCCCTACCACATACAAGTGGCTCCATGGGGTCCCCAAATCTACCCAAGGATGCCCATGGTCGGGTATGTGTCCACCAATAAGGTTAGGACACGTTTTAGGGTAATTTTATATTATTATAATATTATTTTTAACCCTTATTTACCGGATTTACCCTTAACCATGGTAAATAAAATATTTACCGCAGTAATTATTCAAAATGTCTAAAAATAAAAGTTACCTATTTACACAATTTGGACATCCTGATTCCAAATATGGAATCCATTTTTCTAAATTCAAAACACAGAAGTGGCAGAAATTAATTTAAAATTAATTCCCGCTGTCAAAACAAAAAGCGCGTTTTTAAGAGATAATAACTATCAAAAGATTGACACTTGTTTATGTTCGGTTTAATTGTAAAATTATGTCCAATGACCAACATTATATTAAGTGGTAAAAATATATTCTAAATATACTTTAAAACCCCTCAAATTCATAATTTATCACTATTAATTATTTTGATTAAAAAAGTTGTTTTTAATTAAAATTTAGTAATTTTCACTATTCATCAAAATATGAAAGTTATCCGAAATGTACCAAAATTTCACCTTAGGATAAATTCGATATTCCGAATCCAAAAATGAAGTCCATTTTGAAATATAAAATATATATAATTTCAAAAAGTAGGTATTACTATTCAAAACGGCTAGTTTGATCAGTTGTGGTGTGTGTTAAAACTCGAAGTTGTGTATAACACACGCTACTGTATTATTCAAAGGAAAGCGTACCGTGGAAGCATGAGATGTTTCATTTTAAATTTTTTGATGTCCCCATTTAGTCAAAATCTTTAAAATATTGTATTTAAAAAGGGTTCACTTATTAAAAGTTGATAAAAGTGCAATACTGAAAATGAATTTGTTCTTGCATTATATCAAAAAAACTCATAATATGGATTCTAAAATTATAAGGATTATATAAAGTTTAAAATTTAGATAATACTATTCATAACCTCTTTTGAATGGCTTATTTTTTTAAGTCATGGTGTGATTGAACTCGGTGTTGCGTGTAGTGCAAGTTATTGAATTATTTTGAAGAAATAACACACTATGAAATCTTGGGGTGTTACATTCTCCCCTCCTTCAATAAATTGCGTCCTCGCAATTTTTAAAATTTTCTTGGGAATATAATGGAAAGTCCCACATCAGAAAAAGTGTCAATAAAACTATCAATTTAAAAGAAATAAAGAGAGGTATAAGGGTCATCCAAAATAACCCATACTAGGATTCCATGTAAGAAAACATGGATATGGATGATAAACTAAGTGTCATGTTCTGATGGAGAGGGATTGAAATCATGATCAGGAGAAAGTTAACAATGAGAAAACCACAAACTTGTGTTGGGACAAACGACCATTAGTCTCCTAGTAGGAAAGTAAACGGACAACATTTTTTTTAAGTTACATTACATAAGGAAGAGGAATTCATTTATGATATTGACTAAGAACATTATGAGATATACTTAAATTTTAAGTAGATTTTCTTTCTTTAATAAATTTCCACAACTAACTCAATTTTTTTTAAACGATGAGTATTCAAGAAGACTTGGTCACACTGGAAGAGCTAGAATAAACTTCTATAGAATCAAATGATCCATGTAGGATAAACCATATATTTACATTGTCTTTGAAGATTAATCAAAACCAAAATGGTTAGTGAATGATCTAATGATCCCCCAAAAGGATATTCATTGAGATAAATATGCACTAATCTTAATTTCTAAAATTAAACCAACAATACCCCAAAGTTAAATAGATACCATTCAATAACCAATTGTCCCTAAAATCCTTCCATATAATCCAAAGTAATATTTAAACCCAAAGAATTAAAGAATTTGATTATGTAGTCTCCCATGTTAAATTGTATCTCCAAATGACATAAACTACTCTTAAATTCACATACTCAAAAGTAATTAACCTAATCATATATTCTCTATTATAGGTTAATCATTTCCATAAATAAGCCAAATCACTATAAATCCACAATAAAAACATAGATAAAAATCTACCATTAATCCTCAAATGAAACCCCATAGTATTCTATTTTCCTTGGGCATATAGTGTTCCCAACAAATCGAACATCTTCCAAAATAATATTTATCACTTAAGCACCAAATCATTTTCCTATACCAAGGTTATTCATTTGATAAGAAATAAGAACCCAAATTAACTTATTATTGATCAATAAAATCATTTAACTAAAAAAAATAGTCACACTAATCAGGGACTTCACGTAGTCCAGTGGTAGGCGATAAATCCCAATCGCACTTTGGTTGTGGGTTCGATTCCCACAGCTTTGTCCGACGTGACGGGTTGTCACACGGTCTACGTGTTGTCTTTTTTCAAAAACTATATCTTATAATATTACCAAAATGAGATAAATTCCTCAAAATAACATAATTTAACCACAAATGTTATATCATACCTTGAATTTTCATCCCAAATTATAATAACTTATAATTTCCTCAAACCCAATGATCATATAAGACCAAATGGTTATTTATAACTATAACCGCAATAGAAAAGATAATTCATCCTCAGATATCATTTTCACATGATAAATTGCAGGTTTACACATACAAGAGAAAATTATTCCAAAGTAATCCCATCAATAAAGAGCACTAACACTTTTAAACATTTCACCATCCATTTATTTCCACATAGGTTCTTCATCATATGTTCCTCGGGTTCCCACATTGCCTCTTCCATCTTATGATTTTTCCATAGATCTTTTACCATACAAGTCATCCGGTTTCTCCACACTTGATCTTTGGTATGAAGAATTCTGATAGGCTCTCCACAATAAGATAGATCGAGTTCCAGTTATAATTCTTCATAGGTGAGTACATGCATTGGGTCAGGCATGTATTTTGTCACTAGAGATATGTGGATCACAACATGAACTCTGGAGAGACTAGGCGGATTTGCCTTTTGGTAGAATGCGTTCATGTGTCACAATGGTACCTCAGGAATTTTTCAAAATCATCTACTTCCTTTACCCAAAAACTCCTCATCCATTTTGGATTATATCGATAGAAGCATCGATGCATCATAAAAAAATAGGTATTTCTTATATATAATTTTGAGACATCGTCTTTAACATGTTTTTTTAGAAAAATTCTCACTGATTCATCTTCAAATATTTCAAAATAAGGTTTGGTTAAATCAGTTTTCGTATATCCCAAAAGACATAAATATATAATTTGATACATATAGGCTGCTCGAAGATCTCCCTCTTCTACAGCATCTAGAAAATCATTTAGTGCATCGTAATTTTGAGATAAAGTGAATAATTTGAAAAGACCCTGATGGTACTTCCCACGCTTAGCGTGGTAAGAAAGTTGAGAGCGCAACATTATCCCATAGTCAGTACTTGTTCCTTGAAAGAATCATGCAATGCTAGAGGTATTGGATGTCTCATGAAGTTGTTTGCATGTAACTTGGACATTTGAAAAAGTTTCAACATCGTCTGCGCATGTCTTCTGGATAATAATTGTAAGTAGTTCTTCAGGAAGAGAGAGAAGAGTTGTTCGTGATCCCGCTCCCTCCATGTTTCAACTAACAAAAGAAAATACAATTAGGGTTTTTGAATACTTATCTAATAAGAATGTAAAAAAATAGACATAATTGGATAATCTTGTAATTGAACAATATATCCTAACTTGGGGTACCCTATGTTAAAATATAGGTTATCCACTATCTATTTGCCGACATATATTCTTAGGGGCATTTTTTTTGTATTCCCTTAATAATGGTTTATACTAATCTTGTGAATTTACCAAAGCATATCCCCCGGGAGTGTCGTAACCAAGAGTGCAGCAAGGCCCGTTGTCGTGCACCGGTTCCCGTTCGAGTCTAGCTCAAAGAGGTGTTTTCGGGTTTTACCCCTAGGTACATATGTGCCAGAGCCACCTCTACCTGCTCATATCCAGACAGGGATGTATTTTTCGGAAAACTATCAAAATCTTCTACAATACCAAAATTCTAGGAAGTTCTTTTATACTAATCCTCAAAGTTCATCTTAGGTCTACGTGCTATAATCAGAGTTTATCTAAATCTAACTTCCAAGGCTTGTAATCAACTTCCTCTGATACCAACTGTAACGCCCCGACCCTAATTACCTAGTGTCGGTGCATTATTACATAACATTGGCATGATCACAAGAAAGATCAAGTCTCGAAAGACCGATTGGTTTAGTAGCCTTGGAATAACTAGATACATGCATAAATTTTTACATTACATCATAAAAAAACATCTTGTCTTCATATCCCCTCATACTATCCCTGCAGGTCATTCATAAATTACTTCTTCATAATCCTGGGAAAAATAAAACATTGAAAGGGGTGAGCTCGGATGCTCAGTAAGGATAACATTATAGAAGAAGCTTTCATAAATAAGCATAAACACTTAAGGCAATCTATAACTAAAACAAAAGCCTTTTAAATTTGAACTTCAGCATAAAATGAAAAAGGTAGAATGAAATAATGCCATTTAATTACTCACATGGATATTCTACTAGTCGAATGATCACATGCAATATCAATAACCACTTTCATAATGATGGAATGCATAATTCCAGACTATCATAACCACATAGCCAAGGCCTCGTGCCAAGACTACAAATAAGATTTTGCCAAGGCCTTGTGCCAAGACACTAGTTTGTCTCATGAGACCTACCGATGCATCGAGGAGCTATAGCGGGCTCCACCCGTCACTTATTAAGTCCAATGCATTCCTCATATGAATAGGTTTAAGCATAAAATAATCATTCGTATTAAAACTAGCACACGAAATGTCAATACTTTAACCACAAACCATGAATGGTATAAAAATAGAACATCCACAGTCAAATATAACTCATTTGATACAATATGGGAGATTGTATTGTATCACATTAACCTCAATCATGAATAATGAAGGATGTTGACATATATGAAAATAATCATCAAAACTATTTGAGAGAAATATCCCCCTTTTCTTGAAAACATTTAAAAGTCACACTATTTGTCAAGAAGCCATTTAAAAATAGATTTTTGAATCAAAGTGCCCCATACCACTTTGAAACCTTTTAAAAGGATTTTTAATTTCTAAACATTAATGTCCATATAAATAAATCCTTAAAACCATTTTTAAAACATGGACATTAATGAGAAAGATTTAGATGAATAAGTCTTTAAAACATTTAAAAATGGTATTTTAGTTAGAGATTCAAACCAAAAGAGAGACACTTGAATGAAAATAATTGAGGTAATCAAAACTTTGTAATATCATGAGAATAAAGGGAATTCATGACATACTATGTCAAAGTACATTATATACACCACATAAAAGTGATTTGGTGTATATCAACAAAGAAGTCTCAATGGAATGTAAGTTGAGATGAAATCTCTCATAAAGGCCATATCCTTAGGTTAAGGATAAATCAACAACATAATTATGTGTGAAAAATACAAATACACTAAATATGATTGGATATTCAGTGTAAAACAATCAAAGTATATTCACACATATTCCTATAAAAACAACACCAACGAATTGGATGTTTAACTCAACAAATGGTGAAAGAGTTAAAATTACTCTTATCAAATTCATATCAATGACTTGAGAATTTTCAATGGAGTGATTGTGTGTATCAAAAGTATATACACAGGAAGGGGAGTGGAAATTATGACATAATCAAATTAATAGTGATTCCACACATAATCTTGGGGTAATATAATCAATGAAATATGCGTAAAGCCAAATGAGTGGAAATTGAAATCTCAAATTCCCTTATTGATTAGGTAACTTAAGAAACAAACACCCATGAAAGAAAGATAATACCACGATGATGTAAATACCCATAAAATAAAGTATATTACACAATGAATACAATCATGGGTAGTACACATACACCACATGCAATAATTAAGTGGTGATCAGTGGAATTCTCACGGAATTAAAAGTGAGACAAGAAACCCCTTACCACGTTAATCAACTGAGTCGCATGGCCAAAAGTTAATAACCACCAAATTAGTTACAGAATAACATGAATATAAAGTGAATCATGATAATATATATCAAATTGAAGTACACAATACACCACTTTCAATAATTTAGTAGCGAACAATGGAAATCTCACGGAATTGAAAGTGAGATAAGAGAATCCCTTACTTTGTACATTTTCCTTGGTCGATGGTAGGTTTACCTCCTGTATAATGGT